>CM050165.1:77714238-78344238 GCA_027410445.1 Discoglossus pictus
AGAGAGAAAAAGATATATATATTAAAATAATCTTAATCTATCTATCTATCTATCTATCTATCTATCTATCTATCTATTTATCTATCGATCTATCTATCTATGCATCTATCTATCTATCTATCTATCTATCTATCTATCTATCTATCTATCTATCTATGCATCTATCTATCTATCTATCTATCTATCTATCTATCTATCTATCTATGCATCTATCTATCTATCTATCTATCTATCTATCTATCTATCTATCTATGCATCTATCTATCTATCTATCTATCTATCTATCTATCTATCTATCTATCTATTTATCTATCGATCTATCTATCTATCTATCTATCTATCTATCTATCTATCTATCTATCTATCTATCTATCTATCCCTCTCTCTAGTGAGTTTAAAAACTTTTGAGAACAATGTATGCATATATTTTCATGTATAAATATATATACACATATATATAGGTTCCAAAATGTAAAAATCCTAAATAAACAAGTACATTTGGAGACTGCTGGTTACACGTTTCTAGTGA
Organism: Discoglossus pictus; assembly: GCA_027410445.1. Taxonomy (NCBI): domain Eukaryota; kingdom Metazoa; phylum Chordata; class Amphibia; order Anura; family Alytidae; genus Discoglossus; species Discoglossus pictus. Next base: position 77,714,768 of record CM050165.1, read on the forward strand.
ATATCTGTACAAATGGTGATAACTAGTAATAAAGCAGCATTTCTCATCTGTTGGACAGTGGTTACCCCCTGCTGTCCCTATCATTCCTCTCTACATGTCTCTATCCTGGAGTACATGTTTATTCCTCTGTGCAGGTTCCTGTCCTGGCTCCCTGGTCATGTTTATCCTATTTTCTTCCTAATGCCTCTGTCCTTCTCCTATGTGCTGCCCCCCCCCCCCCCTCACTGTCCTGACTGATCATGCATCATGTACTGCAGGCTGAGGGCGCCTCCTGTCTCCCTGGTGGCACATTGCACAGCACAGAGGATTCATACTTTACCAGCAAACCATCCTCATCACGTGATCAAGCACTGACTGTGACATCTACTATATATTATCTGTATTAATCTAATTTACCAACTTTATGTGTTCAACATTGTGTTTTTCAGTCTGTGCCAATTGCATTCAACTTGTGTATTTCCATAATTATTTTGCATTTGTCATTATCTTCCTAAATCACATAGGAAATCATCATTGGGACCCTGTAATGTTTATTTAAAAAGTGGACTAGTATTCTTTATTCAGTGTTTAATAACTTTATCTATCTATCTATCTATCTATCTATCTATCTATCTATCTATCTATCTATCTATCTCTATCTATCTATCTATCTATCTATCTATCTATCTATCTATCTATCTATATCTATCTATCTATCTATCTATCTATCTATCTATCTCTATCTATCTATCTATCTATCTATCTATCTATCTATCTATCTATCTGTTTGTTTTATATGTGAATGTTTCAAAGCTGAAATTGTTCTAGCAAATGTTGTGATACCTTTTTTATTGGACAAAAAAGGCATATTTAGAGATCTTGACTAGGGAAAAAGAGTTGCAAATCATATCATTATCTATCTATCTATCTATCTATCTATCTATCTATCTATCTATCTATCTATCCGTTTGTCTGTCTGTCTCTATCTATCTATCTATCTATCTATCTATCTATCTATCTATCTATCTATCTGTCTCTACCTATCAGTATGTCTATCTGTCTATCTATCTATCTATCTATCTATCTATCTATCTATCTATCTGTCGGTCTTTATCTCTCTATCTATCTATCTATCTATCTATCTATCTATCTATCTATCTATCTATCTGTCTATCTGTCGGTCTCTATCTGTTTGTCTATCTATCTATCTATCTGTCTATCTGTCGGTCTCTATCTGTTTGTCTATCTATCTATCTATCTATCTATCTATCTATCTATCTGTCTATCTATCTGTCTCTACCTATCTGTCTGTCTATCTGTCTATCTATCTGTCGGTCTTTATCTATCTGTCTATCTATCTATCTATCTATCTATCTGTCTCTATCTATCTATCTATCTATCTATCTATCAATCACACACACACATATATTTTAATTTAATTTACATTTTATTTTAAGTTAAATATCTCAATTTGTCGTTAAAGTGTATCATAACACCCTGCAACTTTCAATACTGCAAGATAATGTATTATATAGAAAGGTATATGATCACATGGGTTTCTTGATCTATATGTCTAGATGCTGCTGAAAATAATTCTTAAAATAGTAATAACTGTGCTTATATATAACTGGTGGGCTGTTTATCAAAGAAATTCCTTTTTTTTTTGCAAATCTAGGATTTTAGAGTGTAATGCAAGACAAGTAGCAATGTGATGGAGGTTGGGCTGTCCCTTTCCCTGGGTTCAATGCTTCTAGATGAGCTTATTGATGCTTATGATAATAACCAAGCACCAAAGGCATTATTAGCCACTGCCACTTAGCACAGCAAGCCCCATTGTAGAAACAAGAGGACATTTGTCACTAAAGCTATTATTTCAGGTGTGCTAATGGGATTAGGTGCTTGTGAAAATGGAAGGATTAGTGTGATTGCATCTCTCAGGTAGCAGCTGCTTCTGTCTGCTCACAGCCCAGAGGTGAAAAGTAATGGCAGCAACTCATCTGCCCTGCCAGCTCTAACCAGGGGGCGGGGCCAGCGACAGCCAATCCGGAGCGGGAAGACCCTCACACCTTCACAGGAGGCTGTTAATTGATCATCACCTGAGGACTGGAAGCTGCCAGGGGATTCAAGTAGAAAGGGACATGTGTCACAGTGTGAAAACAATGTCACTCTCACACTGGCCTGTGCTGGCTTGGTCTGTGTTGTATTAACCTATTCCTGGAGCACCTTGCAGCACAAGGCAGGCTAATATATGGTATATGATATGCCATCACAATACCACAATCACAAGATGTTTCTATAAGTATAACCCTTATGGGGATACAATCACAATGACAATGCCACTGCATTAATTACAGTGCTAAAATATGCACTGTTAATTTCAGTTATATTCATCATTATGATAACCCATGTGCTGTCTTATATAAATACCCCTATAACACACACACATAAATAGCAGGATGAGAAGAATATGTATATATGGGTGTATTTATATATCATTTCATAAAATGGTGTCACTGTATTCTGCAATACTACATATATATATATATATATATATATATATACACACAGTATATATACATGCATAGTTTCACATACTTATATAGACACACAGCGTATCAAAATGTATGAAAATATTTATAAAGGTTATTAAAAAGCGGCTTATTATTCCATTTGCACATACATTTAAAATATTTTAACTTCTCTGAAGGAGAACTAGCAATCCACAATGTGTCACTAAAAATAATATCTCTATCTATCTATCTATCTATCTATCTATCTATCTATCTATCTATCTATCTATCTATCTATCACTATCCATCTATCTATCTATCTATCTATCTATCTATCTATCTATCTATCTATCTATCACTATCTATCTATCTATCTATCTATCTATCTATCTATCTATCTATCTATCTATCACTCTATCTACCTATCACTATCTATCTATCTTTCTATCTATCTATCTATTTATCTCTATCTATCTATCTATCTATCTATCTATCTATCACTATCTATCTATCTATCTATCTATCTATTTATCACTATCTATCTATCTATCACTATCTATCTATCTATCTATCTATCTATCTATCTATCTATCTATCTATCTATCTATCTATCTATCTATCTATCACTATCTGTCTCTTTCTATCTATCTATCTGTCTGTCTATCTATCTATCTATCTATCTATCTATCTATCTATTTATCTATCTATCTATCTATATGTTTGTTTTATATGTGAATGTATCAAAGCTGAAATTGTTCTAGCATATGTTGTGATACCTTTTTTATTGGACAAAAAAGGTATATTTAGAGATCTTGACTAGGGAAAAAGAGTTGCAAATCATATCATTATCTATCTATCTATCTATCTATCTATCTATCTATCTATCTATCTATCTATCTATCTATCACTATCTATCTATCTATCTATCTATCTATCTATCTATCTATTTATCACTATCTATCTATCTATCTATCTATCTATCTATCTATCTATCTATCTATCTATCTATCTATCTATCACTCTATCTACCTATCACTATCTATCTATCTATCTATCTATCTATCTATTTATCTCTATCTATCTATCTATTTATCACTATCTATCTATCTATCTATCTATCTCTATCTATCTATCTATCTATCTATCTATCTATCTATCTATCTATCTATCACTATCTGTCTCTATCTATCTATCTATCTATCTATCTATCTATCTATCTATTTATCTCTATCTATCTATCTCTCTCTCTCTCTCTCTCTCTCTCTCTCTCTCTCTCTCTCTTGGTCTATCTATCTATCTATCTATCTATCTATCTATCTATCTATCTATCTATCTATCTATCTATCTATCTATCTATCTATCACTATCTGTCTCTATCTATCTATCTATCTATCTATCTATCTATCTATCTATCTATCTATCTATCTATCTATCTATCTATCTATCACTATCTGTCTCTATCTATCTATCTATCTATCTATCTATCTATCTCTCTCTCTCTCTCTCTCTCTCTCTCTCTCTATCTCTATCTATCTATCTATCTATCTATCTATCTATCTATCTATCTATCTATCTATCTATCTATCTCTCTCTCTCTCTCTCTCTCTCTCTCTCTCTCTATCTATCTATCTCTATCTATCTATCTATCTATCTATCTATCTATCTATCTATCTATCTATCTATCTGTTTGTTTTATATGTGAATGTATCAAAGCTGAAATTGTTCTAGCATATGTTGTGATACCTTTTTTATTGGACAAAAAAGGTATATTTAGAGATCTTGACTAAGGAAAAAGAGTTGCAACTCCGTTTGCCCTCCAGAAAGGTATCACTGCATATTCCTTATACACACACACATATATATCATCTATATGTACTTTTATAGTGTAATGAAGGAGTCATTCTGTGTGATAAAACTAAAATATTTTTTAGATGTTTTTTCTGTTTGTCTGAAAAAAGAAAAGAAGAAATGTGTAATAAAGCTACTGCAAATGATGCCTTAAAGGTATATCTATGTTTCCCTGTTTTTACCTTTTTCTAATCTAACACACGCTGCTTATATCAGACACACACATTACATTAAGTCACTCTATACACATACAGATGTATGTTATTTCCTCACCCCCAGAACTGCTTACATAGGTACGGTGTACCCACAAATAGAGACACTGCATGTGGGTATGGATTTTACCCCTTTACTAACTTTCAATCCAGCAGCAACACAATACAGAGATCCACAGAGTAATGTCTGGCTGCTCCTTGCTTCCTTGTGCAGGAAACTACACATCTCATGACTCTTTCCAACACAAACTATTATTACAGATTGATGCAATGTATTAGCTGCCTGTGATTGGACAAAATTAATTATGCATGTTAAGCTAATTTTACCAGGGATATCCAGGGGTGTTAACTCTGAAACTCAACTGCTTGCAAACTCAAGAGATTTAGCAAACTTTAGGGTAAGTTTAATAATGTTAAAGCCTTTTATTCAACATAGACCCCTCTCTTTTGTCTCTTCCCCCTCTCCCTCCTCTGTATCTCTCCCCCCTCTCCTGTGTCTCTTTCCCCCTCCCCTCCCCTGTGTCTGTTTCCCCTTCTCCCTCCCCTGTGTCTCCTTTTCCCCTCTCACCCTCCACTGTATCTCTCTCCCCCTTTTCCCTCCCTTGTGTCTCTTTTCCCCCTCTCTCTCCTCTGTGTCTCTTCCCCTCCCTCTCCTGTGTCTGTTTCCACCGCCTCCCTCCCGTGTCTCCTTTTTCCCACTCCCTCCCCTGTGTCTCCTTCTTCCCACTCCCTCCCCTGTGTCTCCTTCCCCCTCCCTCCCCTGTGTCTACTTTGCCCCTCTCTTCCTCCCCTGTATCTCTACCCTCTCCCTCCCATGTGTCTCTCCCCCCTCTCCCTCCCTTGTGTCTCTTTCCACCCCTCTCCCTCCCCTGTGTCTCTTTTCCCCCTCTCCTGTGCCTCTTAACCGCTCTCCTTTGTCTCTCTCCCCTCTCCTGTGTCTCTTTCCCCCCTCTCCCCTGTCTCCCTCCCCTGTCTCTTTCCTCACCCTCTCCTACCCTCTTGCTGCGCAAAGCACATGCGCAACTTGCAATTTGCGGCCGTAATTGCAAGCGTTACACACAAACTCGCAATTACAACAACTATATATGTGATTTAAAGTCAATTATATGACAAAAAATATATAAAATTAAAATCAATCTGGGAGAATTAGTTGCAATATTGTTTGTGATCGCACCTCCTGGTGAGTGGGGTGCAATAGTCTGCAGTCATGCACTTGCTTCTAATGTTTCATCAATCTGACCAACATTAACACATGGACTGTCAGCATCAACACCCAGCTCCAATACAGAAAGCTTTATTATGTAGCGCTGATGATGATGTCATGTGTTTTATCTTCTGCGCTGCTGGATAGAAGTGTCAGGAATATGAAAAGCTGCTTTATTTACTCCTTGCACTAGGTGATGTTATTTATATGCACAAATACACAAGTATGGCCGGTGTGGATGACGTGACTGAGTTATTGCCATTTCTTGCCTGATCTACTCACATTTTGTTTTGGGGCTATTTCATTATTGGAAGACAATGATTACAGTTTATTTACTGCAGCTGCGGAAACTGGACTTGACTATTTCACCACCAGAACAAGAGTAATATTTTCTGAACACCATGCAGTTTAATGGATGATAAACTTGTATATTTTATTAGGTTGAAATAATCTGCATTTTTTCCCCCCAGAACATCAGCTGTTACAGAATAAATCACAAATGAAATTAGAATATTCTTGTTTTGTTTTTCGCTATAAAAAAAAGCACCTAAGACACCATGCTGATCCACTTGGTATTCATGGAGTTGGTTGCCCATTCCTTCTCCAGTGGGCCACAGCATACAGCTCCTGGTATTCCTAGGTGGTCTCCCATCAAAGTACTGACTAGGCCCAACCCAGCTTGGCTTCAGGTGGGTGTGACCACTTGGTTCCCTGACTGGAATCGAGCATAGGTTGCCACAGTGAAACCCCCGGATCCTAACCACTGGACCAATAGGGAGCCTTAATTGGAAGCAAAGAACAAAGGTCCCCTTAATGGTATATGCAAGTGAGCTGGGTTATTAATGCATCTGATAGAGGAGAATTTATAGTGTCTGAAATAAATTGTTTGCATGAAAAAATTCCAAAGTAAACATTTAAACCGTTAGCAGAAAGTTTGCGGAATTTCTTGCATTTGCAAAATGTTTTCTCTCAATGTTGACACCCCCTGAAATTCCCAGGGAATATTAGCATAAGTAATACATTGTATCGTTTTGGCCTGGAGATTGTGCAGACATGCTCAGCACTTGAAGTCTTCCCTACTGTGGGAAGTCACATGATTTCAGACGCTTTACTTTCCTTTAGCCAATCAACAGCTTTTATATCGGGTACATTTTTTTTAATGAAGTACCCGATATGCGCAGTGCCATTGCTGGGGGTGTCTACATCACCCCCAGCATTTTTATTTTTTTGCAACAACTTTGTGCAATTTTCATGCAAACATTTTTTGCTAGGTGGGTTATGATGCATTCTACAGGATGCATATACCTTTAATGTCCTAGTTGTGCTTATCCATAAGGTTTTCTTGGCAAATATACTGGAGTGGGTTGCCAGTTCCTTCTCCAGTGCACCTCGATTTGTCTGACCTCTCATAGCTTCATTGAGGTACACAAGCCCCTTCACCACGACAGGGTAGCGATGCAGAAGGGGAAGATGGTGAAATGTATAAACATGTCCAGGGCCAATATAAGGATTTTTTAGGAGAAGAGGTTTTTAACTGACACAAAGTTAGAAGAAAAGGAGATTCCACTTTCCTTTAGAAAGAAAATAGGTTCTTTGTAGTAAGTGCAGTCAGATTGTGGAACTGTCTACCAAATGAGGTTGTTACAGCATATACAATAGATAACTTGGATAACTAGAGTAGGAAGGGTTTTGATTCAGGAAGTAAAACTATTGCCAGTATTTGAGATTGCAAAACATTTTTCCCCTAATGAGACAATTGCAAATGTTTCAGTTGGATTTTTTTTGTTAACTTCCTCTGGATCAATTCATTCATAAATTAGAAGGATCAGGGGAGATCTAAAAAGTTGAATTTGAGTTGAGTTCTTGTATTATACATCAATGCAAGACATCATTCTAACCATTGCAACGAATATTTCATATGTGGGGGAGTAATGCGGTGTATTTCCTTTTTTTCTGTAGTGTAGCAGCCCCCTGGTGCCACCCACCCTTGCCCAACCCAACATGGCTGCCCTGGGCCTCCCCGGAGCCACCCTCTGTGACTCCTTGGTCACACACACCCCTGGCCTTAAATTGGTTTGCATGTTTAAAAAAGAGCATTTCTACTGAAGCTCCAAGAGGTGGCAGTGTGGAGCAGGTAAGCATGCCGGGGATGTGTATCAGGGAAGAAGGTAAGAGAGCAAGGGCTGCAAAGTGGTTTGACAGTACAGGAGATGGGTTCTGTGAGGGGGGTTCAAAGGAGAAAGGGATGGGTGCTTTGTGAGGTAGGAGGTGAGAGGGGTTAAGTGCTGTGCGGGGATGGATGCTGATGGGGAATGGCTGCTGACAAGGACTGTATGCTATGTGGGAATGTATGCTAAGATCGGTGGGCGCTGTGGGGGTATGGGTGTTGAAAGGGACTGGATACTATGTGGAGATAGTATATATATATATATATATATATATATATATATATATATCCATAGAGGATTTTGTTGGAAAGTGGAGCGCTCCTGTCCTGGAGCTTTGCTGCAGGCAGAGGATCTTTGCACAGACCGGAGGTAAGGGTAGGGGAGTGGCTATGGAAAGTGGTCTGTTATGGGAAGGGGTCTTTGGGAGTGGATCAGTTATGGGAAGGGGTCTAGGGGAGGGCCATTGGGAGATTTGCTCCCAGGGACGTCGAGTGCAAAACATTTTTTACAACCCCTTCAGAGGGGATCCCAACATTTTCACCAGGGCCCTCCATTCTCTAGCCTCACCACTGTTGCACATGCGGTTCTCTGTGATGTGTATACCATTAAGGATAGTGTGTGGATACAGAATGGTACATTGGGCATTATCAAGCATTACAGCACTGCGAACCCTACAAAAATACTTGAGATTTAGTAAATCGCATGTACACCATAGTAGAGCTAATGTGCGATGTACCACTGTAAATCACGGATTAATGCGTGTCCTCTTAGTAAATTTCTCCATATTATCAATGAGAATGCCAAACACAATTGTTTATAGTTATTTAGGAAACATTGGACTTGATTCACTAAGCTGTGCAAGGGCTGTAATGTGATTTGTTTAATAGGAAAATACATTTAGCCCGCTGCTTGCAGCCCTTACACGGCTTAATGAATCGGAGGATTGGCATCTTGGTAGTGCCAGATTATGAGGATGAATTGATATCAAATTATAAAAGTTGTGTCTTATAACTCAACATCACACTTCTGCAGTGTAATTACATCTTTGTGATTCACCAAGAAACATGCAATTAGCGTGTTAATATATTTCTAAAGTGATTTCATGAGAATTCAGATTATAATGTTTTACTTTCAAGGATGTTGTCAGAGTGTTTACGTGCATCTTGGCATCCAGTAAGTGGATCACATTTAGGCATTAGAAAGATTAAAGTCTTCAGCGAGCTTTCATATACCACAAGCAGCCTGTTATAGCCTGTCCTAGGAGCCTGGCGAGTATTAGGAACTGCTAAGTACTCCTGACACCAGTGATCCTGCAAATAAATAATGTGGTTTGAATACGCTCCTGATACTCATCCAAACTATTATTATTATCTATGTATAGAGTTCTATATGTTCAAATTAAATATATAAGACGTGATAATAACAGCCGTGTAAGTGATGGACAAAAAAAAAATGTCTGGGTCAACCATATCTTTTGAAGAATGTTTCCAACTTGTTTGACTAAAGCACTTGCTGATAGGCTGGGGACCAAGGGGTGTGTTTATTTGATCTATCAATGGAGGGAGGTGTGAGGGAGGAGGGGTGGGGGAATTGATAAAGGGAGCGTGTATGCAACTTTTCTTGTTAAATCTCTTTTGTTTGTTGTTCAGTTGTTCAGTCATGTCCAACTGTCTATGACCATATAAATCACAGCATGCCAGGCACAATTGTTATGTCTCTGGTTGTGATAATCCATATGGTCTTCTTGGCAAAGATACTCAAGTGGATTGTCAGCTCCTTCTCCAGTGGACCGCAATTTATCTGACCTCCCTGTCAGGACCTGCCCATCTTGAGTGACCCTCCATGGTATAGCTCACAGCTTCATTGAAGTACACGAGCCCCTTCACCATGACAAGGGGAAAATCTCTTTACAGTTCTCCATTAACTAACATTAAAAATGTTGGTGTGCTGCTGTCTGAACAAACAATGTTAGTAGAAAACGTAATTTAAAATGAGTTTTACATTTAGTTACCCACCGCTCTTTCTCGTGAGCCCAACTAAAAAGAATAGCAAACATTTCAATTGAGATAACATTAATTATGTAGCTTCTTGAACATTGTTCTGCCTAATTATGTTTTTAGACTTGTTTGTAACATATATATTTTGTTCAACATGCAATAGTGCTTTAAAGTGTGAGAATATAGGTTGAAATTAAAAAGCATTACAACTATTTATACATCTCCTAGATTTGCTAAGAAACTGAGTGGCTGAGATGTATTTCCTTAAAGACTGGGATTGCTTTTTCCTATCGTGAAAAGTAGCTATATTCATTATAGAAGCCATATTTATTAAGCTAAATAATTCTTGATATACAGCCCTTTCTCTGAGTCATATATTATGCTAATTACTGTCACAACATGCAAATTATTTTCATAGTTTGCTAATTAATATGTGTGGTGGCCTCTCCCTCCCCATAAAGCACACTGTGCTACTAATTAGTAGTTTGAATTGTTTATATATCAATAATTACTTAGTTCAAAAAAATATACTAGTAGTAGCAGTGGCGGAGCTAGAGAATGAAGGGCCCCAGTGCAAAAACAAAATTGGGGCCCTTCCCCAAGTTGGGGGAGGGCTAGAATTATTTTTTTTGCACTGGGCCCCTCACTTTGGTACCAACTCAGTGACTCCCACAAGACCCCTTACGCTATTTCCCCTCCCTCACACCCTTTCCCATTAGAGCACCCCTTCCCAAGAACCCAGAACTGCAGCCCCCAAGACCTCTTTCCATAGCTGGGCCCCCCTTAGAGGAGGACCCTGGTGCATTGTACCACCTGCACCACTGGTAGCTCCGCCTCTGAGTATTAGTATTGTTTTTAATGCTATATAAAAAGAACCAGGAATTTAAAATATGACCAGACCATTTTAAAAGTATGGATACAAATGGAATTGAGGCCCCTGATCATTAGAGCTTATAATATGTTATAACCCCTTTTTGTTACAGCTTTTCATATGGTTCAATATAAATCTTATTTTTATTGATAACATTATGTATTTGATATTTATTATAGTATTCTATCTTGCATTTCATAGGTTTTTTTTAAATGAAATAAAATATCATGTGCAAACAGATTATTATGAATAATAATAATGACAAAAAACAGCAATAATAATTATTTTTTAATACATTCGTTTGCTTTACAGAGCATGGATTGCATGTACAGAGATCCATACATGTTACTTTATAGATATGTACATTTGAAAAAACAAAATACAAAAGTAGTTTTTTTTGGTACTTTATCAGTCACATAAAATATAAATGTTGTAAAACTTCCTGATACTTTCATACACTCTCTATACATAGCAATTATAATGACATTGTGAGAAATATAATGCTGAACAATATTTACTCAAATAAAGTGACACTGAAGACATATATCTGCTATCATGTATTTATTAGATCAGTTCTTACACAAAACATGTTTTGTATGAGTGCTGCAAAGGCGAAAATGTTTTTAAATCTCTAGAAATAAAGCTCTCCCTGTGATTAACTTTCATTAGGGGGTTATCAGGGCACTGTATAGTCCAAATAATGGAGGATCATACACCTCTATGATATATTTTTTTCAGAGAAAGATCACAAAATCCAGTAATCTTTACAGAAACAGAACTGTTGAGGGAAATTTACTAAGCATTTAACCTAATTCCTTGACTTATTAGGGACCATTTCCTAAGACCCCCATGGCTTGCTGATGCTAAAATTGCTGTCTTTGTGTGCCATATAATAGGGAAACCCCTTACAGCATAAGTAAACCACTTTGCAGTGCATTTTGCCCATTGTTTGAAAAGCTGTTCTCATAGGGCCTCATTCAATTGCGATTTGGCCAATTGAATAGGGCTCTAAATAAGCACATAACATATTTATTTAATGAAGTTTTTAGTTAGTAAGCATCTATCCAAAAGAAAGGTTTTCACTAACTAAAAACTAAATTAAAAAAAATATGTTATGTGCTTATTTAGAGCCCTATTCAATTGGCCAAATCGCAATTGAATGAGGCCCTTAGTGATTAAAAGTATATTTTTTAACCTTTACAGCAATTATTTTTATTGCATAGAAAAAAATGTAATTTATAAAATGTAAATCCTTTTTCAAATCTATACTTTTTTAAAGAGTGTTGCAAAAAGATACATACTATTAAAAAAAAACACACACTTGTTAAGTAAACTAACAGCCTTATAAAATTGCAATTCGGCCAATTGAATAGGGCTCTATATAAGCACAGAGCATATTTTTTTACAGAAGTTTTTAGTTAGTAAAGACCTTGCTTTTGGATAGAAGTTCACTAACTAAAAACTTCTGTAAAAAAAATATGTTCTGTGCTTGTGTGGGGTGGAGGAGGATGGAAATAAAATCCTTTGTTAAAATATTTGGATAAAATTGAAATTGACACACATCGACCCAGAAGCAGGATCCTTGCTTCAGGAAATGCCACCAAAAATGTAAACGTCCCTCCCACAAACAAAATTTCCACCATTGTATCATGGATTTATGCCTAAATAATCTATCTATCTATCTATCTATCTATCTATCTATCTATCTATATATATATATATATATATATATATATATATATATATATATATATATATAATAAAAAACTAGCTGTATGACTTTATCCCTGGTAATTATGCTTTTAGACTGAAGTCTTTCAATCACACACACGAGTATCTATGTATATATATATATATATATATATATATATATATATATATATATATTAATTATGTAATAGTCCTTTAAATTGCTATATATATATATATATATATATATATATATATATATATATATATATATATATATATATATATATATATATATATTTAACCTATACCAAAAGTACATCCAAACTCTTGGCACCAATGACTCAGCCGGCTGTATTTAAAAACCTATTTTTAAAGTGTTACTGCCATTAGTTGTCTCTGGCCATAAGTGGCACTGCATCTTTAATTAGGAGAACCTGTTTGTTTATAATCCGAGCAACAGTATTATTTGGTAGCTGAGGGAGAAGACTCACAGGTGGTTGTCAGCTTCAGTTGGAAGCTCTTGGAAAACAAACATCTGTCATAGCTACATTAAAGTTAAAAATATAAAACATAACATGATGGGTCACGCAGTCCTGATTTTGTTTTTACGTATGTTACAGATTTTTCATTATTTATTTGCAGATTAATTATTTCTGTGACAATAATAGTATACTATACTATTCTATTCCAGAATGTAATATAATAAATACAGAAATTCATATGTTTTTCCTTATGGTCTTTTAATAACAAAATAGGATAATGGGCATATTTTTTTTTAAATGGAAAAAATAAAAAATAAATATAGCCTTTACATTTTTTACTTTTAAATGCAATTATTTTTTTACAGCGTGGTTCCATTTCACGTAGGAGCTGCATTTTCTGCAATTTGTTTTTGCTATACCCTTTCCTGATATTTTCATTAGTCCTGGTGAAACCACTGGCGATTTTAGCTGCCACATTTCTATTTTGCAGATAGAACCTTCTTCAGTAGTGAAAGTCTCCTCCCATGTCAGAAAGTAGATCAGGGGCTGAGTTTACTAAAGAATCTCAGGCACATACAATACTGCAATAGTCTGCGATCCAACATCTCAGATCAATGTGCGCTTTACTAATGGCTTTTTCCACTGTGACAGCAAATTATATACTGTCATTGCGAGCTATTGTGAACAGGGTGTTTAGTGGGCGCGCTAACGCATGTTATGGGTGTGGTACTTGAGGCATATCGTGAATATCCAAGTTCTCTGAATATACTAAACACAAATCTTGCTATTAACTACCAGCGATGCTGTTCAACCTCATGATAGCAGTATGTTTTATATATATGTATATATATATATATATATATATATATATATATATAATATATTACCAATATTCATTTATTGCCATACAACATAAGTGGCTAAACAACAGGAAAATAACGCCAACAAAACTGACGCTTTATGGTAATATAATATAAAACATTATTACAGATTATAAAAGACATTACATTTATGTCGATATTTATTTATTATTATACATTTATTGTTCCTCCGCACAGGCTTAAGTATAATACCTGATTTTTAGTATATTGTACATAGACGTGAGTTGCGTTAATGTGCGATGTGCTGCAGCAGATCGAGGTTTATCTCAAGTCCTCTTAGTAAATTCCCTCTAATGATAGATTTCATTGTGAGATCATTTTATTTCTAGTATGTCCTTTAGAAAAACACACATAAATAACAGCAAAATCATTTCTGGAGGCTTTAAAGTATAACAAACTTTAATTTATTACTTATTACATAATACAGAGTGCTGGGAAGCCCATTTGCTCCCTGTAAATCCTCAGCAGTTTGTTTATATGAAAAGTTGTCATAAAAGCACAATGCTGTTAATATTAACTGCTATCTTTTAATTCTTATCTTTTCCTAAAACACAGTAAATCCATATTAGTTTAAATTTTCAACTGGGGCTAGATTTGCTTATCGTTACGATGAAAGGCTGCAATGATTTGCATACAGTTTATCAATTCTGCTGTCAAATATATATTGTATACTGTATATACAGATAAATATAAACACAAACATATATATATATATATATATATATAAATAGTACATCTGTGTTCACATTTGAATGTCTAAAACAAGTTAAAAAACCTGCTTCCAGCTCAGAGTTCCGAGAAAAAGACTTATTACACTGCATTCTGGGAAGCTGAGTTGGGACATGCAAATGTGCCCACAAATATCTCACTCTTCAATCCTTAGCCATTATCAAACATGGCTTCCTTTAAGATTATGACTGCTGTATTACACAGCTTTAATGAAAAGCCAAGGTTGCAATAAACACAGGCTGAGTATCCAATCCATGTACAGCTGTTTCAAGCTTACTGGCTATCATCAGCATGGAGCGGGATCTCAGCCTGTGTTGTGCACTTTATGAGTAGGTAGTTCACCACAACAATCATTTATAATATGGTGGGCAAAAGAGCGTTAGAAGCCCTCCACCGTACAGTAGTACAGTAAATAAATAGTACATCTGTGTTCACATTTGATTGTCTAAAACAAGTTAAAAAAACTGTTTCCAGATCAGAATTCGAGAAAAACAGTTATTACACTGCATTCTATATAATTATAGATAGACAGATAGATAGATAGATAGATAGATAGATAATTACACAGTAATTTCTTACTTTTGGTACATCAATTTCAGACTTTTCTTTTCAGATCTTTCTGTTTTTTAAATTATCAATTAATTCCGAGTAAGGAGAACAAAAAAAAAAAAAAAACATTTAAATCACTGCCAATTGTCTCATTGGAGCAAAAATAATTATTCCTGGTCAGCCGAATTTACCCTGGATCAATATCTGCTTGCTACTGAGCCTGTGCATGAAAGTGGGTACCTTTCAAATTGTAAAAGATCAAATTATTTAACAAATACATATTACCTCATACATATTTCCTCCCTCATTCCTTCATCTACTGCTTAGTAGATAAAACTTGCTCACAAGATTAAAGCTCTCAGGAACCACTCAAATCAAACAAAATGAAAATGTTCTATAGGCAAACAGAATATTCAAAGATGAATATTATTCTCTAAAAAAATATTTTCATGATTTACACAGCTGGTAATATTAGTTTGTAACATACTTCACAAACATGTGAAGTATCATCTAATTAATAGAGGTCCTTTAATTATATTTTCAATTTGCCACATAATCTCCATTGTGTTAGCAGCATAGAGAAGGAAAGAAAAAGGTTAGTGAATAATGTGAAGGGTATTTTGAGTATTGTTTTACATACACCTCAATTCCAAGGCTTGGAATGGATTAATAACATAATGGGGATTGTAAATGTATGAATACCAAGGAGGCATCAAGAGGACTGTCATCCACATTTTTGCTGCTATCGGAAAAGAATAGTGAATCTATCTCACTTGACTTGTGGGAAACTCTAGAAACCTACACTTAACCTCATGGTAATTTAAAGTATATCCATGGGAGTCTCTATGAACTCTCATGGTACCTAAAATTAACCCGATACAATGGGGTCCCTATGGATCCCCATGGTAATCTAAAGTCTAACCATGGGGATCGTTATGGACCCCCATGGTTACCAAAGGCTAGCATGTTATAATTGGAGTCCCTATTTTATAGCATATTGCTTAAAAAAGGCATTTTATATTTCTCTCTACCAATATGATTGCTTCTAATTAAGAGTCTTACATTACAACATAGAGAAACAGGGAAAGGAAAAACATACTTTAGTTACCATAATGTAGTGTTTCCTCTAAAATTACAAATGTTGAAATTTGAAACTAGCAACCCCTGAATGTAATATCTGAATGCTTCAGAGTGAGGTCATTTCACTTTCTATTTAAGATGAAAGAGGGTTATTCTCATGGAAATTTTAGCTTGTTACCACGAGTCACTTATAGAGGGTTTCACGGATGCTTAACAATTATAACACTTCATTTATTATCTCTATTAAACGTCATACCTTTTTAAAGTTCTTTTATATTCATTATTTCAGCCTGCACTCTGCTCTTTGTTTATACTCAATGTAAAAGTAGTTCGATTTGCTGAAAGTGTCTAACTTATTTAGTGGCATAATGTAGAGGCCCAAGAGAGGCCAACAACACAGCAGTCTGGTGGCAAACTCCTGATGACAAGATGAGCTTTCTGCCAACTTTTGGTTTGTAAGGTTTTAATGGACCACTATGGTCAAAAAAGATAAACTTGATGACGACGAAAATGTTTTATAAAGTGAAAAAAAAAAACTTTCAACTTTTGTATACAAGTATTCTTTACTGCAGGGCCCTGTTTTCTTCTCTTCCATTGGCTCTAATAGATAATAAATCAGAGGGTATTCTTTTACATTAGGAATATTTTGCCAATTTTCAAGTGTAATCAAAATGTTATATATTCTTATATGTATTGGAGAATAAAATAGATGACGAGTGTAAATAAATCTTAAAAATATTTTCAAGTGTAGTTCAGAAGAGTATATTTTAAATACAGAATTACAGTTCGTTAATGCGTGAAAACAAAAGTTCACCAACTGAGCTCCTGTAAGCTAAAATTTGGGTGATGTTCACCTGTAAAACACTACCAAGTTATCACATCCTTAAATCTAATCTCCGAGAAATGCCATCAGAGCCATCGTAAGCCACAAGTACTGCCTTGAGCTATTTTCATAATCACTATCACATGGCTCCAGGTAGGGGCGGATCTACTGCCAGTGCCGCCGGTGCGTTGGGCCTTTTCTCTGTGAGGGGCCCCTCAGCAGCATCATTTACCCAATCAAAAAAAACCATGGACCCCTTGTCAAACCATTCACGACCCCCCCCCCCCCCCTTATCAAGCCCCCTGCAGCTCATTCACCCCCCTGCTCTTACTTGATCCCATTGCTCAGAGGTTGGGTATCCTTCCCCTGCCGGAGCTTCATACGGCAGGGTCATATGACATCATTACGAATTCCCCTCCCCTGCAGTATGAAGCCCTGGCAGGGGAAGGTTACCTAACCTCTGAGCAATGGGATCCGGAACAGGTACTAGTAAGGCACAAGTAAGAGGAGAGAGGTGAATGATTTGCAGGGGGCTTGATGGGAGCGGGGTGAATGGTGTGACAAGGGGTCCCTGGGGATTTTGAGGGGTTGAATGATGCTCCTGAGAGGCCCTGGGTCTTTTTTGGGGGAGTGAATGGTGCTGCTGAGGGGGTCCTAGGGGTTAATATGGCTGCTGGGGTGCCCTTGGGGTAAATATGGCTGCTGAGGGGCTTGAAGAATAAATGGTGCGACAAGGGGGCCCTTGTTTTTTTGGGGGGGAGTGAATGATGCTGCTGTGGGGGCCCTGGGGATTTTGGGGGGTGAACGGTACTTCTGAGGGAACCCTGGGGGGTTTGGGAGTGAATATTGCTGCTGAGGGGGCCCTGCGGGTTCCGGAGGTGAATATGGCATTTGAGGAGGTTGTGGGGGTAAATAGTGCTGCTGAGGGGGGCCTGGGAGTGTTGGGGGGTGAATATGGCTGCTTTAAGGCAAACGTCACCTGTTTGTATGCAGGACAAAAAAATCATCAGACTGCTTGCTAAAATAATAATGGATCTGCCATGGACATTATCCACACATGTAGCCAACAAGATTTTCCATTCTCCTCTTTTTTTGATAAATGGATGAATGGATGTGCCGTACAAGCAAACAAATAACAAACAAAGACAAACAAAAAAAGGCCAAACTCTATTAAAGAAATCCTAAGGTATATTTACTAAGATATCACATGGGCTGTGATACTGGAGGGAATTTGGAAGTTGGTTCGATGAGTTGCTATGGGCCACAGTGGTGATCTGTGATCTAGCACCTCAGGTCATCATGAGCTTTACTACAGCTTTTTCATGGCCTAAAATATTCCCAAAAATGTCAGATTATAACCATACTCAATCTGGATGTATTTAGTGTGTATTAAAGTTACCAGCATTAAAGGACATCTGCATAATGAAAATTTAATTATTTGTTTGAAAACCTCAAGTCTAATTAAAGGGCCACTTAAGTCAACACAATTTGGACCACATCACAGTAAAGATCTCATAAAAGCACATTTAAAATTTTCACTGAGAAATCATATAAAAATAAATCCATGTTTACATGTTACACTGACTTCCCACTGCCAGACCCGCAGCTACAGCTCCGTGTAGTGAGCAAAAGAAAAACAGTTAACCCTGCACAAATCTATCTGGGCAGAGCATGGGATTCTGGACTCACCTAAACAGGTTACAGGGTTAACTGGTTAGTGCAGTCCTGAGTTAATGGATCCTGCTATCACTGTCTTCAACGATCGGCTCGGCTGTCTATTTTTACTTATGCAACACCAAGGGCCTCATTCAATTAACGGCCATAAAATGGCCGCAATGCTGCGATTCCTTGCGGGCATCTTACGGCCCTGTGTAGCGCTACTACTAACCTGCTATTCAAATGGACGGCGCCGCAAGGAGGTCCCCCTTACGGATGGCCGCAAATCATGCAATCGTCCGCAAGCGTTTCCCGCAAGCCTGTGTTTTAAGGCCGCAAAGTCGGAAAACTGTAAATGCAAATATAAATTCAAGATAGCACTGTATAGCTCTGTAAATGATAGGCATCATAATGGGGGGCATGAGGATTAATAGCAACACCCACTCATGCTTGCACATCGCCCAAATCCAATATTTCATTTCCGGTTTATTTTCCGTCCCAAGTCCCGCGGGCTCGCCCTTGTTAAAACACTTACGGGTTCGGAGGTTGAAGGCCGCAAACTCAAAGCATTGTAGAAGCCAATATATATTCAATCTAGCACTGCAAAGCACTGTAAATGACGTGGAACACACTGGGGGACATGAGGATTAATAGCAACACATTCTCAAGCTTGCACATCGCCAAATTATAATCTTTGATTTTAGGTTTAAAATCCGTCCAAGTCCCACGGACTTCAATGACCTCCAAGCCCGTAGCTCGTTATTCAAACCCATGCGGCTTGCATGATTGATAGAACACGAAGATTGAACATGAAATAAAATGTATTTATTTGCAGATTTGAGACTAGGGGAATGTTGAGCTATTAATTCTAAGACCAAACATCACTTTCACTTTTAATAAAAGTACAGGATGGCTTTTCTATTTGCTTAATTAGTGCTACGATTTGTAAGTAAGCCCTTTGCGAACTGTTGGTCTATTTTACCCATTTACGGATCTGACAGGGGCTAATCCCGCAGCCGTTGCGGGTCTGATGTGCTCCAAGCCCGTGAGACTCTGGACACGGAAATTGAACATGAATTACAATAAAAAGGATTTTCAGGTTTGAGTGGGGAATGGTGTGCTATGAGCCCTAACACCTACAATCGCTTTCACGTCTCATCAAAGTACAGGATGACTTTTTTATGTGCTTAATTGGTGCTACGATTTGTAAGTAAGGGCCTTGCGGGACCTTTTTGGTGTAAGTAAGCTGCGGCTCGGTTTTAGCTAATTACGGTCTTGACGTAAGGGTTCAGGTAGCATTTGAATAGCGACCTTGGCTTTCTTGCGGCAGTAACTCTTGTGGCCGTGTAAGATCAAAGGCTTTCCTTCTGCGCGGGCGGCCGCAAGGGATAACAGGGCGCTGGCCGCAAGCCTGCTGGAGCCCTCAGCCGCAAGGGAATAGAATACGGAAGTAGCTTGCGGCCGGCCCTTGCAGCCACGCATCTCCTACGGCCATTAATTGAATGAAACCCCAAGTAGGCAGGATGGACCTTGTATGTAAACAAACTTAACACTTTAGATTTTTTTTAGCTGTTATTAGTGTAATTACAAAAAAGATCATTTTAATATACAATCTTGTATTCCTGCAGTGTTTCTTTAACATCACAGGACAATTTTTAGATTGTCAAATTTACTAAAGCAAACCTGAAACCTAAAGAGGCTGTGATGCTGCTATTCAGCATCATGTACTTAAATCACGCAATGTGATAAAACAAAAAATAAATAAATAAATAAAATTAAAATTTGCCCACATTTCTTTTCATAATGTACTAAAATAAATGATTGGGTATTAAAAGTATCCAGATTTCATACATAAAGCAAAAAACAGCAAAATAGGTGTCACTTTACATCACGTGATGATCCTCGATGCAGGTAAATTATTAAAATATATTGAAGTTGTATATTTTGACAAAGAAATGTCAGTAACATACTTTTTTTTTTAAATTATAGTCTATTGTTAAAAATAAAATGTTTTCCAGTATTGAAACAACTTGAACTTGGTAACCTAGTAGGACACTAGATCATGTACATGAAATTAATTGCTTATAATAAAGCTGGTTGGTTTTATGTATTTTACAGAGTGCTGACAGAGTATCCAGTATTGCAATGAGAATGTACACAAACAAATCTCTCCCTGGAGACATTACAATTTAATTTCCACATCCCTAAGTATAAGGTATCAAGAATGTAGTGGTGGGCCCTGGACCAGAGTTTTCTACATTAGACAGACAGACAGTAAGGGATACTCACTAAGCTATCACAGGATGATATGCTGCGGTGTGTAGGCTGTGATGGCTGTTTTTCCTCATAGGAAATAGTGAATAGCAAATACAGAGATGTGCTTCATTGTAATGCTTAGTAAACTCCCCCAATTATCAATAGTTCTCTTCACCAGAATACTTTTTTTGCATTGCAAAACTTGGAGCTTAGGTAAAGAATACATTATTTTAAATATAATTACAGGAGCATACAGTTGACATTTGATATCTATTAGTGTACTCAAATAATGAATTATAGCTTTAATGTGCAATTATGGAAAGCACAGCCTTTGGTCATTTGCTGGACTTCAAAGACATGCCTAGAAGATCAAACAGTTAGTGTCTCCTTCTCTGGAAGCTCTTCTTTAGCTCGCTCTCTACCTGTTGGTGCATCCCGTCTTCTTCTCCATCTATATATCTTCCCTTGTTTCACTAATACAATATTTTGGATTTCTGTATCAATTTATATGCTAATGAGACTCAACTCTACCTCTCAGCACCAGATCTTTATCCTCTATTATAACAGGAGTTGCCAACTGCATCTCAAGCATATCTACGTGGAAGTCAGCTCGTCAACGCAAACTCAACATGTCAAAGGCCGAGCTACTAATCTTCCCGCCCTCTATTACAGCTTCCACTCCTCAAAAATCTCTCACTGTTGTCAATGCCTTTATCACTCTCACATCCCAGGCCCAATTGTCTTGGGATTCTACTGGACCATGCCCTCTTTTTCATTCCTCACATACAATCAATAATCAAATCTTGTAATTTTCACCTAAAAAAACATCTCTAGAATAAGTCATCTAAAATTCACAACTAACATTCTAATACACTCTCTCATCATATCTCTTCTCGACTACTGCAACTCGCTCTTTGCTGGCCTCCCCATAACTCGTCTCTCTCCACTCAAATCCAAAATGAATGGCTTCTCTAGACTCATCTACCTTACTCAACGCTCAGTGTCTGCAGCACCTCTTTGTCAGTCACTCCATTAGCCTCTAGAATAAAATTTAAAATCATGACTAAGATATAAAGCCCTCAACAATAATGCACCCTCATATTTCTGCTCTTGTCTCAAAATACTCCCCCACCACCCTCCTTATTCTCCTAATGACTTTCTTCTCTCCTCTTCTCTTATCACCTCCTCTCACTCCCGCCTTCAGGACTTTTCTTGTGCTCTGCCTATCCTTTGGAACTCCTTGCCTTACTCCACTATACTATCCTCCTGCCTAAAAACTTCAAAAACTCAATAAAAAAGCATCTGTTTGGAGAAGTTTATCACTATTACCCTTAATATGCACAAGATATCTACCACCTTATCACATCCAAGCCCATTTAAATTGTAAGTTTGGGAGTTTTCAGTCGTATAAGGTGCTTTAAAGAAAGCATTTTTAGTAAGGTTTTAAAGGTTTTGAGGCACGAGGATAGTCTAGTGGAGCGAGGCAAGGAGTTCCAATGAGTAGGGGCAGCACAAAAAAAGTCATGAATATGAGAGGCAGTGGAGGTGATAAGAGAGAAAGACAGAAGTAGGTCATTAGCAGAGGGAAGAGGGTAGTTGGGGAGTATTTTGAGACAAGAGAAGAGATATAAGAGAGTGCATTATTGCTGAGAGCTTTTTATGTTAGGGTCAAGATTTTACATTTTATTTTGGTGGTTATGGGAAGTCAGTGGAGTGACTGACTATCAGTTTTGCTCAGGACATTGAGAGAGCTGGAGTGGGATACAACAGTGACCATTCATTAGTTAAACTGTATTTTTAAATTATATTTTCTGGCTAAAGATTTAATGTGCTGCTGTTTGCAAATATTATTTTTAATGTTAACTAATGGTGAACTAAAAATAGGTTTAACATGAAAAGAGCTTACACTTGTCCCTTAATCTTGAAACACCTACTAATGCTACATTACCAATATATTTCTTCATACACTTTAAAGCAAAAATTAAACAAAAATAATTATACAGTATTATTGTATTTTATTGTTTTTGCCTCAATGACAAATAATATACATACCACCAGATTAATTTAGCAGATGGCTGAAGGATGTAGTGTCTGTTTGCTATTGGGAAATTGCAGCCTCAGCAAAACACTTTGCAGTGTATGTAAAGTTTAACACATCTACCCCATATTTTTTTATTCGGTGAAAAAACAACCATAAGAAGAAATCAGGTGTGTTTGAGGTATTTACCATTTATTTGCACAGTAACAGTCCTCAGCTAGGTTTCATCCAGAGGTTATTAACAGTACATTTTAATTGGTATTTGAGCTTTTATAAAAGCAGATATGTTCGGTAAATGTAAAAGGGCTCTATTTAAGCACACAGCATATTTATTTTACAGAAGTTTTTAGTTAGTGAACTTCTATCCAAAAGCAAGGTCTTCACTAACTAAAAACTTCTGTAAATAAAATATGCTATGTGCTTATATAGAGACCTTTTAAATTTACTGAATCGCAATTTAATAAGGCTGCATGCTTTTAGAATATGTAGCACCTATGGTCAGGGCCGGATTTACATTTTTGGAGCCCCTGGACAGTGAACTCTAAGGCGCCTCTGTGCACATGTAGTGTGCACTACCATTTTTTGCGTAGTGAATGCTTACATACATCTCACACATACACATCACACAAACACACACATGACAGACACACATATCCCACCCACACACATACATACATACACACACATCACACACACGCGTACCCACATAAACATCACACACATACATACATACATACACACACAGGCTCCTGAAGCTCCTTCTCCTCATGGGCAGGAGCAGCGCTGCTGGAGGAAATGAGAGGGCCAGCTCCCATCATCTTGTTGATGCAGTCTTGAGTACTCTGGGGAAAATGTCTCTGTGTCTCACTTCCTGTGCCTGCAGTGTTTAGTTCTAGGACGTGAAAATGAGATGCCCTCTCAGAGGACCGCTTGTAGGCTAGTGCCTATAATGCCTAATGGATGATCCGGCCCATCAGCCTATGGCCCTGTGTAAAACATTGCATGGATGGGACCCACCTCTGAAGTCACTGATCAAATTACCGTTGTGTATGTGCATGTGAAAGCCGTGTGACAGTAAAAATCACCTTTTCTGAATATAAGGTGGCCAACAAACATTTAGGTTTTATGCTGCCCTGGGCCATTCATACTTGTGCACCCCCACACCTCACTGTCAACTACTCCCTTCCCCATGCCAAAGTGTCAGGCACACTTACAGACAGAAATATCGCTGCATATAGACATTTCAATGTACTGCACTAGATCTTCAGACACCCTACTGCCCCCTGAAAATATACTGCCCTAGGCCTGGGCCTCATGGACCTAGGCAGGATCATACCCTTGCCAACCGCTTGAAAGTTTCCTGCAGGACCAGAAAATTCTATATAAGAATAATTTACCAAGCAGAGTTTTCCAAATATTTTTTTAATGTAATTGTTCAGAATTTATTAGTACAAATGAATGCAACAAATATAATGAGACAAAGAGAACTGAAAATATGAAACAATACAATACATAAGACATTATTCTTGTCACTTTGATGTGACAGACAAGATACCCTGCTCCAGAGGGTTTATAATCTTATAACCTAGAGAATACAATTTTATGCTAGCACACTGAATCAATACAATGATAACTAGCAACAAACTTAACCATTTAAATTAATTATAAGGTACCACCTTTATCACAAAATCAGTCTTTTTCTGTGACTTTAATAGCATTACTATGTTGGATAGTATAAAAATGCAATTTGTGCCCTGTTTCTTTACTTTTTTGTGCAATAAGCAATCATTCTAAATCATACTTCGGATTCATTGGAGGGTCAAGCAGGAAGAGGTGACAGACGTGAACTATTTAAACATTGCAGTCATTGTGCGGATTCATATGAATGTGTTTTAAAATGAGGTGACCTGAAGACGATACTATCAGTAAACCATTAGCAGGGTAGAAACCTTCCCCATAAAATCATCAGCCGGACACTGAATCATTAGATCAGTTGGGGAAAGTCACATAGAAAGTCTTAAAATTATACAATTATAAATATAAATCAATTCATGGTGTCGTTTCTGCTTTTCTACATTAATAAATTAACCATGTAACATTGTTCAAAATTATGTCAGTTACGCATATAATAATCTTTTAAATTAATGAAGTGATGAAGCAGTTTGATGACGCCCTTGATTTACCGGGCTGCTTTTAGCTGATGCTAAAAGCTTTTCATTTAATAAATTGCCCCCTTGAGAAATTACCAAAAATGAATATTTTCTGTGCTAAATGTTCCAAGGTTTACACTTTTTCAATATATTAATAAATGGAATGGGGATATGCATTTTTCAAAATATATCGTCTTTTACATATATTTAATTGAAATTAATTAGTGTAATACTTTTGAAGGAAGTGGTCAAACCAAGAGGTTCAAGATCATTTATAACAATTTCTTATAGCAATAAAAAAAATTAAACAATGGGATTTATCACAGCCTTAAAACTTTTATGATCGATCAGGAAATACTCCAAGCTTTTTGATTAAATAAAGGAGTATTGGTGCTTACATAGGGAGAATATCTTCTTTTTCTATCGGAATATGTCCCTTTATTAATCGTTTCAAATGATATACATTCATATGTTTGCATTATACCTATCAAAGCTTTCTCTGCAGTTTAAATATTTACAGTGCACTTTAAAATCGAATAAATGTACATGGGTATGAAAGATGGCAACTTCGGAGGTAAATTCATTAAAGGGATACAGAAATATTTTTTTTTTATTTTTTTTTTGCATAAGAGAGTATTTGATAATATGTCTCAGTGTGTTTTCTTTTTTCAAATAAAGTTCTCAGCTCACGAAAACTTATTTGGACATTTAACTGCTCTTGGGAGCTTACCCACTGAGCACCATTGAGAATCACAGACTGCAGTACACTATCTGCATTTCCTGTTAGTTTCAATGAAGTTTGCACAGGTTTTGATTATTATTTTTCATGCAAAAAACAAATTTTGTAATGATTCAAATGTTCTCTTTTGAATGTTTTAATTAAAACAGTTGCGTTCCATATCCCTTTAAGCTTCACTGAGGCAGTGGTATAAACTTTCCCAAACTGCCGCAGAAACTGCAGCCTCCAGTGGACTACTTTCTAGACCATAAGAATCTTAAAGAATCTGGTAGATTATCTCGATGTGGTGTCTTTGTCCCAGATTCAAAAGACTACTAATTTCCATCATACTTTCTTAAAATCGCTCTTACTAGTAGGAAACAGTTCTTTTAGAAAGAAAAACTAAAAAAAAAACTAAAAAAAAAAAAGAAGAAAATATATTAGTTATTATATAGCATTATAATTGTTTTTATTATGTATTCAAATATTTAATTATTTTTATTTATTTTCCCCACTGGACAGTAATATATATATATATATATATATATATATATATAAATATATATATATATATATATATATAAAACAATAATTTCACTTATGGTTGGCTGGAGAGTGTGACAGAAGTCCTCCAATGTACAAAGTACGGTAGTACAAACAATGAATACTACATTTGTGATTCCATTTGAATGTCTAAAAATTATCCTGCACTTTTGGAGACAGGAGGCGGGGACATGCAAATGAGACCACAATGCACGCTCTTTCTGTTAATCCAAAACCATTTTATACATGGCTTATTTTAAGCATATGCTTGCTGTATTTCACAGCTCTAAGCACAGCACCAGATGGATTATGTACAAACCAGGAGTCCTACCCACAGACAGAACTGTTTCGCAGTTACTGCAGCTCCTCAGTGTGTTCCTAGTTTGTGTGATAGATTTTTGTAGAGAGTAGTTCACTACAACAATCATTTCACATATATATATGAAGCTTTGAAGCCCTGTCAGGACCTCGCAGCCAACCACTCCACAGGGAGAAAATCTGTTCTTAGCTGAAGGCCGCAATGTCTATTTTTATGGAAAGTTTGTTATCACAGTCACTCACAGACCTCTGCAACCCTAGCAAAGACTTAATGCATTTTTCTCATTGATGCAAATTCAATCTGAATGATTTAAAATTCAGATATTTACAGTATACTTAATAATTAAATAGGTGAATTATTGGATGAATTCTATGTCCTGCTTTATTTCTCAAAATATAACAAAATTTACTTACTAGCCTTTTTGTAAGCTTTCTGACACTCATAGGCCCAACTTTTTTAATTTTTAGAGCAAAAACAAAATAATGCATTACACTCCCATAATTAATCTTCCCTGCAAAAAACTAACTGACATTAAAATGTATATATTTTCATTAAATATAGCAATGATGTCCATCTTCCAGTCTCTTCTGGTGTTTAGATTATAGTTGATGATCCCTGTTATATGCATTAAATGAGCATTTATATGCTCCAACAAATGTAGGACTTTTTCTTAAAAAAAGGGGGAGCAGTAAAAATAAATGGGATAATTTGTACACTGCCCCATTGATGACTACTCTTAATCTCATTTGGGGGAAATTATCTGAAAATGTCATAGAAGAAGAATGTAAGATCAGCGACTTTGTGGTAAAAGTTGTGCAAGTATAACATATGAAATATTTATATGCACATATTTATCATATAAGGTTAAAAAGATAGAAGTCTTTGTTCACAAATAATTTCCCTCTAAATACTGCCCAATCTCTCCCTTCCAATTTGCTTCCAAGTTACAAGAGATACTTACTCACTTACTATCTGCCAACACTATACTTAACCCCTCCAGTCCAGCTTTTGCTATGGACACTCCACTGAGGAACAAAAATGGCCAATGGCCATTGACCAATTCACTACCAAGCCTAAGGGTCATTACTCTCTCCTGCTCTTGCTTGGTTTCTATGCTGTCTTCAACACTGCCAATCATCCTTTTATTTCTGAATTTGTGTACTCCACTGGAATCGGTGGTAGTCTCCTCTTGTAGTTCTCTTCCTATCTAATGAATGGTTACTTCTTGTCTCCTTCTCTGGCACTTCCTTTAGTCCTCTTCCCTTTTCAGCTGGTTTGCCCAAGGCTCTGTCCTTGGAACACTTCTGTTTTCCCAATACAACTCCAGACAACTCAATCACAGCTTTACACCAATGATACAGAAATCTACATCTCCTCTCCTGACATTTCCCATGAGCTCCATCTGGCCAGTCACTAACTACAGCTCCTCAAGCTTTTCTCACCAACACCTGAAACTGAACATGTCCAAAACAAATGTAATAGTCTTTCCTCCCAAAAATGTTACAACATTGCCAGTCATATCCTTCACCATTGATATTGCCAGTATATCTTCCACCACTCAATCGTGTTGCCTAGGCACCATTTTCACATTATTACTATTATTGTTATTATTATTATTACTATTGATTTATAAAGCGCCAACATAGTCTGTAGCGCCATTTACAAAGTAGTATAGAGTACAGTGGGTACAATTAGCAAATTACAAAGGTATAAGCAAGTTGTAAGGTAAGGAGAAATACAACTACAGGTACGAAGCAATATAAAAATTAAACAAATAGGTTAGCAGCCAGCTTGGTGCAACAGAAGAGAGGTCCCTACGTAAATCTATCAATCCTTAGATTGCAACTTTGCGAGTTTTCAATCTTGTGTCAGTGCCTTGGAAACAAGCTCTATGTACATTTGATTTTATGCTCAAAAACAGGGCCCTCCATTCCTTACAAGGTGTTAATTTTTTTTTGTTGCTATGTACTTAACCCCTGTACAGCGCTACAGAATATGTTGGCGTGATATAAATAAAGATAATAATAATAATAATCCATGCTTTTTCCAATATCTCTTGCAAATCCCGTCAACTCCATCTATGCAACGTTCCCAGAATTTGTCCTTTTCTCACTAACAATACAGCAAACATCTTTATTCACTCACTCATCATCTCCCACTTGGAATACTGGTAACACCATCTTAAAGGCATTTCTCTCACCCACACTGGCCCTCTCCAATCCATCCTAAACTCATCTAACTCACCCATGCTCCTCATCTGCTGCCCCTCTCTGCAAATCCCTAGTCTCCCACTCTTCTGCAGAATCAAATACCTGCAATACCTAACGTACAACAATGGAAAGTGTCTGGGGGTAAAATAAATACCAACACAATAGCAAAGTTAGAACACTTATTTTCACATTAAAAATATATGTGCTACATTTTTTTTCTTTTGATATACTGTATATATATATATATATATATATATATATATATATTTATGTGTGTGTGTGTACATTTGATTATCTAAAATAAGTTAAACAAGCCCAATTCAATACCGTTTTAAACATGTCTCCTTTTAGCATATGCCTGCTATATTACACAGCTTTAAAGCATAGCATAGGATGGATTATGCAGGAGTTAGGAGACCTACCCACAGACTGATTCAATTTTAGCTGGATCTCTCCAGAGTGGGGCTGGTGTCTAACTCCTGCTAAAGATTTTGCCCGTAATATGCTCTGTTGCCCACCATATGCTAAATGATAACGTTATATATATATATATATATATATATATATATATATATATATATATATATATATATACACATATACAGTTACATATAAATATATTTCCTGATGCTCCTCTGGTTTTGTCTAATTTCCTTTCATGGAGTTATATTTACTAAATTCTCAAAGAGATTGTGTATGCAGAGATTTACTAAGCATCACAGTGACTGTGATTTGTATCACTGCATTTAGTATGCTCTATTTCACATCACAGTCCTTCACACCTCATCACAACCGGTTACAGCTTAGAAAGTATCCCTCCCCAGCACACCTTCTTAGCAGTCTATCTACACAAACACATAGGTTGTTGTAAGTTCTTCAGAGTATGGGCCTCAACTCTAATGCAACCAGTTGCTGGTTGCTTTATTGCATTGAATTGTAATTTTACATATCTTAGAACAGTCATTACAACCATCTTGTGTAGGATCTTTAATATAGATCATGATTTAGGTTTAACTCTGTGTGAACATATAAGTTGAGGCAATTAGCATTCTACAGGCTATAGAGGCTCTAATTGCCACACTTGCATTAATAGAGGGTTACAACTAAATCACCACCTACATGGGGGTCCTATATAGTGTTGGAAACCAGTGACTTTTACTCATTGTATATTGTTAATATTCTACTTAACTGTACATTTGTAAATAGCTCTACCGAAAGTACTGATGCATTATCGATAAAAAGTATATATATATAAAAAAAAATATATATATATATACAGTTGCAAGCAAAAGTATGTGAACCCTTTGGAATGATATGGATTTCTGCACAAATTGGTCATAAAATGTGATCTGATCTTCATCTAAGTCACAACAATAGACAATCACACTCTGCTTAAACTAATAACACACAAATAATTAAATGTTACCATGTTGTTATTGAACACACCATGTAAACATTCACAGTGCAGGTGGAAAAAGTAACTTGCGGCCGGCGCCTTGTTATGCACGCGCACGCGCCGCAGGAAAGCCTTTGATCTTAAACGGCCGCAAGAGTTTCGGCCGCAAGAAAACCCAGGGTTGCTATTCATTTGCTCCGGGAACCCTCTCGGCAAGACTAAAACCGAGCCGCAGCTTACTTGCACCAAAAAGGTCCCGCAAGCACACAATTAAGCACACAATAAAGCCATCCTGCACTCTGATGAGACAATAAAGTGATTGTAGGTGTTAGCATTCATAGCACAACATTCCCCTATACTCAAATCCGAAAATAATTTTTATTTTAATTCATGTCAAATATCCGTGGACAAAGTCCCGAGGGCTTGGAGCACCTCAGACCCGCGCAGGCTGTGGGACGGAAAAAAAACATTAATGAAATATCGGATTTGGGCTGATGTGCAAGCTTGAGAGGGGGTTGCTATTAATCCTCATGTCCCCCATTATGATCCCTAGCATTTACAGAGCTTTACAGTGCCGTCTTGAATTTATATTTGCATTTCAAGTTTTCAGACCTTGCGGCCGGTTGCATGATATGCAGCCGGCCATAAGGGGGATATCCTTGCGGCGCCGTCTATTTGAATTGCAAGGTAAAGGTAGCTCTACGCGGGGCCGTAAGACGGCCGCAAGGAATCGCAGCTTTGCGGCCGTTTTACGCCCGATAATAGAATGAGGGCCTATGTATACAAGTATATATATATATATATATATATATATATATATATATATATATATACACACACAAAAATGGCCTACAGATCCAAATTCTGTAATTTAGTGATATTTTTTTTAATGTGTATACATTTAGAACTACTCCATTAGTCTTTAATCTATTAAAACATCCAGCAAATAAATAAAAAATACACTATGTATTCCATAATAATTCATGCCCATACTAACTAGTACCTTCTTCCATGACAGAGTGACTCCTTATTGATATATTCCATTCCTTTATATACATTTATAATAATGCAATTTTATACATTTCATTTCCAAAGTTTATATATATAAATATATATATATATATATATATATATATGTATTTTTTTATTTATATGTTTTTATATATATATATATATATATATATATATATATATATATTGATAGGATATATAAAATAACACATTTTTAATTATTTGTGTATTTATTTGGAATACGTTGTGTGGAGAAACAATGTAGGAAACTAACTTGATGCCCTAAATTGTATGCTTATGCCGCAGATTGATTGATCTAAGATAAATAGTGGCTGTGTATTTAAGCCAGGCAGTTATCCAGGCTGAGGCTTTGAAGGCAGAGCATTAGAAAGCAAGATGCATAGCGCTTCTCTCTTTCTATTTAATCTCTTAGTTTATGATCATATGCAAAGCTGAGAAAAGCTGAGAAATACTGTCATAAAAAAATAAAGAATTCAGTCAGGCCACTTGCTTTCACTTATATAAATGAAACACAGTGTATGGTTATGGCACTGTGAATATCTTAGCAATAACAAGAGCTACATGCAATGCAAATGAGAAACATACGGAGGAATTTGTGTAGCTCCAAAGTTTGTAAGTTCATGGTAACGCATAAAATGCCAAAAATATGTGCATTCCTTTTTTTTATGTTGAATCGTTTTAAAAAACACTTTAAATGATCCCAGGAGATCATTTCAAAGTCTTGATTTTTTTTTTTTTTTGCAGTAAATTATCCAGATGGGCAAGTATGTCTGCTGATTATCGAAACTTGAGATCCAAAACAAAACTACGCCACACAAAACTGTTGTTGTCGCAAAAATCTCAAGTATGAGGATATAAAAGATAAATATACAAAATATCAAAATGTAAATGAAATGAAAAATGCAATAACATTCTCTCGATTAGGATAATGCATTTGTATAATCGTATTTATTTATTCACCCAGGACATATACTTTCAAGAACACTGTACACTGAATAATTTATATATACAACGAATCCAGAACATTCAGATCTTTAAAAGATCATTTTGATGGCTTGGGATAAATGGGATACAATAAATAGGTCTGGATTAAAACAATTGGAAACAAAATTTGTGTATTTAAAAAAAAGAATAAAAAAAAGAACAAACTCAACTTTGAGTGTGAACCATTTCACTATAGAAGAATGCAGATTAACAGGAAAAAGCAGAAATCATGAACAAAACCGAGAAGGAGATTGTTTCCTGCTGTGGCCTAAATTGAAATGCTGCATTTCTGGTATTTTTTCTTCTGTTGACAACACACATTTTGGAGCACTTTTCAAGTGCCGTAATTATATTTGAATTACGCAGATTTTTCTAAGCTGGCTTATTTCGCTGTGCAGGGTTTGTGTGCAGAGGGTTCCAGTTGATAAAATGTGTTGATTGCAAAGTATGACTTTTTTTCAACCATTTTAGGCCCCAAGAATAGGATTTATCCCTTGGTAAGAGCTGGAATTCATTTGTATGTACAATGTAATTAACAGATTCCAAAGAAATAATAACGAACCACAATGAAGTAAATTCACTAGGCTTCGCCAAAGGCTGGGAAATGTTTGAGATTGCACTTTACATTTTTTGAAAATGTTAGTGAGATACTAAATACTAAATTTGTTGTTGTTAAATCATACAGTTGTGTCCAACTCTACATGGCGCTATGGACCACAGTATGCCTGCACATATATCTCTGTTTGTGCTTATCCATACTGTTTTATTGGTAAAGATACTATTTCCTTCTCCAGTCGACCACGATTTGTTTGACCTCTTTGCCATGACCTGTCCATCTTGGGTGATCCTACATGGTTTAGCTCACAGCTTCATTGAAATACAGCCCCTTCCCTACAACAAGGTGGCAACCCAGAAGAGAAAATACTAATTAGTAACTTTGTTAAATATATTTCTGAATATATTTCTGGGAACGACATTCACAAAATCAGTAAGTTTGCCATATTAAAGAAACTTACATTATAACTTTGCTCTTCCTAGTTACATTAGTAAACGTTGTGTGTGTTCTGCAGACAAATTATTGCACTTCCTGAGTCAAGCAGGGTGCTTTTGGGCCAGTGAGGTGGGGGAGGGATGTGGTGTCAATTTCAATATCCAATTATCAAACAAAGGCTCTAGACTTCTGTTTGTTCCCTCCTCTCCCATCATGTTCCCTGTTCCCTCTCCCTCCCTCCACTTATAAATACAAACACACCCATCATTAAGCTCTCAGGAAGTGACATAACAACACAAAATTGATTTCTATAACCATAAATAAAGTCTTAAAAATTTCAGATTTTCCAAAAAAAAAAAAAATTTTTATGCCCATGTCTTACACAGCTGCTTATATTGTTAGTTTTGGTACATACTTGACAAACAAGTGTCTGTATTTTCTTGAATCACAGTGGTCCTTTAAATACTTTGGAGGATGGGGGAGGATTGAAGAGCGAGATCTAACAAAGCAATCTGTTAACTTTCTGTTTCCTCCTCCCCCACCCCCTCAACAGATAGATCATTAAAAACCCCATGATGCAGCACTCAGGAATGGATGTAAGAAATACAAAAATCATTCTTTTACAGATTCTTCAAAACTTCTTATTTCCCTAAAAAATATTTGTATGTCCAGTTGTTAATGTTGACAGATTGTTACAAACACATGCCTTTTTTATCTTGAAGTACAATGGTCCATCAATACACCTTTTTGGGAGTTGTGACATAAAGTTAAACTGCTCTGGGTATTCAGTACACCATGGGCCCTATTAAATTCCATTTTGCAGGAGTTACAGAGCGATTAAATTAGAAAACGCCGCAATGGCAAGGCCGGAATCCAAATCCGTAAAACATGCTTCGGCACAAAGCAATTTTGGGCGTGAACATGATAAATTATTCAAACCCGTAGCTATGGGTTTAGATGGAGCCAATAGTAAAAGAGATCGTCATCATTACGTCATTAAAACATGGAGGTTAAATTTCTATCACTTACGGTTTTGAAGTCGAGTTGGGATTGGGCCTGCATTCCAGAAATAATGCAATATGAAATAATCAATAAATATAATATTCTAGTCAATGCGAGTTCTATTATATGTATTAACACATTGATAGCCGTGATCGATATAACACTGAAATTAAACATATATATATTTGTTATTGCATATTTGCAAGCTTGAGAATGTTGTGCTATTAATTTTAATAACTTTCATTGCTTTCCCTGTAATTTAAAATACACTAGTGTGTTTATATTTGCTTTTACAGTGTTACGGACAAGAGTTTAACCCCCTTGCCAGTTATCTCTAGTACCCATAGGATTTTTGCCGACATTTGCCATTTACGGGTGTGAAAACAATTTCAAGCTTGAGGACTTGTAGCAATTAATAGTGATTTACGATTGTAA
The DNA here is from genome assembly GCA_027410445.1 of Discoglossus pictus. NCBI lineage: Eukaryota > Metazoa > Chordata > Amphibia > Anura > Alytidae > Discoglossus > Discoglossus pictus. Next base: position 77,749,523 of record CM050165.1, read on the forward strand.
CATTTACGGGCTTGAAAGATCAAAGGCTTAGCTGGGTCGGAGTTCCGATTTTGGCAACTCCTGTTGTTTTTCAGCCTATAACCTGCAGATCGTTTGCGGGTAGCTAAAAGAGACCAATTTAATAGCCGTAAATTTTGCAGGCTCCGTTACGGGCTTCAGGAACTACAATTTGGCGAATTTAATAGGGTACCATGTATTAGTTTAAGAAATGTGTGTTTAACGTTAAGAATAAATCCACCTTTAAATAAAATAGAATTAAAATACATATTACTTGCATGGTTTGAATGGCCTGTCTCCACCTCCCTCCTGTCAAATGATTCACATTATTTATCTGGAAGCCATTTATGTTTCCAGGTAGGGCTTTCATTACTTAGTAATTTTGACTTATCTTGTCTTATCCTTGTGCTGTGTGCATGTGTGACCATGTCCCCACCTGATGTCATTAGTCATGCCAGTGTTTTTGCTCTCTGATTTTACAAACAATGGTTAGTTAACCAGATGAAAGGCGTGCCTAAATCACAGCTCTGGTATAATAAAACACCTGTCAGATAATTATAAAGCCTTCCAGACAAACAATGTGAGTCACGTGACCTGACGGTGGTGGAGACAGACCTTGTACTTCAGACAGGTTAACATTCATTTTGAAATCATTTTATTTACAGATAAATTTATTGTTGACTTTATAAACACAAATTCCATAAAACTAACAAGTGACAAACTAGAAACTAGACACTCACAGCACCTTAATTAGACCTTAAACTACGTTTTAAAAATGTATGGCCACAACTTGGGGACACATTTATGTCAGTAACAGGGAATAATAATAATAAAACCAGATGTATTCATCAGATGACATGCACAATTCCCACAGACCATTGGGTGACATGGACAAGTATCCTGTGTAATTATGTATTCATATCACTGGGTGGAGCAAGTCTGAAAAAATGTCAAGTAGCTTCACACATCCCAGAGAGACAAGCTTGGGAAAAGTTTTGAACTATATTTACTTTCATTTCATGCTTGTTTACTCCCAGTCTTCCGGTCAATAATATTTTGTTGGCTTTCAACAACCAAGGAATACAATTACACTTAGAATCCACCACTTAGTCCCTAATAAAATAAGAAACATAGTCCAGAAGCTTTTTATCTTTGGACTTCCAAGCACATCAGAATCCACCTGATAAGGACTATAGTGTCTGTATAATTTATCTTAGCAACAGACTTTCTGTGTTTTCCAAAACTAACAGTAACTCCCAGTCCATGGCTTACACGACTGCTAATGTTATTAGTTTGATACTTACATCACAAACAAGTGCCTTTTTTCTTGAATTACAATGGTCCTTCCATGTTGTTTGTACACAAACCACTCTTTAGACTTCACAGCCTTGCACTTGGTTCATACTGACTCCTTCTTTATCCTAGGGATGATCTTGCTTTCATTTTTTTTCCTTATTTCTTTTCTTTTTTGGTGTATAAGTGAGATTATATCGCCATTCTAGCAATGTGTGAGCATGAGTGTTCTTGTTATAGTAATGTGTTGAAGCTCATTTAAATTTTTTCAGCTCAAACTGATAACCCCTTCTTTGACCGGAATAGAAAGGGAATGAAAAGTTTCTCAGCCCATGAACACATTACATAGTTACATAGTTACATAGGGCCTCATTCTATTATCGTCCGCAGCCGTTGCGGGCCGCAAGGACCGGCCGCAAGCTTTCCGGCTATTCTATTCCCCTCCGGCCGGGGATTCCGGCAGGCTTGCGGCCGGCGCCTTGCTATCCCTTGCGGCCGCTCGCGCTGGAGGAAAGCCTTTGATCTAAAACGGCCGCAAGAGTTTCGGCCGCAAGAAAGCCCCGGTTGCTATTCTATTGCTCCGGGAACCCTCTCTGCAAGGCTAAAAGCGAGCCCCAGCTTACTTGCAGCAAACAGGTCCCGCTAGCACCAATTAAGCACATTATAAAGCCCAAATAAAGCCATCCTGCACTTTGAGGAGACTATAAAGTGATTGTAGGTGTTAGCAAAAATAGCACAAAATTCCCCTACACTCAAATCCGAAAATAAATTATTTTTTTATATATGTCATATATCCATGTAAAAAGTCCAGAGGGCTTGGAGCACCTCAGACCCGCCTACGCCGCGGCCGGAAAATAAACAGTTAATGTAAACTCGGGTTTGGGCTGATGTGCAAGCTTGAGAGGGGGGTTGCTATTAATCCTCATGTCCCCCAATATGATCCCTAGCATTTACAGAGCTTTACAGTGCTGTCTTGAATTTATTTTTGTGTTTAAAGATTTCTGAGCTTATGGCCGGTTGCAAGATATACGGCCGGCCGTAAGAGGAGATCCTTGCGGGGCCGTATAATAGAATTGCGAGATAACGGAACCCCCGCAAGGAATCGCAGCCTTGCGGCCGTTTTACGGCCGATAATAGAATGAGGCCCATAGTATTTAAGGTTGAAAAAAGACCTTCAGTCCATCAAGTTCAACATTTCAAGATCTCCTCCGATCTGCAATATGCAGATTAACTATTAATTAATTAGTTGTATAAAAAAAATAATCAAATCCCTCCTGATCCCAGACACCAGCGACCGGACCTCTCCCTGGATCTATACTGCCTCTCTAATTCTCCATGATAACCCTGAATTCCCTTTTTAATTAGAAATAAATCCAGTCCCCTTTTAAAGTTATCTATCGAATCCGCTGTCACCACCTCCTCTGGTAGAGAAATCCACAGATTAACCACCCTTACTGTGAAGAACCCTTTTCTTTATTTAGGTGGAATCCTTTTACTTCTAACCTCAAGGGATGTCCTCTTGTCAGTTGAAAACCTCTTGGCACAAAAAGCTCCCTTGACAAATCTTTATAAGGACCCTGGATGTATTTATATAAGGTAATCATATCTCCTCTTAGACGCCTTTTTTCTAGAGAAAATAAGTTTAATTTGGTTAGTCTTTCTTCATATGGAGAAAACTAGCACATCTGTATGTCAATGGTCCTGTGTGTCTGATAGCGTCAGCCTATTTTTTTCATTTTATTTTATTACATTTGTGTACAGCACCTTAATCCAAGGAGTTTCACAAAGTTATAAAACAGTACATCATTGTTTTGAAATATAGATGATTACGGTATATATTTCTGAACCAACAATTAGGCTGGGTTAGGGCTTCTTTTTCTTTTGCTTAAATAGTGCAACAGGCCAAAGGCAAGATTATAGCAATAGACACAATAGGTCAAGCCAGTAGATTGTGTCGGGTTTGGAAAGAAAGATGTAGTGGGCCAACTGTCTTATATCAAGTGGGGGTTTATTTCAGTGAAGGGGGTTGAGGAGAGTTAACGAATGGATATGGGATGGGACTCAAGCTGGGAATTGGACTGTGAGTGTCAAGAGGTGTTCTAACTGCAGACAGCATGGTGGCACATTGGGTCACATTAGTGAGGCAAGATATGGCAGAGCAAGGTTATGTAGGGATTTGCAAACAAGGGTTAGGAATTTTAAAAAGCAGTGATAGTATGAAACAATTGAGATTGAGACAGGAGAGTGGAGATGTTTTGAGTTGTGCTGGGAACATTTAATATGAGTGGAGGCATTTTGAATTGGTTAGAGAGTGGAACCGTTGAGGAGTGAGATGCAGTAGTCCAAAGGGGTAAAGATAAAATAATGAGATGGGAGTTTTGTTGCAGATAGTGATAGAGGTGCTTCTTTTAAATATGAAAGTAAGGTGGATTATGAAGGCATCCTGTAGAATGCATCATAACCCACCTAGATAAAAAGGTTTGCATGAAAAAATGCTAATTTTTTTGCAGAAAAGAAAAAAATGTGCTGGGGGTGATGTAGACACCACCAGCAACTTAGATTTGCATATTGGATATCTAATTTTTAATGAAATATCCAATATGCAGCACATGCACACGCTGATTGGCTAAAGGAAAGGAAAGTGTCCGAAATCATGTGACTTCCCACAGTAGGGCAGACTACAGGTGCTAACTGAGCATGCCTGCACAATCCCCAGGCAAAAAAGAAACAATGTATAAGATATGCTAATTAGGCGGTGTCAACATTGAGAGAAAACTCTTCGCAAATGCAAGAAATTCAGCAAACTTCAGGCTAACGGTTCAACTATTTATTTTGGAATTTTTTCATGCAATCAATTTTTTTCAGACACTATAAATTCTCCTCTATCAGATGCATTAATTACCCAGCTCACTTTCATATACCTTTAAGGCTATTTTGAGATGAAATTGTCCGGTGAGGGTGACCAAGTATATACCATTTAGAGCTGTAAGGGATGGTAATACATACTCTCTTGTCTTTCAGATACAATCTCACTCTGTAATGAACTGCTAAAACATAAAAAAGAAGGAACAAACAAAAACAAATTAACAAACCAGATAATAAGCATCAATAGAAAATAGGTAAAGTGAGACCAATTGTAGATGCAACTTAATATGATGTAAATTCATGTGGAATACACTTCACATTAGCTAAAATTATTTGCACACATATTCAATTAAGAAATATATATATTGCTAAAAACGTGTCTGTGCCTGGTATTCATTTGGAAGTAATAATGTAACTGGAGAGATATGGAAAAGACAGTGCAAAGTGTGTAGGGTATCATCTGCAGAACAATCGTGTGTGCAACTGCTGCCAGCTGCTGAAGCCGGGTAAATTTATTCTGACATAAACAAGATCCAGCAAATTTCAACAAATTATTCCAGGCTGACTGCTTATGTTTTATCATGGAAACTAATATTTTGCCAAAATTAGATTCCATAGCAAATTAATGCCGGATAACTTAGTATGAAGGGTGTGATTAGGCCTTCTGGATTAACAGAGATAATGAGGTAGTATTAGTTCTGATTTAACAGATGAACCAGTTTATTTTCCACTGGCCAATATGTTGAGGTTCTTAGTATTTTTTGATTTTGGAAACCCTGATTAATTTAAAGAAAAGTGCATACCACTCCATACTGTCTATATTTCTAATTAGCCAAAAAAAAAAAAGACGAATATTTTGGTAAACATTGAATATTTTGGTGGGCAGATTTCATATTTTCTGTGCATTGCATCAATTTCAGGTTTACACAGAATGTACATTATTTGGGTAGTTACAGACAAAAAAGTAAAAAAAAAATGGTTATCCTGTTGGAACATTTGAACACTGAAAATAGACAAAAATAAAAAATAAATTAATAAAATAAGAACCTAAATAACTTTGAAGAAAGAGAAAGTGAATAATTTATTAAATTATCCCACTATTAATCGTCTTCCCCCCAATGTTAATGTTATGAAAAATGATATAAAATAACAAATACTTTACTGTATTTATGTATATTCAGTTTTATTTAATAAAATATTTGAAATATCTTCCCTTATGAGACAAATCCAATGAAAAAAATGCTTTACACAATCAATCTGGGGAAGACAAAAAATGTTCCTGTTATTATTACTTCACTGGAATTGAATACCAATTACTTTTATGATTTCCAGTTTTTGTTGAAATAACTAAAATTGTCAGTACATTTTCAAACATTTAGTGGTGGAATTTTTTTTTTTAACAGCATCATCAATTCATAAATTATGAAGATTAATCTCAGAGATAATGATTACATGCTTAATGCCTATATTATTTGTGAGACAAAATACCCATATGTGACTTGACCGTTAATAATAAAAATATTGATGATGAAAATGATTATGAGTATTCATAGTTACATAGTTACATAGTTACATAGTAATTAAGGTTGAAAAAAGACTTTCAGTCCATCAAGTTCAACCTGTTAAGATCTCCTCTGATCTGCAATATGCGGATTAGTTATTAATTAAATTATTGATTAAATAATTATTAATAGTATAGTATTGGAGAATGAATAAAGAGTTAGTCCATCAAGTTCAACCTTTTTAGATCTCTATTGATCTTTTTAATTTGGACTATTTATTATTATTGTTAATTGTTAATTATTGTTAATTGATCCAGAGGAAGGCAAACATAAAAAAAAAAACCATTGAAACTTTGCCAATTGTCTCATAAGGGGAAAAAAAAAGCAAAATTCCTTCCTGACCCCAGAAACTGGCGATCAAATTTCTCCCTGGATCAATATTCCTTGCTAGTTATCTAGGATAGCCTTGAATGCCCTCTTTATTCAGAAATATATCTAACCCCTTTTTGAAGTTGTCTATCGAATTCGCTGTCACCACCTCCTTTGGTAGAGAATTCCACAGTTTAACCACCCTAACTGTGAAGAACCCTTTTCTTTGTTTAAGGTGAAATCTTTTTTCCTCTAACCTCAACGGATGTCCTCTTGCCAGTTGAAAATCTCTTGCTACAAAAAGTTCACTTGACAAGGCCTTATATTGACCCTGGATGTATTTAAATAACGTAATCATATGTCCTCTTAGACGCCTTTTTTCTAGCGAAAATAAGTTTAATTTTGTTAGTCTTTCTTCATAACTTAGCCCCTCCATTCCCCTTATTAGTTTTGTAGCCCTTCTCTGTACTTTTTCCAGCTCTAAAATGTCTTTTTTGTGAGGTGGTGCCCAAAATTGTACTCCATATTCCAAATGAGGGCGTACTAGAGATTTGTATAGTGGCAGAATTATATCTTCTTCCCTGGCTTCTATACCCTTCCTAATACATGCTAATATTTTATTTGCCTTTGCAGCCGTTGCTTGGCTTTGAGCGCTGTTACCTAGGTGGTTGTCCACTAGTACTCCCAAATCCCTTTCAATATCTGATACCCCTAGATTTGCTCCATTAAGATTATAGATTGCTTGGCTATTGTTCCTTCCCAAATGCATAACCTTACATTTATTTGTATTAAATCTCATCTGCCATTTAGCCGCCCATTTCTCTAATGTATGCAAATCCTTTTGTAGGGAAAGTACATCATTATCTGATTTTATTACCTTGCACAACTTAGTGTCATCAGCAAAAATGGAGACACTACATTCGAGTCCTACTTCAATGTCATTAATAAATATGTTAAAAAGGAGAGGACCCAATACTGAGCCCTGAGGAACCCCACTTATCACATTAGACCAATCGGAGTATGTTCCATTTACAACAACCCTTTGCTTCCTGTCTTTTAGCCAGCTCTCGATCCATGAGCAGATATTTACTGCAATTCCTGTATCCCTTAGTTTGCTCACTAGTCTTCCATGTGGCACTGTATCAAATGCCTTTGAAAAATCTAAAAAGACTACATCCACTGAGTTGCCCTGATCCAAGTTCCTACTAACCTCCTCATAAAAACTAATTAGATTGGTCTGACACGACCTTTCCTTCATAAATCCATGTTGACTGCTACCTATGATCCTGTTCAAATAGACATATTCTTGTATTCTGTCCCTTATTAACCCTTCTAAAAGCTTCCCAACTACAGAAGTGAGGCTCACTGGTCTATAATTCCCCACTAAAGTTGTTTGTGAATCCTCTTCTGGTTTGCTCCTTTGTCCTGGTGAAGGTGCTTGTGTATTTCAATGAAGCTGTGAGTTATACAATGTAGTGTCACCCAAGATGGGCAGGTCTTAGTAGAGAGCTCAGACAAATCATGCTCCACTGGAGAAGGAACTGATAACCCACTCCAGTATCTTTTCCATGAAAACCTTATGGTTTAGCGCAACCAGACACAAGATGTGTATGATGTGCTGTGGTCCATAGGATGGCGTAGAGTCGAACACGAATGAACGACTAAACAACAACAAAGTTTGTGAACAATTGACTTGAAAAGCCGGGTCGGGGTGCATTACGTCCAAATCAGCACACAAGAAATATCTACTTAGCATTTGGATCTTGTGATCTGATAATTGGTGACGTTTCTGATCATGGATACACTCGTGTGTTTGCATCATTCCTTCATAAGACATCAAGCTGATCCACTTGGTATTCATACAGAGATACTGGGGTGGATTGCCAGTTCCTTCTCCAGTGGACCACAGCATACAGCTCCTATTCCTAGGTGGCCTCTCATCAAAGTACTGACCAGGCCAAATGCTGCATGGCTTCAGGGTGGTGTGACATCTTGGTTCCCTGACTGGAATCAAACCCAGGTTGCAGCGGTGAAAACACAGAATCCTAACCACTGGGCCACCAGGGAACCTTGAATGCTCTTACTCATGAGGGGCCTCATTCAATTGCAATTTGGCCAATTGAATAGGGGTCTAAATAAGCACATAACATATTTTTTTTTAAAGAAGATTTCAGTTAGTAAACAGCTATCCAAAAACAAGGTTTTCACTAACTAAAAACGTCTTAAAAAAAAATATGTTATGTGCTTATATAGAGACCTATTCTATTGGCCAAATCAAAATTGAATGAGGGCCGAGGTAAGGAGCTGAATGATTGGCCCTATTGTGTTGTTATTACTCAAAGACTCATGCAGATAGTAAAATACTATACCTGTATCAAGTGACGTATGAAGAACCACATTTACACCCCTCCCTCAGCCATAACTCTCCAAAAATGTAAAAGCCCCTCTCAGATAGATTCTATCAAAGTATCATGGATTTGTTTTAGTTAAAAACTAGCCATATTACAATTTTTCTGATTAATTATGCTCTTTTTGAACATCTATACATTTTTCATTGTGCAGTGGTCCTTTATAAACTAGAATATATAATGAGCACAATGGTTTTAGGATACAAAAGGCAAAAACAGAGCCGTACATTAGTGTCAGATTGCCATTACAATTAGCTGAAACTTCGAAACATCCAAGTTTCCATCTCAGTTGCCAAAGCAGATAAAACCCTGTGTACGGGGACAATTGCATATATTAATTATTAAATTGAAGTCTGTATTTATATTTTTGAACTTTCTAAAATATCTTTATATCTAATCTATGCCTCAGAAGTGCATTATACTCAATTACTGTTGAATACTACTGCCACTACCTCTCAGTAGTTTCCTCTAATATATATATTGTTGATGTATGAAAAGTTACCTCTTATATTAGAAGTGAGAAGGCAAACACCATTGTGAGCACTCACTTCCTCCAATAATTTTGTATATACAGTATATAGGTAGAGTAAAACAAATAATGTTTATTTTTTTATTTTTTAAATAAGGGGATATTTAAAAAAAAATTGTGGTTATATTATTGTAAAAAAAGTTTAGAGTATCGGGTATCCAAGTAGCTCAAACCTTATAAACATCCAGATTTCCACCTCTGTTGACAAAGCAGATAAATGTTTATATTGTTGTTGATGAAATTAGTACTACGTAAAAAAGTGTATGAATATTGAGTATTGTGTATAGTAAATGCAATTAGCAATATATTACAATAATGTTTCTGAACAGAAAAGTTTCTACCTTCCTATGACTACAGGAAAAATATCACAATATATACAAAGTATTTCTTTATATGATATATAATATAATATATCAGCGTAATAGTTGAATGTGATAATTCTGTAAATATAGTGCAGAAAATATGAGTGATTATTATATAGCACACAGAAATGCAGTGAAACTCCAGTGTCTAGAGTCACAAGTATATCATACTTGTGGCCCTGTACATAATAATATACATAATATTAGTAGATGCAGTATATTCTGAAGCCAATGTTTTGCACAGAGCAAGCACCTGTATTATAACTATATAGTGCCTACTGAATTATCTAATTTTGATGTTAATATGACAGTTCTCCCCTTCTGGATCACAACCTTGGGTGTGTGTACTTAACTGTGAACTATACCATGTGGGGTTACCCAAGAAGGACACGTCATAGCCATGGCCGGATTACCTATTAGGCCAAATAGGCAGCCGTCTAGGGGAGCTTCCCCAAAAAATGGTTCCTGGCTTAAAAAAATTAAATGCTGTGGTTCATTGACTGGATCCTAGGGGGTAACCACCTAGAACAAGAGAATAACAACAGGAGCAATAACTTACACGCACAGAAAAGGCATACATTAGTCTGTGGGACTCATCTAGTTAACTGCCTAGGGGCTCCAAAAAGGTAGATCCGGCCCTGGTCATAGTGGAGAGGTCAGACAAATCCCGGTGTACTGGAGAAGGAACTGGCAACCCACTCCGGTATTTTTGCCAAGAAATCCTTTTAGATAAGCACAACCAGATGCAAGATGTTCCTGGCGTGATGTGGTCCATAGGGTCACGGAATAAATGTTATCTTGCTCAATAAACAATGCTATCTTCTTAATGTCCATAGAAAACATAGGAAATTGGGATTTTGAAGTTCCTTGGATTCCAATTCTTTCTCTTGTGCTACAAACCTAAAAGCTCAGGTAAGGAACCATGGTAAACTAAAAGAAAAATGGACACAACTGAATGACTGAACAACAGTGCCAATTGTACGAGATACTGTATAGGCATCATTACTTTCTTTTCCTTAACTACTACTCCTTAAAACTAGCTTCCCTAGGCCTGGGCCTACTTGTCTCTATGCATGAATACATCACAGTGTATGATTTTCACTGATTGCTCATTTCTCCATTTTTATAACAATGCCGTAATAGTGCGACCCATGTTAAAAATTCAAAAACAGAACAATGACAACATTTCAGTATAACACAGCTGGATTGGCAGCGCTGTTTATATTTATAAATTATAAAGTAACCAACCAAACTCCAATGTGTTGTAATGGAGTGTGATATTTATTTAGCAGGACCCTGTTCCCAGAAGATTAAATGATTCAATTTCTTTAGCGGTAACAGTTCTTTTTTTATTTTAGTGATATCTTTAGAAGTGCAGTGTGAAAATAAACAAATGAGAAGTTTAACAGCACATACAAACTTAGTTTATATTACGCCCTGACAATTCTGTGAAACAGTGCAGGTTCATCTTAGGTTTCAAAAATAAATGGCTTAACAGTTTAAAGTAAGAAGTTAAATGTAAGATGAACTGCAAAGTATATAAGCACCAAAGGGAGACTATAACAAAAGAGAGAACACAAACGCTATCCATAATAAAGCACATATGTGAGCAATTAAACTGCAACTTTGTTGCTGGACTGATTTAGTCTGAAACTTTTTTTTTTCTTTTAATTTGGGACATCAAACATCTGTAGCCTAAATCTTCAGTGCAGCTGTCATTAAAACATTCACCGTTCGTCAACACCTTTTTATTTTTTAGCCTTGAGTGGAATCGGAAAACCATGGTGTGGTGAAAATTGTGTTGTTAATTTTATTACAGGACTGTTTCTGTACAGAAAGATCCAAGCTTCTGCCTTCCTATGACGACATGAAAATCGTACATAATTATCTAATTTGGCTGCATGTTTTTATACAGTGTTTTACAAGTGTTTGGAAGACAACATATGTATTGCTATGGGGTATATGTATCAAGCAGGAATAAAAGTGGGGATATGCTGGGATAAGAGTAGAAAAGATATAAAATACCCCAACTTCCTTAAGGTGTATCTAAGTTTCCCTTTTTCTAATCTAACACTGCTTATATCAGAAACACACATTAGGTTGAGTCATTCTATACACATACAGATTTATTTTCTTTAAAAATAAAACTTGTTTTCCACACCCCCAGAGCTGCTTACATAGGCACCTGATACCTACCAATAGAAACGCTTCATTTGGGTACAGATTTCAACCCTTAACTAGCCTTCAAGCCAGCAGCAGCACAATGCAGAGATCTACAAAGCAATTTCTGGGCTCCTCCTTGCTTCTTTGTGAAGGGGATTACACATCCCATGATGCGTTCCTGCACAAATTGCCATCACTGATTTATACAATGTATTAGCTGCCTGTGATTGGCTAAAACAAATTATGAATTTTATGCTAATTTTAGCAGTGTTTTCAGTATTTTTCTTCAATATTGATTCTCCTCTATCAAATGCATTCATAATCCACAAAACTTAAATATGCCTTTAAATATGCATTTTCTCCTCTGGGATAAGGTGAGAGGGTCCGAGAAGAGACGAGAAGAGACGTGATTGCTGATTGTAAATAGTGCACAGCAAATCAAGAGATACAGTGAAATGAACTTGAGATGCTTAGTAACCCCCCCCCCGCCCCCAATCTATGAATTTGGAATAAATGTTATTTTTTTCAATACACAGCTTCTGGAGAAAACATAGGAAACAGGGATATTAAAGTTCCTTTGATTCAAATTCTTTCTCTTGTGCTACAAAAATTAAAAAAGCCTCAGGTGATGAACCGTGTGGTATACTGGGGAACTAAAAGAAAAATGGAAACAGCAAAAAGCCAAACATGGTGAAATATGATCAAAATATTTTATTATTATTCAAGTCCATTTTTTTTATTATTTCAAGTCCATATATAACTTTTATCTTTTAGTAACTTGTTAGTTATTTTAAAAGACATAAATAAAAGAAAAACAAAGTTAAAAAAGGAAGATTGGTCCAGTAGAAAATGTTTTTAATAGGGAAAAAAGTGCACATCCTTAAATAAAATGTTCTAAAAAGAGGACTTTTTGTCTAAGTATTGTGTGTCCTAAGTTGACTGGAAAGTTTCTCCCTTGGCAAGAAAGATCATTGATTGATCTCACCGGTGCTGAATGATACAATAAGAGAATAGTGAGTACCTTCTTTTGGCATCTTCATTGAAAATGTATAACAAAAGGCCATTAACTGGGGCCTCTAACTCCTCCTTGACGAGTGACCTTGCTGCATGTTCCTCAACTGTGAATGATTCCACTTCAGTCTACAACAACACTATTTATTTACCTTAGGCCTCTCGACTCAACAGAACATCAGCTTAATGAATACATTAAAAGGACAAGTATATTTATTTATCTTAGGTTTGCTGATGTTTTAATTAAAGTGTAATAGATATCTGGACAGGCACAAGTTGTATTCATATCAATATACATGTTTTGGTCAATCCAAATGTCCTAATTAATCAGCTCATATACAAACTTGCCTACTGGTTGTGTACAACATGAGTTTTATTTAATGCTTTAATTCTCACAACCACTTGAATGTAGGCCATCACCTATTGCATATTAGAATATGAACATTTCTGATTTATATTTTCTTTTTTCTTTGGTAGGTACCTCTCAATGTGAAAAATACTCTGATTTCCAAGGATTCCATTCTAATCTGAAGTGCTATGTCTTTAACAGCTGAATTCCTTCTCCAGTCACCACTTGTCGCCTTAGACTGGTTGGCAACATCTGCTGGCAGGAAGTATGAAAGGATCTTGTTATAAGACACTGGCATGTTTATATCCTGTCATTAAAATGACACTAGTCCTCAGTCCTCTAATGGGCATTTAAAGGAGCATGTCTTCAACATTAGAAAATATTTTTGTATTTAAATGAAATGATTTACAGTCTGGATAATTTTATTCCCTGGATGAAAACCATTTACGAACTCCCTTTATGTCACCATATACTGTTTAAAGAAGAGAAGATCCACCTTATCATATTTGCACTAAATAAAATGGCAGCATATTTGCTTAATTGCTCTATTTTACATTTGAAAATAAAACAGCCATATTTATTGTGTTTTCAGAAACTTCAAAAGGCACATTTTTAAGTTTTTCTGTTGGCCACTGAAGTCAAAAACTTTGTCAGTCTTTTAAAAGACTATGTTTTATACAGTACATTACAAAAGCTTTTTCTTCATGAAAAATACATTAAATTAACTGAAAAATATTAATACAAAAAAATAGGCAGGCAGATAAAAACAATATGTTGTTCCACCTTTATATTACCAATGAGTTAAGAGAAAGTGTAAACAAGGGTGCTCATGGAGACCACGTTAATTGTGTTTTGTAATTTGGGATCCCCTGGTGTCCAGTGGTTAGGATTTGTTGCGTTCACCACTTCGACCTGGGTTCGATTCCAAGTCAGTGAATTAAAAGGTCACACCACTCTGAAACTGGTCAGTATTTGGATGGGAGACCACCAAGGAATTCCAGGAACTGTATGCTGTGGCCCACTGGAGAAGGAACTGGCAACCCACTCCAGTATCTCTGCCATGAATACCAAGATGATCAGCATGACCATGGACATAAAGATGTCCTGGTGTGTTATGGTCCATGAGGTCATGGAGAGTCGGAAAAGACTGAACGAAAAAAGTAAATGATTTACATTAAAAACCATGGGAACAAAAGTATATTAGATTGCACTTTAGACATCCATAAAGCTCATTGCTCCTCTTTTGTAATGTTTAAAGCATGATCTTTTAAATGCGCCACAAGTCCAAATATTTGCAGTACCGAGACCCTTTAATCTTCAACCACCACATTGATTTCACATGCTATATGAACTGATAGTATGCCAAGGTCGGCATGCTACGTCTTATATTGAGAAGAAAGATCTACTATGAAAAGCAGCAAAATCTTTAAAGGGTCAGAGACAATGACCTGTATTCATAAAAAAGTGAAGTGATGGGAACAGGTAGCAGCGGTTTGTATTTTTTTAAGTATTCAGACTCTCTATATTTACTAAGCTTTGTCAATGCTTAATGATATCTGCAAACATTATTATCATTATTATTATTATCTGCTGATTAACATTGGAGACATGTTGTACATCGGTTCTTATGTAATATAGTGCAAGTGAACCACCTCATGGTATTCTCTAAACAATAAAGAAGCAGTGAACCTCATCAAACAGGTTTGTTATCTTATTGACGCGGTTATTCCTTAGCGGTATATTTAAGTTTCCCTATTTTTAAAGTTTTCTAGTCTAACACATGCTTCTTATATCAGAAACATACTTTATGTTGAATCAATCCATAAACATAAAGATTTAAAAAAAAAAAAAAATACTTTGTTTTCCACACCCCCACAGCTGCTTACATAGGCACCTCATACTAACCAATAGAAACACTGCATTCAAGTATGTTTTTTAACTCTATACTAACCTTCAATCCAACAGCAGAAAAAAATGCAGAAATTCAGAGTTGTACTGGTGAGTTGTATCATTCAAGGGAGGAGAGAGAGGTGTGGTGTTAGGAACTAAGCCTACAAATGATGATGCTTTACTGCAGAGACTACTGTATCTAACTATGATTGGCCAAAACAAATTATCAATTTTATGCTAATTTTAGCAGGGAATTTTCAGGGGTGTTAACTCAACATCAACTATTAGCTAACTAAGATTTAGCAAACTTTAGGGTGAGTTTAATAATATTTATTTTGATATTTTTACATGACAACAATGTTTTCATACACTACTGATTTTCCGCAGATGCATTCAAAATCCATGAAATTTAAATAAGCCTTTAAATGAACATTGCTGTTTAGGAAAACAAATCACATTTGTGAACAAACTTACAATATTAGCAGCTGTGTAAGGCATGAACATAAAAGCAGACTATTAGCCACATTAAATTCCCCTAATGTGTAAAACCGTAGCTAGTAACATAGCCCGCAAGACTTTTGGCAATGAAATTGGCCTCTTAAGGCAGCCCGCAGACGACTTGCGTGGTAGGAGCGAGAAAACCCTACGGGACGTGAGAATTCGACTTGGGAGCCCGCAAATCCTTTCAAGCCCGTAACTGTTACGTTTCAAATCGATCTATTTAATTGCATCAAAATCACTGGAGCTCAAGCCCGTAACCCGCAAATGGAGCCAAGAAGCCAACAAGTGCTAGAGAGGACCCGCAAGGGGGGTAAAGACCAAACCGTAGCACTGTAAATGCAAATATACACACACTACATAAGAAGTGATGTTAGGTCTTAGAATTAATAGCACAACATTCTCAAGCTTGCAAATTGGCCCGAGAATATACTTTATTTCATGTTTATTTTCCATGTTATATCGATCTCGAATCAATGTGTTAATATATATACTGTAACTCGCATGTAATAGAATATCATATTTACGGCTTTATCAATATTGCATTAAATCTGGACTGTGGGTCCGATCGTAATTGAACCCAGTAAGACTTTGAAATTCCACTTCCGTTTTTCAGTGGCGTATTATGGACGATCCCTGTTTCCATTGGCTCCATCTAAAACCGTAACTACAGGTTTGATTAATTGATTGCGTTAACATCCACACATCCAACGTGCGAAAAATGGTTTACGGGTCTGCCTCTCAAGCCCGTAATTCGCAGCATGTTCTAATTTAATAGCTCTGTAAATCAGTAACATTTCCAGCCCTTAGCCGTTGTGGGTCTCACGTTGCACATACGGGCTTGGAATTTAATGTGGCTATATGTATATAGAACGTTCAGTCTTGTCTAGCTGCAGCACTTCCTCCTAGCTTGTAGCTTGAGAGTGTGTTCTTATATTATCTAGGTAGATTGAAGGAGGGTGGGGACAAAGGTAAGAAGGAGAGGGAAGGAGATTTGTTTTAAAAATCAGATTTTTTAAAAAAGAATCAATCATTCTCAGAAGCAGGCAATTGCTAGGATAACTGCATCCCTGCACCCGCACCGTTGAGTATACTTATCAGACAGGGATACAAGTAGGGCTAAAAAAGTGAAAATACATTTCACAATTTCCTATGTTTTTGTGTATGAGGTAGTTATCAAACAGAAATAAAGTTTATCCCAGCTTCATAAATAAATTCCATGGAAAAATAAGAAGCTGAGAATTTTTTGTGTGTGTGTTGTTCAGTCGTTTACAACTCTCTGTGACCTCATGGTCTATAACACACCAAGCACATCATTATGTACATGGTCATGCTGATCCACTTGGTATTCATGGCAGATATACTGGAGTGGGTTGCCAGTTCCTTCTGCACTGGGCCACAGCATACAGCTCCTGGTATCCCTAGGTGGTCACCCATCCAAGTACTGACCAGGCCCAACCCTGCTCGGTTTCAGTTTGGTGTGATCTTTTGGTTGGCTGACTTGGAATCTAACCCATGTCGCAGTGTTAAAAGCACCAAACCCTAACCACCGGACCATTATTTTTGTTGACATCCCACTTATTCCTGCTTATCCCCTTACCTCCATTTTTATCAACACTTGATAAATCTACCCATGTGAAGCCTCCAGGGACCAGTACATGCACAACCTGCTATTTCTTTTTATAACATGAGATCCGTAACATTTTCCCTGCCTAACTATGCTCTTAGTCCCAACTCTTGAACATATATATTATTTTGATAGTACAATGGTCCTTTAATTGTTACTGTATATACATAATACATCATGAAGGAGCTCAAAACTGCACAGTAATTGCTGCTTCAAACAATTCATGCTGCGCAACCGTAACTGTAAAAAATCCTATTTTAACAATATTGTTCTAATGAATTATGTTAATGTATAATGTATATTTCTGCCAAATATTATTGATGACCTGCTTACATTTTTTTTTTCACTATCTGTTCTGGATAGTGTACGTATAAAATAAGTGTAAACACTTTTTATATAGTTTATTAAAAAAAAAATAGTTTATATAGTTTGTTAAAAAAAAAATATTACTTTTCATAAACTGTAAATAGGTAGAACACATTATCATAAATAATGTATTGCTTGTTACCAGATCTGATAATTATCATGATAAAGCAGCACACATACAGAGCAGAATTATGTAATTTCTATAATATATGTACCTAAAAACAGGGAAAAGTAATAAAAAAAGAAAAAGCAGCAAATATAAAGCCAAATAGGTTTTTTATATCCCTGGCTTTATATTCACGGTGTTCCCTCATTTTTATTACTTGTTTTAGGTGCATACAATAAAGGACACATTTTATTTTATTTTTCCTGTGTACCCTGAGGTCCTAACTGACTTAATAGTGGTCCACTGGTGCCTACCTGTTTATTTCTTCATTGTTACTCTTATTTATTAGCTAGTTCTTAAAGGGAAACTGAACATTTGTGAAGTCATCTGCAAATAAATTGTTATTAATAGAGCATTAATGCATGTTTCCCTCAAAGGTATTCCTGTATTTTTATAAATGATCTTAATTATTGAAACAGTTGCTGTAAGTGGCAGTGGTTTCCTGGAGATGATATATACTTTCAAGATTATAGAAATCTAAGAGTTACAATTTAGTGAAGCAAGAAGTACTGACATTAGTCAAATGGATATAATATAAAGTGTAAGAGAGTAACATATACAAAGAAATGGTAAATGTAGGATTAGTCCAGGAGCTCTCCTAGATTTTTTGTTTGGTTAGGTGTTTCCAGTCATGGCCACTGCATGGAAGGAATCTTATGAAAGCAGCCTCCTGGGCAGACCCACTGTAACAAACTGGACACCTAGAAGAGGGTAGAGAGAAGCATATAAATGTTACCTTATCTGTATCAGTTGCATTAAAACACAAATTATATGTTAAGTGGTTGTGAAGTACATATGTTGCAGATTAGTACATTACAGGAGCTCCTGTTTAAGCAAACATAATTTTGATTTGCCCACCATATATTAAATGATTGTTGTGGTGAACTACCTACTCAAAATATCCACTACACAATCTAAGGAACCGGCCCCACGCTGATGAGAGGCAGTAACCGTGAAACGGCTGTAAGTGAGTGGGATTCCTGGCTTGTGCATAATCCAACCCTAGCTTTCCTCAAAGCTGTGTGATACAGCAGGCATATGCTTAAGGGAAGCCATGTTTCATACGGTTATGGATTGCAAGAGCATAGCCTTTGTGGGCACATTGGCATGTCCCTGCCAAGGTTCCCACAGAGCAGTGTAATAACTGTATTTCTTGGAATTCTGGGCATGAAACAAGTTTTTTAACGCGAAGCAAGGGGACGCATTTGCAGAGGTGGAGGCTCCCATGTCGGCTGCAATGAGCCGAAGGCTCATTGCAGGCTGCAAATGCGGACCCTCGAGAAGCGAGGGGCCGCATTTGCGGAGGTGGAGGCTCTACGGCGCCTCACACGCGGTTACAAACACCAACACAAGCGGCACTTTAACAAAATAGATCTAACACGCAATCACTAAATACGGACTTACACAAAAAAATACGAACTGCAGGACTTAGAACGCAAAATTTACGGACTTAGCCTAAAAAAATACGGGACTTAGAAAAAAATCATTACGACCAGAAATACGACCTTAACGGCCGAACCGCACCCACATGAAAAAATTTAAAACACAATAAATAAACACAAAAAAGACATAAAAAGCTTACCCACAGCAAGTGGGCACCCAGGACCTCTGCAAGTGAAGTTACACCTCAATTTAAGTCCAAATTCCCGAGTTTAGACACACGAAAATCCCCTAAGCAAGAGAAAAAATGGCAGCCGAAAAAAAACGGAAACGAGGCTACAGGACCCTAAAGACGCAAAACACCACCAAGCACATACGGATTTTCCAAAAAGCCGTACGAGGTACAAGATACACTTTTAGCAAGGACGCTAAATCATCCACACCCGCGTACCACATACACATTCGCCGCCATTTTACAACACTAACTTACACAATGCTACCCTAAAGGCTTTCCCTCGCTATTCATTTATTAATTCATTAATAATTTAATTAGCATACAAAAATACATATAGACAAAAAAAATAAATTATCACAATAAACACAAAAGCCATTCCCCGCGCCAACGCTGCTCATAGCACACAAACGACACCAGGGGAAAGCCTTGCAATAAGCACAAAAAGCAGATCAGCGCCGACCTTACTTGACAGCAAAAGTGCCTCTGATCAAAAAAATATACAACAACCAAGAGCCTCGCAATGAGCGCCAAAGGCGCTTAGCGCGAGGCTCGCAATGAGCGCCGAAGGATCTCACATCACCAAAAAAATATTAATGTCTCTGGCAAACAGCATTACCTGCCTTACAATTTTATTGCCCCATCATTTTTGACGGGCAAGTCGCTAGTATATAAATATATATATATATATATATATATATATATATATCACATATTATATGTTTGTCGAACTATGAGATGTCGTCACGAAAGCCTCACGAAGCAAGGTGAGCCGTTAACTCGGAGCACTTAAGCGATGAGCGCTAAAGGCGCTCATTGCCTGCAAGACTCGTGAAGTGAGCCGAGCAGTGGAGGCAATTAAACTTAGCCCCCAAACACATAGGAAACACAGGATTGCCTTAGCCTGCAAGCAGTTGACGAACGCAGGACTTAGAAAAAAAAACTATTATGAGAAGCGGGACGTAGAAAAAAGATGACTAGACGCGGGACTAAAAAAAATACGAGATAGGAAAAATATGAAGTTAACGGCCGAACAGCGCAAAAAAATACATCAAGAACATCACACAAAGCACGGGGGAATAGCCAGGACATCTGGGAGTGAGATGGAACGCGAATTTAAGTCGATTTTGCTCTCGAAACTCGGCTAAGCTAGAAAAAAAATGTCAGGCAAAAAAAAAATGAAAACGAGGCTACACGACCGCCAACCGCGTACTACTTTCACCCAGGAACGTACGAGGTACAAAATACACTATTACAAAGGAGGCAAATGTTTGCGAACCGCGTAGCACATAGACAAACTACAGTATTTAACAATCCTAACTTGCCACTAACAACATTACGCATCTAAACTAGCGCTTTACACAAATAAACCAACGGTTTGCCCTCGGGGCACCCAGCCTATTTCTAATGCACAGTTGAGACATTCGTAAAACTATCTCCTCAGGCCAGCAACAGCCCAACTGGACATTATATGCTGCAGGACAATAAAAAGAGATTGTTACCTCTTCAGGCTATTGATTGTTACACATATTAATTAGAAAAAAGTAAACTATATTAATTTATTATTCCATTAATTAATTAATTAATTAATTAATTTTATATATATATACTGTATATATATATATATATATATATATATATATATATATATATATATATATATATATAGTAGTAGCTCAGATAAGACACATATTGTATAGCTAGTTTTTAATTATAAAAAAGAAAATATACCTTATAGTTATTTGTGATACTCTTGTGAAGATTGCATTTGTGAGAAGGCATGCATACTCCAGGGGCAGGCTTGCAGTTATAGTTCCAAGCTACCTGTCTCTGGGAATGTATGGGGGAATGGGGCTGACATCACATTCCCCCAAAAAAGTCAGAGAAGGTGGAAACTTTCTACATGCAATTAAAAAAAATGAATACACACAACTGGTGTGTAATTAATGTATTTACAGATGTAAGCTTTTCCTTAAATACATTGTAAATATTCATGTATTTAAAAGACCATATTTTAAACTACAAAAGGTTGCTTTTTATTAAATGAGTCAATGGTGAGTGATGCATTGTTTTCTATACTTGTCCTGAAATGTTGCAGGAAATAGAGGGGCAGAGAGACTTGAAAATGTCTGATAGTCACAACATTGCTTTATTTTATGCAAAATCTTTTTGAATATAAAACTAACTAAGCTCATGAGATAGAATAAGGTGGATCAAACATATTGTTTTTTTATCTATTTCTAATGCTTTATTAATAATTTTCTTAAATCAATAGAATTTATTTTCATACAAAAAATACCCTGTTATGTCTAAACCTGCTCTTTTAAATGCATGATAACATGGTTGCCAAGGGGAGTGTTTATTATTATATACATGTTAGGTTTCATTGTTAGTTTAACTATTAATCAGAATATTGCAACTATCTAATTGTGCATGCATATATATGTATGTAATGTTTCTGCATCAACTGTATTGCAGGTGGATAACACTGGGAATCCATTATTGGACCTACTGTTGGTGTAGTAATGGTGGGTTCATCATTTATTAGGCGAGAGGGGCAGATTTTTTTTTTCCATCTGATAACCTCCATATATTTATTTTTATCTTCTTCGTTGACCTCTAGAGAACTTGCATCTGGCCATGCATTCACAAGCTCTGCCACTCTGGGAATCTATCTGTGGAGATGGTGATATAGGAATCCCCAAACTGAAGGTTTCAAACCTCTTCGATTATAAACTCATAATAAACAGTTCAAAGCTAAATACTAAGTAGAATCTTATTGAAATAAGCTGATCTTAGGGTTTTACAGTACTTTAAATACTTTAAATATATAGATATGCTCTATAATCACAATAAAAAAAAAAAGTCTGATGCTTTTGTTGGACACTGGAACCATCCATAATATTTTGGTTGAAGTTGTTTGTGTGAAAGAGGCTATTACATTTGTGAAGAGCAGTGCTTGCATCTATTGACCTGCCTCCTGACCTATAACAACAAATTGTTGTTGTAAACTAGGTTACCAGCAATAGTGTTGTGACGCCACATTATAAAATTGTGGCAAGCAGTAATCTTTGATTGGAGTAATTATATCATATGTATATATGTAATTACTATTTACTGACAAAAATTGCTCACTCCCAGAGAAAACACATTTTAAATAAAAATAATTTCTCAATATGTATATATAACACCAGATCACACACAATATAAGTAGATTTTTTCTCACATTTCTGTAAACTATTATGTATATTGTTATATATCTGCCCGATACCAAGAGGGATAATCAGGCAAATGGATTTATTGAATGGTTTGAGCTGTTAAATGGAAATTAAGTGAATTTGGTTTTTGTTATGGTCTAGCAATTTTGTGAAACTGTGCAGGTTTATCTTAGGTTTTACAAATAAATGGCTTAAGAGTTTAAAGTAAGAAGTAAAATGAAAGGTGTTCTGATAAGCATGCAAGCTGTAAAGTGAAGCTGTAAGACAAGAAAGAAAACAAATACATTCAGAAAAGCAAAAATTAAGATCATTTTATCAGACAACTAGATTTTTCATGTATAAAATAAAGATGTTTTTGCATTTCTGGTATGTATTTCTCTTTGCGTTTACAAAGTAAAGTTGTGTTGTCATGGATTCTAGTGGATGATGTCTTGTGAGAATGAACTGGAAAGTACTTCATAGATGATGTACAGAGAATCTTGTACTCAGTTTGTATGCTACAAATATTAATGTCTATGGCCCTCTGTGACTATACTCCTAGGTGATGAAAGTAATGGAGCAGACTTGAGCCAACACCTCTCTTCTGGTGATAACCACCAACTCCCAAGTGCTTCCATCCTACGCAACAGAGGAGGACCCTTGCAGTAAGTGGAATATGAATCATAGAGGAGTACAGATTAACGGACAACTTTTTGAAATTTTGTTTAAGGCACAGGTGTAGATAGCATGCAGAAAAATGAGAATTTAGCATATTATTAAAAATAAACTTAAACGTTTAAAAAGTTTTATTTTCATTACATGTGACTATTTGCAGCTCTGACCAATCAATATGAGTCCTCCTTTGCTGCTTAGTCAGTCTAGTCGAGTTTTATGTATTTTACTAGTGAATTGCCCATCAAAAAATTACGGCAATAAAATTGTAAGCCAGGCAACGCTTCTCTGAGCACCTTAGGCGCTCATTGCGAACTTTTCCTCCCGTCTACTGTACGGGCCCCTCATTGTAGGGTTCATCAACTTGCATTAAGTTTTGGGCTTGGGAATGACCTGTGTCTCTTTCCAGCATCTCCCCCTGTCCCTTCCCTGTGTGTTTTCTCCTCTATGTGTCTGCTGAATGCTTGTGGCGGGCGCTGACTGCTGTTTGTTTTATTTTCAAAGTCCCGCGTGCCTGGTGTTTTGCCGGTGTAAGGGTTAGTGTCTCTGCCGTCATGTATTTTCTAAGTCCCAAGTGCCTGACTTTGCTCAACCTCGTTTTCATCCAGTTTCAGATTGTGACGAGATCAGTCTCGTCACTGCGAATTGGAGAAGCTTGGTTGCCCACATTCTGCCGTTTGACTACGGCCCATGTTGACTTTCCCCCTACAAAGACATGGAAGCCATGCTTCATTTGGTCAGAAAGGACTGTGATCTAACTTTTGAACCACTGGACCAATTTGTATCATTTTGACACATGTTTGTATTTGGAGTATGCTGATTCTGAAAATGTATTTATGTGAATGTGATGCATACTTTTAAAGTTATGAAAAATGTGTAGAAATGTGTTACAGATTCTGACCATCCCCCCATTAGGTAAACACAGGGTGTCGCCAGGACTTGAACAAAGGGGCATAGTCCAGGAGGAAACAGGAAGTGTCCACGGGGACAGTCTGGGTGAGAATGAGCATAGTAGCCACGCCTGGGGGTGGCCCATGGGAGGAGTCTCATGGTTCCTACGTAGGGACCCTGTCTGATTGGCCATAGGTAATTAGGGGTTGACCAAAGGTAGTCACTGCCCCTACGGTGTATGTGGAAATGGTTTTTTATATATGTCTTTGTTTTAATAAAGAAGAGAGTTCACTGCTTGACCCTCAAACACAGAGCTTGTGTCTCATGCTTGGGGTGATTCATGGGATGCTGTTACAGACTGACTGCCAGGAGTGTCCCATCTTGGGGTGCTTTTCCTGTTCAGCTGCTAGCGGCTATTCGTGAGGTTCCAGTTGCAGGCTTGGAGTATATTCCCCTTGGATCCAGTTCTTGGGGGATTGGGTGTCTTGTAGTAGCTGTCCATATATCACTGGACGGGCGGATCGGCTAAAACGGCCTGGGCGCCCCCTTCTATGTGTGGCGGGTACCGTTACACAGATTTTTTTTAGTTTTTCGTCCGCCATTTTTTTCTCTCACTTAGCTGATTTTCGAGTGACGAAACACGGCAAATAAGGCTCAAAATCGCTTGCAACCTCACTCCCGGGCTTCCTGGCTCTCACCCTGTGCTGAGTGTGTTTTAATTTATTTTTTATTTTTCTTGTTTTTCGTTTTTTGATTTTTCGTTTTTCGATTTCCGTGGCTCGGCTATTAACTTCATATTTTCCGAGGTCGGATTTTTTTGCCCCTGAGATTCCGAAGTCGTTTTTTTTTATCTAAGTCCCACGTTCATCAACTGCTTGCAGTCTAAGTAAGTCCCGCGTTACTCAACTGCTTGCAGCCTAAGACCCGCGTGCCTCAACTGCTCGCATCGCTTTGCGAGGCTGGCAGGAGCGCCTTTGGCGCTCATTTCAGCCTAAGTCCTGCGTGCTTCAATGCCTCAACTGCGCGCCTTCGGAGCTCATTGCCTCAGTCCTGCGAGCTCGGAAGGCTTCAATGCCTCAACGACTCGCCTCGCTTTGCAAGGCTCGCAAGTGTGACGACAAATCGCAGTTTGACAACTATTATATGTGATTGGTGGGGCTATGTATGGCTGTGCACAGATCTACTGCTGGGCTCACTGGCGGAGCCTGAAGGAACAGTGTGTACTTTCACATCCTCATAATTTAACTAAAAGCCTCCTAGAATTACTGAGTAGAAAAGGAGAACATCTAGTGCTTGGAGTCATATGGAATACAAAGAAAAATATTTTTAAAATAAGTTTAAGGTTTTTTTTATAATATGCTCAATTATCATGCTTTGGCATACTGTCTACATGGGCACTATGCCTTAAAAATCATAACTTGGTCTTTTAAGAGACCAAAACAGACTCTACTGTTGGGTATTAGGCATCTTCAGGAGGGGATGACCAAATGCCTTTGGAGTGACATTCAATTAGATCCAAAAAATGTCAATTATAGGAACAATGAAATTGAAACATTTCTGTGTAATCCACAATTCTAATACTTATATTTAGCTTCAGCAAGTGGAGCAGTTATTATCTCATCAATAATTTACAAGCACATTACCAGACATATAACTAAGGGTAGATTGCCCATGTAACACTTTCTCCACCAACCTAAATAATAATGTCTTAAAATATAAAAACATTAAGTCCTTACAATCACTCTGATATAAGCATGCAGAGGAATACTAACTGGGCATGTTCATGTTTATTGTCCATGCACTATGAGAGATAATTACTGTAATTAACTCATTTTGAGAATTGGGGTATTTCTCTTTTAATTTATCCTTAAAATACCCACCCTTCATGCCTCATTATGAAACACTTCCATTCCTTTTTTTTTTAACAACAACCAATTGTAAATTATATATATTTATATTATGTACTTTTCATTTCTGTAATAACTGGGACATTTGCTATCGCTTTAAACAATATGTTAATGGGTTATTTCTTCCCAGGTAATGCCCTCTCTACAGTAATGGTCTGCATTTGTGATCTGCCCCGTGGACACCTTCTCTGACCTGCTCTGTTATAAGCCTACATAGGATTTATTCCGAGTCTACCCCTGCAGGCTCACACTCATATTATTAAATGGTTTAACCTCCATTTCAAAACTGAATTTTTTTTTCCTGAAATACAAAATTTGAGCTAAATTGTCACTATAAAGGCCCAACAGGCAAACATTTAATTTAGCTCCAATCTATTCCTGTCTTGAAAAAAATGGTGACCGTTAAACTTGTAACTTTTTCAAACTCTTGGCTTTTTCAAAGTTGTGTGGGCCTCTCGGTGAGGGCTCATCACGGCCCTCACAATTAGCGCCTTCGGACGCTCATTGTAAGCCTTTTTCAAAGTTGTGCGTGCCTTGCAATGAGAGCCAAAGGCCTATGTGCGAACCTTTGGCACTCATTGCAGGCCTCGCCATGAGCTGTCTTTGGCGCTCATTGCACGACTTTTTTTTCTAAGTCATGCAGACCTTCGGCGCTCATTGGGCATGCCCAACCCGTAACTTTTAACATTGCGTGACGACAACGACATATCAATATTATTTTAAGGGATAGTGTCATAACAGGTTTACAATACTGACAGGCCATATAAATATAATAAAAATGAATGCTCTGCCCAGAATCCTTAACCTCTCTTGGACCTTGCTGAGCTTGCTTAAATTCACTGAGCTAAGGGAAATTCAGACATTTATTAATTTAATTTGCGCTAATATGCCTCAAATCCTGAGAAAAGTCATGTACAGATATAACACCAAAGGTAGCCTTTCCAAACTTAATATGGCATTTTATTTTAAAACTACTCAATTGACCTTTCTTCCATAGACTCAAACCTCTCCACATTGCCCGTTATGGCTATTTAAGAAACCTTTGATACCCCATTTGATGGAGATTTTGCAGCTCCACTACCTTCTATCAAAGTAATGGCAAATCCTCTCCTCTGTAATAATAAAATATTGAATCTGACAGTATTCTTCCTCTGGGTTTGATCCTTTAACTCCAGTCTCTTGGAAGATGTATTTAAAGCGTTTCTATCAGCCCCAATTGCAGTCCCCTGCTGTTTTAGAGGCTCTGACTACATTCAATATTGCAGCACATTTGATGGCAGTGCACTGGAAATAAAAAAATAGGGCCTTCTGGCTCAACACACACCTTCTCACACCCTCTGGTGTGGTTTTAGAAGAGTATGTACCTGAAAAAAACCTCCTGAAAAAAACCTTTGTGACCTGTCAGTGAGAAAATATTTAAGCAGCTGAGGAGAGTGTAAGCAGTCAAAAGTAATTTAAGAGCCACTCTATTAATATTTC
The DNA here is from genome assembly GCA_027410445.1 of Discoglossus pictus. Taxonomy (NCBI): domain Eukaryota; kingdom Metazoa; phylum Chordata; class Amphibia; order Anura; family Alytidae; genus Discoglossus; species Discoglossus pictus. The sequence goes on from CM050165.1 coordinate 77,776,676, forward strand.
ATTGTCTAAAGTGTCAAACGCTGCAGAGAGGTCAATGAGTTTTAGGACTTCACTCTATAGGCAAAAAGCAGTCTGTGTGTATACAGCACATCTCATAAAACATTTAATTTTTATTAATATCTAAAAATCCCGCATCCAGGGAGCAATATTAACTAACTATTTACCTTCTCTTGCTTGCTCAGCCAATCTCCTTGCAGCTTCCTGTCACATATCAGGGATACACTACATTTCCCAGGCTGCTTCTCACCACAGACAGGAAACCAGAGTTAATTCAAGAGTTTCAGATAGCCTAACTGGCCAAAATAAATCATTTTAAATTTGAGGCTAATTTACTATTATTGCTAAACACTTACTCTGTATGCACAAGAAGAAAATGATGAAAAGGAAGTGTATGAAAATGTGACTTCCTTCAGTAGTGCAGAACTCATGTCTGCATCATTCCAAAACAAAATGGCTACAATGACTGTGATTGGTCAAACTGAATATGACTGTTATGCTCATTTTAGAAAAGATTGGCTGGGGGTGTCAACTTTGAAAGACAACTGTTTGCAAATGCAAGAAATTCAGCTGACCCCAAGGTCAGTGTTTAAATGTATATTTTGGTATTTTTTCATGCAAACATTTTTTTTATACACTATTGATTCACCTCCATCCGATGCATTCATAATCCAGCAAATTTAGATATCCCTTTAACTAAATACACCCATATATAAATCACTATATAGGATAATTTTCTCTGTATAAGTGTATTCATTACTGTGCATGAGAACTTTCTCTAAATACATTTCTAGGGTGTGTATTTCATATTTTGTGATGTTTTAAGAACATTTCTTTTTTTATGAACTAATCAAAGTTAAGTTTTATACGTATTCTTCTGTCTAATATTGTTGTCAGTTGGATTTAGAGTCTGTCTAGGAATTTTGTAAATGAAATTATCTAGTTTTTGAAAAAAGTGTTCTTTCCTCTCAATATCCTTATGCAATGTTAAGGTAGTGGAGTATATAGTGGAGTATATATATATATTCTTCTTGTGTGCCGCTCAGATGTTTCCAAATCTCTGTGACATCATAGACCACGGCGCAGGACTTAGGGTGGATGATAGACAAAGGTGCTCATCTATGAAGCCTCGCAAATCGAGGCAAGCCGTGTATGCCGCAGGACTTAGGCTGGATGTGTGGGGAAGGCGCTCATTGCAGCCAGTGGCACAGTGAGGGTCGCAACTGCGAGCCAAACACGTAAGTCGAAAAACCCTAAAAAAAATAACAAATCTAATAACACACTCACAGATAGCACAGGGGGAGAGCCAGGAAGCCTGGGAGTGAGGTTGCAAGTAATTTTGAGCCATACTTGGGGGTTTTCGACAATCCAAAATCGGCTAAGCAAGGAAAAAAATGGCGGACGAAAAACGTAATTATATCTGAAACTGGATGAAAACGAAGCTGAGCAAAGCCAGGCACGCGGAACTTAAAAAATACACGACGGCAAAGCAAGTAACACTTACATCAACAACGCCAGGCATGCAGGACTTTGAAAATAAAGCAAACGGCCTTCAGCGCATAAAACGCACACATTCAGCAGACACACAGAGGAGAAACACACAGGGAAGGGAAAGAAGGGAGATGGTGGAAAGAGACACATGGCATTCCCAAGCACAAAACTTGCAGGTTAAAGAAACCTGCAATAAGCGGCCCGTACAGTAGGCAGGTGGAAATGCTCAAGGCAGTCATCGTGGGCTCACGATGAGCGTCGAAGGTGATCAGTGCAAAGCAGGAATGTTGAAGTACATGTGGGAGAGGCTTGCGATGAGCACCGAAGGTGCTCAGAGGAGCAAAAGCCTCACATTATGTGGCAAACAGCATTGACAGCCTTACTATTTTAATCCCGTCATTTTTGACGGGCAAGTAGCTAGTTACTATAATAGTTGTGGATCTTACAAATGTTGCTAACGTTTGTGGTGTTGGTCATGCTTTGTGGCCCTCGCAAAGTGAGGACTGCAACTGCGAGCCTCGTGACCACAGGACTTAGGCTTCAATGAGTGCCACAGTCGCTCATCGCGACCCCTGTAGGACTTGGGACCAAAGTACGTAAAATGGCCGAACCTTGCAACTGGAATCGCAAGCCCTGAAAGGCCACCAAAAAACCACAACTTTGCCTCAAATTCAATTACACACTCACACACAGCACAGGGGGAGAGCCTTTGAGTAGGTTACAAGTGAATTTGAGGCATATTTGCATCCGAAAAAACGTAACAGGATGAAAATGAGGCCGAAGGCAGTAAAAAACAGGCAGAAGGCTGTAACACTTAACACAAGCCAGTAACACTTACACCAAGGCAGTAACACTTAATCCAAGGCAGTAACACTTAATCCACAACAGTAACACTAATCGCAAGGCCTCTAAACTACACGGGGGGGGGGATGCTCACGATGAGTGCCTAAGGTGCTCAAGTGTGAGGCCTATAAAGTACACAGGGGGAGAGCCTTACATTGACCACCGAAGGTTCTAATTGCGAGCCACAAGATGAGCGCCGAATGTGATCATTGCAAAGCAGAAAAGTTGAAGTACACGGGGGAGAGGCTCACAATGAGCGCCAAAGGCGCTCATTGCGAATCACACAATGAGCGCCAAAGGTGCTCAGAGGGCCAAAATCCTCACATTGTGTGGCAAACAGCATTGACAGATTTACAGTTTTAATCCCGTCATTTTTGACGGGTAATTTCCTAGTAATCATTATAATATATTTAAAGGCATAGTATTAATACTATTTATACAGCTATGTCTTGTATCACATCCTCTCAACTTTTCATGGAACACAATGAAATATATCTCTAGGGAGCGGTTGGATTTAACTACACTACTCACTTGGACAATCATGCCTTTTGGGATTATCAAAAATATTCTAATGTATCAAATAGATCTCTTAATGTTGTGTCCACGTTTTCTAACAAGTTGGAGTTAGTTTAGTATGGCCTATTGATTAACTATAATGGGTGACATTTAATTTATATTCATGCACTCTCCCCAGATGATGGATTTCATTTTTGTCAAATATGCATTTTATGGGTAACACCAAAAAAATCAGGATAATGCTGGCTTGGTATCAGAATTTTGTATTTTAAGGAAATTTTTAAGATAAAATCTGTCTAATTCATTAAATTATTCCATATCCTAATAGTCTCTCTGGTCCTTCTGTCTATGTTTTTATAATTGAGATGAGACTCATAAAAACCCATGAGATATTTTCTTTTTATATTCATATATGTAAAATATTAATTCAACAGTAATAAATTAATTACTACTGGATTAATATTAATCAGTCTGGTAGATTAACATAGAAATAAGTCATCTTAATGGGAAATAGAAACATGCTTATTTTTTTCTCTATCATCATAACATGTAGGTTCAACTTTATATAGATTTGAAAAAGCCTTGTTTTGGATAATTTGCTCTAATCTCTTTGATCATGGGATTTTGCTGTACTACATTTCCCATTAGTGTGCATTGTCGTTTATAAAAGCTAAATAAATGTATAAGGTAGAAACAGGGGCGGAGCTACCAGTGGTGCAGGTGGTGCAGTGCACCAGGACTCTCCTCTGGGAGGGGGCCCAGTACTGAGTAATTTTTTTTGCATTTAATTTTTTTCTTCTATTGTATAGGAATGGATGCTAAGAGGGATGGGTGTTGTGTGGAGGTGGGTGTTGAGAGATATGGGTGCTATGAAGATAAGTATATCTATTTCTGTAGTGTAGGGCCCCCCTTTCACTCTGTGCAGGTCCTGGAGCTCTGGGTTTGGAAAACTTGGATGTAGAATAAAATGAATGTTCGATGTCAACACTACACATGCACAAATTATTTAATATTTGTAAATGCAAATCAATTGGCAAATTTATAGTATTTGAAATTCAAGTTCATAATAAAAATCCATTCTGTTTTGCAAACGTATTCTTACAGATGTTGTTGGGATGTTTCACTCATCTCTAGTCTGGACATAATTAAATTTTAAATTTTATTTTACTTTTTTTTCATGTTTTTCTTTGTACATTTAAAAAACAGGCTTATCGGCAGCGTATATCTGCATATCCTCCACTACAGAGCTTCTTGTGTCCCTTGTGGGGCTAGGCACAAAAAATATGCAATTTTTTTTTAAGCAAAAAAATTAAGTTTGAAGTGTCACATAAATGACATGCTCTTAGGCAGAACTTGTATAACATAATTATAATCTGCCCTACGTGGAAGTTTTATATCACAATTTATTGAAAGAACAGTGTTAGTTGGTACTGTGGTAGTTGGTTGGTAATTGCTGGGATATTCAAAAAAGAACCTTCCTAAAACTTGCCTTGATATGGAGATAAAATAACTCATGTCCTATAAATGTTACATCTAAAGGAAGCCCTATTAGTCCAGTTGTCAAAACCCAGGGGTGAGGGGGGCAGGTACACCCCAAACCCTCCTGCTTCCAGCTTACAGGAACATCCATTGGATTGTGATGGATTTGGATATCTCAGCTCCCAGCCAGCTTAGTCAGTCCAGGAACAGCAGTTATCGGGATGCAAGCACACAGGAGCAGATATAGGTCCCTTTAGATAGGACCAGCAGGAACATGGGACACAAGCAAGCTTTGTAAAAATAATAAAAGCCTTCCGCTCTAGAATGACACATACGCAATGTTTATGTATAGTCAATCTGGGCACAGTTTATTAATGGACACCTCACATGATAGCTACAGTTTCACCCCTTGTGTGCTGCTCATGCCAGAAAACATAGCATATGGGAACATAACAAGCATTCTCTAACAAGCTAATATAAACTGAACAAAGAATTAACAACTACATAGATAACAGACATAATTGCTTTTAAACTCTTTTTTAACTTAAATTTGCAATTTACAAAAAAGGTAACTAAATGTGTTAACCAATGCCAGCCCGGGGGCCCATAAGATTTAATTGATTCTAAAGTCCAATGTTCCCCTTGGGCATGGTAGGCCATTGTATTAATCCCATATGAAATTGTACAGCCCCAATTGATTTCAGCCCTGTCTGAGTGGGCTTTTGACTGGGTATGGCTGTTGAAAGTGGTGTCCAAAAGGGTCCGTCCTGGATCCTAAGAGTCTGGTCGTGATACCTGTCATATACAGTTGTGCTCAAAAGTTTGCATACCCTGGCAGAAATTGTGAAATTTTGGCATTTATTTTGAAAATATGACTGCTCATGCAAATTTTTTTATTTTATTGAAGGATAGTGATCATATGAAGCCATTTATTATGACATAGTTGTTTGGCTCCTTTAAATCAAAATGATAACAGAAATCACCCAAATGGCCATGATCAAAAGTTTACATACCCTTAAATGTTTGGCCTTGTTACAGACACACAAGGTGACACACACAGGTTAAAATGGCCATTAAAGATTAATTTCCCACACTTTTTAAATTGCAATTAGTGGCTGTGTATAAATAGTCAATGAGTTTGTTAGTTCTCACGTGGATGCACTGAGCAGTCTAGATACTAAGCCATGGGAGCAGAAAATAACTTTCAAAAGACCTGAGTAACAAGATAATGGAACGTCATAAAGATGGAAAAATGATATAAAAAGTTATCCAAAGCCTTGAAAATGCCAGTCAGTACTGTTCACTCACATATTAAGAAGTGTAAAATTTGGGGATCGATGATACCAAGCCAAGATCAGTTAGACCAAGATTTCAGCCACAACTTCCAGAAGAATGGTTTGGAATACAAAGAAAAACCCACAGGTAACCTCAGGAGAAATACAGGCTGCTCTGGAAAAAGTCGTGGGGGTTGTTTCAAGGAGCACAATACGATGATACTTGAACAAAAAATAGCTGTATGGTCGAGTTGCCAGGAAGAAGCCTTTACTGCGCCAATGCCACAAAAAAGCCTGGTTACAATATGCTCGACAACACCTTGACACACCTCACAGCTTCTGGCACACTGTAATTTGGAGTGACAAGACCAAAATAGAGCTTTATGGTCACAACCAGAAGCTCTATATTTTTAGAGAGGTCAACAAGGCCTATAGTAAAAAGAATACCATCCCCACAGTGAAGCATGGTGGTGGCTCACTAATGTTTTGAGGGGGGGGGTGGGGTGGTGAGCTCTAAAGGCATGGAGAATCTTGTGAAAAAAGATGGCAGGATGAATGCAGCATGTTATCAAAAAATACTGGCAGACAATTTGCGTTCTTCTGCAAGAAGGCTGCACATGGGATGCTCTTGGACTTTCCAGCAGGACAATGACCCTAAGCACAAGGTCAAAATGACCCTCCAGTGGTTACAGCAGAAAAAAGTGAAGGCTGTAGAGTGACCATCACAATCTGCTGACCTTAATATCATCAACCCACTCTGGGGCGATTTCAAACGTGCGGTTCATGCAAAACGAGCAAAGACTTTGCATGACCTGGAGGCATTTTGCCAAGACGAACGGGCAGCTATACCACCTGCAAGAATTATTGGCCTGATAGACAACTATTACAAAAGACTACACACTGTCATTGATGCTAAAGGGGGCAATACACAGTATTAAGAACTAAGGGTGGGCAAACTTTTGAACAGGGTCATTTAATTTTTTTCTTTGTTGCCATGTTTTGATTTATGATTGTGCCATTCTGTTATATTCTACAGTTGAATATGAATCCCATAAGAAATAGAAGAAATGCGTTTTGCCTGCTCACTCATGTTTTCTTTAAAAATGGTACATATATTACCAATTCGCCAAGGGTGTGCAAACTTTTGATCTCAACTGTAGAATTTTGAGCTTCCCTCTGCTCATATATTGGAGGCAGCCATGATGACCTTCTTTTCGTCACTAATGGATCAGAGTATTTGATAAGGGTGGGAGAGCGGTTATAACTGAATTACAATATTGGGAGTTATTGTTTTGATCACCACAAGAGACTTAGATTCCAATTAGCAAATCACAGCAGCTAAGTCAGTGTTTCTCAACTCCAGTCCTCAGAGCCCACCACCACATTTTAGGTATATCCCTGCTTGAGCACAGGTGAGCTAATCAAAGGCTTAGTAATTCTGTTTAACCACCTGCTGAGCCTCTGATTTGATCACCTGTGCTCAAGCAGGGACATACATAAACTGTGAACTGTTGGTGGGCCCTGAGGACTGGAGTTGAGAAACACCGAGCTAAGTAGTATCCAGGGGCTACTCATTTGCAGCACAAATAATAGCGAATTGCTCAGGAATGGTCCACTTTAGAAAACATTCTTTAAGAATAACGTAAAAAACAACTTGATTTTGGGGTGACATTGACAGAGATCCTTTCATTTTAAATCTGTACTTCCCAAAGGAAAATAGGGTATGCTCAAAAGCATAGATCTGACTTTTTTTCCTTTTGTAAATATTTAAAGTTATATTTTATTTCCCTTGGTTGTCATGGGAATTCACTGAATTTTTCCATCTTATTTTCTTTTGATTATGTGTGTTTATCCTTTTTTTGTTCCTCTGTAATATTTTACTGTTACTTGGACGGAACTACTGGATTTCTGTCTATTGGATTAATATGTCTTTTTTGTAACTACAATATATTTGCAACATTTCAAGTCTCACTGTAACTGTATATTCTGTTCCTTTATCCATGAAATACATTCCACCTTTCATGACTATATGATTGCTATTTATATTCCTGGCTTAGTATTTGCAGCTTACATTTCCTAGCCATTACTTTAGTTGGAACATAAACTTTTGTAAGAAAAGTTTTTCCTGGTACATTCTGTAGTGAGAAGGTGGATATAGTTAAAATTACCACTGTTGTTATTTTTGAAAAACTAAACTTAATAATACGCAAATTTTTATAGAAAGCAAAATAAATTAACATCACTTACACAATTGTTCCATTTTCTTCTTTGGGTTGATGTGTTCTGCTACTTTATCAGGAGAGTGTGTCCTTATAAACCAATGACCGTTCCATTAGACCAGTTGAAAACACTGGCAATTGTAGCTGCCCACATTTCCACTCTGCAGATTTAAACTTCCTCTGCACTCAAAGTCAGTAGTGGTATAGAGAAGATCTTTGCACATGTTGTTGTTATTAGTCATCCAGTTGGAGCTGACTCTCTGTGACCCTATGGATCGCAACATACTAAGCACATCTGTCAGCCACTGCCCCTCTGAGTTGCATCAAGCTCAGACTCATTGCTTCAATGATCTTATCGATGCATCTCCACCTCTGCCGCCCCTTCTTCCTGTGTCATCAATCTTACCCAGCATCAGAGTCTTCTCTAGGGAATCCTGTCTTATAAGGATATTGCCAAAATATTAGAGCTTGATTGCATCTTCTTGCAGTCCAAGGGACTCTAAGCAGTTTTCTCCAGCACCACAATACTACGGTGCTCAGCCTTCTTTATGGTCCAGCTCTCACATTCATATATTACTACTGGCAATACCACAGTTCTAACTAGGTGGACCTTTGTTGCTAGTGTAATATCTTTGCTTTTTAATAACTTGTCCAGACATGCCATAACTTATACATACCACAGTGCATAAACATATATATTAATTCGCTCATATCAATATGTGTAGAACATTTTTTTATTTGAAGCTTGTTCCACCATTTTTAAACTAAAGATGTTTAAACTAAAGATGCTACAGTGACAGCTTTTATGACACCCAATGTGTTGAGTTAATCTAATTAATTCTAATAATGATTGTGGTGCACTGCAAGAACCATTGAGCTTATAGACACGTTCGGGTCCAATATGGGCCATAAAAAGCTCCCTCTAAATGCTCACATTTGTCTTCACTGTAATAACTCCATATTTTGTATCCTTGCAGAACCTGGAGACTCGCTCCTACTGAGGCAGGCTGTTAAAGATATAACTATCACATATATAGTTGTGAGCGTACGGGTCGTTGCTCACGCTTGCGCTCCATGCCAGCAACTGAGGCCCCTCGCGAAGCGAGGGCCTCAGTTGCTGGCGAGGTCACTGGGCAAGGGCCTCAGTTGCTGGCATGGAGCGCCGAAGGCGCTCCATGCCAGCAACTGAGGCCCCTCGCGAAGCGAGGGACTCAGTTGCTGGCGAGGTCACTGGGCAAGGGCCTCAAACCCTCGCAAACTTCACGTCGCTACTCAAAAAACACGACACACAAATTACGACACTCGCTAAATTTTACGAGGAACGCAAACAACCTACGAAACACGTTACCACACATTACGACCTCGCAAACATCGGACGCAACACGCCGACATACAAACATTTAAAACACAATACATACACACAGCACATACATAAAAACCTTACCTACACCAAGAGGGAGCACCCAGGACCTCAAAAATGCAACTTAGACCTCGATTTTACTCGAAATAAAAGAGTTTTGAGACTAAAAAAAAATCTAAGCGACAGAAAAAATGGCCGCCGAACAAAACGAAAACGAGGCTACAGCACTCTAAACTCGCAAAACACCACAACAAACTCGCAAAACACCACAAGAAACTCGCAAAACGCCACAAACCACCTACGGATATTCATACCACACAGTGCACACATTCAGGATGCTTACACAGCAGCTCCACACCACTAATGCTGCAGCAACATCAACACACATTGCCAGCTCTTCATCACAATGCTTCAAAATAGGTACAGTATATTCATTTAGTAATGTATTACATATTTCATTATTAGACACCAAACAGCATCAGCTACCTTACAATTTCATTGCCGTCATTTTTTGACGGGCAATTCGCTAGTCAGATATATAGTTGTGAGCACACGAGCCGTTGCTCACGCTTGCGAGAGCGCTCCATGCCAGCAACTGAGGCCCTCGCGAAGCCGCCTGTGGGGCATACGCCGCCTGTGTTTTTTTTTTTTAGCAATGCGGGTCTCATTGGGAGCAGAAAACCGAGGGGGGGAGGGAGGCAAGGCAGATAGGAAGGAAGAATGAGACGCAGCTGAGACTGGCCAATCACAGGCAGCGCTGCGAGAACGAGGGGCCAATAGCTGTGGAGGGATGGGATATGGGCAGGCTGCCGGTGTCAGGAGCGAGCGGACAGACAGTACAGGTATGGCGGGTCGTATAGGGACTAGCTGATATAAACCCACTCACTATCATACATGTAATATATGTCTGCACTTGGTGATAGCTCCTACTACAAGTATGCCTGTACCTGTAGAAGTATTCTGTGTGAGGGTATGAGCACCGTGTCATTTATGAGGGTGAAAGAAGAGAGCGCAAAAACTGGCCTGTTGCTCAATGTTATTCTCCTGGATCTCTGCAGATGGTGACTGCAGCCATGAAATTAAAAGACATTTGTGTTTGGGGATGAAAACTATTGCAGGACATTACACTCTCAACAAAGGTCCTCATAGTTAGAACTATAGTATTTCCAGTAGTAACATACAGGTGTGATAGCTGGAATATAAAGAAGGCTGAGCACTGGAGAAATTATGCAGTTGAATTGATGTGCTGAAGAAAACTGCTTAGAGTCCCTTGGATGCAAGAAGATCCAATAAATACTGCTAGGAAATTAAGTCAAACTGTTCACTGGAAGATTTGATCACGAGGCCAAATATTTTGGCCATATCGTGAGAACACTGGATCCCCTAGAATACTCTGATGCTGGGAAAAGTTGGAGGCCCATAAAGAAGGGGACAGCAGAGGCAGAGATGGATAGATTAGGTAATTCAAGCAATGATCATGAGCTTGAGGGAGCTCAGAGAAGCAATGGCTGATAAATGAGCCTAGAGTCTGAAACTACTAAACAACTAAACAACAACAAATATTTTACATATTTAGTAAAATACCAGAAGAGGTGAAAATGGTTATGTGCTGCTATAACTAGTTCTCCTTTCGACCATTATTGATGACACTTAAAAACACATTAAACATTTTAACTATGGAATCTGTGTATTTTTCTAGCAAGACACCTGTTACATTCTGAATATGGGAGGATGCGCCTCAACAGCAAATTCTTTGATTATTTGGAATAGGTGCACAAACCAATGAAGTTAAGTATCAAGTTCAAATATTCTAGCACCACTATTTGGCAATCCAAAATCCTTGAAGAAGTGACTTTTTTAAGAATGGTGGAAACTGAGTATAGAGGAATTTTATAATGCTATGCATATCAACTAAACAGAGCAAGTTAAAAATACCCTCACTGCATATACAGATTGATGGTCTATTGAGAACTATGACTACATTTAAGTAAATAATTAAAAGTTGCAATATGACTATTTCACAAAAACAGAAGTGGATGAGTTTTTAAAAGTTTGCTACATATTTCAGAAAATGCAGTAACCTACTTCATAATAGGGGCAGTCAGTATGTTACAGCTATGCATGTTGCTTAGAAATACTGACACTTGAAAATGATAAAAATCAGATATTCACGAAGAACAAAGGAAGGGGAAGAAGATTGTTGTCAATACCATGACTCAACTGGAAAGCAGACCCTGAAGGAATTTGCTAAAGTAGGTCATTATGGAAGGAAAAGGGCAAGAGGAGCTCAAGGCTCACGTCTAAGGAGTAGAACAGAATAGAGGAGAAAGGAAATTGGGTCGTATAACAGTGAAGGAGGAGGTGGTTGAGTCACAAAGTATACACACGACTGCTTGGGACCAGGCTCTTCCTTCTTGCAAAGGCCTCCCCTCAGTACTTAATTACCAACCATATTATAGATTCCCAAATTACCTTTGTATTTTATTAAAGATAAATAAAATCAATGTCTTATTTTAAATGCCATCTTGGATAAAAGTCAAAGCAAAAAACAAGCAATAAATAGCGCTACGGAATATGTTGGCGCATTACAAATAAACGATAATAATTGTAATGTACTTAGGCTATAGCCAACTACTCACCAGCTATTGATTAGTGTAGTTGTTTAGGAACAGTGATATGGGGTGGCGATTTTGCAATCATATTGGAATATCCGAAAGCCAGAAGAAATTTTCCATAAAAATAAATTCAAACTATTACTTATAGCTGCTAAAACATTAGTAATTATTTTACTCTTAATTATACTCATAATGTTCACAATAATAAATAATAAGTTAAATTGGCTTGGAGGGTATTTGTTCCTTACAAGGATAGTCAATCTAAAGTTAATCTAGATCAGGCACATCAAGATTGTATTGACATGGCATATACTTATTTGATATCATTAAACTTCAAATAATTATATGGCCTTCCACAAAACCAGCAATGTCTGAAGCATATACAAACCATGTGCACAATGTATGCATACACTCACCTTTTTATCGAAACCATCCACAAGAGTCTCACAACTAAACTTTACTTCCTGGCTGAATGATATTAGCTGCATGTCACCCCTAGGTCTACCTGTTACCACTTGGGGGTCTCATTGCAATTTGCCTATTGGGTGCCATGAGCACCCAAAGACTTATCTAAGGAGGCAGACATTACATCTCATTCTTTTTTTTGTTGAGATTTTGAAACATTACTGATAAAACTTTAAAGAGAAACACATTAGAATTCTACAATAACCTTATGTAATTAGAAGTACATAACATAACTAGCGACTTGCCCGTCAAAAAATGACAGGCAATAAAATTTGAAGCCATGGCAATGCTGTTTGGCACACAATGTGAAGGTTTTTGTATTGTGAGGACCTTAGGCACTCATTACGAGCCTCTCCTCTGGTGTACTTTTGCTCCTCTGAGCAGACTCTGCGCTCATCACAAAAGCAGATACATATGTCTATATTTTTGTAAATAATAATCAATCAATTTGTTAATTAATTAATATACTTTACCTATTTGCAATTAATATATACATCAATCAATAGGCTGAAGAGCTAACAATCTGTTTTCATTTTCCCGCAGCATATAATGTCCAGTTGGACTGTTGCTGGCCTGTGGAGATATTTTTATGAATATCCCAACTGTGCATTAGAAGTAGGCTGAGTGCGCGAAGGCAAACCGTTGGTTTATTTGTGTAAAGCGTTACTGTAGATGCGTAATGTTGTGATTTGCAAGTGTAAAGTAGCGTTGTTTGTGTATGTGCTACGCTGTTCGCGAGTATTTTGCGTCCTTTGTAGTAGTGTATTTTGTACCTTGTACGTTCCTGTGTGAAAGTGTTACGCGGTTGGCGGTGTGTTGAGCGGTCCACGGTCGTGGTGTTTTTCTCACTTAGCCAATATTCGAGTGCCGAAACTCTTGAAAATCGACTTAAATTTGCGTTCAACCTCACTCTAAGACATCCTGGCTGTTCCCCCGTGCTGTGTGTGATGTTTTTGTTGTTTTTTGTTGTGCTTTTTTTTGTGTTTTTCATGTTTTTGTTTCGCAGTTCAGCAGTTAACTTCGTATTTTTCCTACCTCGTATTATAATTTTATAATATTATTTTCATATTTTATATTATTAATATTATTTTCATATTTTATTTTTTTCTAAGTTCAGCGTCTCGTAAAGATTTTTTTTACGAAGTCGATCTTTCCTCAACAGCTTGCAGCCTAACAGTCTTATTAAATCGCGAATGGGGCATATTTTTTTTACAAAATGTTTAGTGAACTTGTATGCAAAAGCAAGGTCTTCAGTAACTAAACACTTATTTAAAAAAAGATGCTATGTGCTTATACTGTATAGAGCCCTATTCAATTGGGTGAATGGCAATTTAATAAGTCTGTAAGGCAATCCCGCGTTTCCTACGTGTTTGTAGGCTAAGTCCTGCGTGTTTCATTGGCTCCGCGGCTCGCCTCGCTCGGCTCGCAGGCAATGAGCGCCTTCGACACTCATTGCCCAAGTGCTGTGTGTTGTAGTGCCTTAACGGCTCGCCTCGCTGCGTAAGGCATGCGGGCAATGAGCGCCTTTGGCGCTCATCACCTAAGTGCTGTGCTGCGAGTTTTAGTGCCTTAACGGCTCGCCACGGTACGCAAGGCTCGCAAGCGCTCATTGCCAAGTCGTAGGCATCACGCAAAGCGTGAAGACGTCTCGTAGTTCGACAATTATAATATGTGATTTGAATGCACAGAACTTTTCTCACCATCAGACAAAAGAAAAACATACTCTTACATTACAGCATCTAAGACCAGGGTCTTCACCACATATCTCAAAGCTTCTTGTACCTTTCCAGCTACTATTATATAGTTCCAGTATCTCTTTAGTGGCAGCAAGTCAGTCCCATGATCCAATAAACATATTCTATCATAATGCTTTAAAAAGATGATATACTTTATTTTATGCTGAGTTTGCAACCTGGTATTAGTTAAAGAAGACTAAAGAAGAATTAATAATGCAGACATTTATTTTGTAACTCAGAAAACTAAGGGTGTTCCTAAAGTACTGTAGTCCTTTCACAGAAAGGGTGGTGGGTGACATTGGGTAAATTTATCTATCTATCTATCTATCTATCTATCTATCTATCTATCTATCTATCTATCTATCTATCTATCTATCTATCTCTCTATCTCTCTATCTATCTATCTCTCTATCTATCTATCTATCTACATGCGCAGATGCACTATTTTTCAAATATTTATTTGGTTTTAATACTTCACATTGTACTCAAAAGACAAATACTAGATCTCAAATGTACTAAATAAACAAAGGGAAGTGTGAGGATGGAGAAGCACTGGTTAATTATATATTTCCTACTTCCCTTATACATTATGCAATGTCAAATGTTTACCATGTACTCTCTGAAGCCAAGATACACAAACTGCTCATATCTATCAACAATGAATTTGTTATATAATGTAGTACATATTATTATTATTATTATAAATTCTTATCCCTTTGAATGTCTGTTCGTTTATTGTGCCATATAAAAATAAACATATATTATTAAGCAAAAAATGACTTTTTTCATGGTCAGTGTTCATAATATACTTGTCAAAACCAACTCAATATGTCAGTATTGCATTATACTTCAGGTATGGACCAGTAGAGCAATGAAAATAGATGAACGTGACTTACAAGGTCAAACAAAGTCAAACATAGTTGTCATTACTACAGTATTATAGCAGTTGAAACCAAGTATTTAATTGTATGCAACATCAAAAAGACAATTATATTAGCTCTCAAATGGACATAAGGCAGTGTCCAAAGCACATATATAGAAATACCCTCATCTAGTAATATGAAGGAAGAGTGAAGATCCTGGAATGCAGCCAGTGCGATCAATTGCCTTATTTCCTCATGGGGCCAAGTGAAATATAACTGGCCTCCATTTAATTTAACATCTAAGTGAAGATTTGTGGCTATATTATGCCTCTTTAACTATTCTTTTTATTATAACTGCTAAGTAACCCAAAAATATGCAACATATTATAACCAAGAACAGTATAAAACTGATTCATATCATTTCTCTTCATTAGTGGTTCAATAAAACTAAAATTAGTGGAAATATAATTCTGAATGTCCTTTAATTAATTGCTGAGAGTGACGTTTAATCAGTTTATTATAGATATACGCAACTGTACACTCATTTTGTACTTCACTATATACTATTATTTGCAGTACATAAATTAAAGGGACATTGAACACAATTCTTTTTTTTTTATGTATTTAAAAGACCATGGTTTACACATAACCAAAACTGTGTCTTGCATGAAAAATTTAAATTAAAACCTATTTGAACTACATTTAAACTCACAGGAAATGCACAGCGCATATGTCTGTAGATTTAATTGGTAGACAATTATAATTCATACATCAATATTACGGCTCATAGGCTGACAAAGGAAAGCCCCCAGATCAGTTAAACATTTGAATCAGTTTTTACTACTTTGAGAGCATCATTTGAAAAAAGAAAACACAATGATGTGCCTTATCAAATACCTTCTTTCAAATGCAACAATGAAAATAAATGCTTTCAATGTCCCTTTAAACAGTACAAAACATGGATGCAAGAATGTACTTGTGTACCAACTTATTAACACTGTCTATCTATCTATCTATCTATCTATCTATCTATCTATCTATCTATAGGTGTGTATGCATATATGTATATGAGCACACGCAGCATATATTTCTTGTTCAAGTAAATGCATGTGTACTTCATTTATAAATGACTATTACCAACCATCGTTTACATGCATCTAGCTTTTCTCAATGACCAATATGGCAACCAGTATCTTGACGGCATGTTTGTAGTTTTTAAGAAACATAAGTTAGTAAAATTTTTCAGATCACTAAGCCATTTAACGTTAAACAGACAGTCCAGGGAACTGTGTTAATGGTTCTTCCTTTTTATGCACCTGGTCTACATCTTTTTGCAATAAATTTGCACTTCATAGCGTAGAGGGAACATTGAACACATAACAAAATAGTATGGTATGCACAATGTGTGCCAGAATAGCCCAACAAGTAATACATAAATCAATATTTTATGTGTTCTAAAACTTTATACACAATGTTCCAAATGAATATTTATTTGGTACTACTTCAGACCTGGGCATTGTATGGTCAGCGACCCACATCCGGCCCTTTGGCTGTCCCTGTTCGGCCCTCTACAGTGGCATACAGTGGCCTACAGTGGAAAAAAAAAACACTGGCAATTGTAAAAGGGGGCAATTTGTGACTAACTGGGATGGATAGCATTCTGTAGATACAGCTCCTGGCACTGAGAAAATAAAATAAAGCTATAAAATTAATATTGAAGGGTCCGTAGCCCACCTCAGGCTTGCCTGGGGTTGGGGGGGGGGGGGGGCACCTGACATGGCAGGCCTGGGTAGGGGCGGGGAGGTGGCTAGCTGAGGGAGGTGGAGCAATGTAGGCGTTTGGCGCCAATTTCCTCCAGTCCGCCCCCAGCTAGCCATGGGAGCAGAGGTGCTGCGGGTGCAGCTCCTGCTGGTTCGGCGCAATGGCCTCTGGGGTGCTGGCCCAGCGGAGGGAGCACGGAGAGGAGTGCTGGGGGCAATCGGGGGCTGTCCCGGTATCCTGGGTGGCCCTCGCGCGTGCGCAGGACCCGGGTGCCGGTGCTGGGGATATCCCAGTCATCCTGGTAGGTCTGTCCCCACGATGGGACGTGGGGTATATTACCTGCAGTCTAGGCAGGGGGGGCCGGATCAGAGGCGCCTGTCACGCTAGAGTGCACACGGGCGCCCCCCCCCCATGAGTAATTAATAATTCCTGGCAGGTCTGTCCCACGCTGGGACGTGGATATGTTGCCTGGAAGCTTTGGGTGCAGTGTAGGCAGGGGGGCCGGATCAGAGGCGCCTGTCACGCTAGTGTGCACACGGGCGCGCCAGAATCACACCCCCACCCCCCTGAGTCCTATAAGTAAAATATAATCCCCTGTAATCACCCCTCCCCTATGAGTACTACCCCCTAGGAGTAACCAACCCCCTCCTAAAAGTTATATATAAGCCCCTATAATCCCCTATGAGTTGTGTATACTCCCCCCTCCTTACTCATAGGTCTGGATAATTCAGGACTATGCTTTAAATTAGGGCCCTGTCTCCCCCCCCACCCAAAGGGGGTTTATTCAGTAGGTTTGAACTCTGCATTTGCCTCCCTAGTTGTCATGTTCTACCTTCCATGTCCCTAGTTAGCTCTGTGTTAGAGTGGGCGGCCATGGGGATTAGCCTTGTACAATTTCTCCCTACCTGACCACAGGAAGGAAGAGTATGTGACATTTTGTTTATTCTCTTCTATTCCTTTTCAGGTTAAATGGGTATCTAGTCTATGGAACTCATGGGGAATTTCTAGTGACAGAATGTCTATCTATACTGAATAAGCTTAGTTCCAAGAGGATTTTGTATTTACTGGTGACACTGAGTAGTACTGTTTTTTGCATTTATTATTATATGTATATTAGCGTACGGCGGCGTGGCGTGCATGCCCGTCAGGCGTGGTTAGGGAGCTGGGGGGGTCTTTCCCCTCTTTTCTCGAGGTGTATGGTCATTCATAGTGAAGTCTAGTTATGTTATACTTTGTGTTCCTAGACCGGTGTGTTACCCCTCTGGTGCAGCTGCCTGCTGTTCATTTGTAAGCCACCCTTAGATTTCTATCGTGAGTTAGTGTGTAGAGTCTTTGGGGCTCTGGGTTTTTTTGGCTCCAGACTCTAATGTCTGGGGGCTGCTGGTTCATGCCCTGCAGCAGGCAGTTTATTCTGTTTATCTATGGTATTGTATTCGGGCCTAGGTTAGGTTTATGTTTTATTATTTCCACTATAGCGTGATAGATAGGTATATGCGGGGACTGATATTTAGTATTTGATAGCAGTGCCATTTATATTCTTTGTTAGATATCATCTATTCATGGGGTTTATGTCATATTGGAGTCCTGGCCCCTGCTGCTCTCGCTTGCGGCGGTCATCTCTAGGCTATCTGGGGAGCTACAGTGTAGGTTGCAGTCCATATTATTGATGTGTGAGGGTACCAGTATCTATTATATGCCGGTCGGTTATATATATATAGTATTGATTCAGGGGTATCCGTGTTCCATGGCTACCATCTGTAATATGGTTATTGCGTATAATTATTTTCCATTACGGATACGGGCTATCATTTTCCATAGTGCTATTCAGGCTGAGTGCTATATATGTATTACATTACATCGATGTCTTTTTTTTTTATATGTCTATAAGGTGTTTGGAACTGCTATTTGGTTTCGCTAAGGGCAGGTTACAGGGTAATACGGCACCAGGGAAGGGGCTTTCAGTAGCTTGCTTTAAGCAAGGTCGACTTACCGCCATTATGGAGCTGCCTGGCACATGAGCCATAAGCCTATATCAGGTTACCAGGGCGGGGATGCAGGCAGAGAGGCCTTAGGTGTTATAGGGCCATTTCCGCTTGATGGTGTTCTCCTAGATTAAGCTAGACACAGGGTTAGATTTAGTCACAGGGCTTTATTGACTTAAGCCGGGTATTGATACTGTCATAACAGTCGGGTATGGGTTCCAGGCGAGGCTTGCTTATCAGGGGTAAGGTTATATAGGCAGTTGTCATATGCTAGATAGGTTTATAATAGGTTCGTGGGAACGTTTGCAGCTTGTTAACAGTGTCGTACTATGTTCCCGTTCTAGGCGGTACATCTGATGCTTGTTGGAGGGGACATAAGTCCCTCGGTCTTGAAGGCCACTTGGTCCGTCGGCCGGATTAGGGCTCATGGTTCTATTGATCGTGGTTTTCTCCTCCAATATGGTAGGTTCCTGCTGCAGCATTTCAGCTTGCTGTGGTGGTTCAGAATCGGAGGGTCCATATTTTCTTTGTGAGGAGGATCAAGCTTAAGGGTATCTCCTCTTGGATGTAATTTTAGGAGGTTATATAACCGACGTTCGGTGGCTGATGGTTCCGGGTGCTGTTTAGAGTTATTTTTTATCATTTTGCAGCAATTTTCCCTCAGGTAGACATTGTTTCACTGTGGTTTACGTTGTCCAAAAGACGCAGGGCCTTGGGTATAGAGTAAGGAAGCATAGGACCAAGCTGGGTTGTTTTTGTTGTGCTGTTTATCCCATCAGATAGCATTGCATGGTGGTTTAGTGCGGGGTCACTCTTTCAGTGAGACCAGACTGATGTACTACAGGTTACTTAGCCCAAAAAATGGACACAAGTGTGCCGAAGAGGGGGCCATCAGTGGGTTAATTAGGGTGGGACTACAGGCATAAATCTACGGGTATGAGTTTAGTAGGGTGTGACACGTCGATATGCCGCTCAAACAGTCGTGAGCAGGTATTACACATCCTCTTGACAGGTATGGGGAGCTGGCAGCAAGTACATGCCCAGATTGGTGATATGCCCTAGATTTGTTTTTCAAATCTGTCCGTAACGGCATCAGGGGAGCGGCGTCGGGCCCCTGGTCGGTCTGGTTAGAACTAGTGTGGGTTTTGCCGCAAGACGCTAGATTGGAAACCACGATTGAGCCGTGGGAGGGTAGCAGGGTCAGGGTTCAGTGGGTCTTTCACATGTGTCGTTGTATGGGAATGGAGATATGTATAAGGGATTGTCTGGCTCTGTTTAGATAAAGTCTTAGGGATCTTGCCGGAGGGGCGCTATTGCATAGCATCCGGTATTAGTCATAAGGCAGAGGGTATCATATGCTTTTCATGTGAGTTCCGGGATATTATCAACTCGTGGTACCGCGTTAGACAACGTGCGAACTGAGGAGTAGATATGGGTTATATGCAACAAGGGCTGTCACTCCTTTCATCCCTGCGGTTGTATTACGAGTGGGTCAGTTGGGACGGTATCATAAGTTATTTGGGATGGTGTTAGTGCTGTAAGGTACTTGGCTTCGTAGATCTTTATAGAGATATACACGGCTGGTTGGCAGTGGATCAAAATGGGCAGTATCTAGAGGGTGCAGTAAATACGGTGGGAGCGTAGGCGATCCCTCAGTATGTGGTTGCTTGTTCAGGGCTATGTGGTTGAAACCCGGGTGCTCAGTACAGATGGTGGAGCATATAGTGTTATGAAGGTACCAGGTTAAGTAGACAGGAGGGAGAATGAGGCTCGCTCCTGATCAGGAACCAAACTGCTGGCCGAGGTGGGAGGATGGACAGTTGGGCACTGGGCACGAACGTGGGCATTGGCAGGGTTGGGGGTGCTAGGTTTCCCCCAGGCTCAGAGGAGGAGTCCCCCCCCCCCAAAGGTTGGTGGGGTGCAAGTAGTAGTGTGGCCCATCGGAAGTCAAGCTGGGTTACTGGGTCCTGTAGAAGGAATGGTAGGAGAGAGCAAGGAGTAAAGGCGAACAGGAGGTATGGCAAAGGGACAGCAGGCGACGGGTAGCCTTTTCCCAAGGGCCGGAGATACCACTGTTCGGGAAGGAGGTCTGTGATAAGGGCAAAGCCTTGCGGGCTGTGCAGCCATCTCTCCTTCTCGCTGGTGTGCCGGTAGTGAGAGTTTGGTTAGTATACAGGCAGGGAGGCCGACCTCAAGTGCCTGGTCTTGGGATCCAAAGGGTGATCGTAAAGGCGAACAGGAGGTATGGCAAAGGGACAGCAGGCGACTGGTAGCCTTTTCCCAAGGGCCGGAGATACCACTGTTCAGGAAGGAGGTCTGTGATAAGCCTTGCGGGCTGTGCGGCCATCTCTCCTTCCCGCTGGTGTGCCGGTAGTGAGAGTTTGGTTAATATACAGGCAAGGTGGGGAGACCTCAGGTATGACCATATGACTGGTTACTGCGGTTATGGAAAGAGGTCTGTGACAAGTTTAAATCCTTGCGTTTCTGTGCGGCCATCTCTTTCCGCTGGTCGGATGGTAGCAGGAGGTTGGTTGGTAAACAGACAAGGTATGTCGACCTCAGGTGACTGGTCTGGCGATCCAGGGTGATCACGTGACCATGTGGCAGCGACAGCCAAGTTGAGCAGGTGGGATAAGGAGGTAGTTACAGTGTGTTGGGCACGCGGATTGCTCCCCCTTCCTGGATTACGGCTCTCTTGGTTCAGCCAATCACGAAGTTGGTTTGCACCTTCCCTTGATGAAATGGGACTGGTTCTCTATGAGTGATTCTACGACGTTGGAGATTGCCAGCAGCATTTGGGCATATTCTGCATGGAACTTGCTGCCCACTCGCTTGGTGCAGAAGCAGATGCAGTAACAGCCCTATGGGCTTTTGGAGAAGATGGTCTTGAGAATTGGAAGGTATCGGGCGGAACTAGCATGGGCTATTAGTAAAGCAGACCATGCGGGCGAGTGGCCTTGGTTATCGGTCTTGGCCCAGAGCTGGGCGTAGCCCCGGCGCGGATGGATCATGAGCAGAAGTGGAGAGTGGAGTGAGGTTTTAGGAGGGTATGTGGCTGGCCATGGTGTTTTTTTGTTGGTGGGGGGAGTCGAATCCGCAAAGGTATTATGCGATCTTCTCTGTGGCGGGTGGTGAGGGGAGTCGCCGGGACAGTGGAAAATGGGGGAGATCCTACCCTACGGTGGTACGGATGTTCCAACACGGTAGGCCCTGGATGAGGCTTCTGGGCGTAGGGTGTACTGTCTCTGTCCAGGCTCCTCCCCTCGGGGTTATGTTTATTTATGTATTTATCGTTATGGTTATTACATCATGTTGTGTTTACCAATAAACGCTGTGGCCAGTTATCTCCCAAGAAATGGTCTGTGTCTAATCTGTGTCTAATTTTATATTCAATGGGTGATGGGGTATAAATTCTTATATGCACCTACCAAATGGGCCTTGCTTAGGTCATGAAGGGCCCGTAGCCCACCTCAGGCTTGCCTGGGGTTGGGGGGGGAGGGGCCACCTGACATGGCAGCCCCAGGTAGGGGCGGGGAGGTGGCTAGCTGAGGGAGGTGGAGCAATGTAGGCGTTTGGCGCCAATTTCCTCCAGTCCGCCCCCAGCTAGCCATGGGAGCAGATGCCCACCCACCCATCCCTAGAGTATTGTTGTTAACGTGTTGTATATATTGTACTGTAAAAAAAAAAAAAAAAAAGCAGCTGTGTATTAAGTTGTTGTCTATGTATTCATTGTGGTAGATGTATCATTGAAGTGTATATTATATGGTATCAGACGTTTGTTTATTTTGTCACAGCGGCGGGTGGTGAGGGGAGTCGCCGGGACAGTGGAAAATGGGGGAGATCCTACCCTATGGTGGTACGGATGTTCCAACACGGTAGGCCCTGGATGAGGCTTCTGGGTGTAGGGTGTACTGTCTCTGTCCAGGCTCCTCCCCTCAGGGTTATGTTTATTTATGTATTAATCGTTATGGTTATTACATCATGTTGTGTTTACCAATAAACGCGGTGGCCAGTTATCTCCCAAGAAATGGTCTGTGTCTAATCTGTGTCTAATTTTATATTCAATGGGTGATGGGGTATAAATTCTTATATGCACCTACCAAATGGGCCTTGCTTAGGTCATGAGCAGAATTAAGTTCAGCCTATGGTTCGTCCCTCCACGACATCCCAAGTTTCTCATGTGGCCCCTTTGGGAAATTAATTGCTCATCCCTGTACTACATTGTTCTTACATACAGCACTTTAGAAAGGACCTACTTGGGTGAATGCCTAAGTCCCTAGTCCTGCATATTATTATGTATGTGTATAATGTACTTAAAGATTTCATTTTAATGATTAAACAATATGGTTTATTTTGATTAATTAGTTACTGATTAGAAATAAAATAAGTATTTGAAAAAAAAAAAAGCTTTTAAAACTTCAATTTGAAATGAGCTTGTTGATTTCAGCAGATTTGCTTCTGTCCGCTCCATGTTAGATGTCCAGGAAGTAAAAAAGGATGTGCCCAGAAGGGCGTCCTAATTTTCTTATGAATGGTGTAGGTAATCCTGCAGTAGCCACTGCAGGGAAACAGGCAGATAAACAGTCTTATCAGGAAAACAGATAAAGGCCCCTATTGGGAAAATCCCCCCTGGGCAGATCCCCTGGGCACCAGTTAGGGGTTGGAAAGGAGAAAATCTGCTGAAGTCTAAAACATTAAAATTAACATTGAGGGTTTAAAAAATAAATGTTATTTATTTTATTCAAATCTTGTTTATATTGCTAATCAGTAATTACAAATATATATATATATATATATATATATATATATATATATATATATACTAGCGACTTGCCCGTCAAAAAATGACGGTCAATAACATTTTAAGCCATGGGAATGCTGTTTGAGACATAATTGAAACCATTTTGTACTGTGAGGACCTTCGGCGCTCATTGCGAGGCTTGCGCTGAGCACCTTCAGCGCTCATCACAAGACTCGCAATGAGCGCCTTTGGCGCTCATGTGAGCCTCTCATGTTGTGTACTTTTGGTCCTCTGAGAGAGATATATATTTCTATGTACCGAATATACTTGAGTATAAGCGGACCCGAGTATAAGCCGAGGCACCCATTTTACCACAAAATACTGGGTAAAATGAGTGACTCGAGTATAAGCCGAGGGTGGGAAATGTGCTGTCCCCTGTGTCCCTCTTGTGCCCTCTGTGTCCCCCTCTCTCTCCGTGTCTCTTCTCCCCTCTGCCTTCCCTGTGTCTCTTCTCCCCTCTCCCTTCCCTGTGTCTCTTCCAACCTCTCCCTTCCCTGTGTCTCTTCCCCCCTCCCTTATCACCCTCCTCAACCCCACTCCTCAACCTCCCTCCTCATCCTCAACCTCCCTCCTAATCCTCCCTCCTCAACCTCCCTCCTCATCCTCAACCTCCCTCCTCATCCTCAACTCCCTCCTCATCCTCAACTCCCTCCTCAACCTCCCTCCTCATCCTCAACCCCCTCCTCAACCCCCCTATCCTCATCCTCTCTCCTCAACCCCCCATCCTCAACCCCCCTCCTGAACCTCAACCCCCCTCCTCAACCCCTCATCCTCAACCTCCCTCCTCATCCTCAACCTCCCTCCTCAACCCCCCCAACCTCAACCCCTTCCTCAACCCCCCCATCCTCAACCCCCTCCTCAAGCCCCCCATCCTCATCCCCCCTCCTCAACCTTCCTCCTCAACCCCCCCATCCTCAACCCCCCATCCTCATCCTCAACCCCCCATCCTTAACTCCCTCCTCAACCTCAACCCCCCTCAACCCCAACCCACCTCCTCAACCTCCCCCCTCAATCCCCCTCAACCCCAACCCACTTCCTCAACCTCCCCCCTCCTCCATCTAAACCCCCCTCAACCCCCCTCCTCCATCTAAACCCCCCTCAACCCCCCTCCTACACCTAAACCAGCCTAAATACCTCCCCCCTCTCCCCTCACTTACCTGCTTGTGCTCCGGCCTCCGCTCCTTGTCCCGGCGCCGGCGCGCTTGTGACGTCACATGCGTGCCGCAGCATTTGCATATACCGGGTGCCGGCACCCGGTATATGCTAATGACGCGCCGCATGTGACGTCACTCACATGCGCGCTGTCGCCGGGTCAAGGAGCGGAGGCCGGAGCACCAGCAGGTAAGTGCGGGGAGCGGGGGGAGGTATTTAGGGGGGTGTAGGTGGAGGAGGGGGGTTGAGGGGGGTTTAGGTTAAGGAGGGGGGAGGGAAAGAGACATGGGGGGGTAGAGAGACACGGGGGGGAGAGTGACTCGAGTATAAGCCGAAGGGGCCCTTTTTTGCCTTAAAAAAACGGCTGAAAAACTCGGCTTATACTCGAGTATATATGGTATATGTAGGTAAGTAATAATTAATGATTTATTCAATTAATTAATTAAGTAATAATTAATTGTTTATGCAATAAATGAATATACTTTAATTATTTATAATTGATATATGCAGCAAACAATAGGCTGAAGAGCTAACAATCTGTTTGTATTTTTCGTCTGCATAAAATATACATTGTGAGTGTTGGTGCCCTGCTTATAAAGTGTAATGAATGTTTGAACTGTGCATTCTAAATAGGCTGCGTGCGCGAGGTAAAGCCGTTGGTTTATTGTGTAAAGCGGCATTGTATAGTCATAATGTTATTAATGTGATACACGTCTCGTGAGCATTTTCCTGCTTTTCTAATAGTGTATGTTATAGGTCGTAGTTTGACGTGTAAAGTGCTACGCGGTTTGCAGTGTTTTGCGGGGTCCAAGGTCGTTTAGCCTCGTTTTCATTTTTTTTTTATGGCCATTTTTTTCCTCGTTTAGGTGATTTCCGTGTGTCAAAAATTGGCTAAATCGAGTTAAATTTGCGTTCCACCTCACTCACAGACGTCCTGGCTGTTGCCCCATGCTGTCTGTGATGTTTTTTAAATGTTTTGGGGTGTATTTAGTGTGTTTTTCGGATTTTTGGTTTGGCCACTAATCTCGTAATTTTTTGCGCTTTGTATCTTTTTTTTTCTAAGTCCCGCGTCTCATATTTTTTTTCTAAGTCCTGCTAAGTGCTCCGTGTTTAACAGCTTGCCGGCAATGAGTGCCTTTGGCGCTCATTGCCTAAGTGCTCCGAGTTTAACGGCTCGCCTCGCTACGCTCATCGCTAAGTCGTACGCACCACGCAAAGCGTGACGACGTCTCGTAGTTAGACAATTATAATATGTGATATATCTATGAGCAACCAGGTAACCTATTATGTAGCATATACTTACTTTAAGGGGGACACTGTAATGTTCCAGTAGAGACCAGTATATAGAACAATCAAATTATTTTTTTGAGAGGAAACATTCACTAAATATATGTGCTTTTTTTCAATACCTTTAGACTGGAGCTCCTTCTAACTTTTCCAAGCTATGGCAAAGTGTGCTGCTGCATCAGTGTGTTGGGAAATGTGCTCAACGCTCTTCCACCCAGTGTAAATGATGGGAGGTGTTATACATTAAAAAGAATGGTAAAAACACAGCTATTTTAGTGGAAATTCTCCTACAAAACATCTATTTTTTTTAAATCACAATAAACTAAATGTTATTAATGCTGGATTATTGCATCGGTCTCTTTAAAGCACTGATTTGTTGATTTGTTTTATTATAATACAATTTTTAGGGTGATTTTTACAAACGCACTCCTAAATACTCTTAAAATTTGTTTGTGAAATGATTTTTATTTACGAATTGGCTTACAAGAGCTGAATTGTTTCTTTTTCAGGAAAAAGTGCATGCAGAATATTGTATAGGATTAAACACGGCAGTTTGGCAGCAGATATCTAATAGACTTTAGGCTTTCCACCTTCTGGGAGTACTGAGTTAAAAGAGTTTAAAATCCTGAAGACAGTTGGCATTCGGATAATGCTGATACTGGCTTAGTACTAGACCAAAGCATCCCACAAACTACACAGATGCTGTATAGATTAAAATAGAAGAAATGGTTACCTCTCCTAAAATTTTTATTTCAAAGTTCTTTGGTTCCCTGTAGAGTGAGGTTTGGCAATGACATTATGTGAATAGTGAAAGCACTGATCACATGTACACATTTTAACAACGTGCAAGTATAACTGTTTCTGCCAACAGTAGATACATATCAGAATTTAGAAAGCAGTCAGGGTGTCTAATCTCACTGTTGTTATCTACAGAAGAACACAATGGTTTAGTTATAGATGTGTCTTGTACTTTAGTATTTTACGTGTAAATAGATCTAATTTGTTTTCATTTGTGAGCTGAACGATTTATATTTATTCAAAACGTTATTGTATTGGACAAAGTTTATAATAGGGTATTGTGTAAAAGATTTTTTCAAAGTAAATTTGCACTTTTAAATAAAGAAAAACAAAATACTTTGTTGTTATTCTAAACGATTTATATATTACAGGACGTCCACGAGTTACATACGACCCGACTTACAGAAGACCCGTACACAGGGGCAAATCTACTGCCAGTGCAGCCGGTGCGTTGCGCTCCGTTTATATATATATATATATATATATATATCACATATTATAATTGTCTAACTATGATTCGTCGTCACGCTGCGTTGCGTAGTGCGTACGACTTAGCGATGAGCGCCGCAAGCGTTTATCGCCCGGCGAGCCTCGCGTAGCGAGGCATGCCGTTAAACCGCAGTGTTGCGTAGTGTGTACGACTTAGCGATTTAGATTAAAATGGCGGACAATGGAGAAGACAAAATTGAACGCAAAAGAAGATTGGCAAGGTAAAGGAAGCAAAGGTGGAGAGATGCTTAGACACCGGAAACTTCACAACGCTTGCGAGAAGAAGATCGACAGAGACTTTTGAATAAAAGAAAAATGAGTAAGAAAGCCGCAAGTGAGTGTGTTGGGGCTTCCAAGAAACGTAAAAGTAAACAAAAACATCTCTGTGAACCATTGTCCAATGATTCTAATTTGCAGAATGATTTAAATGTAGACACACAAGAAAAAAATGTACATATAGAATGTGGGTCTGATATCTATGTTGAAGAAATGCATGATAATGTGTTTACTACTGCAGTACAAGTAGGTATTCATTATTGTGGGTTACTTAATGTGGTTTGTCAGTTTTGTGGGGCCTATCATTTTATAAAGGAAAGACCTACTGACGGAAATTTCATTAGTTGCTGTCAGAAAGGAAAGGTGAAACTACCACTAAGACACCCATTTCCATATTATTTAGAATGCATTATAAGCGATCCAACATTTCCAAATTATAATAATTTCAAACAAAACATAAGGTCTTATAACAGTGCAATTTCATTTGCTTCAATGGGTGCAACATTAGCATAAAATGTACCAGGACATGGTCCTTATTGTTTCAGAGTTCAAGGTCAAATATACCACCGAACTTCACATTTACACCCACAAGAAGGACAGCAAAGGAAATTTGCACAGTTATATGTCTTAGATACGATGGAAGCTGTGGAACAAAGAATGACACTTCCAGAAAATAGACAGTGTTTGCGCATAGTCTTTGAACAGCTTGAAAAAATTATGGAAAAAAACCCATATAGTCAAGTATACAAACAATTAGCACAGCTTGAAAAAGAACAACAGGAACATGCTCAAAGACATCAATTGCCTACAGTAAGAGTCAATATGGTGTTAAAAAGAGATCGCAACACTGATCAAAGAAGAAATAATTTACCTACTGTAAATGAGGTTGCCATGGTGTTTAAAAATGAAGATGGTGAACCACCTTTTCAGCGGGATATTAGAATATATCCACGCAATAAAGAACAACCATTTATCAACATTAATATATTAAGCTGTAATTTAGATCCAATGACATATCCCATTTTCTTTCCAAATGGGGAACCTGGATGGGAACCAAAATTACAATTGGAAAGTTATCCCAATACTAAACTTCGTATTAGATTTAATATTTCCATGCTGGAATATAAAGTGGCACAAACTGCTATCCGTGATTGTTTTAATCCAATTTTACATGGAGGAAAACTCACTCAACAATGGATTATTGATTCATATTTACAAGTTGAAGCCAATAATCTAAATTTTATGAAATATCAACAAAATAAATTACGAGTAGAACAGTATTGTGGATTAATGGATTATGTGGCAGATTTAGCTTCCAACAGAGACATTCCAGCTGGAAGAGCAATTATTTTGCCATCCTCTTTCCAAGGATCTCCTCGCAATATGCAAGAAAGGTATAATGATGCCATGGCTATTGTTACAACATTTGGAAAACCAGATTTATTTATTACATTCACGTGTAATCCACAATGGCCAGAGATCAAGGAAAATTTGAATCTGGGACAAACTACTTCTGACCGACCAGATTTAGTGGCAAGAGTATTTAAAATCAAACTCAATTCATGAATTCATGATATCACTAAAGCACACTTATTTGGACAATGTGTGGCTTTTGTTTACACCATTGAATTTCAAAAAAGGGGATTGCCACATGCTCACATACTTTTAATACTGCAGGAAAAAGACAAGTTGAACACTGCAGAGAGAGTGGAGTCAGTAATTTGTGCACAATTGCCAGACCAAGAAAAATATAAAAAACTTTGGGAGATTGTTACACATAGAATGATTCATGGCCCATGTGGAGAGATGAATCCGAATTCACCATGTATGGAAAATGTACTAAAGAATTTCCAAAACAATTTCAAATGGAAACTTATGCAAATTGTGATGGATATCCTTTGTATAAAAGAACACAAGGACAAACAGCTATTATCCATGGCCAAAAGGTTGATAATAGATTTGTTGTTCCATACAATCCACATTTGCTCATTAAGTAAAATGCACACATCAATGTGGAAGCTTGCACTTCGATTAAATCAATTAAGTATGTGTATAAATATATATACAAAGGATATGATGCAGCTACTGTTGTTGTACAAGGTGTTGGAAATGAAAACGAAAATCCAGTTTTACATGATGAACTATCAAATTATTTAGATGCTCGGTATGTGAGTGCTCCTGAAGCAATGTGGCGCCTTTTGAAATTTGAGATGCATGATCGGTCACATGCTATCTATCGTTTAGCTGTACATTTGCCTCAAAGTCAGTTGGTTTGCTTTACTCAAGGAAATGAAAGATCTGCATTATATCAAAGTGAAGACAGAGATACTACGCTTACTGAGTGGTTTAAATTAAACTGTCAGGATACGCAGGCCAGACAATTTTTATACATAGAGATACCATATCACTATGTATTTGTAAATGGTCTATGGCGACAACGAAGAAGAGATACACATAAAATCATACCATGCATTTATACCGTCAGTCCAAGGGATATTGAACGTTTCAGCTTAAGATTACTTCTGCTACATGTTCCCGGTGCACAGAATTTTGAGCATTTACGTACAGTGAATGACATAGTTTATGATACATTCCTATTAGCTGCAAGACATCAAAATTTCATAGCTGATGATACAGAATGGGAGAGGTGTCTGGAAGAAGCAGCACTATGTCAAATGCCTAAGCAAATGAGACAACAATTTGCATTCATTTGTATATTTTGCAATGTACCTGATGCTTTCACTTTGTGGGAAACATTTAAATTAAACATGTCAGAAGATTTCTTGAAACGTTACAGAGAACCAATAGCTCTGTTAAAAACATTGATGGAAATCCAAAAAATATTGTTGGCTCATGGATTAAATTGTGCAAGTTTTAATTTACCTGATCCAGGACTTATAGATGACATCAATTTTGATGATTATGACACTGAGCTTCAAAAACAAAAAACCCAAGAAAAACTGGCAACTTTAAATACTTTACAGTTAAAAGCATTTCATGCCATCACAAATACTACAGATGATGAAATGGTCAAAGACCGGTATTTCTATCTAGAAGGACCAGGTGGATCAGGAAAAACTTATCTGTACAATTGTTTGATGAGTTATATTCGATCACAGGGTCAGATAGCTATGCCATTTGCAACTGGAATTGCTGCACTTTTTTTAGATGGTGGTAGAACTGTGCATAGTGGATTTAAGCTGCCAGTTCCCATTTTGGAAACATCAGTGTCAGATATTTGACTAAATTCCATACAAGCAAAAAAATTCAAACTAACTAAACTAATTATCATAGATGAGGCAACAATGATGTCATGCACTGCAATGTATTGACAGATTCTTAAAAGAAGTAATGGATAATAAGTTGCCATTTGGTGGAAAGGTGATGCTGTTAGGAGGCGATTTTAGGCAAACATTACCTGTTGTGCCACACGGAAATAGAACAGAGATCATTGAAACATGTATCAAGACCAGCAAACTGTGGCAAATATTTACACATCTCAAATTAGAATTAAATATGAGATCTGAAGGCCAAAATGAATTCAATGACTGGCTCATTAAAATCGGAGATGGAAAACATCCAGAAATACAGCATTTACCAAATGATACCATTGAAATTCCTTCAGAAATGGTTTGCAATGAATCACTCATATCAGCCATATTTCTGAACACTCTTAATAATGAGGATTACACAGACATTGCAAACAAAGTAATATTAACATCAAAAAATATCGATGCCTTGAATGTAAATAACGAAATTTTAAAATACATCAATGCACCACAAAAGAATTATTACAGTGCAGATTCTATTCTGTCAGATGATAAAGACAGTGAATCTAATTTTAGTATCGAATTTATTAATTCGTTAACACCATCTGGAATGCCCCCACATATTTTACAATTGAAAAAAGGCGCAATTGTTATATTATTGCGAAATATGAATCCAAAAAAAGGACTTTGTAATGGGACCCGATTAATTGTGCATGAATTAAAAGATCATTTTATACATGCAGAAATTAGAACTGGCCCCCATAAAGGTGAACAAGTTTTTATACCAAGAATTGATTTAGCTCCAAGTGAGAGTGGTTTGCTCTTTGTCCTTCAACGGAAACAATTTCCAGATATAATGGCATTTGCTATGACCATCAATAAATCCCAAGGACAAACTTTTAAGTCAGTTGGGATTTTTTTAAAGGAACCAGTTTTTGCACATGGACAACTCTATGTGGCTTTTTCAAGGTGCACTAATCCAAAAGAAATTAAAGTGCATGTTGAAGAAAACGAAACTCAAGGTCATTTATTGGACAATGGATGTGTTTACACCAAAAACATTGTCTACTATGAGGTGTTGGAAAGATAGAGGACAATGGTTTCATTTTAATGCCAACATTTTATGGGACTCAATATGATTGCACAAAAAAAACATTTCACATAAAACATCCAAAGAATGGACAAAAAAACGTAGAGAACAGTGGTTTGACTTCCATGACAAAATTTAAGTACTCTGGGACGCTTTAAATACGGTAACAATATTTTACTTATGAAAATCTATGTTTGATATTTACATGATTGGCCCCACAAAACAATTAACTGACTTTTTCAAGTTTATAACGGTTAAATGTTATTGTTTGATGTTAAAATTTCAGATGTTAAATATGTGTTTTGGAATTTTGAAAAAAGTTTGGTCAATATATATGTGGTATAGTCAAATATGTATTGTTAGTATAAAGTTTAAATATTTTAAGAATAATTGGAAATGTATTATTTAAAGACAAAGTATTGATTCAGGGAGAAATCCGATCGCCAGTTAATGGGGTCAGGAAGGAATTAATTTTTTTCCCTCTTTGATTCAATTGGACAAGTTTCAATAGAGGGTTTTTATTGTTTGCCTTCCTCTGGATTCAATGCTAATTTAGTTTAACAAGAGTTTAACAAATATGTTACAAATGATAAAAAGCATGTTATTGTTAAAACAATTTACTTACTCTAAGTTAATATAGTCCGCAGTTACTCAGTGATAAATATGTATTGAAAAGTGTTAGTATTGTTAACAAAATGTTGAACGAATGTTTCATATACAAGTTGCATGTTACAAAGCTTAATCTTTGTGAAATATAAGTTGAAAGTTAAAAAAATAAAAAGTCAAAATAAATAATGTGTTTTTATTTTTAGAAAAAAACAAAAAGGGACAAATGTAGGTGACTCATTTTGTGTTGCAAACAAATTTCATAACATTTAATTTTTATTGACCATCATTTTTTGACGGGCAAGTTGCTAGTATATATATATATATATATATATATATATATATATATATATATACATATATAGCACTAGAAGGGGGCTCGCCGGGGGTGGGATCAATACATTTTTTGCTCCTCCTTCCTGGGGGTAGGGGAACAATTGTTTTTGCACCGGGGCCCTCCATTCACTAGCTCCGCCACTGCCGTACTTAAGAATTGGCTCCCAAGGCTTTTTGTAGGAGTTCTGTTCTGTTTGAATTAAAAGAAAGAGCTCAATAGTTCCTGTAAGTTATTATTAGAGTACAGAGGTATTATTATTATTATTATTACAGTACTAGACAATTGCTCGTCAAAAATGACGGCAACATTTTTGCAAGCCTCACAATGCTGTTGTTTGACGCACAATGCGACGCTCACAAAGTGCAGCGTAGCCTTGCCATGAGCAGCAAAGCCGGACAATGCGAGCCTTGCTATGCGCAGCTTCTCGCTCTCTCATTCCCTCCTTCTGTGTCCTCTCCCTCCCTCTTTTCCCCTCTCCTTCTCTCTCCTCTCAATGATGGGATAATATTAGATTTTTCTTCACCACCACCCCTGTGTCTCTTCCCCCCTCTCCCTCCCCTGTGTCTCCACCCCTCTCCCTCCCCTGTGTCTCTTCCCCACTCTCCCTCTCCTGTATCTCCATCCCTCTCCCTCCCCTGTGTCTCTTCCTCCGCCTCTCCCACCCCTGTATCTCTACACCCTCTTCCCCCTCCTCTCCCTCCCATGTGTCTCTTTGCTCACCATTCAGCAGGCAATCTCTTTCCCCTCCTGTGTCCTTCCTCCCTCTTCCCTCCTTCTCTCTCCTTCCCTCCTCTGCCTTCGGCACTCATTGCGAGCCTCGCCATATGCTATGCACATGCGCAAATCTCTATTTTTGGCGCCCATTTGCGAGCCCCACAATGAGCGCCTTTGGAGCCCATTGCAGGCCTCAGCATGCGCTATGCGCATGCGCAACTCACAACTTTGCGAGCGTTACACACAAACTCGCAGTACAACAACTATATATGTGATTACACTGTATTATTATTACCACATATGAGCAATAGTATTGGTATTATTATTTTTGTTATTCATTATGGATCCGAGTTACATACAAATCTAGTTTAAACACGTTCTCAGAACGTATCTCGACCTTAACCCGGGCCCATAACATTGTAATAATTACATAATTTCAAAACATTATTATACAAGTTAAAATATTATTTAATTGAATAATCTGATGCAGTAACATTTGTAAAAAAAATTAATAAATATATTTTCCGTTGTGCATTTGCTGTGTATGTGTTTAAATAGAGATTTTAAGATGAAATTCACATATTGCTTGACTTAAATATTTAAGTGAAGTTAAATTATTTTCTTTTAATTTGGTAATATATTTTCTCATAAAAAAATAAATGTAATACAAGTTAATGGAAAGCGAATAAATTAGAATGGAAAAATATACATGTGTGATTCATCAACAGTAGATGAGTTGTATTAAGTCAGTCATATATGCAAATAATTAGCACTTAATTTGGGTACACATCAAATGTGTATTAACGCTCACTCTCTCTCACTTCTCTTTCTCATCTACCTGTATGAATATAAATAAATCAGGGAGATGGTGGCACTTCAAGTAGTTTTCGGTGCACGATCAAATAAGGTTTCAGACCAAGTGGCCCTTTGTTAAGCTGTATACAGTTATTAAAACATTTTTAAGATGTATTTTTATTAGAAAAACAAATAACTCATGTAAAATGAAAAACATACATTATACAAAAAATATATTATTCAAGATCTACATTATATAATCTTAACTTCTATATTCTTCACTTGTTTTGTTATGTTTCCTTATTAAGCAAAACAACTAAATAAAATTTAATTTGCAACTTATGTACTAACTAGTCACTTGGCCGTCAAAAATGACAGTATAATATTGTATTAAATATAGTGTGTTCTGTCTCTTTGTGCACCCTCTCTCTGTTTACCCTGTCTCTCTCTCTGTGCGCCCTTTCTCTCTCTCTGTGCCCTCTCCCTCTCTCTGTGCTCCTTCTCTCCCTCCTTCTCTCTCTCTCCATCCTTCTCTCTCTCTCTCCCTTCCTCTCTATTCCCCTCTGACTCCCTTCCTTTCTCTAACACTTCCTCTCTCTCTCCCTCCTTCTCTCTCTCTCTCCTTCTCTCTCCTTCTGTCCCTCTCTTTCTCATTCCCCCACCTTCTCTCGATCT
The DNA here is from genome assembly GCA_027410445.1 of Discoglossus pictus. Taxonomy (NCBI): domain Eukaryota; kingdom Metazoa; phylum Chordata; class Amphibia; order Anura; family Alytidae; genus Discoglossus; species Discoglossus pictus. The sequence goes on from CM050165.1 coordinate 77,811,566, forward strand.
CCCTCTCCTTTTCTCTCTCTCCTTCTCACTCTCTCCTTCCTCTCTATTCCCCTCTAACTCCCTTCCTTTCTCTAAAACTTCCTCTCTCTCTCCCTCCTTCTCTCTCTCCCTCCTTCTCTCTCCCTCTCTCCCTCTGTCCCTCTCTTTCTCATTCCCCCACCTTCTCTCGATCTCCCTCTCCTTTTCTCTCTCTCCTTCTCACTCTCTCCTTTCTCTCTCCCCCTCCTTCCTTCTCTCTACTTTCCTCCCTCTCTCTCCCTCCCTCTCCTTCTCTCTCCCTCCCTCTCCTTCTCTCTCCCTCCCTCTCTGTTCGTTGCGCAATGCGCATGTGCAATGCGCGGATTGATCCAGAAAGTTGTTCCCGGGAGCCGCAGAGTAGGAGAAAACGGTGAGTGTGGCGCTGCTGGCAGGATTGCATCCAGGTACGAGACACAGGGTAGGGAGAGGAGGGGGGAGTGAAAGGAGAAACAAGGGCGGAAGAGCAGGGCCAAAGAAGACATAAGAGAGGGAAGGGGGGGGCGGAGACAAGGAAGGGAGAGGAGGGGCAACAGAGACATAAGGGAGGGAGAAGGGGGTAGGAGACACAGGGGAGGGAGAGGGGGAAAGGAGACACATGGGGAAAAGGAGAGGGGAAAGGAGGAACAGGAGAGGGAGAGGAGGGGGAACGGAGACACAAGGGAGGGAGAGGGGGAAAGGAGACACTGGGGAGGGAGAGGGGGAAATGAGGTACAGGAGAGAGAGAGGGGGAAAAAAGACACAAGGGAGGGAGAGGAGGGGGAAAGAAGACACAAGGGAGGGAGAGGAGGCAGAAAAGGAGACACAAGGGAGGGAGAGAAGTGGGAAAAGGAGACACAAGAGAGGGAGAGGAGAGGAAAGGAACAAGTACACAAGGGAGGGAGAGAAGGGGGGAAATGAGACACAAGGGAGAGAGAGGAGGGGGAAATGAGACACAAAGGAGGGGGAGGAGGAGGGAAATGAGACACAAGGGAGGAAGTACAAAGGGGGAGAGACTTGCATTGAGCGCCGAAGTCGCTCAGCTCGGGACTCGCAATGAGCGCCAAAAGTGCTCACATTGGGTGGCAAACAGCATTGCCAGGCTTAAAATGTTTATTCCCGTAATTTTTGACGGGGAAATTTCCTAGTATATATACATATATATATATATATATATATTTATATTATTAACACAAATTTTTATGTATTGAAGCTGTAGATACAATTGCTACATCTATTTAATTCCCGAAATATACATAATTATAAGATGTCTATATATATATATATATATATATATATATATATATATATATATATAAATAAAACATACGCATTTACATATACATCTATATATATATTATAATACTATAAATTCTTACCTGCTCGGTGCTGCACTCCACTTCTTCGGGTGAGAAGGGTCCACTGCAGGCTGGAGGGCCGAGGCGGGCCACAGACGTCCGAGGGGGCCGGGGGCCAACAAGGACCGAGGGGGCCACAAGGGGCCGAGGGAGGCTACAGGGGGCTGAGGGATGCCGCAGAGGTCCATGAGGGGCCACAGGGGGCTGAGGGAGGCGGCAGAAGTCCACTGGAGCCTGTGTGGAGCCTGTGTGGGGACACAGTTGGCTGTAAGGGGCTACAGGGGCCCCATGGGAGGTCCACATGGGCCACAATGGGCCCTAGGGGCCACATAAGACCCGCCTCAGTCCTTGCTGGCTTCACTGGCAGTAGCTCCACCTCTGGTGTGTATTACTGTTCCTTGCCGTGGTTACGCGCTTGATTTAACACATTATAATAATGATGGTGTTCTCCTTTCCTATTGACTCATGGAGCCTTTTCTCATCCATAAAACATGGTTTGGGTAAGTCCCAACCTAAAGTCTCTTGCAGATAAGGCTGGATTGACAGATGTGGACTGAGTGCCTTAATATCAAAGTGTAATGTAGGGGAAAAAAAGCTCCCACAGTTTCCACTGCCTGATTATCATAGGGCCCTTTGTTGGCACCATTTACATTATATGAGTCACATTAAGACTTATAAAGTGTAGTTTCTACAACTATTACTTTGAAAATGTAGACTTTTATCCCATCCTATTTTATCTAAATGAGTGTTCAGATAATTTTCCAATATTCTTTTTAATTTATATAAGGAGTTTTCATCTAGTTTATTTCCTAATCTACATCATACTTGTTCTTCCCTTTACATAGTTACATAGTTACATAGGGCCTCATTCTATTAGCGGCCGCAGCCGTTGCGGGGCCGCAAGGACCGGCCGCAAGCTATTCGGCTATTCTATTCCCTTACGGCCGGGGGCTCCGGAGGAAAGCGTTTGATCTAAAACGGCCGCAAGAGTTTCGGCCGTAAGAAATTCCTATTTGCAATTCAATTGCTCCGGGAACCCTCTCTGCAAGGCTAAAAACGAGCAGCTGCTTACTTGCAGGAAAGAGGTCCCGCTAGCACCAATTAAGCACATAAAATAGCTCAAATAAAGCCATCCTGCACTTTGAGAAGACTATAAAGGGATTTTAGGTGTTAGAAAAAATAGCACATAATTATCCTGTACTCAAATCCGTAAAATATTTTATTTTTAATATCCGTAAAATATCCATGTAAAAAGTCCAGAGTGCTTGGAGCACTTCAGACCCGCCCACGCCGCAGCCGGAAAATAAACAGTTAATTTGAACTCGGGTTTGGGCTGATGTGCAAGCTTGAGAGTGGGTTACTTTTAATCCTCATGTCCCCCAATATGATCCCTAGCATTTACAGAGCTGTACAGTGCAGGCTTGAATTTATTTTTGCGTTTAAAGATTTCAGAGCTTACGGCCGGTTCCAAGATATGCGGCCGGCCGTAAGAGGAGATCCTTGCGGGGCCATATAATTGAATTGCGAGTTAACAGAACCCCCGCAAGGAATCGCAGCCTTACGGCCGATTTACGGCCGCTAACAGAATGAGGCCCATAGTAATTAAGGTTGAAAAAAGACTTTCAGTCCATCAAGTTCAACCTGTTAAGGTCTCCTCTGATCTGCAATATGCGGATTAGTTATTAATTAATTTGTTGATTAAATAATTATTAATAGTATAGTATTGGAGGATGAATAAAGAGTTAGTCCATCAAATTCAACCTTTTTAGATCTCTATTGATCTTTTTAATGTGGACTTTTAATTATTAAGTGTTCATTGATCCAGAGGGAGGCAAACAGAAAAAAAAACATTGAAACTTTGCCAATTGTCTCATAAGGGGAAAAAAAGCAAAATTCCTTCCTGACCCCAGATCAAATTTCTCCCTGGATCAATATTCCTTCACTAGTTATCTAGGATAGCCTTGAATGCCCTCTTTATTCAAAAATATATCTAACACCTTTTTGAAGTTGTCTATCTAATTCGCTCTTTCTACGTCCTTTGGTAGAGAATTCCACAGTTTTCTAAGCATTTCTTCTCAAAGTGGTATCACTATCTTCTTTTTTGGTAGTGAGTTAATGAAGTGCCTTCTTTATACATATAAATAGAAACATATTTATTAATTACAAGTATTTTCAAATTAAATCACTTTGTATTACTCTTGTTAAGCCAAGTGTAGTCCATATTGTAAGATTTTTGAGAATTTGTACCTACCAGAAAATCAGAGATATATATGATAGGAGTCATTGGTCATTCTGAGGTTGTTAGTTATTATTTATATTTTATTTTACTCCACAGTTTGAGCGAGTGAATTGTAAATGGGCAAATACTACCATTTTCGTATTATTTTGTAAGCATTATGCATTGTATTTCCCCTTTTTAAAATATTGCATTTCACAAATCTATCAACCCTAGTAAATCTGATCTCAATGGGATATGGAAGGTTCTCTATTTTAATATTAAAATAAACTGCTTAAGTGTTTATTTGCATATCTAAACATTTTATTAACAAGTGCTTAAAAGTTCTGTTTTTACTCACTGACTCCTTTCTAATAGTCCCAACATATGTACAAACTGTGTAACTCATTTTGCGAGCCACAAACGATCTACAAGCCACAAACGATCTGTATGTATATATATATATATATATATATATATATATATATATATATATATATATATATATATATATATACATATATATATATATATATACAGAAAAGGTACCCATTACTACCAACAGTTGTCTGGGGTAAAGGATAAGTCTTACTTTATTAGCAGAGGGGTAGAATATTAGTTTTATTTGTTGGCTCTCTCTTTTTAACCCCCATATTCACAGGTCTGTTCCAAACATACTTCAACTGGGGAGAGATACAGTAACCGCAAGGATATTCCAGATAATTTTTACTAAATAATAGTAAGAAAAAGACAAAGCATAAAATGCAAAAAGCACATGGAGATGAGAGTTCTCTGATGAAGAGAGATGGGAGACACCTGGAATGGAGTAACAAGGGGAACATTGAAATAAGTGCGATAACAAAGGGAAGGAGCACTGGGAGGGGACAGTGGGAGGAAATGACTGAATGGTGCCTAGCAAAAATTAAGAAAAAGGTCAAATGGAAATAAAGTACAAAAGGAAAAGTGTAAAAAGGGTAAAAAGAAAGATTAAATTGGGAGAAATGAAACTGGTTACAGGGGACTGAATGCAGTGTAGAGAGAGAGTACAGAGGGGGAAAGACTAAAAGTGGGAAAGGGAACAGCAGTCATGGGAATATGCATTGGTGTCTAATCTGTCTATGCAAATTTATGTTAGAATTTGAGAGAGGTAGTCATTTATAAGTCATTAGTTTTCTTGAGTATCTCAGTTCTAGAAAATATAAAGTCTCTTTCACATTGACATATATGGGAATATTAAATAGAATGGAGAATATTTTTACACATAATGTACATTATATAATGTTGTTAAAATCATAAACCCTCATTGCTTACAATGCCCATTGGTTACATTACCTGATAACCATTTACTGCAAGTAAGTAGTTATTTGTGAAGACACATTTGATTTTAGCTGAAAACAGATAGCTCAGACTTTACAAGATGAAGATACTATATGCACAGCGCATGCTGTCAAAGGGCATAATACACCACAACTTCAGTTGTTGAATATTAAAATAGTCACATTGCTAGGAATTAGGGAACTGTAATGATGAAAGATGATATATATTAGTCTACAAGTGAGATAGAAAAAATATATATTTTAATGTTTTTTATTATACTTGTGTAAGACTGTATTTCTACTGATACTTAAAGGTATATATACGTTTTCTGGGTTTCAAAAGTTTGGTAGGAAACAGGCAGTGATTAGCAGAATAATATATGTTATGTAGAAAAGTGTAATGTACTTAAAAAGTTATAGGCAGGAAAGTAAAATCCAGCTTTGCACACTCACAGGGAGCTTACATAACCAAGTACACTGAGGAAAGGCAGTCAGGTACAGAGTTTGACCTTTCTGGTAGAGACCAAAGGAAGTACTTCCTGTAGGGTGGAATCACATGGTTGGATGGGGTCTGAGCTCACAGCTGAATCAGAGCACAAGGAGAGTGAGACTACATATCCCAGCTAACCTCTGCTTTCCCCTGATTGGCCAAAATGAATTATGAATTTTATGCTAATCTTAGATAGGATTTTCAGTGGTGTCAATCTACAAAAGTTGTAGCTTGCAAACTGAAAAGATTTAGCAAACATCAGTGTGAGTTTGTAAATGTTTATTTTGGTATTTTTTCATGCAAATAATTTTGCATACACTACTGATTCTCCTCTATCAGATTCAGAATCCAGGAAACTTAGATATGTCTTTAATAGACTGCTCTCATTGTGCAAATGTTAGACTGAGCACCATTTATAATTAGATATGTTCGTCCAACAATGCTTGTGAAAGTGTTTGCTCTTGCCAAACTGAAGTAACTTCAAGTTTTTCACTTTGCTATTTCTTATATTGTACCGTTCTCTGAATTAGCAGTTTACATGTATATTTGCTTTCGCCAGAGTATCCCCCCTTCTTTATAAACAAGTTTTGATACTCATAACTTTTGGATAAAACCTTTATGGATTCCAAAATGTTATTATGTCAATGAGTCCTCATTCACAATATACATTATAGGTCTTTAGAGCAGCATCAATTGCCCGGTATACTTAACTGTGTAACAATCTAAATTTATACATATCCTGTTTCTGTTCTTTTCCATTTCCTGAAACCTAACTGTAATGGGTCATAGGTGTCATGCACTGATAGATGACTTTCCAGTTGTATTGTAACTAACTTCTCAATGACCTGTCCTAGGAAGGAAGGTTTAAAATAGGCTTGTACTTGCCATGGGTTCTGAATGTTTTCTTTTCAAAGTAATCTGACAATAGCGTATTCAAAAGCAATCTATCATCAAAATCACTATTCAGGTATTAATACTTATCACAACCAGACAATACTTAGTCATCAGTGTCTGATTATATGCATATGATATGTTGTCAGATAATCTCTTCCTGTGGTGTACAGGCTTTCACTCTATATATACAAATTGGAAATTGGTATTCCCATTTGCACTTGGTCATATGGGGGTGTAACTGCTTGAATAGATGGAATGACATAGCCCAGGAGAGGAAAACAGTGTTTTAATATGTCTCCGATTACCACTAGGAGTTGAGTTCTGGGTTTCAACAATTTATATGAGTAGGAACTAGGGTGGGCCAAGCCAATTGGGTGCCCTGGTAGAGGCTAAGATATTGTGCTCCACATAAGTTACAAACACAGGAAAAATGTATCTAGAAGATCATTGTGGTTAAAGTCAAGGTCAAGTTTTGGTTATCCGGCATCTAACCAATCGGAACTCTCAAGCAACCGGCACGGCATCAATTCCACATTTTCAAAAAACTCCTGCTAAACCGGCACTATCCGGCACTATTCGGCACTATCCGGCAGTTCGAGACTGCAAAAAAAAATGCTAACTTTTTTCTAATTGTTTTTTTTTGGTCCTATATGGCCTAGTTTAAGTGCTGATGCCTTTTTAAAGGCATTTTGAGGGATTTTGGGGGGTTTAAGGGTCGTTTAGACCCTTAAATTGAGGGACTCCAGATTAACCGGCAACTACAATTATCCGGCAATAGGGTCCCCATAGGTGCCGTATAACGGGAAAGTTTACTTTACTATGTTACTCTATATATTAGTAACATAAGGAAACAGAAGTGAATGTTAAATGTAAAGTAAATGTAGAATAATGTAGAATATAAGTGTTCATTATGCTAAAATGTTTTATTTTAAAAAGAGACATATTTATTTATGGAACTAATAAATAACAGAAGTATAAAGAAAACTGAATTTGAAACTGAAAAAAACCCATGCATGGATACTGCAGGACAAAGTGTACAATATTTAAATGTGCAAAATTGTATACCCTTGATGGCAAACCTTAATAGGTTGTAGCCCTGTGTGGATCCCCAGTTCACCCTTAGGGTAAATACAGCACTGGTAGGTACTGGTAGAACATGGTCAGCCATTTTCCAGGTTGGTCATAGGCAAGTAGAAGCTTCCATGCACTAGGTGTCTGCTAAAATGAAAACATTCTCTGAAAATGGCTTTGCTGCTAATACTTGAATCTGTCCCTAATCTACAGTTGTCCTATTAAAATGTTCGTAAATTACATTGCCTAAAAGCAACCAGATAGCATTTCTGAATCTGTAATTTTAGGAAACAATGGGTCAAACTGCAACCCCATTTCAGTAATCGACATCTGAGAGAAGATCGCTTCATACATTCCCCTCATTTGCTTACAATAGCCCTAATTCAAAGTTGAATAAATCAGTGAGGTGTGTGTAACCAAAATGTAGATAACACGAAACCGTGTTACACTTTGTACCAAAAAAGTGTAGATTTGGAACAAAAATCTTTATTTTAGTAGACACTACCTGTACCTGAAGGATGCAATTGTATGTAGCTTCCATCTTGTTGGCTTGAAGACTGAATATGCTTATCCTGCTAATTTGTTCTTGGAAGAATTGGAGAGGGAGGAATGGATCACAGTGGTTTGATTAAAGAAACCAAAAAAGCGTAGACAGAAAAATTGTGTTTCCAGTGCCATTTCATGACAGAAGGGGAGAAAACTATTTCACACTGTCTATATAAAATGTAATTTTTCTACTCTATATATTATTTCTCATACAAAATGTTGAAAACACCATCTTTTAAATGCATAATATAAAGTTTTGTACTACAGTGGCCTTTTAATTTTTTTCTAAAATGGTTTTATGTTTTATGTTCATGACCTACACAACTGCTAAAGTTGTTAGACTGTTACATACTTCCAAGTTTTCAAAAATAGACTACCGTATAAGCCGACCCGAGTATAAGCCGAGGCACCTATTTTACCACAAAATACTGGGTAAAATGAGTGACTCGAGTATAAGCCGAGGGTGGGAAATGTGCTGCCCCCTGTGTCCCCCCTCTCTCTCTCGTGTCTCTTCTCCCCTCTCCCTTCCCTGTGTCTCTTCCCCCCTCCCTTATCACCCTCCTCAACCCCATCCTCAATCTCAACCTCCGTCCTCACCCCACTCCTCATCCTCACCCTTCCTCCTCATCCTCAACCTCCCTCCTCGACCCTCTCATCCTCAACCCCCCCATCCTCAACCCCCTCCTCAACCTCAACCCCCCTCCATAACCTCAACCTCCCTCCTCATCATCAACCCCCTCCTCAACCTCCCTCCTCATCCTCAACCTCCCTCCTCAACCCCCCTCAACATCACTCCTCAACCCCCCATCCTCCCCCCTCAACCCCCCATCCTCATCCTCCCCCCTTAACCCCCATCATCATCCTCAACCCCCCATCCTCAACCCTCTCCTCACCCCCCCTCAACATCAACCCCCTCCTCAACCCCCCATCCTCAACACCCCTCCTCAACCCCCCCATCCTCATCCCCCTCCTCCCCCCTCAACCTCAACCCCCTCCTCAACCTCAACCTCCCTTCTCCTCATCAACCCCCTCACCACCCCCCCTCAACCTCAACCCCCTCCTCCTCATCAACCCCCTCCTCAACCCCCCATCCTCAACCCCTATCCTCAACCCCCCATCCCCCCTCAACCTCAACCCCCCTCCTCAACCTCCCTCCTCCTCATCAACCCCCTCCTCACCCGCCCCACCTCAACCCCCCACCTCAACCTCAACCTCCCTCCTCCTCATCAACCCCCTCCTCAACCCCCCATCCTCAACCCCCCTCCTCAACCCCCCATCCTCATCCTCAACTCCCCTTCCTCATCCCCCTCCTCAACCTCCCTCCTCCTCATCAACCCCCTCCTCACCCCCTTCAACCTCAACCCCCCTCCTCCTCATCAACCCCCTCCTCACTTTCTCCCCTCTAAATACCTCCCCCTCACTTACCTGCTTCTTCTCCGGCCTCTGCTCCGTCTTGACCCCGGCGCACATGTGATGTCACATGCGGGCTGCGTCATTAGCATATACCGAGAGACACTAGGGGGAGTGACTCGAGTATACGCAGTGGGGGCCCTTTTTAGCCTTAAAAAAAGGGCTGAAAAACTCGGCTTATACTCAAGTATATACGGTAGTTCTTTAATGCCCCTTAATGATTATCATCAAATTTTTTGATGCTTTATGTTGATGCTAAAATACATTTATAGTGTAAATGCATATGGTGGACCTGTTTTTGAAGATAAAAACCGAGTCTGATTCATTAACAATAAAATCCACACCTAAATCATGTTTGAGACTCTACATTTATACATTTGTTTTTCTTTAATGCTTTAAAAAATATTATGCCACTGTCCTTACATAGACTTCTTAATGCAAGTACTAGGTGAGGTGTAGAAATACCAGTTAAACAGGATCTCTCAAAGCTTTTAATTTGAAACTAAGCAAATAATCCTTACCTAGAGGAGTTTGATTTTCTAAGAAATGAGAACAAAACTGTATACTGAAGAGGTATCCTGTCTATAATGTACTTTTGTTGGGCCATGCTTATGTCATTCTTGAAAATCAACCTTTGCCTTACGAGGGATAATGCCTTTATGGACACATATACTCAAAATGAAAGATGACATAGATGATAACCTGTGTCTTTGAACATAATACTTCAGGCTAGTTATTTGAACGCAATAAGAGAATAAATTAGTTTGGGTATTTGCTTTGTAAAATATTACACAATTTCCTCACAATTGTATGAGACTGCTTCTTGACTCTTAAATAATTATGTTTATTTTAAAGAAAAGGAAATCATTTAAATTGTTCCGAGTCTTACAGTGTGATGTATAAGTATTGTTCAATCCACCATTACGTACATTTGATTTGTTCCGAGTCTTACAGTATGATTTGTAAGTATTGTTCTATCCACCATTACATACTGGTTTTCTTTTCAAAGATTTTTATTGTCACAAGAGTTTCATTTAGATACAGCAATCTTGACATGCAGATCAAAGAGTAAGTTTATGTATTATATATAGCAAATTTGATATGTAGGTCAAACAGTAGATTTATGTATTATATACAGTATTGGTTGTGTAATACAGAAAACATTGTGACTTCTCCAAATCCATTTTCTTTTTTTCAACAAAATCCAAATAAACATAAACAATAGTAAAGACACTTTTCCTGTGAGTTATTCAATGCTTTTTACCTGTTGTTGGAAAGTCGAAAGGTTGTTATAAGGTTTGAGGTTTACACCGGAGCCCGAGGTATGTGCATTTTGGAAGATGTTTATGTGAGAGGTGAGTATTAGTTAATTTGTAAGTTATAGAGATCGCGTAGGTTGCATTTATCCAGCTTCCCCAGATTTCTAGAAACGTTGGGTATGTGTTGTTAAGGGTGTGGGTCAATCTTTCGTAAATCATTATATTATTTAGTCTGTTAATTATGTCTTGTTTGATTAATTCAGATGATTTCCATTTTTTGGCCAGGTGATTTTTGTCCGCCAGAATTACAAATTCTAGCCATTTATTAAGATTTTTAGTGATGTGGGGGTTAGGTATACCTAAAAGGCAAAGGGATTGATTGTGGTGTTTAGGGTTTGGGATGCTACTTTGGTGATATTAGACCACATGTTTTGAGCTAACCGGCAAACCCACCAAATATAGATGAAGTTACCCTTTTCTTTGCAGTTTCTGAAGCATTCAGGGGAGATTTGTGGGTTGAGTTTATGCAGTTTGTCTGGGGTAAAATATGCTCTATATAGGACTTTAGTTGCTGTTTCTAAATAGCTAAAGTAAACTGATCCTTTAATTAAGTTTGAACACATCTTTACCCACTTTTGGTGGTCCCATGTGACTCCTAGATCCAATTCCCATGGTCTAATAAATTAAGGTTTTTGATTAGTTGGAGGATGATTTAGAATTGAATAAAGGATCCCCAAGATACAAGATAGCCAGGAGGATTGAGGTATTCCCCAAACTGGATCATAGAGGTGATATGATGTCTGATTTTGTTAAAGTTGTAGAATTCCTTCAGGAGCAATCTGGTTTCTTCAAAGACCACTGTAGTTCAAGAAAAATCAAGCATGTACCAAACTAACAACATTAAAAGCTGTGTAAACCATGGACATAATACATTTTTGGGGAAAATCGGAAAGTTTGTGTTTCCTAAGCGCTGAATCATGAGGGGTGTGTGTCTCAGCTATGAGTAGAGAGGGGTGTGTGGAAGAGAGCCTTTGCCAATATAATTGGATAAGATTGAATTTACACCACACCTATTCCCTCTCATTGGCCCAGAAGCAGACTCCTTGCTTCAGGAAATGCAACCACAGAAATGTAAACACCATCTCACACTCACAACTTATGCATTATGATTCCCCCCAGGGCCCAATATATATTTTATTGATTAAAAACAGCTTTATGACATTTATGAACCACTGTAATTTAGGGAAAAAATATTTGTGAAGTATTTAACAAGTTTAAAAATAGCAGTAAAATAAGCCAATATCATAAAATTATTTTACAAAAAATCATATTTTTACCAGATTGCTTCCCTTTGCTCACTGTGTCTTGAGTTTAGTTACAGTCCACTGATGAGGGCCAATTAAGGCTGATACTTACATCTGGGGTTTGCTGTTTCTCCAGTTAAGGGTAGAATTTCCTGGTATTTCAGGGCTAGATCACTCTATTGCTTGAGACCAGATTAATATACTACAGGATATTTCTCCCTGTGAAGAGCACAAGTAAGCTAAAAGAGGCTGCTCTGAGTGAATTAACCTATTAAGGTTAGTACATTCTCTGACTGAGCACCGCTATTCTATTTCTTTGTTTATTCAAATGACCCTTTGGACTTACTCTCCCTAAGGGTGATAGGGCACCCCAGATGTGAACCTCTTGCTCACTGTGCCTTAGAGATTGCAGTTACACTCCACTGACGAGGCCCAACTAAGGCCGAAACATACGTTTCGGGTTTGTGGTTGCTTCTGTTCAGGGTAAAATTGCCTGGTAATTCAGGGCTGGATCACTCTATTGGGCGAAACCAGACTGATATACTACAGGATATTTCTTCCTGTGAAGGGCACAAGTGAGTTAGAAGAGGTTGCTCTCTGAGTGGGTTATCATGTCCATAGAGCTAACCTATTAAGGTTAGTATGTTCTCTATTTGAGCACCTCTATATTGTTTTTTTTATTACTGCATTCTACCCTCTAGTGAAATGTTACGTTTTTCAGCTTTGCAACATAACCTCACTACATCATTGTTATTTGTAATCTTGAAACCCAAAGCCCAATCTTTTCGAACAAAGAAGACCAAAATTTGCATAAACAATAATAAGGCAGCAATGGTTATATGGAGGTGATATCTGTTTTCTTGGCATTTTTTTACTGTTGTCTATAATACTTCATATAATACAAATCAGTAAATCAGTGTCTTAGTGGCTAATAAAAGATGCAAATATTACATGTTTTTCTATCAGTCTGACCTTAAGTGGAACTGAAGTCTCTTTTGGGGGTAAACTATATCATTTTCGCCAACACTCCAAAGTCAAGGTAAATATGAAAGGTGGTGAAGACCAAACATTGAAGTTTGCGCTAGTCTGGTAGTGTGGGTGTGTGGCTCTAGAGAAGTCGAACTATGAATGGTGTCAGTCAATATTTTATTAATGATTTTCCCATGTATAAAACCCAGAGGAGAGGTTAAAATGGCTTTTTTTAAATAAATACTTGCACAGTGGACATTTAAAACAAAGCAATTCATCCTTGAACTAGCACTAACTCTTAAAAAATATATTTTAGTTGCTGGTCACCCTTGGAGCTAAGACTTACTGCCCTGAAGTGTTTTTTTTTATCTTGCTGTAGCCTTGGGTTGTTGGAGCACCGCTGTTGTACTGCCGCACAATAAAAGAAAATGTTTGAAAACCTTGAGTCTGACTAAGAGCATCATTAGGCAGGAAAAATGTTGTTTAACTACTTTTTAATAAAAAAAAAATAACTGTCATGCCTTTGTAGGAACCTGAAGGGATTTATGAAACATTGGTGAAAATTGTGTGTGTGAGGATAGCGCTTACATTTCTGTAGAAGTATGATTGCATCCTTTGATGCATCATCCTGCTTCAGGGTTAGTGAATGGGAAAGGATGTGGTCTCAATGTCAGACTTATCCAGTTATCATACAAAGGCTCTGGACTTCTGTCTGTTCCCTTCCTCTACTGGTAAAAACAAACACACATCCCCAATTATACAGCTCTCAGGAAGTGATGTAACAAACACAAAATGGATTCATGTACTAATAAACAGAGTCTTCAAAATTTCTGAATTCCTGAGTTTCCCATAACATATGTTTTATGTTTTGCTAATATTGTTAATTTGGTACATACTTGATAAACAAATGTCTTTGTTCTTAAATTGCAGTGGTCCTTTAGTATAATGGGGTTATGAACATTAAGGACATGCATATCAGGTAGCAAGATAGCAAGATAAAGCTGTTTATGGAAAAATCAAAAATGCATAGGAGAAAAAAAATCAAATTAAATTGAATATGTGCAGGTAACAATATGCAGATATAAATTAAGAAAGTATGGATGTCTTCTAGTGTTTTAGGCTGCCAAAGTTATTTTTCTGATATGTTAAACAAAATAGATTGTTTTTTTCTGGCCTGTATATATTGCATTATTTTGTTGTTAGCTTTTACTGCCTTGGTCATTTGGTTTCACCTGGGATGTTTTGTTGTGGATTGATATTCCTTATTTGCTTCTTGACTTCACTATTTTCTTTGGGCTGTTTTGTCAGTTCAGTATTCACAGTATAAAAATTGCAGCAATTTGATAGTCTTGGGGCACAGTGAAAAATACAGCCATTTCTAACAAAGAGACTGCTTCACTTGGTAAGTTCTATCATGGAGATTTGTGTTTGGCAGAATGTAATGGATCCACCAGAGAATAGGCCAATAACAGTGAAATCTGGCAGAGAGAAATAAATGGATCATCAAGCCAAAAGTTCTGACCAGTAGAAAATGATATGACTAATAGTGAGAACAGTTTATCCTACATGGAGAATCTCAGATTATCCCAAATAACCATAAATAGTAGCTGAGTAGTATTGTGCATATGGGCAGCACTGCAAGTAGGGTAGCTTATACCAAGGCAAAACTTCTTGAAACACCTGACTTGCCTGAGAAAGAGTGGTCAGCCCTCGGGCACCAAAGCGATGATGCATAGTCCTTAAAAAGGCATAGTGATTAGTACCTTTCAGAGTATACAGTACTTATATCATAGTCATTGTTGCAGGTGTACAAGCGTGTGTTGTATAGTCTGATAGTACAGTATTGCTGACACATCCTGGTACAATGCGCATACTTATATGTAGTGGACAAAAACTGAACCCCTGGTAAGATATAGATGGCTAAGTTCTGATGGCACAGAGATATGATAAGGTAACAGTGATACAGAATAGTATACAAGGCCCAGAGCTCAGCAGGTGATGTGGAGTCTAAGCAAAAAACTCACTGGGAACTGCTGGTTAAAGGTACAAAGGGGCAAGAAGCTCATGGCTTAGGCATAAAGCTAAGGGTCCAACAAACATCACAATGGTCTATGATGTAGCAGTGATACCCAGGAGGCAGATTATGGTCTTGCAGACAACACACGGGTCAAACATGCAGTTTGCAACCCAATAAGTCAGCAATAAAGCCAAGCATCTCTTCTTTTCACTGTCTAGAAATTGTAGCATGATATCCTGAACCAGTATCTGATATCAGCTGTTTGTTCTTCTTGGCAGTTGCCAACTCTAAATGGGATTTTGGAGCTGTGTATGTTATATTAATTAACCTGTCACTGGGGCAAAACTATCTGTAACATCTAAGCATAGCCCATATCTGGTGTTTCATTGCTTACATTTACCAATCCTGGAAAAAGCAACATAATGATAGAAAAATAAAGTGTATAAACTTTAAAGAGTTTATAAGGAGGAATATCTAAACATATTCTTCAAATACTGCACATTGTTTATGATATTGCACACCAAGGTGTTGAGCAGTAACTTATGTGTGGGACGTGCACCATGATTTTGACAATGGTCAATTAAATCTGGTTAGATTTAATCTGGTTAGGTTACATCTCTGACCATATTAATAATTATATTAATAATAAAATATTGCTCACTGTGTTTCAGTAGTTACCCATGTTATTTTGAAGCCAATGAAAATAATGTGGATTAGGTGTACGGATGGATGGATGGGATAATCTGAATTAATTACTCTATAACCAAGGCACAATTTGTGTAAATTATTTTCCAGTACTATTTATCATGATGTTGATCTTGATATAAGTAATATTCTCAATTCTGATACGTTTTTCTATTGCGCATGTTTTAAATCAAATTAATTAAGTATACATTCTCAGGAACATATAATGTAAGCATAGTAATTTCCTGTTATTTGGTGTTTGGCCCACTATGTTTTATTTATTTCATATCAAATTATAATTAATACTGAGTGTCTTTATATTATAACTACCCAAGGTAACAAATGAGAGCCTTAGAGAGAACCTTTATAGTACCTATGTTGTCATATGTGGCATTATTAAGATATGACATCTCCAAAAGTTCTATAAAATCTCTCAACTTTGTCCCACAGACCTGTTCGAACTGCCCAACTTGCCTGGAACTAGATATTTTTTCCTATACCTACTTTTTTGATACTTTCAGCATAAGTATAAAGTCAAGATTTTCTCTCTGTGATATTAATTCTTCCTACATTGAAATAAAACACCAACTTGTTTTTCATATAAAAAATGTAATCTTAAGATCTTAAAGACTTTCACTTAAATTTCTTTTAGTGCTGTGTTACAGAAATATTTAATATGATCCAGAGAATTAAATGCATACATTTAAATGCTTAGATATGTATATTTGAAAAGCAGTTCATAAAAAAATATGTTAGCCACCTATGTGAAGTTAATTTTTATGATATCCTATAATTTAAAGGCTGCCAGAAATATACCCGTGTTAAGAATAACACTTCATATACTTCAATGCCATTCACAACAAAGTCCCATTAATGAGGTTACAAAAGTGAGAAACCTATAATAACTAGCAGGTTTTGCTTGGCAAGTCTAACAGCAAATATCTATGAATGAAGCTCTTTAAATGTAGAAACTCAGCGCCTATGTTGCCAGTTAATAAGATTCTTGCTGACTATAATATATTTTATGAGAACAATATAAAATTATACATCAAGGAGTTTGCACCATATAGATCTTAATTCTTAAAAAATGATGTAAGCTTAAAAAATGCTACATGAGGTTCTGATAGTTTCACTCAAGCATGTTTCCTCTTGCAAAATGTCTTGAAATAAAACCTTTTTTTTTTTTGTTATCTCTTTTAAGTTTGTTTTCTTTTGTCTCCAGAACAACATGGCCGTATTTTTTTTTTTTTTTTACTAAACTTTTGTCCAACACAAAAGGAAGATTTGCTTTTGTAAATCCTAAATAATTAAACCTATGGCTACTTCAGCGATGACCTCAAAGTTCTTGTTTCCAAGGTTCTGCCTTTGACAGCCATATTACCCTAGTCTTACCCTACTTAGTACTAAACCAATTGATGGCCGTGCATACTGCATGAAAAAGGAAAAGATTCATTAATGGCACTTCATTAAAGAACAGCAAAGGGGAAGCATAAATGCAACTCTAGCAACTAAAATCCAGAGCAAGCTGTCTATTAGAATGGTAACAAAGACAGTTTAGGAAACTGGACTCTAGCTCCACTGCAGCGGATTAGAGAGAGTGATGGGATTAGTGCTTAATGACTTGGGGCAAGAGACAAAAGAAAATTCTACAAAGAGGCTTAGATATGGAAGAATTAACACTCTCTATTCCAACCATGACTCTGGTGACTTCCAACATTCTTTTCAGTTTCTGAACACAAGTAGAAAAAGACTAGCAAAGCGTCCAAACCTCTCTAATTCGTATTTACAGTTCTACAAAGATAGAAACGCCGCCGAACAAATCGGAAAAGGGCAAAGACTGGAATAAGTCCCCACTGATATTATTACGCTTAAACTAACTATACCTAAAAATAGTTATTTTTAATGGTTAACAGCTTTTCCTTTAGAATTCATTTAAAAGTTATTATTGTTAGGAAAACATGACAATTAAACTTTAGAAAATGTGCTATTCTATTTTTATCACAGTGGCAGATTGAAATTCTTTAACATATGAAAATTAATCTGCTTTGTTCTATTTAAAAGGCTAATTGCAAATCATAAAATTAGCACTTAGCTACTCATGGTTTATTCTTGTTCAATTCTGTGACAGTAGAGATAGCATACAAGAAAAGAAAGGAAAACAATCCAATTTGGGATTAGTGCTATCACAAACTGTTTTTTATTTATATATTTTTTTTTAATTGTAACTGGGTCATGCAGATGTGTGTAAAACAGATGTTATTTCAAGGTTGTCATAAGACAATCACAATATAAGGATAATATAATAATAAAGATAATAATATATCTCTAGAAAGCCAGGGATGCCTGGGAAGTGATATGAAAATGATATCATTAAACAATATAGTAAATCTGCAATTGCCACAACATCAAGAATTATGTTACATCATTAAAGGCATGTCTCCCAGGCTAAAGACGGACATGGGTTCCCTGGTGGTCCAGTGGTTAGGATTTGGTGCTTTCACTGCTGTGACCTGGGTTTGATTCCAGTCAGGGAACCAAGAGGTCATACCTCGCTGAAGCCAAGCAGGGTTGGGCCTGATCAGTAATTGGATGGGAGACCACCTAACAATACCAGGAGCTGTATGCTGTGGCCCACTGGAGAAGGAACTGGCAACCCCCTTCGGTATGGAAACCAAGTGGATCAGCATGATCATGGACATAAAGATGTGCTTGGTGTGTTATAGTCCATGAGATCATGGAGAGTCAGACACAACTGAATGACAAAACAACAACAAAGAGGGACATACTGTATATGGCTACTCTATGTCTCCTGAATTTTGTGTGAAAGCAACAAGAGGAACAGGAAAATGGGAAGGCTGTAAGATAGGGATGTTTGTCCTTAAAGGGCTAGTGTAAGCTTGGAATGCTATTCCAAAAGAGTGGCATTTGCGATGCTAGATGGGACATGGGTTCTATTCCTGGTAGAGGGAGTGTCCATTCAAAGGGATCTTTGGAAGATATGTTAGGTATGTTAGATATTATGTTAAGGCACATTTGTACAGTTCTCAGAAGGAGGGAAGATGAGAATTGCAGCCCTTCAAGGCCCATCGCAACTTCTTACATCACAGATGTGCCAAAACAAATTATGTCACAGTTGATGTCTCCAAACACAGCAATATAAGTATATGTGGTGGGAGAGCAAAGACATTCAAACCTGGAAGATCAATAGCTGAGTAACTGAATGGATGTCTGTATATTGCGTTTTGAAGACCTGAAGAGGGGAAATCCAAGCCTGGACCTGGAGGAAAGGTTTATGAGCTGTATAAGCAGGTGAATTGCAGAGACGAAGCAGGTAGTGTTACTTATTGAAATGTGTATACTTTATCCAGTATAATCCATGTAATGTGACTGGATTTTTCGCAGGGCAGGGGTGGAAGGATTATTATTATTATTATTATCTTTATTTATATCGCGCCAACATATTCCGTAGCGCTGTACAGGGGGTTGAGTACATAGCAGAAAACAAATTAAACACCTTGTAAAGAATGGAGGGCCCTGTTTTTGAGCTTAGAATCAAATGTACATAGAGCTTGTTTCCAAGGCACTGACACAAGATTGAAAACTCGCAAACTTACAATCTAAGGGTTTAGGTGTGATACAAGAGGGTGACAAATACAATTGAAAGCAATTGGTTCAGTAAAGTGGAGGGGTCTGTGTGTTGTACTGTAGATTATGGGTGGGACTTTTATTAAGCTGTGGAATGTTCAGTTGTACATGTTAAGGCTGAAGCTGATAAGATTTTTTAAACAGGTGTGTTTTTAATAATTTCTTAAAGGTTTTGAGGCAGGAAGATAATCTAATGGAGCGGGGCAAGGAGTTCCAAACAGATGGGGAAGCACGAGAAAAGTCTTGAAGACGGGAGTGAGAGGAGGTGATGAGAGAGGAGGAAAGAAGAAGGTCGTTAGCAGAACGAAGGGGGCGGTTGGGAGAGTATTTTGAAACAAGAGCAGAGATATAAGGGGTGCATTGTTATTGAGGGCTTTATATGTTAGGGTCATGATTTTAAATTTGATTCGGGAAGCTATGGGAAGCCAGTGGAGTGATTGACAGAGAGGAGCTGCAGACACTGATCGTTTGGTATTGAAGATGAGTCTAGCAGAGGCGTTCATTATGGATTGGAGGGGAGACAGACGAGAGATGGGGAGGCCAGCAAGGAGGGAATTGCAGTAGTCGAGTCGAGAGATGATGAGAGAGTGAATTAGAATTTTAGCTATGTCTTCTGTAAGATAATGACGAATTTTGGAGATGTTTTTTAGGTGAAACTGACAAGATTTAGTTATCGATTGGATGTGAGGAATAAAAGAGAGGGCGGGATCCAGTAGAACCCCAAGACAATGGGCCTGGGAGGTAGGGGCGATGATGGTGTTGTCAACAGTGAGAGATATTTGAGGTGTGGAAGCTGTAGCAGAGGGTGGAAAGATTAGAAGTTCAGTCTTAGACATGTTGAGTTTAGGATGTGCCATAACGGATGTACGCTATGTTATGTGCTTAACCCTGTTTTTTATTTACAAGTACTGTTTGACTAAATAAATGTTGTCAAAAAACGCATGTATTTCCTGAACTTCTGTAATCTGTCTGCAGGAAATAATAAATAATACACAACCGTTATCTATCTATAATGAAAATAAATGATATGCAATTAATCTTTACTTTTGATAGCCATTACTTTGTTTATGTAGCTGTTTCTCAACAGGGAGGGGCTTGGAGATTAATTTGATATCTATTAGACCTACTGGGCAGACTGGAGCTAAAGACTGGCACATTTCAATAGAAGCAGCAGCTAAATCCTCAGTATTCCTAATTCCTCACATTTGCTAATAAATACATTGAAATAAAAATGGTGTTCTGACTATGGCATTATTTCATACAGTAATTAATCATTTAAAGCTACACATATTTATTTTCTAAAATATTCTGCCCATTATCTTATGCAGTTCTTCAAAACAGCATAGACTAAATAAGGGAGTATGGAGAATCCTTAAATTTGTTCTGGCATATCTGCATTTTCTATTTAGTCTTTCCAAAACTGTAGCTATACTTCCAGTTCTTTATGTGGTATCAAGTTAATTAATGACCTAAACAAGTGCTAGACTAGTGTGTGGATCGGACCAAACAGAACCATAAAACATTTCATTTTAGGGCTATTAAAATAAATACCCAGGTTTTAATGCTCTTTAAAAGCCAGAATATAAGATTTTATAGTGAAAACTTGACTTATCACTATTTTACACAGACTGAAAGTAAGCTGGACAGTAGAGGATAACCCAGTAATAGATTACTAAATGAGTTGTCTCTACCTTCTCCATTCAAGATGAGATAAAAGACAGATTCACTTTTGCCTTTTAGTTAAAAAACAAATATGCTTAAATATGGTGTAAAATTCAACTATTCTTTGTCTATTTTCACATTCCTACAAAACTGTAACCCAATATTGAGAGTTAAGATAACTGAAATGGGAGAATTTAATTTTCCTGACATTCTCCCTCATCCATAGTTTGAAAATTGCTTGAAATATTCAATGGTGAGAACAAAACAGTTTTGAAAGTTTAGAGCTAAATAGTCTTTCTTCCTGCGGCTTAATCTGTTTTCTATTCAAATCGACAATACTACTGCAACTCCCAAGTTAAAAAAGCTATTATATAGGAGAATGAAAACAGCCATTATGTGGAGAAAAATGCAAAACGCTTCAGCGAAACTGAATCTGATATTAATGGAATTGCTTAGAGGTATACAGATAGCTAATGATGATCAACTGAACTGACCTCACTGGACCACTGGCCATCTTGCACCTGGCTCACCCTCTTGTCTCACTCACCAACTCACTCCTTCGCTCTTAATTACTGCGTCATGATTGTAAGCTCTCTGGGGCACAGATTACAACTCCTCTTGTTTTAGAGGGATTGTGTTGTCATAATTCTCATATGATATCAACAGTCCTTGTTTTTTCTGAAATTCTTGTATTTAGCACTGCAAAAAATATTAGATTCTTTATGGTTTATAGGGTAGTAATACTACTCAGTACCAAGGGGAACTGGATACAGTAAACTCCATTGAAAGTTGAGTTGGCTCCAATTTTCCAATTATGTTCAGTCATCTCCAGATTGTAAGCTCTTCCTTGTATACTATGCTTTGGTAAATGTTGAGGTGTTATCCAAAAGTCTTAATACTCAATGTCAAGAGGTACTGCAGAGCATACTTATTTTCAAGGGGGATGTTTATTTGTACACACACCTAGAGAGTTTTAGTCATTGTGTCACTTGCCCACTCACCTCCTCTAGATTTCAGCTCCTCAACCCATTGAGCTCTGCTTTTCTTATCTCAGAAATAATGTGTTCTTGTCACAATGCATGTATTTTTGAGCCTCCCTTTTAAACTTTTCTGTATACTTGTATATTGAGCTGCTTTGAAGACCCTTTTAAGACCTCCTCCAGTACATACAACCCTTTTCGGTCTACTGTTCATCATACATTTCCCTACCTCCTGTTTATCGGTTATCCAAACACTGAGTCAAGCATATTCTCTACATTGTAATCTGTCCAGAGGGGAGACTTCAGCTCCATTTGTAACTTGTATCGATGACGACTTTTACAGAACCGTACGAGCTACAAAATACACTCTTAGGAAGAACGCAAAATGCTCCACACCCGCCTAACACATACACACTCGCAGCCATTTTACACTAACTGGAAACTAATAACATTACCATTACAAAATGCGGAACTACACAGCTAAACAAACGATTTCCCCTCGCGCACGCAGCCTATTTACACTACACACGGCACACATTGCTGACACTTCCACCTCAGATCACCAACAGTGAAAACATTGTATGCTGCAGGAAAATCAAAACAGATTGTTAGCTCTTCAGAATATTGCTTCCTGCATATATTACTTACAAATAGGTAAAGTATATTAATTTATGATTTAATGAATTAATTAATTATCATAAAAAATTCATAGACAGAAAAAAAAACAGACGACAGAATCACAATAAACGCCAAAGACGCTCAGCGCGCACCTCACAAGGAGCGCCAACGGTGTTTAGAGGAGCAAAACTACATATGGGGAGATGCTCACAATGAGTGCCAAAAGGCGATCAGCGCAAACCTTGCAATGAGCGCCAAAGGAGCTCTCATAACCAAAAATACAACAACCAAGAGGCTCGCAATGAGAGCCAAGGTACTCACACAACCAAAACACTTAGTTTCTCTGGCAAACAGCCTTACCTGCCTTACAATTGTATTGCCGGCATTTTTTTTTGAATGGCAAGTCACTAGTTTTATATAACCTTAATATGAAGTCATGTTAAACCACTAATATTGAGCTGTCTGTTCTTTATGTCACTAATGAACAAACAAGTGATACCGTTGCCACCCACCATTTTTTAATTATGTACTTTCCCCCTTTGTATTTCTCCCAAAAAAACTAAAATAAAAACATATTGACAACCATATTGTATTGTGTGCTGTTTGCAGAAGCTATGTATAAAGCACAAGCATGCAATTAATGTATCCATGGTGGATGGGGTAATGTCATTAGCATTTTATGGGTTAGTAGTCATGCAGACAGCTATGAGAAAAGACATTCATGTATCTTCTAATTTGAATAACTGGATCTCAATTAAAATACATAAATGAGATAATGCTCAGTTATTGTCTTCTTATCCTTGTGCAGAAATTAATATTCTGACACCTCCATAAGAAGCAAATCTGATCTCAACTGTTACATTCTGTATTATTACATATTGTTTACAAGTACACATGTATAGGCAAAAAAAAAAAACTGTTTGATCAATCTATATGTTTGGCTTCTATATATAACCATGTATATGATGCAGTAGAGGCAGCAACCCTACCCAAAATTGGAGAATATCATTTGGAACCACCTGTACCAAGAGTTCCAGAACAACTATCCAACATATTTTCCCTTATGTTCGGAGAGTTGCCACTACTTACTTGACAATGTCTTCCTTTTACTTTACTATTAGTTGTAGGGACTGCCATCCCTTCTAAAAAAAGCGTCAGCGAAAGGTAGGGGATCAGCTGGTTCAAAATGGTCTGTGGCATGACAAGGTGTAATATGGTCTTGAAAGCAGATAACTGTGGTACTATAGTAAAATAAGGGAAAAGGGTAAACAATTACTATTTGCCTTAAAGGCACATGGAGGTTTATAATATTATAATAAACTACCTACATTTTGTTTGCACAGTTAAACATCATTTTATTAACACACTAGCGAATTGCCCGTCAAAAAATGACGGCAATCAAATCGTAAGTGAGCTAATGCTGTATGGTAATGGTGTATAATAATAAAATAACTAATAGATTAATAAAGTAATATACTTTACCTATTTTGAAGTAATATATGCAGGAAGCATTGTGCAGAAGAGCTGGCAATCTGTTTTGATGTTGCTGCAGCATTAGTGCTGTGGAGCTGCTGTGTAAGGGTCATGAATGTGTGAAGTGTAATAAAGTGCGTGCGCAAGACAAAACTGTTAGGGTAGCTGTGTACTTCAGCATTGTATAAGTTATTGTTCTAAAATGGCGGCTAATGTGTGGTATGCGGCTGTGGCTGATATAGCGTCCTTCGTTTTAAATGTGGTCCGACTTTTTTGGAATATCTGTAGCTGTTTGGTCGTGTTTTGCCTTCGGCGCTCCTTGCCAGCAACTGGGCCGCAGGCTTGCTGCGCGAGCCCGCAAGCATTAGCAACAGCTCTGCTATGAAATATCTTCATTTAACACAGAAACACACAGAGAGGTAGTATTTCTCGTCATTTAACCATACGACAAAGATAAATCAATATCATCTCTGGCTTAATTAGTTGGAATTTATAGGAGGCACCCAAATAATTTATATATATTGTATAGTATGATGAAGAACTAGACTTAATAATGGGCAATATGTTTTAGAAAGTAAATATAAATACATATTTTAATTTATTAACTAGTATAAGCAAATATACTTTAGTGGTTATTGCTTTGATTATTAACCTGGTTTGTCTTCCAGTGAGATAATCTCCAATATTCACTAAACTCTGCAATGGCTTCAAAATACTTTGTTGACATTGCAATGGTAGATTTCCATAGTCATAACACACATCAATGGCCAGCTTCACGGTCCTTCAGAGTCTTAGTGAATCTAGGGGAGTATTCTTAGAAGATGATATTGTAAATTTTCGGATTCAAATATTTACAAACGAGAAAAGGTCCAATGTTCAATGAAAAAAAATATGTTTGAAAACTTTGAAACTGACCATGAGCATAGTTAAGCAGGAAAAAAGTAATAAAGCTAGTTCTGTATTAAAAAAGCAAATGTTGATTCCTCTGCAGGACCATGGTATGCTTGATTGAAGATGTGTTTGTGAGCTGCGGTTGTATCTATTGATGCAACTTCCTGCTTTTTACCCTGCGAGGGGTGTGGTCAATTACAATTATATCCGGTTATCATACAAAGGCTCTGGACTTCTCCGTGTGCCCCCCTTTTCCATGCTTGCCTCCCCTAATAGCTACAAAGACACAAACTCATCGTCAGCATGAGATGTAACAAAAACAAAATGGATTCCTGTACTCATACAACAGAGTTTTTAACTATTTAGATTTTCCCAAATAATGTTTGAATTACTAATATTGTTAGTTTGGTACACACTTGAGAAACAAGTGACTTTTTGTTGAACTACATTTGTCCTTTAAATTGTCCATTAATTTTAGCTGACTCTGCTGGAGACTGCCATATTGGACGGCATGTCTCCCTGCAGCTTGAGAGGGTTATTCTACTGAGGTTTTATTCAAATGTCAGTCTTTAATTAGAACTGAATAAAGATTTTATCTGAGCCCACAACTCTTCCCATTCCTCCAAGATTAATAATCCCTTTAGGAACAAAAGCAAATGTCTGCCATGTTTAAAATTGAATGTTATACAATTGTTCAATATTAAAGATTGTCAGCCTTATTAAATTGCGATCCGGTAAATTTAAAAGGGCTCTATTTAAGCACACTGCATATTTTATTTACAGAAGTTTTTAGTTAGTGAAAACCTTGCTTTTGGATAGAAGTTCACTAACTAAAACCTTCTGTAAAAAAATATGCTGTGTGCTTAAATAAAACCCTTTTAAATTTACCGGATCGCAATTTAATAAGGCAGTGTAGCATCATGCTTTGGGGCTGTTTTTCTTCAGCTGGAACTGGGGCCTTAGATAGAGGGAATTATGAACAGTTCCAAATACCAGTCAATATTGGCACAAAACCTTCCGGCTTCTGCTAGAAAACTGAACATGAAGATGAACTTCATCTTTCAGCATGACAGCGACCCAAAGCATACATCCAAATCCAAAGGAATGGCTTCACCAGAAGAAGATTAAAGTTTTGGAATGGCCTAGCCTGAGCCCAGACCTAAATCCGATTGGAAATCTGTGGGGTGATCTGAAGAGGGCTGTGCACAGGAGATGCCCTCGCAATCTGACAGATTTGGAGTGTTTTTGCAAAAAAGAGTGGGCAAATCTTGCCAAGTCAAAATGTGCCATGCTGATAGACTCATACCCAAAAAGACTGAGTGCTGTAATAAAATCAAAAGGTGCTTCAACAAAGTATTAGTTTAAGGGTGTGCAGACTTATGCAACCATATTATTTTATTTTTTATTTTTCTTCCCTCTACCTAAAATATTTCAGTTTGTTTTTCAATTGAGTTGTACAGTTTATAGGTCACATTAAAGGTGGAAAAAGTTCTGAAATTATTTATCTTTGTCTAATTTTTTTACAGCACAGAAACCTGACATTTTAACAGGGGTGTGCTGTGTAGACTTTTTATATCCACTGTATATGTATATATATATATATATATATATATATATATATATATATATATATATATATATAAAGAAATAAATAAAAAAAGATTTTGCTGGCACTGCAGAAATGGACCCCGCCAGAGCAGGGCCCCGGTGCATTGCACCAGGTGCACCGGTGGTAGATGCAACCTTGCTTCCTGTCCTGGGAGTAGAGTTGGATTATCCCCCCCCCAACATATTTTTTAAGGCTCCTATGTCCATGATGGTGAGGTATCTATTTCCAAAACTATAACTTATATATATTCACCTTGTATTATAATACAAATTCTTGGATTCATAGTAGAGAACTGAGAACGTGGAGAAAGCTTTCTGGTTCCTCTTGGATTAATTTCAGTAATGAAGTGTTAGTGAAAACACTGAAGGTTGCAACCACCAATTTAACTTATCTAGCCCAATTTATATAAAATACCATTTTCTAAAAAGTAATTCCCAAAGCTTGGTGTCTAAGCACTATGCTATATGAGTAGTTGATCACCAGTTTAATAGCAAAGCTGTTTCAATGTACAGCAAAAACAGTTTAACATTTTTTTAATGACTATCCAGTACTAACACAACATATTAACAGATCAGAGTATGTCATTAATTTTCTTTATAGTTGTCTTTGAAACTATTTTCAAATTCATTAAATATAATTAATTGCATCAAACCATCTGCTGCTGCCAGCTTCATACTAATGATATACATTTTGCTAGATAAAGATTCAAATACTCTATTTAAGCA
Organism: Discoglossus pictus; assembly: GCA_027410445.1. Taxonomy (NCBI): domain Eukaryota; kingdom Metazoa; phylum Chordata; class Amphibia; order Anura; family Alytidae; genus Discoglossus; species Discoglossus pictus. The sequence goes on from CM050165.1 coordinate 77,838,696, forward strand.
CTATTGTATAAATGTATTGTGCTAAGTAAAAATGTCTTGTGAGATGTAATAAACACGCATAACTAGTTTTAAAAATGTTTTGAGACACGTCTGTGTGAATAAACTGCTTCCCATGCCAGGTGGGAGAGCCAGAAATATTTGGCAGTCCTGTGATGTCATATCAGATGTCACTGTGCATAATCCGCCTTTGATTTTTCTAACCGAAATTACAAAACTTGTTTTAAAGTATTTCCCTGTCCAATATGAGATTTTTTTATGAATACTTTACTATCTTGTGTTTCCATGGGCAGCCCAACTAAAGAATGTTATTAGAATGTAACCTACTAAGTGGCAATTGTCTGTTATTCAAGTAGATTAACTTCTGTGAATACAAAAATTGCATCGCCAACATTTTATCTTCCATATTTTTCAATAAAATATTAAGTAAGCACTTCAAAGACTTACCCTAAAAAAACAACTATGAGCAAGGTTTGTTGCAGATCTGTAAAATTGCTTTTCTTTTTGTAATTCTTTGAATTGTCAGACCTGGATATTCTGAAACCAGTTCTGCTATAGGAAAACACAATTAAATGGTAAAATTGGCTATTTTTTCCAAAGTTGTTGGCTTAATTCCTGATTCTTTCAAATTGAATGATTTTGGTAAATTATATTTAAATTCAACATTTATTCTAGACATTCCTTAAGAGTTACGTTAGTGGCAGAGCTGAGTAGATGAATAATAAGGACTGAAGTGTAATATTTATGCAATATGTTTTTTGAAGAACTCATCTTGCTATTGGAAAATAAATATCTTAGTAAGTAATAAATATTAAAATAACATTTAATTTACTGTTAGTTGCATTTGTTTTATTTACTTTGCTACTTTTACACCTAATCTTATTTTAGGCTGAACACTTTGTGGATCTATTTAATCCTATTGTAAGTTTTACATCACTGTGAAAACTCTTTTAGTAGATCTGAAGTGATATCCTATTGTATTGAAAGTCCTTCTCTGGTGACAAAGGTGAAGAAAAAATATCTGTAAATCACATATTAGTTAATATATTAAAGGCTTTATCTATGTATTTTAGCTTTCTATGAACATTTTGCCCACTTTGAAGCCAAGTTAAATTCCAGTTAAATCCTTTGCCCAGAGCACTGATATAATCATGGCATTCTTGAGGGACCCTGGAAATAATCACTGGTGGGATAGTGCCATGGAGAGTGAGCCTGTATGTGGTCATCCAACTGGATCAGATCTGCTTGCCCCATCTTCCTCCCCCAAGGCTCAACCTACCCTTATGGAAGGGGGTTTTCCGTCATCACGGGACACTGGCCAGGGTGGTTGAGCACATGCTGGCTTACTCCCTCACCTTTATCCCACGACCAATCACCCCCAGGGACCCCCAAATTAAATGAGTAACCCGGGAGGACTTTGGGAAATAATAAAATATACATAGTGGATGATTAGCCCCGAAGGACATCAGGGGTAATATTTCTATTCAAAATCAACAGGATAATTAAAAAACAAAACAAACAAAAAAAAAGATGGAAGAGATACATAATTATTTATTGTTATCTTTTTTCTAAACCTTGTATAGATGATGGGAAATGGGGTGATTGCCCATCCTCCCATTATCAAAACCTCTCTTTTGATTACTTCCTCTTACAGTGGTGAAACTAGTAATTGGAGGACATTAGTGCAAAATATGATCTAATTACCCCAGAGTGATTAAACTATATTTCTGTACAAATAATGAAATGCCTATCTTCTCTCAAAAATTAAAAGTTCCCCATTATTCAGGCTGCTGGTGGCAGTAGGCCCTACCCTGTAGTGGGCCCCAGTGCCTTGCATATACTGCACTAGCAGTAGCTTTGCCACTGTCCTTTATTTTTACAGCATACATTACATTATATCACTTAAATCTAGGAGTACAGGTAGAAGTACAGAGTAGGAGTAAAATGTGTAAAATGTTAGGTTATAATAAGAACAATGAGTAGGATTAAGGAATTTAATTATAGTAATAATGGGAGCCACCTTCTTGATCTCTACCTTGTCGTGGTGAAGGAGCTTGTGTACCTCAATGAAGCTGTGATGGGCAGGGCAAAGCTGAGAGATCAGACAAATCACGGTCCAGGGAAAAAGGTACTGGCAACCCATTCCAGTATCTTTTCCATGAAAACCTCATGGATAAGCACAACCAGACACAAGATGTGCCTGGTGTGCTGCTGTCTATATGGTCATGGAGAGTTGGACACGACTGAACGACAGAACAACAGAACAACAACAACAAAAATAATAATAGGAGTAGAGCAGTGGTGAAGATGTATAGACTTCTGTAGGGCAGTGGCATAGATGGACAATGCAGATGATAAATTATAAGAGTCATATGAGACACAGGACAGAAATAACTATTTATGTTATATTTGGTTTCAAATGTATTGGGTCAGGTGAGTTAACTATATCACATGAGATCACTTTAGGTAAATATAACATATTTTTGTGCTTTCTCACATGCTTACACATGACTTCTCTTAATTATGTTACCTCACCTAACCCATGAAACATTTCCCTAATATAAAATTATCTATATTACTATTATACCTAAACTAAAAAATACTTTCGGCACTGGGGAGGGAGCCTAAGATGCTGATACCTTTATACATCCATATAAAAGACTTAGATTGTACAACAATAAAGTTTTCTCTAGCCGCAGCCAAATGTAATATTGCAAAATATGTTTAATATTAAAATTGTCAAACTACGAGACGTCGTCACGCTTTGCGTGGTGCGTACGACTTAGACGCTCATCGCTTGCGAACCTCGCAAAGCGAGGTGAGCCATTAACTCGGAGCCCTTAGTTGATGAGCGCCAAAGGCTCTCATCGCCTGCGAGCCTCACGTAGCGAGGCGCTCCGTTAAGGCACTAAAACTCGCAGCACAGCACTTAGGCGATGAGCGCTGAAGGTGCTCATCGCCTGCGAGGCGAGCCATTAAGGCACTAACACGCACAGCACTTGGGCGATGAGCACCAAAGGCGCTCATTGCCTGCGAGCCTCTCGTAGCGAGGAGCGCCGTTAACCTACTAACACGCACAACACTAGGAAGGTACGAGGTACAAAATATACTACTACAAAGGATGCCAAATACTCACAAACCGCGTAGCACATACACAAAGACGCTACTTTACACTCCAAACTTGCAAATCACAACATTACGCATCTACAGTAGCGCTTTACACAAATAAACCAACGGTTTGCCCTCGCGCACACAGCCTATTTCTAATGCACAGTTGGGACATTCAAAAAAATCTCCACAGGACAGCAACAGTCCAACAGGACACTATATGCTGCGGGCCAAAGATAAAAGATTGTGTTAGCTCTTCAGCCTATTGATTGATGGATATATTAATTACAAATAGGTAAAGTATATTAATTCATTAAGTAACTAATTCATTGAGTATTATTTACAAAAATAGAGACATATGTATCTGTCTTTGTGATGAGCGCAGAGGCTGCTCAGAGGAGCAAAAGTACACCAGAGAAGAGTCTCGAAATGAGCGCCAAAGGCACTCATTGCGAGCCATGCGATGAGCTACAAAGGCGCACAGGGCGGGGCTCGCAATGATCGCCGAAGGTCTTCACAGTACAAAAAACTTCACATTTTGTTTGGCAAACAGCATTGCCATGGATTAAAATTGTATTGACCATCATTTTTTGACAGGCAAGGCACTAGTGCTTAATATAAAATGAAATGCACTCCAAGTCAAACAATCTCAGTTAAAAAAATCCTCCAAGACAATGCAAGCAATTTTGCTACCTGCTAGGGTCTCCTGGTAGTGCAGCGTTTAAGATGCAGGTGCTTTCACTCCAGCATTATGGGTTCAAATCCAGCTGAGGAATCAAGAGGTCACACTGGTCAGTACTTGCGTTGGAGACCACCTGGGAATATCAGGAACTGTATGCTGGAGAAGGAACTGGCAACCCACTCTGGTATCCCTGCCATGAAAACCAAGAGGATCAGCATGGCATGTTGTCACAGAGAGTCAGACCCAACTGAATGACACCATTTACAAGATGTTAGTCAGACTGTATTATACTTAACATTATTGATCACACACTTTTCTCTGTACTTATTTATTTTTTCAGTATTTATTCTGACGTGCTCCTTCCAATTATTTTTTTTTCATTATACCAAGCACCCTTATCATTCTATTTGTTCACCATTGATTATCACTGTCTGCTGCTTATCATACTTTTCATCCTTATTTAATTGCTGTTGAGAAAATTCTTTAGCTAATTCCGTTTTATCCTTTATTATTCTGCTTGGCCATAGCCCTAAAGTCATATTCCCGACTCCACCATTCTTCTAAGATCTCTATAAGTCTTGGAAACTGTCAGTAGGATGAAATGAGTTAGGTGTATTAGGAAAGGAATGTTTACTTAAAGACCACTTTAGTGGCCTTATAAAATGGTCTCTGAAGAATAGTTAGTTAAGCTTGGTAAGAAAAAATCTTTATTACACTTTTACTGTGCATTTAAACAACTGCTTACTATTTTTCAATGATCCCAAAGTCCATATAAGCTCATATCCTTTCCACCCTCCAAATTAAGATTTGTGGCTGGAACGGACCTCACGAGGGGCAAGTGCTAAATTGAAAAACACACCTTAGCTAGCTGTGTATAAATACATTTCAGCACTGGCTATCATGCTGAAGTTGTGGTATGCCAAATCAGTTAGTATTCCCGCTTGGGTAGCTCCACTCCAGACACAATACTTCAGGAATGGAGAGCTCTGCACCTTATTTAGACTGGAACCATGGTTGAAAAATAGTAATGAATGCACAGTAAACTTTAATTTTACCAAACTATTTTTTAGAAAGCCTTTAATGTAGAATTGGCTATGAACCAACTTAAGCCAGGATTTGCTGTTGTCCCAGCTAAGCAGTGTAGTGTCCTAATTGCTGTAAATCACTATCTGTATTGGTTTTGGATATTGATATTATGGTAGATTTTTTAAACATAGTAAAATTAAAGAATGTAGATTACTTTTGATTGCATCTCACGTACATAGTAAACAACAGTGATAAGAATGTGTTAGATTTTATATAATTGGGGCAGTGATATCTTCACTTTAAATATGAGTGTTCAACCTTTTTTAATTCATGAACCCAAAGGATATTATAGCGCTATAGTTGTGTAAACGGGAAACGAGAAATAGATAATATTAAGATTTCCCATAATGCATAATGTACTATACTGTAAATAATTAAATTGAATGTTATGAACTATTTATCAAGGATAGTTAATTTTAAGAATAGGCAAGTCTGTAGTATTTATAAACACAGAGCCTCATTCAATTGCGATTTGGCCATTTGAATAGGGCTCTATATGAGCACATAGCATATTTTTTACAGAAGTTTTTACTTAGTGAACTTCTATCGAAAAGCAAGGTCTTCACTAACTAAAAACTTATTAAAAAAAATATGCTCTTTGCTTATACAGAGCCCTATTCAATTGGCCAACTCACAATTAGGAAGATATGTGTAATGTGCAATGACGCAATGCTACTCTTAGAACTAACCTTATGACTGTCCCTTTATGCTTTTTAAATTGAATCATCTTAATAAAAGTCATGTTTTAACTTTACCCTTTATATGAATTAATTATTTTAATATTGGAGTGCCCTTTAAATGTATGTACATGTTTCTCTCTTTGTTTTGTTTTAATTTTGTCTTACCCAGAAACTTGTATCTTAAGGCAGACCTGGGGTCAGATGCACTAAGTTTTGTGGTGAAGGGTAATGAAGGTTTGTATTTCATCAAAGCAGCATCCTTAACCATTTTCTATAAAATTGTTTTACTATGATGAACTTGGTGGAGAGCCACCTGACTTTATCTCTTATTTTTCCACTTTTGCAATTTGCTGCTGTGAGTGCTTGGAAATGAGTATGTGATGCAATCAGCAATGAGAGAAAACCGTAAATAAACATTTGCAACACACAATACTTTTACATAGATTACAGAACAGTTTACATAAATATAGATTAAGGAATACCTATATATTTGCCATGAATTTTAATACAAATAATCACTAATGCATATTACCTTAATTTGTATAATTTTAGAAGTTGTAAAGTGAAAATATTTGTATCTCTTGTCCTATATTATAATAGAAATTTATAAGAGATGATGACAGTTAGACAGTATAGGCTTCCCAGGTTTGTTGTTATTATGCCCACTATTGAGTCTTTGCCAATGAATATTGCACCTTGGATGGTGCATACAGGGAATCTAATCACATCTTCATATAGCATAGCTTTGTTTAACATATAATTTTGCATGCACTAACAAAAACATATTTTAAACTACAATTCTCTGTTTGTGATAGGGCTAGGGGATAGATACATAATGCTACAGTGCTCATTACCGACCTAATTATAATGCATGAGATTTAGTAAATTGCATGTAGACATAGTTGAGATAATGTGCAATGTGTAGATCGCAGATTAACGCATGTCCTGTTATTAAATTACCCTCATAGTATGTGTGGTTTGGGAGTGGGGTAGTATCCAATATGTACAAATCGGAAGTAAGTAGGAGGGAGTACATATCTAAATGGGCATAGGACAACAAAAAACATAAATACGCCTCTGCAGTCAAACTTTGCAGGTTTCTGATGAGTCTGCAAATTCTGATGAGGCTACTTTTGGTTCTGACCATTGCAGTCCTATATTTACTATATGACATTATGAATAACAAGACTTGATAACAGGCAATATGTTTGTAGAAGGTAAAAAATAACTTACATGCAATTGTTCTTTACTATGGGTTTCCAATTCCTTTTCTTATCTGCTTCTTTCAGATGTGGGTGTCTTTATACACTAATGAGACTTCCATTAATCCTGTTAAAAGCAGTGTATTTTGAGTTGCAATATTTTCAATATAGCAGACTGTAACTTTCTCTGCATTCAAGGTCTATGTGTTTTTTCTACTTTCTGAAAACATGATGCCCTTTTTTCCAGCATAGTTCTTTAGACTGCCTTGCCCACCATCTTTGTAAACTTTTTAACTCAATCCTTAATGGATGCCCCCGGAACTCAACCAGGCAGACCTGGTAGTGTTCCCTAAGGAAGGAAGGGACCCCTTGAGGCCAAAGATTATCGTAATATATCCCTCAGGAACGGAGATGTTAAGTTACTGACCAAAATCATGGCAGAAAGAATCTCCAGTTTCCTTACAGATTTAATCCATAAAGATCAATCCGGCTTTGTCCCCCATAAACAAATGACAGATAATATTAGAAGTACTCTGAACATTCTCCACTTGGTGCACCATTCTAACACCACCCTATGTATCCTAGCCTTGGATATAGAAAAAGCTTTTGATACAGTAGAATGGAACTATTTATATGCAACTTTGGCCAAATTTGGCTTCAGGGGGCGATTCATTAATCTACTTAGATCTTACTACCACCACCATCAGGCCAATCTCAAAATGCCAGGGAAAAACAAAATGAATATTAAAATACATAGAGGAACCAGACAGGGGTGCCCATTATCCCCCTTTCTGTTTGCGCTGGCCATCGAACCCCTAGCTCAGGCCATAAGATGCAACGCAGAAAGTGCAGGCCTTAAGGTGGACCTATAGCATTTTAAGTGTTCACCGTTTGCGGATGCACCCTAACAAAACCAGAAACCTTAATCCCTGCCCTAATGTCTAGCATTAAGGACTTAGTATCGGGACTGCAAATAAACATAGAAAAAACAGAGGCACTGGGTATTGGAATACCCCAGGCTGATATGGACAATCTGAAAAACACATATCAATTTATTTGGAAAAAAAGTTACATAAAATATTTGGGGGTTAAAATCACTGGGAAAATATCCAAACTATACAAGGTAAATTATCCTCCTCTATTGAAAAAACTATGCATAATTGGTCCAAACACCATATATCATGGACGGGCCGCATATTCACCATCAAGATGAATATCCTTCCTAAGGTGTTATACCTGATTAGATCTCTAGCCATTCTAGTTAACTCCAAAGAACTAGAGAAACTACAAAACACGATATTCAAATTTATATGGAGAGATAGGCCACCGCGAATAGCAAGGAGGATAATGTAAACACAGGACCCAGGGGGGACTCTCCTGCCCCAACTTAAAGCAGTACTTGAAGGCAGCCCAACTAGCATTCTTGCCTTTAGCCCACTCCAGCAAAAACCAACCCACATGGGTCTTTGTAGTTAAGACCCCACTCTTGGGATACTATAATCTGGAATTCAACATCATCTCAAACTAAAGAGCGCCATTCCAACACCATGATCAATCTCACTTGGTCAATATGGACGTGTACTAATCATAAATACCACTTAGCACTAGGGCTCTCTCCCCTATCATCTATAAGATCATTCCCTAATTTTGACAGAGATTTCAACACAGAATCAAAAAAATGGTGGCTAACTAGTAACTTAAATCGAGTGAGCACCTGGCTCACTAATGATAAACTGACCCCCATTAGAAGTTGAGCGCCAAGTACAATATCCCACACAAAGAAAATTGGAATTATAGGAAATTGAGACATTGGCTTTAAACACTGACCCGAACCACAGGACCTCCGGCACCAACCTGGCTCTCAGTAATTTGTAAAAACCTCCCCTGCTTAAAAGGAACACTGGGCTCCCTGTACTCAATTTTGAAAAAAACCAAAACACTTAAAAACCCCAGTTTTCTGACAGAATAGGAAAAGGACCCAGGTAAAGACATAGCTACAAACATGTGGAGAGAGGCCTGTTCCAAACCTATTTAGGGGATCTCTCACCTACACCATACTCGAAGTATCAATCAAAGTCTTACACAAAATTTATTACGCACCTTCGAGAATGCACAAAATTAATTAAATGTAAATTGCTTTAGAGGCTGTCACTCTCTAGGGGACTTTAATAATACATGGTGGGCATGTCCCAAAGTACCGGATTTGTGGGGGAAATCAACTCAATTATTCTCTCAATAATCATTTATGTCCTTCCCACAAGGGAGACATGCCTCCTAAGTATCCATGAAGCCAATCAAAACACAAATCAAGATAAACTCTTCTAATATTTTGCCTTAGCCATCTAACACCAGGTGGCCAAAAACTGGAAAAAGCCCACATTAAACTTAAAAGATGTCACCCTCAAAATTAACTACATAATGATCAATGAAAAGCTGTCTCATATCCTACAGGATACTTTCCCCCTTTTTCTCAAGATATGGACAACCTGGCTTAATTCTCTGAATAGCATCCCAATTTAGCAGGCACATACTTGACTTTGGACTGTGGTTGGTGGTGGGGAGAGAAGGCTGGAGGTACCCAGGCCGCCAAAAATCTTTAATGATTTATATAGAAGGAATGGATGGTAAGTTTGCCAGACATGATATCCCCTTCTACCCAACCCTCCCCCCCCCCCCCCCCCCGTTTTGTTTTTTCCGTTCTCTCCGCCTTATTGGTTTTCCCTTTAATTGTTACATTCAAGTTAATAATATAACTAATAAATAAATATCAACAAATGGGAAAAAAAGAGGTAAAATGAAAGCAAGAAATATATAGACGAATTAGGCCTTTATATGAAAACAAAAAAGAAAAAAGAGAAGGAATGCCAAAGTAAAACTTAGCATTACTTAAAAATCACTAAAATAGTTTTTTATGTGTGCGTAACGCTCCAGTGGGAGTGCATGCGCACTTCACAAAGTATTTGTAAAGATTTCTGTACATGCACCACTGCGCCAGCCGCGCATGCGCAAAGTATGGTGTCTGCTGCGCAAGGAACAGAGGGGGAGGGGGAAGGGACAGAGATGGGGAAAGGGGGAAAGAGACAAAGGGGGAAAGGGGGAAAGAGACAGAGGGGGAAAGGGGGGAAAAGACACGGAGGAGGATGGAGGGAAGAGACACAGGGGAGGGGGCAAAGAGGCACAGGGATTGAAGACGGTTAAGAGACACAGGGGAGGGAAAGGGGGTGAAGTGAAACACGGGAGGGAGGATGGGGGAAAGAGACACAGGGGAAAGGGGGAAAGAGACAAATGGGGAAAGGGGGGGAAAGACATAGGGGAGGGAGGAGGAGAGAAAAAGACAAAGAGGAGGGAGAGGGGAGGGAGAGGGAAGGAAGAGTCACAGGGGAGGGAGATGGTGGGAAAGAGACACAGGGGAGGGGGAAGAGACACATGTAATATTATAACGTAATTTATAACAGGTAAATAACTAGTCTGTTATAACTGTATAGGTTTTCATGTTTCCACTTCAAATGACTGTTAAGTGATTGCTAATAATATCTGTGTTTGAAAAACAGATCTGTACACCTGTGGTTTCATATCTTGTTATTTCCCAAATATGCCTTTAATACAAAAAGATTAAATGAAAAAAAAAAAAGAAATGTATATTTTAAAGATAATGACTAACGTGCTTTAAACATGTTTATAGAATATAAAACAGTAATAAAGCCTTTAACAAATTACTTTTTCGGTTCAGTTATGTTGCTGTGGAATCTCCCATTTTGCTTACAGAAGATCAACTTCCTGAGGTAGGCGGAGAATGCACAGGAAGTGTCTTTGCACAATGAGAATTCAGCAGTTACTGCCAGTGCTCCCAGTAGGCTTACAGGGAAGCTCATTAGCATACACAGCCTATTGAGAAACTACTAGATTATAATTACATATAAAATTACAAACTATAAAGGTTGATTTTATTTTTTGCTATCTAAAAACATGTTTTGATATTTTAAATACGATACCGTAGAAGAACTGACCATAGTGGTCTTTTAAGCTAATTCAGGGTACCTTATTCAAAGCTTAATTTTTGTGTGTTGTTTTTATGAGCTATAGAACCCATTACAATGGAGTAAAGAAAGTGATTAATCTCTTTTTTGTTTTGGGTAAATGAGCCATAGAACCCATTAAAATTGAGTAAAGAAACAGATTAATTTCTGTTTCTGTACACCAGGACTAGACTGAAGTGCCGAACAAAGTCCTGGATTTCAGTATTTCAATTCCTCAGATATTCTGATTGTCTCACCTCGGCACTCAAAGACTAGCATTGCCTATCCCTGCTGTACACCATGAGAAACTATGTAGTTGGATACTGATTTTTCTGCAGTAAAAGCTGCTCTGACCTTTCTCTACTCCCTAGTAGTATAACAGTCAGCTCCAGTTGGATTAACACCACAAGGTCTAGTTTCAGTGTGGTCTGAAAAAAATCTGCAGATGACTTGAAAGAATTTTATTGGCCCTTTTTAGCTGTGAAAAAAACATCTAATTCTAATATTGTTGGCACTAGAAGGCTCCAAAAAAGTAAGAATTAGCGAAGTGGTAAACCTTAAGAAATGCCCAAAAAGAAGGGCAAAATAAAATAGCTGACAAACCCTAAAAGCTAAGAAGCATTTCTATTTCAAAATATTAACTCTTGAAATGTGTGTGATGGTCTAAATGATGTTACTGCCTGCATAAGGTAAACTTAATTTTTAAAGAGTATCATGTAAAACAATTTAAGGGCATATTCGACAATAATTTGTTAAGTACAACTAATTGACAAAGTGGATTCAACATGTGGAAAATGCATGTAAGAAGTCATATTTTGATGGCATGTAGAGCATAGGAAATATTTGTATAAATGTATTAATAAAGTTTTTGATATTTTTGCCATTTTTTGATATTTTGGAAGACATTTATATTATGTACACAATACTGTGTATTAGAGAGTATATTTCCTGTTAATGTCATGGGAGAACATTTTGGGCAAACCTTTGGGCAATGTCCTTTGCAGAGATCATAGTTTGTTTTATATTGTTATCTTGTATTGCTGCAAAACTTTTTAGCCTTAATTTTATATATATATATATATATATATATATATATATATATATATATATATATATATAGTAGAAGTTCTAGTACCCAAACATGTTGAGAACAGTCACAGCACACAGGAGAGGGGGACCAGTGAAGAAAGACTCCAGAAGACTGTGCCATTTGTATACATATGTTTTGGAATATAAACAGATTAGAGTGTTTTCAGAAGTTAATGTGGTTTTATGCACCAAGTTCATGTTTCTCCCTTCTTTTCATAAATGAGTAGCAAGGAAAGATTGGACCAAAATGGAGGGAAAGAGGCTGTGTAGAGAAAGCATCCTTGTTTTGTTCCAACGTCTTATACGTTTCTTCTTATAAGTTTTTTGTTCAGGGGTCAATTCCTAACAAGCACATTCACTAGCGCTGATTCCAAGGATTCTACCCAGCAAACTGTTTTGCTGATATCTTTTGACCATTCAGCCAAACATGTAACACCCACATCTACTGCCTGCTATGTGGTAGATCTGCTCTGGTTCTCAATGGTCACGTTGCATAACTTTACAATCTACTTCTCCTATGGCCTCAATAATCTCGTAGGGGCTTTGCCATCTAGCCAGAAGTTTGCTTTTAGCTGTTGGCACTGTCTCTAGACTGACACTTCCTTACTGCACTGGGGTTGTAATATGTTCACTGATGTCTCTTGGCTTTCTCCATATGGTATTTGGGCTTTCTCAATATGGTACCAAATCTATTTCCCTCATATTTTTCACATATTCCACAATATTTTTAACTGACACTGCTTGCTCTTCCTGTTTTTCTTGCAGTATATCCAGAATCCCTCTTGGCCATAGAGAAGAGGTGCTGTCCTGATGGCAAAAAGTAAATAAGGTAAAATTAGATCACAGTTTTTTCTGTTTCATGCTACAACTTTTCTAAGCACGCTCTTCTAGGTCCTATTTAATTGTTCCACCAACCATTTGCCTGTGGAAGATAGACAGAGGTTGTCAGGGATTTAATCTGTAGGAGCTTGCACATGCATTTCAATAACTTTGTTACAAATGGTGTTCCTCAGTCTGTCAGGATTTTCTTTGGTATTCCTACAAATGAATACAGTTGTATGAGTTCTTTAGCCATGTTCTTTGTTACTGCATGCAGTGTGTATAGCTTCTGGATATCTTGTGGTGTAGTCTAGTATCACTAGTATAAACTGTCAACCCATGGCTTATTTTTGTCGAGATCTCCCAAGATCCATAGCTATCTTCTCATAAGGCGCCTCAATTATTTGTAATGGTTTAATTGGGGCTCACAGTTTGGGTCAAGGTGCGGTCATCTGGCATTCTGCACAGGATTCTCAATACTGAGCCACATCTGCATATATACCTGGCCTATAATTTGTTGCAATGTTTTGGCATTTCCTAGATGTTCTCCAAGCAGGTTTCAGCGAGCACGGTCTAGGTCTTTCCTTCTCTGTGTTTTAGGGACCAGAAGTTGCTCCAAATCCTCATCACCTAAAGGGCCACTTCTGTAAAGACAATTGTTCTGTAGAATGAAGTATTGGCCTTGATCCCTCTTTCTTCCAGGAACAAGTACCTTATTTACTTCTATTAGCTCATTCCAAAAATGTTGAAGTAGTGAGTCAGCTGCTTGATCACCTGATTGCTTTTAGAGGAAAACCGCTGTAAGGCCAAATCTTCCTCCTCAGGTTCTCCTGTACTGGCCATTTCTTTATCAATATGAGTGTCTTCTCTATCAGCATCTCTTCTGGCAACTAAAATCTCTTCAAAACTTTTTTGACTTTTTTGACTTTTCTTTTTTCTGCTTACCTCGGTACAGAGAAAGGTTTAATGTCAAGACATGACAGATGTGATCAGATAGATTCCTGAGCAATCAGGAGTTTCTCATCAGGCTTTTCTATGGTTTTCCATTTGTTGATCTGGATGTGTTTAATATTGGGAAAATCCTTTTGAAATAATACAGGATATGGCATATTATTGACTACTGGTGAAGTAATTGTCATCTTTTCCTGAAGTACCTCCAATGTTGATGTATTTGTAGGGTAGCGATTCACTGTTCCATGCACACATTTTATGTCTATTTTATTTGGTGGTTTTATTTTGCTAAGCTTTATGATTTTACCTGAAAAGAGAGTCTTTGCACTTTCTGAAATTATTAGTGCTGTGTTTTTTTTTACCATTAAGCTTTACAGTTTTGGTAAACTGGTGCCATTCCCACCAAGTTGATGAGGATGCAATTGAACTGCCGCTCTCCCATATTACATTGTATTGGTTCTTCCATGTTTGCACAATATGCCGGAATTCTCCATAATAGAAGAACCTGATATTGCTTACTGTGCTCTGGCTTTCCGACAACCAGAATTTCTGGGTATTTTAAAGTGGATATCTTCTAGGTTCTGGTTTCAATTTTTTTTGTCTGAAACTAGCCTTTCTAATCTAGTTATTGAATGGAGCCTTCAGGATTTTTAAACCATGTTTGAATGTTGCATGCCTTCCCCTTGGTTAATGTGCTCTCCCATGTTGCTCCTTCCCTGTTTGAATAACGGGCCACTATATGCCCCAGTTTTTCACAATAGAAGCACCTGTGCTATGGGTTTTCAACAACCAGTCTCTCTGAGGTATTTTGTAGCAGATATCTTCTAGATTCTGAATTCACATTTTCTTGTCTGAATCAGGGCTTTCTAACCAAATTATTGGTTTGAGCATTCAGGCTTTTAAACTTAGGCAATGCAAAAGTTCATTCATAGCAAGGTATCTTGCTGTCAGTGTCCATACTCATGTAGAGCCTTTAGTTTATTTTGTCCCACCCATTCTCGTAAGCCTGATGGAACACTTCTAAAATAGTTATCAATCATCAGCAATTCTATCATCCTCCCTGATCAATTGTTTTTGAGGACCACAACAATTTTTTGCTAGATGCAGTAAATCAAACATCTGTGAGAAGGGGTCTTACTGTCCCAAAAAAATCATGACTGGAATCTCTCTGCTTTAACTGCTTTCAAATCAAATTAATGAATTGCTTGTTCTGTATTCATGTCAAGGTAGGCTTTCTGAGCATCACCCACATAAGTAAGGGCAATGATACTAGCCCAGTGACTTTTGGGGGCAAGCTTCCCTGGTAGTGATCCTTTCAAATATCAGGAGGCATGCTTCCACATCATTTTCACTAGTCATTTTCTGTAGGAAGAGATTTGCTTTAATCCTGACACCGGTCTCTGGAGTCACAGTGCTTTTTGCAGATCTCAGGTGCAGCTGGGCCACTTGCTTCCTGCTGAAGTCTTCTGCGGCTTGGGCCTGTTGTGCTGTCAAACCTTGTGTAATATGAGTTCTGTCCTCTGCTGCATGTCTCTGCAACTGCTGTGTAGTTTCTTATTGACATGCAGTGACTTATACCAGTTACTCCATCTTAAACCCGCCATATTTGACAATTTACCAGCGTCTTTTCAGGCACTTTGATGGAGGAACACAATACAAGAAGTTACATGTATTTTTCCAAGTTTTACTAAAATGTAACCGGCTATACAATATCCATTCAAAACAAATCAAAGTATATAATAGGCTAAGTTTCCACTGAAGCACTATGTTAACCAATAAAGATTTTACTCATTAAATAGCTATTCTCCAGCTAAACCTGGGTGAAGCAAACAAACAATACAATTTTTATTTTCAGGTCTCCACTTTGCTCCAAGAGGTCATAAACTGCAAACTGCCGTCCCACTGTGTTTGTCTCGCCAGGTCTGACAAAACTGTAAACAATCAGTTCATTAGCAGCCCCTCTCATGCTCCAGGATCAGGGCTACCCAGTACAACTGCTGAAAGAGAGCTGTGCAGAGTCTGTGCCTCAGATAAACCCTAAGGATTATGTGAGAAATTTGAGGTTTTCAGGAGATCCGGTAGCCCGTAATGAGGTTGCAAGCTAATGTGCTATTCAATTGGCATCTTTTTGCAGGCTCCGATCCGTTTCCGAGTTACGGGCTTGAAAAAATGGCCATGGTTAAACTTGTAACTTACAGCCTCCAGAAGCCTTTGATCTTTCACTTTCACAAATCGCTATTCAATTGCTTAATTTCTTCAAGCCCACAAATGTTTTCACACCCGTAAATGGCAAATGAAGGAGAAAATACGAGTGCTAGAGAGGACTCGCAAGGGGGTTAAATACGGATTTGTAGCACTGTCAATGCAAATAAAACATCACTACTACACTGTAAATAATGGGGAAAGCGATGACAGACATTAGAATTAATTGCACAATAGTCTCAAGCCCGCAAATCCGCAAGATCTTAGATTATTTTTTATGTTTCATTTCGAGGTTAAATCGATTTTGGGTATCAATGAGTTAATACATATCAGGCCAACCATATGGACTAGAACAGTATTGGCATTCATTTTCATAATTCCTTATTTTGAAGGTTTTGTGACTCTGATCGCATATCGGACCCCGAACCTAATTGATTGACATGTTACCTCCATGTTTTACTGCCGTAAATATGACAGTGTAATTTTCCATTGGCTGATTCAAAATAGGCGGTTACGGGCTTGCTTAATTGATGATGTACCCGCCTTGAACTGTGATCAGCTGTCTGCGATCGAGTTGCGGGTTTTCAAATTGAATATGGCCCTCTGTGATTATATTACAAACTTTGTACAAAACTATTATTTGAATTATTGATTGAATTATAAATACAAAAGAACTGAGTTTTGCATTTTGGTTGTTGTGGTTTCTAATATTCCTCTTCATCCAAAATTGTATATCTACAATTAAAAAGACTATTTGAAACACAACAGGATGGCAAGAATTGGATGTTGGCTTATTTTCTTCTGTGTTGGCTTTTGTTGGCAATACTGCATTGTTTGCCACATTAAATATAGCAATATTTGTAATATTTGCACCAATTCCTACATTCCTGAGTTTGTATCCAGTAATTAGATGTGCAGCTGTCTAGATTGGGATTGATCCGTTTTGCTAAATTATTTCTTTATAGGCCAAGAGCTCATGTATTAATGCGTGTTGATGAATCAGCTTGTGAGCTAATGTTTCAGAAAGTGTTGAAAGCAACTACAAGAAGTAAAATTCAGTAACTAACAGATTTTTTTAACATTTTAGAAAGTTAATTAAGAAATTGACATCTGCTACATTTTATGCAGGTTGCCATAAAATGTCATAAAATCTTTAACATACTGCAGTTGTGACATATTCTAAATTTGATAAATGGCTCCTCATTAAACACAAAAACCATCTTGTCAATACATTAACACTTAAATATGGGCCAATCCTATTTTTTTTTCACCTAAAGGTTAAAATTAACAAATAATACTGCTATATTTAACTTTAAGAGAATCCAGGACCACTGTAGATTGGGAAAAAAATGTATGTGTAAGCAATGAGCATAAAAGTGTTTTTAGATATAATCTTACTATAGTAGAGTGCTTGTGTTTTATGGATGGGCCAAGAAAAGCAAGTCCAGGTTCTCCTGCTTTGTAACCACCCTCTTGTGTCTTAAATAGGAAATATGATTATCATGGCAGCTTCCAAGCACTAGCATAGTCTGGTAAATTGAAGATTTTCACTGAAAATGCTTTTATGCCCATTACTTACATAGCTGTTATTGACATTAGGTTGATGATTACTTCATAAAGAAGTTTCTGATAATCTACATTTATTCTTTAAGTGTGTTTTAAAAACCTTTACTAGGCGTGTGCTTCTGCCTAATCCCATGAGACCCAGGCCTAGGGCAGCACATTTTAAGTAAGTAGGAGGCTGCATGAAGTTGCAGTGCAGTACACTAAAAAACTTTTTGTATATGAACAGAAATGTTTGTATAGATCTGTCTGTAAGTGTACTTGATACTTTTTCACATACCATATTAACCCATAAACTCATCATTTGACATATAGAAAGAGAAAAGGAGGAGCAGCATGTGGGGAATGGCAAATATCAGAATGGCCTAGGGCAGCATAAAACCTAAATATGCCATGACCTTTAGAGTTCTTTATACGCCGATTGCAATAAAACAGGAGGTAGATGTTTAGAGGGCTCAGAGCATTACTTGGCCTTTAGATGCCTAAACTCAAACATTGACACAACCAGTAAAATGTTTACTATTCAGTTATGAGTTAACCTAAATTGTAATTTACTCTAACATGGAGCATTTTGTAGTTCCCACTGTACATGTTGGGGGGGGGGGGGGTTCTAATTTCAATATTATCCATTATCGCAAAGGCAGGCCTAGCACCATTACAAACTTTGCAATTTATATATATATATTGTATTTTCCAAAATCTTTTGACATTTTTTGCAAGTTTGAAGAATTGCAACACAAAAGCAGACAAACCAACAACCAAAGACCCCACAAAGGCTAAATCAACTGATTTATTATACAATTTTCAACAAGATGAGAGATAGCTATAGCACCTTTGAAAATATAACAATATTTTTGAAATGATTGCTATAAAGTTCATTAGTTAAGTCAGTTCAGTAGGAAATGATTTCGCTTTTGGTTTGAGTAGGTGTGGGGTGTGTATGAGTCATGTGACAATTTTCCATATAATCAATCAATCCAGCACCTTACATATATTTTGGCTGTTCCAGTCAATTAGATTTTTATGGAGCATTAAAGAAAATGACATATGTGATGAAGAAAAAAATATATATTTCAAGTTTACATAAATATACATTTCTTGATTTCTTACATTATAAATATATTTGTTTTCTGATAATTTGCTAAAAATTTAAGTCAGTTCTCAAATATTCAGTGAGTCATTTCCATTTGGTATTTACGTCTATGTTGACCATTCCAATGGGATTAAAGTAGTTACACAGAGTACTATATTTTATAAACAATAATTAAATCTAAGCCCTAGATTTATCAAATGGTGTAATTTTATATCTAGGAAGAAATACCAATACATTTAGTGTTACTCTATGGGGTTGTAAAGTAGTATGTTCTTTGATAAATAATATATCTCGAATATTATAGAATTTAATGATATTATCTGATGTGAGATATAATGATACCATATTCATAAATTTAAATGATTCTTCTAGCAACATAAAAGCCAATATTTATAAAAAACATGTCATTTTTAACTTGTGTGCAAACATCATTACATTCTGTGTTAATTTTGGATTGCGATATTTAGTAGTATGTAGTGTAAGAGTATAGGTTTAGTATAATATAATTACAAAGATAAGTGATGGAAGCCGTTGAATGCAACTACTACGAAAATCAGTTGTAATATAATTGTCTCTTGATCTTTTGATCCATTTATACTATACCGCTCACAATTCTAGTTGTGAATGACAGAAGTGGAACAGATTGTTTTTCTACTTATGGTAATTTCTACTTCTGCTTCCGTAACTGGCAAATTAGGCAAGTTCCATAACTTTTACGTAGACAGTTAAGTTTCTCTACTGTAGGTATGCTCTTTAATATAAAATAATCTTAGATTTAGGTGGAAGAGTGGAAGAGAGTGGAGCCTACTATATGACTGCAACAATTAGTATTGTAATAGGTCATTCTTGTCTTCAAAATAATAATAGAAATAAATCAAGGGCTATTTAATTACAACCCATATGTATTGTTGGTGATGAAGAACAGAAATTATAAAATATATAGCCAATCCATTAATATCCATTAATACCAATGACTATAATGTTAGGGGCATGAGTAACATAAAACATGTGTGAATGTCACTTAAAATGCAAACAACTGGTGTCTGAAGGGTATAACACATTATATCTTTCATAATAGCATAATATTGGTGTCCCTGGAGTGTTTGACTTCCTGATTCATTAATGAATTCATTATTTGTTCACTTATTGTTCTTGATTAGTTGTTCATCTGCCTTGCTCCATCCCGGGTTTAAGAACACTATCTGAGTCTAGATCAGAAGCATGGAGAAAGTATGTATGCACCCAATATCTACCATTCTTAGAGCCTAAATGCAAATGGACTAACAGGCATCATATTAAGACGTTAACATTTTTTTGTAGTATATAAGTAAGTGCTGGACATCTAGTAAGCTGCTTGTAGGATAAATTATTTAAAAATGCTGTGAATGATTGATATGTTTAAAATGTGATATTTGTGACGTTTCATCCATTCCCTATTTGCTAGCATAGTACACTGACTAGTAATTAACATGCAATATTTCCTCTTAGATTTATTGAACATTCCAGAAAACTGACTCTAACTTGTTTATTTAAGGACATTTAGCCACATTCAATTGCAAGCTCCCAACTCGCTTGCAGATGGCTGCATGTCTGTGAGTGAGTTGCTGGCTCTCATTCCCCTCCGTTTCCAATGCTACTCAATTGCCCACGGCCAGAACTCGCTGCCCGAGATCCGAAATCCTAAACCTTGCTTTCCAACACAAGCTCGTAGCTGCTGCTCACTGTCAGCCAATAGGAACTGAGACCATTATCATGACGGCAATGAAACCTGTGAGTGCTCCCGCAGGCTCTCTTTATGAAAACCTGCTGCAGGGGTCCCGATTGGGACCCCCGCAGTGTCCCCACATGACCCCAATGATGCATCAGGACCCCAGCAGCATTTCAAATTCAAATTTCCCACAGCAGGTCCTTAAAAGGCCTTAATGGTCCTTAAGGGACGAGGGCTACAAAAAACAAACCTTTTTCTGATTGACTCAGAACATAATATTTATTGTCTGTATATATTTATTCATAATATGCAGAAGCTCCTTCTGATTGTCAATCATATTTCAGCCAATCAGAAGGTGCAAATGTGTGAGCCAATCAGAATGGGATACTCCCCTATATCCCATTCTGAATTGCTGATGGACCTGTCAGTCATTTATAATCCAATCAGAAGGCGCTATTGCCTTCAGCCAATCAGAATGGGATACACGCCCACATGCGAGAAGCCTCATTTGTGCTGAGGAGCTCCTCCAGGTAGGAGCTCTGTTGGGACTGATGGGTTAATTAGGGGCTCATGAGGCTCTGTATAGAGCCCTATGAGTGTTGGTGTTAATTTGAGGCTCATGGTGCTCTATATAGAGTCCGATGAGTGATGGGGTTAATTAGGGGCTCATGGGGCTCTATATAGAGTCCCATGAGTGATGGGGTTAGTTTGAGGCCCATGGTGCTCTGTATAGAGCTCCACGAGTGATGGTGTTAATTTGAGGCTCCTAGGGCTCTATATAAAGTCCCATGAGTGATGGGATTATTTAGGGGCTCATGGGGCTCTGTATAGATCCCCGTGAGTGATAGGGTTAATTTTTATTGTAGCGCAGGTCATTTAAGGACCCGCAGCACAAAAATTTGAATTTTAAATGCAGCGGGGGGCCCAATCGGAACAGCTGCTGCAAGGGTTAATGTAGGGACACTGCTGGGGTCCCAATGGGGATCCCCAGCATTGGGGGGTTAATGTTAGTTGCCATGGAGGTACTTACATATTGCGCATTGGTGTTTTAAATACAGCGGGGGTCTCGATAGGGATCCACGCTGAAAGGGTTAATGTGAGGACCATCTGGGGTCCCGATGGGGACCCCGCAGCATAGGGGGGTTAATGTTAGTTTCTCCGGGGTTACTTACAGTACCCCCCTGGCCTTGATTGCGGTTTTGTGTGCCGGGACCCCTGCATCATTTGGGGTTAATGTGGGGACACTGCGGGGGTCCCGTTCGGGACCCCGGCATCATTGGGGGTTCATTTAGGAGTGTGGGGAGGGGTGTTAGGTGCAGTGGGGACATTTGGGGGACCATACTTAAGGGCTTCTCTAGCACTTTGTCCTGCATTTGCGATTTGCCAGTTGTGTTAAGTTTGCGAAGTAGAAGGAATCTGGGCAATTGAATAGCGATTTGCGATTTTATCGCTGCAAAAGTGACAGATCAAAGGCTTCAGCGTGGTCTAGGCTGCGAGATGCACGGCTGCCATTTTCGCACGGACGTCAATCGTAACCCGATCCAAGTGTAATGATATAGGAATCACAAGGTTTTGGAGACCAGCAGCCTAGGTCAGCAATAATCCAATACAGCAAGTTGTAGGTGAAACAGGCACCACCTTTATTGAAGGGAACAGGAACCACAATAATCTGGCAAGGTACATTGACAGGAAGTGCCTTATATAGGCCAAGGACCAGACACCTGACCAAGCACAGCTGAAGAGACTTAGGCACTGATACTATTGCTAGCAGAGTCAAGGTTATCAGATCTCAATGAAATTCACAAAGGCAGGCTGGCGCAGTGGTAGGGAAGAGGTTCAGCAGCCTGGGGACCAGGGTTCAAAACCCAGCAGAGTCAATTCCTCACACTAAGCTTGCAAAAAGACACCAATTGAATAGCAAATTTGCCTGCGATCTCCACTTGTAAGCTCGGATCTGAAAATCGCAGCAATTGGATGAAGCCCATTGTATTGCGCTTGTAACTGAACATATATTTGCACAATTTATACATTTGTTTTGGACCTACTCTTCTTCTCTTTTGTTCCATCCTTACAGTATCACCTACAGGACTTGTGCTGCATCTACTCTGCAGAAAACAACGAGCCCAATTCAAGTGAGCAATCGTAAGTTCCTGGAGTCCGTAATATAATTCGCTATTCAATTAGCATCTTTTTGCGGGCGCCGAACGAGTTATGGGTTATGGCCTTGAAAACTCTGCGTTGGTTAAACCCGGAACTTACCGCCTCCCGAAGCGTTTGATCTGTCAATTCCGCAAGAGTTACGATTGCTAAAATCGCAGATCGCTATTCAATTGCTCTAATTCCCCAAGCCCGCAAATGGTTTCACACAAATGGCAAATGAAGGAGAAAATCCTACGAGTGCTAGAGAGGACATGTAACGGGGTTAAACACCTGTTCGTAGCACTATAAATGCAAATAATAAATCAATACTGCACTGTAAATAGCGGGGAAAGCGATAAAAGACATTAGAATTAATTGCACAACAGTCTCAATCTCGCAAATTGGCAGTAAATAAAATGTATTTTTATGTTTCACTTCTGTGTTATATCGATCTCGGGAATGAATGAGTTTATACATATTAGGCTACCCACATGGAGTAGAACAGTATTGGCATTAATTTTCATAATTCTGTATTATGAGGGTTTGCGAGTCCCATCGCATATAATACCCCTGAGAAACTAATTCATTGGCATGTAACCTCCATGTTTTACTGCCGTAATGATGCCGGTCTCATTTTCTATTGGCTGTTTTGAAACAAGTGCATGGTTTACGGAGTCGGCTTTGGTCCCAAAACTTTCAGGCTCCTTTAATTGAATAGCTCCGGAGATTCATTTTCAAAAAAGAAACACATTGCTTAACATTATCAAATGCCCACATTCATATAAAACAAAGAAATAAATACATGCAATGGCTCTTTAAGTTTATTAATTAGAGAAATAATAAAAGCAGATATGTCAATCTATAAGGTAATACAAATGGTACAAGTAGAAGTAGAATAAATAGGACAAATTCCATCTAAAATGAATATAAAAACAAAAGTATACATTTTGAAATAGTTTAAAACATACATTATTAAGTCTTATTACAAAAGTCTCCAGAGTTTCACTTTGTTCTGCATTCAAGTTTCTCTAATTAAAATATAGCAGCAATTACTTGAAAGGTATTATTATTGCCAAACGAAAAGGGCCTAGGTTTGCATAATTTTTGTGCAAAGTCACATTTTATTAAGTAATGTAGCTTAAGTTACTGCAGGTCTTTTGCCTAAGTACCTAAAGATTGATGAAAGGTCCAAAAGAGGGCACATAAATAAATAAACCAATCATTCATGTTTCCTGTCTCCATGAGTAATGAGTTCAAACAAACACAATGCAAATGTATACTAGGAAAGTGTGAAAAGCACTCTAGAAAATGTCTAACTATGAAGTCAGAGAAACAGTAAATTATATAGAAGTATTTACTGCGGTTACACTTCCATGATATTTATATAAATATATTATATATATATGTGTACATGCATACATATGTATATAAACACACACATATATATATATATATATATATATATATATATATATACATGTGTGTATATATATATATATATATATATATATATATATATTTGTATACAAGTCAGAGAAACAGTAAATTATATAGTTATAAAGAAGTATTTACTGCGGTAACACTTCTATGATATTTTTAAATATATATATATATATATATATATATATATATATATATAGGTACATATATTTGTATACAAATCAGAGAAACAGTCAATTATATAGAAGTATTTACTGCGGTAACACTTCCATGATATATATATATATATATATATATATATATATATATATATATATATATATATATATATATATGTACATGCATACATATGTATATATATATATATATATATATATATATATATATATATTACTTGCATTTCTTAAAAAAATCCAAAAATATATTCATAATAATGTATTTTACCTAACACTATTTGAGATACTTTGATGTATGGAGGATTTTTGCTGAAGTATTTTTTTATTTTCTTTGGCAGAATATTAGTAGATTAGTGTCACTTTCTTATTAATCAAGAAAATTATTTAATTATTTTAAAATATCTTCAGTTTCATAATCTCCAAAAAAAACTGAATTCTACTTTGAAAAAACAAAACTTTAGAAGACACAGAAGTCACAAAAGTTTACCTATTAAAAACAGACAACATAACATTCATTGACTTTCCGTTTTATGTTGACTCTTGGTTATAACAGAGACCTCAATGGTGTAATGTTAATTTGCAATAAAAGGCTTCAAGATAAATGTATAGTGTTTATTTCTAACCGTTGTGCCTAGGTCTGGTTATTTCTAATCTGGCCTGATTTCCCAGAGAAACTACTTAGAGCTGAATGTGATGTTGGCCTGTTCACATCATCTGGAAATATAAACTGAGGTCAAGAAAAACCACAACATCTGGAACGTGAGAAAAAGGTTTTGCTGTGAAGTAGTTAATGAACTCTGAAAATAAAGTCCCAGACTTCTCTAATTTGTTTAGGCTTCAAAGCAGAGTTTAATGCAAAACTGAAATAGCCGTTAGAGTGTTGCTCCTCTGAAGAAATAAAACGAACACCTTGGTTAATTTAATGTTTTCAAAATTGTGTTATGTTCCTTTTTAAAAGGCTCCTCCAAATCCTAAAAATAGATATTTACAGCACATTTCACACAACATGCTACAAGCTATGTCTACATACAGAAATATTGTTTGAATTATGCAGTTTGTGATAAAATTATCAGAGAATAGAGAAAATATTAACATAATTTGAGAAGCTAATGTAAAACTAGAAACTTTTTACAGTGGTTTAACAATGCAACATTATAGTATTAATTGATAACATAGGAAATATAAACTTAGACTGACAGACCACATAGTTGCACTAAGCAGGCTTGAAAATGGCATCAAATAAAACAAATAAGTAAACTGACATTTATTAATCTATTTCTAATGTTTGTAATTGTATTAATATAACTTGCATTTTTATTAGTGCCTTGTGTAAATATTCACTAATTAATTTAATGTTGACAGTAGAGAACAATAAATGGTATTCCACCATGATTGTTCTCTACTTTAAAGGAACCCAAGTACGGGAACACCTGGTCCAAAAACATAGCCAACCCGATAGAGTGTGACTTAATAATATTTTCTGTGCTTAAAAGATTGCAAATAAAATGTTCCCGGTACCTCAATTCAATTGCTAAAAAATGCTGTATTTGTTTGCATTGAGGCAGCCATCTTGGAACAGGGGCCATCCTCGCCTCCCACCATGGGCTGTCCAGAGAGATAAAAATTATAATAAACCACCCCTTTCAGCTCTAGTCCTCCCATTTACATCACAAGAGGCATTACTTTTGCCCGAACAGGTCACTCAAGCAAGTGCTGAGGTGGTACTCCGGGAGCCGAGCCGCACATTTACATATTGAGCTGCAGGATGACGTCATTGATCTGTACTTACAATGGCTTATATATTCAGAACGTAAGGTATTTGGAATATAGTGTAACAGGGCAAATGTATAAAGTTGGGCATGGTGTACTGATTTCTGTGATGTGGTTATGCCGATGATTGTCTAGCTTTAAAAATTAATTGTAACGTTTGCTTAATTTTTCAGAAAAGGTAAAAGTTAATTCTAGATTTATAAATAAACACATTAAACTCATAGTTCGCTGAAGGTGCAGATAACTCGTAGGCCAGTCCATACTATTGGATCAATTATATGGCTCCCATAGAAACTCCTGTAACTCTTCCTTGGCCCTTCAGAAGTTTTTACAAGCAAGTTTGCAGTGTGATTACATGGCTTACGCAAAAGATTTCCTGGAAACGACTTGCATCCAACTATCTAGCAAGCTAACTAACTTAAACCAATAGGAGCCTATAAGTCTAAAACTCAGTAGTTTCCATAGTAATGCCACACATCACTGCCCACTACATACGGTCAACACACTACACTAACATCCTCCCATCCATATCTGTTCATATATGTATCATTATAAAATAGTGATGATAAAATACACAGATTAAAATGACAAAATATCTTACAGCTTCTTCTGAATTGTACCGATGCAAGAACTGAGTGAATTTTAAATACACACAGTAACCCAACTCTTAATCAATCGTCAAAATGCTATATACTAAATTCTATAGTGCAGTATCAGAAGGCAAATTGTAGTACAAACCCACCCATTGGCTCCTTGGTTCATTCTAATCCATATATAGATAAAATCCCTATACTATATACAGTGAGGAAAAAAAGTATTTTATCCCCTGCTGATTTTTAACGTTTGTCCACTGACAAAGAAATGATCAGTCTATAATTTTAATGGTAGGTGTATTTTAACAGTGAGAGACAGAATAACAAAACAAAAAAACAAGAAAAACGCATGTCAAAAAAGTTATACATTGATTTTTAGGTTAATGAGTGAAATAAGTATTTGATCCCCTATCAATCAGCAAGATTTCTGGCTCCCAGTAGTCTTTTATACAGGTAACGAGTTGAGATTAGGAGCAATCTCTTAAAGGGAGTTTCTAATCTCAGCTCGTTACCTGTATAAAAAGACACCTGTCCACAGAAGCAATCAATCAGATTCCAAACTCTCCACCATGGGCCAAAGAGCTGTCCAAGGACGTCAGGGACAAGATTGCAGACCTACACAAGGCTGGAATGGGCTACAAGACCATCGCCAAGCAGCTTGGTGAGAAGGTGACAACAGTTGGTGCGATTATTCGCAATTGGAAGAAACACAAAATAACTGTCAGTCTCCCTCGGTCTAATGCTCCATGCAAGATCTCACCTTGTGGAGTTTCAATGATCATGAGAACGGTGAAGAATCAGCTCAGAACTACACGGGAGGATCTTGTTAATGATTTCAAGGCAGCTGGGACCATAATCACCAAGAAAACAATTAGTAACACACTACGCTGTGAAGGACTGAAAGCCTGCAGCCCCAGCAAGGTCCCCCTGCTCAAGAAAGCACATGTACAGGCCCGTCTGCAGCTTGCCAATCAACATCTGAATGATTCAGAGGAGAACTGGCTGATAATGTGGTGGTCAGATGAGACCAAAAAAGAGCTCTTTGGCATCAACTCAACTCGCCATGTTTGAAGTAAGAGGAATGCTGCCTATGACCCCAAGAACACCATCCCCACGATCAAACATGGAGGTGGAAACAATATGCTTTGGGGGTGTTTTTCTGCTAAGGGGACAGGAAAATTGCACCGCATCAAAGGGATGATGGAGAGGGCCATGTACCGTCAAATCTTGGGTGAGAACTTCCTTCCCTCAGCCAGGGCATTGAAAATGGGTTGTGGATGGGTATTCCATCATGACAATGACCCAAAACACACAGCCAAGGCAACTAAGAAGTGGCTCAAGAAGAAGCACAGTAAGGTCCTGGAGTGGCCTAGCCAGTGTCCAGACCTTAATCCCATAGAAAATCTGTGGGGGGAGCTGAAGGTTCGAGTTGCCGAACATCAGTCTCGAAACCTTAATGACTTGGAGTGGATCTGCAATGAGGAGTGGGAAAAAATCCCTCCTGAGATGTGTGCAAACCTGGTGGCCAACTACAAGAAACGTCTGACCTCTGTGATTGCCAACAAGGGTTTTGCCTCCAAGAACAAAGTGTAAGTGGTCAAATACTTATTTCACTCATTGACCTGAAAATCAATGTACTGTTTAACTTTTTTTGACATGCGTTTTTCTTGTTTCTTGTTTTCTGTCTCTCACTGTTAAAATACACCTACCATTAAAATTATAGACTGATCATTTCTTTGTCAGTGGACAAACATTCAAAATCAGCAGGGGATGATTTTCTTTTTTCCCTCACTGTATGTAGCAGAGTTTCGATTAGGACCCACTACTTGCCCTCTAACAAATAACAAAAGATCTAACTACACTGCATCTATCCTACCATCTATATTCACTTATATATCACATATATAAGTATATCTTATCTTAGCATGGCAATAATTAACCATTGATCAGAGTTCCATTAAGTAAGCTGTTAGTACTTCATCATTATTGATTGCGAGTAATAAATGAATCCTATAGCACCGCATTTGACACTCATATCCCAATAGTGTTCCTGTTGGTAAACCAAATTGTAATGTAATCCAATTGCTACTAAGTACCCTATCATATCATTATGATAGCAAATGTGTGCCTAAACAAACTTTTGGAAGATAATTATAGAACAATTGTCAATTACTTGCTATTTGTAACATAATATTGTAACATGGGATCCCTTGGGGACATAGGGCTCCTTAGGGACTCCTAAAATGTTAGGTTAGTATACCATGGGGTTAATTTTAGATGCCACATGGGTCCATTTCAATAGGTATTCCTATCGTGTTAGGTTAGAATAACATTGGGGTCCATAGGCAAGGATGGGTATAACTTTAATTGTTGTGAGTTCTCAGTGTAGGGTTTAGCTTGTACTACAGGTTTAGGCTCAAGACTTACTGAGAACATGTAGAATTAGACTTTATTTCTTAAGGGAGCCATGTGAATGCCCTTTAGGTGGAAACATAGGTAGATCAGCGTACTTATCACATCTAGCTATCACTCTTTGGAGTTTACATGTAAGGATTTGTTCTGGGCTGCATGTAAAAGCTATGTTAGGGATTTCATGACCGTTCGACTCGTGAGATTTCCTACAGGGATCCATGTAATAGTTCATATGTATGTTATCTATGTAGAGTCTGTAATCTGTTACACATTCATAGCAATATCAAAGTGCTTAATTCTCCGATACTGGAAAATTTTGCAGCTGGTGATCATTTTAGATGTGAAAAAATATATATTATTCAGTATTAAATTTTGACTTTGCATGAGTAAAGTTAATAAAAATGTGCTATGACTGACCCTGCGTGTTATAAGTTTATTACTCACTCAATTTGTTCTTTGTTTTCTTACATTTCCTACGGACTTCCTCTTCACAGAAGTCTTCACAGAAGTCATTTTTTTCTGGCTAGAAGAGAATTATTTGCTATTTGGGCAATATTAATACATTTTTATTGGAGGTCATAGGGTGCTGAAGGCAAAATCTTGAATCCTTCCACTGTAAAAAAAATATACGAAAAAGTCAGCTGTTAAACATAATCAGCTGAAAATTACTATAGCGTATAAGATAAAGATAAGCATTATTTAAAGGATCAAATATACTTTTTAAATCTTTGACTAATACAAAATGTATAAATCTATATTTAAATTTTCATACCTCAATTTCATACCTCTGCAGAAAAGTGGAGGTATCCATGATAATTTGATGGAGGTTTTTTGTGTGAAATGTGTTTACATTTCTGCAGAGCAGTGATTAAATCATTGATGCAAGCTTCCTGCCTCTGTGGCGCAACTGGGAAGTGTCAATTCCAATCAGATTCATTTTCTGACAAATACTTTTGACCTTTTCCCTGTTCCCTCGTCTTCCAATGATGAGACAAAGATAACATGGTGTCCTCTATTCCATGGGCGAAGCAACCACAGGGGCAAGTGGTGGAATGCACCAATGCCTAGCTCTGAGGGGACCAGTGACAAACAAACACAAAAAACAATATACAGAGAACAATATGGGTTTTGTATGATACCATAATAAATTGCATATGAAAAAGGTAATAATATAATCTGCTCAGCATAAGTCTAGCACTAGGACATTTTTAAATATAAATTCAAAAATATGGTGTAGAGTATGGGAAGAGTTAGCACAATGACCTAGGTCAAATTGGTTTATTTTTTCTTTTCTCTTTTTTTTTTGTTTCAAATTTACTCTAATGAGCATGTGTGAGTAAAAAGACAAAAGCCAGATTAGTTCACTCACTTTCATGCACTCACTTGGTTTATTTTAATAGCACTTGAAGTGAATATTTCAAAAGTAAAATGTTCTGTATCAACTCAAAAAAGCATTAGAGCCTCCAATCATTGGCCATTTACTATTTTAAAATTTCGACTTCATTATTATGATGACCATTTTTATTATTGTTATATATTATGTTTACAGGTACCCCTCCACACACCGTACACACATATGCAGCATTAGAGTATGTGTTAAGTAGCCCAGAAAAGTACTGATAAGCTATGTATATGCCATAAATGATGTATATATTAGTTACAGTGTGTATTATTTTGTTATAGTGTGTATTAATTATCTATATATGGGGTAAGGGTGGACAACATATCTAAAACTAAAATTTTAGAGATTAGAGATGCATCATACTTTTAATGATACTGAGCATTTATAGTATTTACCATATTTTTGAAATCGTAAGGGTTATGTTCTGGTAATCGGAATTGGAACATAGTAAGAACAACATTATTATCCTTGACATGAAACAAGAAACATCCTTGTTACTATTACTGTATGAAGCTTAAATGCCACTGACGTTAATATAATAAGCCATACGAGACACAAAAAGGTCAGACATAAATATGTATTTTTACACTATAGTGGAATATTTCTCCATTAACAGTCTCTGCTGTTCAGTCCAGTTTGTCACTGTCTCACTTGGTAAATCTCAGCTCTGTGAACTCCCTAGAACAGCGCCATGAGAGCCATGCAAGAAGAACTGTGAAGGTTTTTGTTGTTTTGTGTGTAGTTGAGACTTCACCTCCAGGCATGCTTTGAATGTAGGTGTCCCTGGGCACATGCCTATTCTGCTTAATGGTAAATCTGGACCTGAGTATTATGGAATCCTTGTAGTTAAGGTAGGTAACTTTTTAATTTAAACTGGAACAATTACTTGGAAAGTGATTTTATTGATCAGTAGACCTATATTCCCATGTATTTAATATGTGTTTGTCGATTGCTGTGACATTGTCAAAAGTTTACAAAAGAGGACACCAGTTGCAAATCAACATACAGTCAAATTATGAAAAATAAAAATGGGTGGTCTGCGTCTGTATATTTTACATCTCTTTGAGGTATAAAAGATAAGAGACAATGATTAACTCTTTAATATCTCTAACAAAATAGTAACATTTAGCAGGAAAACAATAGTACATATAATTGCAATGTAAAATGATAGCCACAGGTGAACAGTTTAACTACTATTTCACTTTTCGTATATGAAGTAGACCTCCAAACAACGGTTTGCAGTTGGGGCTGACTTAATACACTGGGACTCTGCAGATGCTGTGATGTAAAATAAACAGGTTCTAGCTACCCTTTATTGTGTATGTATAAGGGATCGTCCACTTATATTAATTTATAACAAACTTGCTCACTGTGCCTTAGTGGGTAGAGCTACATCTCACTGACGAGGCCCAAGAGAGGCCGAAACGTACGTCTGGGGTCAACTGTACTGCACATATAATAGGTTTGTTTGTTTATTTAATAACTTATTAAAAATAAAAGCAGTATTTGAAGAAAATGAATTGAAGGCAGCTTTTAAATCTTACACTTGAACTGTAATGTTTTGAAAGTAGCAGAACTGATTCTCTCCACCTTTTATTTGATATCAAGGTGGTGGAGTAAGATCTGCTTGAGAGCTTGTACTATCCTACATTTTTTTACTAAGGAATCTAGGTTTTCATTCAATGGCAACTATCTGCCCCATTAAATTAGGGCTATGGTTTAAAACGTAGCCTGTAACTCCAATTTTACAGGTTACGGCTATTAAATTTGCCCCGTAACACACCCCACAGCGGACTTGCTGCCGTAAATTATTTGATCTGTTAAGCCCGTAACCGCTACGTTTCCAATCATGCTATCAAATTGCAACAAAGTCACCCGCGAGCAAGCCCGTAACACGCAAATAAAGTCCAAAGCCCAACGTGTGCTCGAGAAGAGCCCCAAGTGGGGTAATGTCCAATATGTAGCACTTATAATGCAAATAAATACACAATACTGTACATTTATTAAAAGTGATAGTGATGTTAGGTCTTAGAATTAATAGCGCAACATTCTCAAGCCCGCAAACCGGCCCCGAAAAATACTTTATTTCATGTTTATATTCTGTGTTATATCGATACCTGCAATCAATGTGGTAAGACATGTACTGTAACTCGCATGTAATGGAATATCATATTTACGGCTTTATTAATATTGCATTAAAATGGAATGTGGGCCCGATCACAAGCTGTAATTGAAGCCCATAGGACTTTGAAATCTCCCCTCCCCTTCTTCAGTGATGTAACGCTAATGATCTCTTTTTCCATTGGCTCCGTCTAAACCCGTAACTACGGTCTACACTAATTGATCGTCTGCACGGTCACAAATCCAACTTTCTACGAACGAGCTACGATTTTAGTCTCAAACCCGTAGCTCGCAGCCCCTTCTAATTTAATATTTTAAGGCCAGCAACCGTTACGTGCGTCACGTTGGACTTACAGGGCTGGAATTTATTATGGCCCTATATCAGCCCAGGAAATAGTGCTAATGGGAACCATTATTTGCTGTTAGGCAAATAAACACTCCATTTAGGACAGCTTTCTTTGCAGATCTTCTCCCGCTCCTGGACACCTAATAAGGTGATGCAAAAAATCAGATCTGCTGAAATCTTAAACACTACATTTTTTTTTTTAAATACCATGATTTTTTTTCTTCAGATGGGTCACTTTTTGTGTTAATAAATTATTAAATAAACAAACAAATCTATTGTATGAACACAGCGGTGGTCTTTTAAGAAATTTTCTGTAGTTCAGTATTAGATAAAACATGATGCACAAGACATTGAACTGGCAAATAGCTTTATATGTAATGTGGTCATTTAACTGTTCTTTTATTGAGCAATTAACTACAAAGTGTAGATTGTTATTTCAAATTATATTTCCCAAAACAGTTTTTGAAATATATCAAATTGTTTCCAGACACTCTATAAATTCATGTTTGCTGGATTTAGTTATGCTCTATTTTTATTGTTTCTGTCAAAAATACAATTCTGCAGTGTACAGTTTATTACATCTGTCAGAAACCCTTACATGTGATAGTAACACAAATTCAATGTCATTATATACGACAGCCATGCACTGACTGAGTTTTCCTATTTCTACTTATATATTGAATGCAGTCATATTATTATTTTTATACCTTTTTGTTATGAATTTGTATTCTCTAGCGTGGTAGGCAAGGCAGCTTTGTTTTCTTCTTCCAAAAAGTGGGGTTTTAGAGATGCTTAAGATATATAGTAGGTTTCATGGATTATGAACAAATCTGAGGAGAATCAGTAGTGTATAAAAACATTTTGCATGGAAAAAATCCCAAAATAAACATTAATAAACTTATCCTAAAGTTTGCAAAATGTCCGGCAGTTGATTTTGAGAAGGACAATCCAAGCTAAATTAGCATAACATGTTTAATTAGTTGTGGCCAATCAGAGGCAGGTATTTGAAGAAAATTAACTGAAGGCAGCTTACATTTGAACTTACATTTTTGGTATGTATCAATGTATCTGTTGGCCCCTCACTTGCTGAAGTTGGATAAAAATGGGGATAAACAGGGATACAGCAGTTAAATTACAAATTACTTCTAGGTTTTTATGGGAACTATTTATAAAGTGGCATAAATTGTAAAGGACCACCGTGGTCTTATTTCCATACTATGAAAAATAGTCACAACATCCACCTTAACGTCCAGAATCACATACCGGCAGAGAAACTACAAATCAGACAGCTCCATTTAAATGACCATCTCCAATGCCTACCATTCAAGTGCACTATTTTTTCTTCTTAAATCAGTAGCGCCCAAGGTTTTGCTGTTCCCTCCCCAAGCTACCTGAGTTGTCTGATCCAAAACAACTGACACATCCTATTAATTATTATAGGTAATTATCTTTTACAGTGGGCTGCTTTTGCTTTGTTTGCTTACCTGACTTGTTCCCTTGAAGAGTGGTCCTATTTTAATTTGTTTTTTATGGTGATGCTCCAGCACTAGAAGCTGAACCACACGAGCGGACCAGTAGGAATCTTTGCATTAAAAATACAATATGGAGATTTACTTTATGGACTTTACATAGAGATGCACTCCGAGGGATGGGAGAAGTAAATGAGGTCATCATGACAACCCCATAGGTAAATAAAACAAATCTAAGTTCACTGTAAGAAAATGCAATATTCTGATAACATCCAGATGATAAAATACTGTGATTACCAGTAATATTAAATTATACCATATCTGGAATCTCCACTGTGTAATATTTATTGCATGAAACCCTTGTCAACCTAAGGATTTACTATATTATTCCTATGTACATTAGACTCAGGAGAAACAGATCATTTTTGTCACAAGCTAAATCACATGTAAGTCTAGACTTCTGAATCTCATATATCCTCTTGAGAATGTTAATAAGTCATTCTAGGAAGTTAGATTATTGGATAGGAGCCATTCTCTGCTTGTAAAGAACAATAATATATTTAACTGATTTACAATGCTCACACATTTGTTACAAACTACTGTATTACTGTATAAGCACATCAGTGCTATTATCAAGTAACCTTTAGATATGTTATATGAGGCTGAAAATATGTTTTATTTTGGAGAAGGCTTATATGTTTTGATCATTTTTGAATAATTGATCATTTTATTGTAAACCCAAGGAGGGAGGATGCAGTGCACATTAAGCATTATTAATATTTTTATTGTTTTTATATTATTGTATTATTATTACTTATATTTTTTCATTACTATTATGGTTATTGCTATTACTATATTTGAAAACCATTGTATTTGTTGGTGTTGTTTGCATATAATTAGTGCCATTAGTTCTCATAAATGATTGGTAATAATACTGAGCAATGATGTTAACTGTAGTAGTTGATTCTCAGTGATTTAATCTTTTATTAACTCTTTATTTTTTATTTTGAAGCCTTTTAACAATATATTGTGTAAAACAATATCAATAAAGCGAAAGTGAAAAAGTAACATTTAACAATTTAGGGCCCAAAAGTGTAAATGAAGATCAGAGGACATTTCTTCAGCCACAGAATATTTATTTTCCCCCATTTGTTGTAACAATCATCGAAGCCAGACCTGGGCATTTTGCGGCCCACTGCCCACATCTGGCCCTTTGGCTGTCCCTGTCCAGCCCGCTACAATAGCATCCGATACACAGCCTGGGAGGAGGTGACTGAGCGGAGCTCCCCATGCTCCTACCTGCCCGGCCTCTATCAGCCCCTGTCCCGGATCCCATTGCTCACAGGCTGGGTATCCTTCCCCTGCTAGATCTTCATACTGCAGGTGGCCTGGGGGTGTTTTACAAGAACATTTAGTTTATATATATATATATAGGGCCCATAATATTACGTGACTTCGCTAGGAATTCCCTAGTGAATATCATCTCTAGGACCCATATTATTCTAAGGAGACTGTTTGTGTCACCATTGTGAATAAAATTAATTAAGCTATAAAATGAATATTGAGCAGAATTAAGTGCAACCTATGGTTCGGCCCTCCGCAACAGTCCCAGTTTCTCATGTGGCCCCTTTGGAAAATGTATTGCCCACTGCTGATCGAAGCTGTCCTTGGATTTTTGGGTCTTACCACTGGACCCTGATGGACATTAGCCATCTAGCGAGTTGAATCAAATATAATGTATATTTGTAATTGTATAATGTAATTTGCGCCAGGGTTCATATTATCTTATCAGTCCCTGCTGTGCCCAGATCCTAACGTAAGTAGCTGAAAGCTGGGACTGTAGACTCCTTGGCACCTAACTGGGAAAATAGAAAGGCTGACACCGGGTCCTTGGGGCCAGTCCTAGCCCAATTAGGGGTAATTCAAAAGGGCAGAAGGTGAGAAACTTGTGTTTGTCTAAGGGAGTGGCCCACTGCTGATTGGGGCAAAACCAATATAAAATTATGTACTGGAAATAAATAAAGTTTATGTTCTGTTTGGGGCACATATGCATGGTATGTTTCATTTGGATGGAAGGCTTTTATTATTTTAACTGGGTAATAATCACTTAGCATCCTGAAGAAGGGGATAGATGAACCGGCTGAGATCTGTGGGTAGCATTAGTCTCCTTGTCCTTCTCAAGGCCATTGAAGATTAAATCATGCCATTTATGCTGATCCTGTGATAGTGTGTTCCTGATGATACTGGTGTGACCGCCGGACACCGAGAAGCCCCGCCTCATCTCAATCCTGAGGGAGAATTCCTGTAGCTGAAGGCAAGAATTTTTGGGGGTAAAGCAAACCACCTCCCCTGGGTTGTGAAAGGGGGATATGGGAAAGATATGAAAAATAATAGGGGATAAAAGGGGAAGGGAGGGGGGAAAAGGTAGATTGACAGCAACATATTGTACTTTGATAAAAATAAATGATTTTGATTAATTGACATTGTTATTACTTCTCACCTTGGTGCAGGTGTACTCTGTAGATTAACCTGGGTTTGAATCCGGACCTCTGATCACTTTGTTGCAGGCATCTTACAGTTTGACAGGGAGAGGGAATGAGTATTTATAGTGGTGCAAAATGTAGTAGTCAACAGTAGTAAAGAATAAGCCACTAGAGTTGAGTTAGGAGAGTATAAGTGTGGGTTGTGTGAATAAGATAAGGACAATGGCGTATTGGATGTGTTTGGGGTGAGTGGTGTGCACCCTTGGGCTGGTAAGGAAATAAGGAGTTAGTTGGAGTAAACCAAATGGGTCGGAATACATTATGACCTCTATGCAGACAATACAATGTTTTTTTTATGGAGGAGGGAATTCATGCTTCAGTAAATCTTACTATACATGGTTTGCTCTGCTCTCTAAGTCAGCTGTCTATTTTGTGACATTTTGTGCAAACAAGGCTATATATTTTAACCAATTAGAGATGACACCAATTAAATTAAAGCATGGACTGGGACAAGCATGTGCACAAGAGTGTTATCATCACTGAGCATGAGTGATGTTAAAGGGATTTGAGATTAATGAAGAGTATGCTTAAGCAGAAAATAGTTATAACATGTTTTTAATTAGGAAAAAATAATTACATTTCAATGTCTTTGCTGGTCCCAGGAGGCATCAATGAGATTCTGGTGAAGGATGTTTGTAAAGGGTTGTATATATTTTAGCAGGAACAAGGCATGCAATTAAGTTTAGAAGCTAAAGGGAAAGGAATTGTGTCAGATACCAACTACTCCAATGATATAATACACTTGCTTCCTCTCTTCCTCCTTCTCAACTGCTCCCTTCAATTCAGCAAGCCCTCAGGCTCTAAACTATTATAAAGTGATGAAGACAGATAAAATGTAACATTCAATACCAAATCAGAGCCTGCAAAAATTTTCTCAAATATGGTTTCATATATGTTACTAACTGATGTTAGTTGCATACTTCATAAACACACGCATTTTTTACAAACTACAGTTGTACTTGAAGAAATCTGAGCCTGAGAGCACTAGAAACATAATGCTGATTCTGTTTATCATGCCTTCTTTCTGCAAATTAGGCATTAGCAGGTCTCTACACTAGTCAAGTTATGGAGCACTGAGAAATAATTTAGAGCACTAGACATAAATTTAAACCACTGCAAATGTGTTTTTTAAGCTTTGTTCCCCCCAAAATGATTTTTTAGTTCCCCCAAAAACGATTATTAGTTAAAAACTATATAAATGCTTAAAGCTAGCTTCTTAAAATGTTTTATAGAGTTATGTATGTTCCAATATATATATATATATATATATATATATATATATATATATATATATATATATATATATATATATATATATATATATATATGTTTAAAAAACTTATTATGAGAATAATTATGGAGGAAAGTGTCACAAAGCTAGTTTTAAGTTAAAAAAAAATAAAAAAATTTGATGCCTCTGATGGTCCCTGCATGTATCTACGATAATTTGGTGATGGTTGGATTTGTGAGAGGCACATTTGCATTTCTGTATGAGCAGGGTTTGCATCTACCTGTTTTTCAGAATGCACAGATGAAAGGGATAACTATCAAGTTCATATTGCTTCAACTATATAACACATCTAATTTGTCCCCCACCTCTTCACTGATTAGTATGTTTTCCCCCCTTCACCCGTCCCTCCACTCTTCAGCAGATAACAACATGCCCTCAGGCTCCAAGCCAACAGGAAATGTTGAAGTCAAACAAGCAGGAGATTTCTATACACAACTTTACAATGTCTATCAAACTTCTGACCTTGCTAGTGCTGTTATTGTGAAATGGAAATGTCTAGGAGCGCCAACAGCTCATCTGCAGAGTGTTAGGCTACACAAGCTCACAGAATGAAACTGCTGAGTACTGAAGAGCTAAGTGAGTAAAAATGTACTGTCCTCACTAGCGAGTAAGAAACTGCCTCTGAAAGCTATGTTCTCACAAAGGCTGCACATTGGGAGCTTCTTGAAATGGGTTTCCATGCCCAAGTAACCACACACCAGATTTAGATCACCAAGCACAATGCCAAGCATCTGCTGGAATGGTATAAAGCACACCACGATTGGACTCTGGAGCAGTGGAAACACAATGGCGTTACCAAATTTATTTCCTCCAACTCCCATCTAGACCCCTTCCAATCTGGCTTCTGGCCACAACACACCACAGAGATTGCCCTCACAAAACTCTCTATTGACTTGCTCATTACCAAATCAGAGGGTAACTTCTTTTTTCTAATTCTCCTGGATCTCTCTGCTGACTTTGACACAGTTGACCACCTTCCATCCAAATTCTCTGCTGTCTTGGCATCCGTAACACAGCTCCCTCATGGTTCATTTCATAACTACAAAATTGAACATTTATTGTCTACTTCTCTGGCACCTCTTCTTTGTCTCACCATCTGAGGTAGCCTAGTTTAAATCCTAGGCTACCTCTTCTCCTGCATCTATACATCCTCCCTTGGTACCCTAATAAAATCTTTTGGATTTCAGTATCATCTATATGCAGATAACCCATTAAATCTGCCTCCTACCACCAGATCTATCCCTCTCTATTCTAGCACGACTTGCCAAATGCCTCTCCAGCATATACCCCTGGATGTCTGCCTATCAACACAATATGTAAAAGACTACGCTCCTAATCTTCCCACCCTCTACTACAGCTTCTACTCCTCAAATATCTCTCACTGTTGACAATGCCATCATTACTCCCACCTCCCAGAGGCGTTGTCTTGGGGTTCTCTAAATGATGCCATTTTTACATAGAAACATCTCTAAAATATGTCACCCATCTAGACTACTGCAACTAGCTTCTTGCTGGCCTTCCCATAACTCACCTGTCTTCACTCCAATCCATAATGAATGCCTCCACTAGACTTGTATACCATACTCAATGCTCAATGTCTGCAGCACTTCTATATAAGTCACTAAACTGGCTTACCATAAGCTCCAGGATAAAATAAAAAAATCATAACACTAATCAACAGTGCACCCCTTATAGTTCTTCTCTTGTGTCAAAATACTGTCCCACCTGCCCTCTTTGCTCTGCTAATGACCTTCTTCTTTCCTCCTCTCTAATCATCACCTCTCACTGCCGTTTTCAGGGCATTTCTCGTGCTGCCCCTACTCTGTGGAACTGCTTACTTTGCTACACTTGGCTATCTTCATGCCTCAAAACCTTAAACAAATCACTACAAACATATGTTTAAAGAAACTTATCACCTTTTTAGCCTTAATATGTATACCTGCATACTCTACATCATAATATCGTTCACACCTACAATCTACAGTGCAACACACAACCACCTCCATTTGCTTGAGCCTATTGCCTTACATATTGCCATCTTGCATCTATCTCCCTTCTGTATCATACCCAAACCCTTTGGACAGGGCCTCCATTCCTTTGCAATGTGTTAAAACTGTTTTTTTTTACCTTGTACTTAACCACTATATAGCTCCACAGAATAATCTATTCACGATTTTACACTTAATCTTTGATTACACATATTTACAGATTACTACTAATAAACATAAATTAAATTACTCACATAGTGCTAGGTCACTCCATACACACACCTCCATTCCATCCCACCCCCCATCCCACAACAGTTAATGAATGCACATAAAACTCACTTTTTCTCCCCATCATATATATACAGTAACACTTATTTTTATTTATTGTTATGTTATTTTGGGGATTGATATGGAGGGAGGAGAGAGGAGAAGAGTGGAGAGCGGGGAGGAGTGGAAGAGGAGAGGCGAGGAGGAAAGAGAGGAGGAGGTGGCCCTGGGGAGTGGTGGAAGAGAGGAGGAGAAGGTGAGGAGTGGTGGAGGAGAGGAGGAGGAAGAGGAGGAGGAGAGTAGGGGAGGAGTGGAGAAGGTAGAGAGTGGAGGAGAGAAGAGTAGTGGAAGAGGTGGAGAGCGGAGGAGAAAATGATAGTGGAGTAGGTGTGTTGTGGCAGGGTGCCCATAGAAATAGGCACATCTAGTCCAGGGACAGAGGGGGAGGGGCCTGATCCCTAGGGGGGTAGTTTTGGGAAGGGAGAGGCCTCGGGACAGTTCAGGGAGCTAAGAATCCACTTTCGACAGTCGGGAGGGCAAAAGGCTAAAAGCAAGCTCGGGGCCCTGAACTAAATGCACCAGGAGAATGGTGCCTCCCTTAGTCCCATCCAAGGATGCCTGTTATCCTTGCTGGGGGGAGGGAAGTTAGGCCCGGCCCTAGGGCCCAGGCATGGAAGGAGGTAGCGACCGTAGTATTAGCAGTGGGAACAGTGGAAAGGGATGCCAGGTCTGTGACGCACCGCTTTAATGACATCAGGGCCAAGGGGAGGAGGATGATGGCCCCCGAGTAACTGTGCACTATAATAAGTGGGAGTATAGATGGATGCGTCATTAAATCCATGAAGCTGACAAATCACTGTCATTCATGGGCACAACAACAGTAATCAACCAATAGAGAGTCCATGAGCCACATTAAATTCTAAGCCGGTTGCAGCACCGGTACACCCGCAAAGCCTGCCGGCTTGAAATTCGGTGGAGTTACAGAGCTATTAAATTAGCCAAGCCCTCAACAGACGTGGCCGACATCGAGACCTGTAAACCGTTCTTGCGCACGTTGCATGTGCGGCCGTGAGGGCCCTTTTTCAGGGGAGGAGGATGTCATCTGGGCAGTGAGGTCACTAGCAGGGCCATTGGCCGCACTGGCGGCATTTTACCCCACTGTCACCCTCCTTCAGAAATTCAGCATCTCACCAGGCACCTCCTACCGGAGGCAACAGCGGGGCTTGACACCATCTCCTCCTCCCCTACCCAGTGTGGCAGACTCCCCCCATGCCTCCGCCAAGGCTACCAGCACCACTGCTCTTGATGCTGCCTCCTGGGGGTATGCCTCCCCCTGCTCCCCCCCTCACCACCACCAAGGAGACGGCGGCCGCCAACAGGGAATTGGGGCCCTGATGCTAGTCAGAGGTGAAACTGGATTGGATTACACAGTCCAGAGGTTTAATCATCTGTTTCATTGAGGAGATCTAGACAAGTTGTAAGTGCTATGCACATTAATGGAGTGATTTCTGGTGATCCTTTTTTTCATCCACATGTGACCCTGGTAGGTGCTATGCATCATGCTAATTCTAGACTATGACATTACCCCCTTTAGGTATCCCCTTTTCCCCCAAAACAAGCCTCTTGCCCTCCCGGGATCCACCAACACCACACCCATGATATTAATGCACAGTCTTGTACCGTATTAGTCAGAATATAAGCAACACCTTTTTTCCGATTTTCGAGCTTGCGAGTTACGGGCGCGGCTTATATTCGCGACCGTAAAAAAAATCATTGCCGGTTTGCGAACTTTGCTTGTTACGTGCGCGTCTTCTACTCGCGAACACAAAAATAACTGCCTATTTGCACGATTGTCGAGTTTAGGGTGCCGATTTTCGTGCTTGAGACTGCGGTATTGAATAGCGGGTTTACGGTTTTAGTGATTCTAACATACTGTAAAGCCTTTAAACTGCAAAAAAAGCCATTCTTGCAATGGCTGATCACTTTGAGAGTCTTTTTCTCTCCAATTTTACGTGTGCGGCTTATATTTGAGTACTATCTTTTTTCTATTTTTTCCCCTTGAACTTTACGGGTGCAGCTTATATGTGGGTGCGTCTTATATTCGGACCAATACGGTATATTTCTGATTATGCTCTGTGTATGAAATAACGTTTTGTTATACCATTTTCACTGTGTCAGTGTCTTTTCAATGTTTGGGGTTTTGGGACATTTACATACATGACATTTGTGTCACATTCCTATATCTGTAAACTAATGAGTCCTAGATACTATGCAATAGATTAATAAATATAATAACAATAATAATATCATAAGATATTATATAATAATATATATCATATATGATAATAAAGTGTTAATACACATAAAAAGTGGAATTTGTGATACTGTGGAGTAGCAACATCCCCCTGAAGGCCTGATAACAATATAAAAGGTTTGTGAGCTGTTTTGGGGCCTGTTTACAAGTGGATTTACCTTACAAGTAAAGGCTGATAAATTGCAGAGTGCACTAATTGTGCCCAGGTGAGAGGGGTGTGGCTTGACTGTTTAACTAGTATAAAAAGTTTGTGAGTTGTTTTGGGGCTGTTTACAAGTGGATTTACCTTACAAGTAAAGGCTGATAAATTGCAGAGTGCACTAATTGTGCCCAGGTGAGAAGGCAGAAGTTAATATAAATAGGAGAAGGGGCAAACTTGTGAGCTTGCGAACATTTTCAGTATCAAGTGCAATT
Organism: Discoglossus pictus; assembly: GCA_027410445.1. Taxonomy (NCBI): domain Eukaryota; kingdom Metazoa; phylum Chordata; class Amphibia; order Anura; family Alytidae; genus Discoglossus; species Discoglossus pictus. The sequence goes on from CM050165.1 coordinate 77,881,577, forward strand.
CTAGTAAAAGTGTAGGAGTTTAAATAAAAGGAGGGACTTCTAAGAAAAGGGAGGGCAGATTTATAGTGCAAAGGAGGAAAACTTTATACAAATATATTATTTTATATTCTTTATTTTTCCCACTGAAATTTTGTAGACAATAATAATAATTATGAGTCAGTCCAGTGGCAACCTCACTCAGTGTACATCCTGTCATATGTATGCAATACTGGAACAGTTGATTCAGGGTCCATACCTCTGTGAGAGGTGTGAGCATGTTGCCTCTCTGGAAGCTCAAATTGGAGATCTGGAGCAGAGAATTGCAGCACTTAGTGATATTGCTGCACTGGAAAGGGGGTTGGTGCTCACTGAGCACAGTTTAGCTGGGCCTAGCAGAGAGGGTGGAGCTGGGGCTAGTGAGGATGTCTAGGGAGGTAGCTGGGTTACAGTTACAAGGGGAAGCAGGGGGAACAGGAGGAGGCAGGCCAGTTCTGAATTGGCAAAAACCAACAGATTTGCCAGATTGAGTGAAACTGTTGGGGATGTCCATTCAGGAATGGCAATGCCAGATAGAGCTGTTCCCTCTAACAGCCAGGAGAACAGCTCTACTGGAAGAGAGGGAGGGCAGAATAGGCAGAGCAACAGACAGGTTTTGGTTGTAGGGGACTCTATTATTAGGAAGGTAGACAGGGTGATTTGTCACCCAGATCCCAGCAATCAAACAGTTTGCTGTCTCCCGTGTGCTCGGGTTCGTCATGTTGTAGATCGGGTAGACAAATTATTGGTAGGGGCTGGAAATGAACCAGCGGTCTTGGTACATATTGGTACCAATGACAAAGTTAGTGGAAGATGGAGTGTCCTAAAGAATGATTTTAGAGACATAGGTAATAAGCTGAAGGCAAGGACCTCCAAGGTAGTATTTTCTGAGATACTACCAGTGCCACGTGCTAGCCCAGGGTGGCAGAGGAGCTTAGGGAGGTTAATGCGTGGCTAAAGATGTGGTGCACTAAGGAGGGGTGTGGGTTTTTAGAGCACTGGGCTGACTTCTCACTTCGGTACAATCTCTACAGTAGGGATGGATTGCACCTTAATGACGAGGGAGCTTTTGTACTAGGGGATAGGATAGTAGAAAGGCTGGAGGAGTTTTTAAACTAGTAGATGGGGGGAGGGACTAGATATAAGTAATGGGGTAGAATGTGTAGAGGGTATAAGGGATGAATTAACAACTCATAGGGGAGGAGATGGGGGGAGGGGTAGTATAGTCAATAGGGAGGTAGTACTAAGTAATTTAAGTACAGTGGCAGGCATTTCAGAACTACAGACTTGTAACATAAGGTGTACGCTTGCTAATGCCAGAAGCTTGCCAGGAAAAATGGAAGAGTTAGAATTATTAGCAATTAATGAAAAATGGGATTTAATAGGCATTATCGAAACATGGTGGGATGAATCTCATGACTGGACTGTTAATCTGGATGGTTATAACCTATTTAGAAAAGATAGAGGCAATGGTAAACGAGGAGGAGGGATCTGTCTGTATGTTAAGCCTTAATTTAAGCCTATAATCAAAGAAGATATTTATGGTGGACCTAGTGATAAAGCTGAATCTTTGTGGGTAGAGTTAAATAGGGGAGCAGCAAATTCCAAAAGAATTTTAGTAGGAGTATGCTATAAACCCCCAAATATAGCTGAAAGTGAGGAAATACAATTATTGTTACAGATTGAAAATGCAGCTAAGCATGGTCAAGTTCTAATAATGGGAGATTTTAATTACCCTGAAATAAACTGGATAAATAAGACCAGCAGTTCATCTAAGGGGAACAGGTTCTTGAGTACACTCAGGGATCATTATCTGGCGCAGGTTGTACAAAAGCCTACTAGAAATGAAGCTATCTTAGATTAATCATCACAAATAATATTGATATAGTATCAAATGTTGGAATAGGGCAACCTTTGGGAAAAATTGTGATCACAACACAGTCTCATTTGAGATTGAATTAAAAAAACAAAATTTTAAGGGGCCAATAAAAACTCTTAATTTTAAAAGGGCCGATTTTAACGGTCTAAGGGCAGCAATACAAAGTACAGACTGAGACAGAGAACTGGCAGGTAAAAATACTGAACATAAATGGACAACATTTAATCCTTACTAAATATACATACACATCGGCATATACCATGTGGGAATAAAAGTAAAAGGAGTAAATCCCATCCAATGTGGCTTAACAATGATTTAAAGATCAAGATACGGAGTAAAAACAGGCATTTAAATTATACAAACAAGAGGGGACAGAGACTGCTTTACAGGAATACAAGGAAATCAACAAGGCTTGCAAAAGCGAAATTAGACTGGCTAAAATAGAAAATGAAAAATTAATTGCAAAAGAGAGTAAGACTAACCCTAAAATATTTTTTGAAGTATAATAATGGGAAGAAGGCCACGAAGGAAGCTATAGGAACATTACAATGTGACACAGGCCGTCTGATAATTAGTGACCAGGGGAAGGCAGATGAGCTAAACAGGTTCTTTTCTTCGGTATACACAAGGGAGGTACTAGTGGTTGGGACACGGCAACATAATGGGGCTACACTACCTTTGCCAAACAATTGGTTAACACAGGAAGTAATCCAAAAGAGGTTGGAAAAAATAAATGTTAATAAAGCCCGGGTCCTGATGGAATACATCCAAGGGTACTAAGGGAACTGGGTTCTGTAATAGCCAAACCATTATATTTAATTTTTCAAGATTCACTCAACACAGGGTTTTTACCAGATGACTGGAGAAAAGCTGATGTGATACCTATATTTAAAAAGGGAGCAAGAGCAAATCCGAGGAATTATAGACCAGTGAGCCTCACTTCTGTAGTGGGGAAGCTTTTAGAAGGGTTAATAAGGGATACTATACAAGAAAATGTCTATTTGAACGGGATTATAAGTAGGAGTCAACATGGATTTATGAGGGATAGGTCATGTCAAACAAATCTAATTAGTTTCTGTGAGGAGGTTAGTAGGAACCTGGATCAAGGCAACTCAGTCTTTTTGGATTTTGCAAAGACTTTTGATACAGTGCCACATGGAAGACTATTGTGTAAACTAAGAGATACAGGAGTTGCAGTAAATATCTGCTCATGGATTGAGAGATGGCTAAAAGAGAGGAAGCAAAGGGTTGTTGTAAATGGAACATACTCCGATTGGACTAATGTAGTAAGTGGGGTTCCTCAGGGTTCAGTATTAGGTCCTCTCCTTTTTAACATATTTATTAATGACTTAGAGGTAGGATTGGAGTGTGGTGTCTCCATTTTCGCTGATGACACAAAGTTGTGCAAGGTAATTAAATCAGATAGTGATGTGCTTTCCCTCCAAAGGGATTTATATAAAATTGAGGAATGGGCATCTAAATGGCAGATGAGATTTAATACAAATAAATATAAAGTTATGCATCTGGGAAGGAAAACAGCCACGCAATTTATAGTCTTAATAGAGCAAATCTAGGTGTATCAGATATTGAAAGGGATTTGGGAGTGCTTATGGACAACCACCTAGGTGACAGTGCTCAAAGCCAAGCAGCAGCTGCAAAGGCAAATACAATATTAGCATATATTAAGAAGGGTATAGAAGCCAGGGAAGTAAATATAATTCTGCCACTGTACAAATCTCTAGTAGGCCCTCATTTGGAATATGGAGTACAATTTTGGGCACCACTTCATAAAAAGGACATTTTAGAGCTGGAGAAGGTACACAGGAGGGCAACAAAACTAATAAGGGGAATGGAGGGGCAAAGTTATGAAGAAAGACTAACCAAATTAAACATATTTTCTCTAGAAAAAAGGCGTCTAAGAGGAGATATGATTACCTTATATAAATACATCCAGGGTCAGTATAAAGATTTGTCAAAGGAGCTTTTTGTGCCAAGAGGTTTTCAACTGACAAGAGGACATCCCTTAAGGTTAGAAGTAAAAAGATTCCACCTAAAAGAATCCTATAAAAGATAAGCAGATTTCCTATGACAGCTCAACAAAGATGGCGTCTCAATAGACCCAACTTTATTAACAGATAAACAACAGAACAAGACTGTATACAAAATGATTTTGCCTGGGTAATCATGTACAACCCTCTGGGCAAGCAAAGCTAATAGCCCCACAGAAGATATCCATAAGTTTGTCTGGATGTGAGAAAGCACTTCAGGTGCAATCTCAGAGAAATTCATTTTTAAGCGAAATTAAACGAGCACAACTAATGTATATAAATGAAAGATGAAATCGCCACAACCAAGATGGCATATTAAGTAATCCATACAAAGATGGCGTCTAGTACACTTTATATTAACTAACTGAAGTTATTTCCTCAATCAACTAGTAACAAATCGAATAGGAAGGTAGCCTTACTTTAAAACGCAAGTCTATATACAGTCACTGTAAACAAGAATGAATAGACTAATAATCAAATATAAAGATCAATTGGAGTAAACCGCCACATCCAAGATGGCCCTGATTATACAAGTTTGCCACAATAAAGATGGCACTAAGAAAGCACAGATTGGCTTATAGAACCCACATGATCTATTCAGACGCAATTTGATGACACAAGATGCGCTTCCTTATGATGCTATATACCAATGCATAGTATAAAAACCTGCCTAATTCAGCTCAGTGTATTCCTAGCCTTTGACAAAGAAAGTCCTCTGTCGAAACCGGTCAGGCAAATTTCACCCCCGGTTTTAAACCTACCCTGTGGCGCTGTGGATGATGAGGCAAGAAATGGTACTGTACTAAAACTTTCAATGGGATTTTTTTTTTTCATGATGCTGGTAGTGAGTTTCCCCTGTTTAGGGGCAACCGACTTATAAACTTACTGACAGTAACTATCACAGGTGTGTGTATATATATAATATATATATTTTTCTTTAAAAGATATAAAACTAACTTAAGTATCTGAACTAAAATACCTAAGCCTCATCAGTACCAATATTTAATGCCACTTCCCAAATATCATTTTTTAACACTTATCCTTTTGCATAGATAAAAGACCAATTTTATTAATAAGGGTATCTGATTTTTGGTCTCCAAATATATGAGGATTGCCCATATGTACAATATAAGAAGTGTATAACTTAAAATTAGAAACTATGGCCCTCATTCAATTGCAATTTGGCCAATTGAATAGGGCTCTAAATAAGCACATAACATATTTTTTTAAAGAAGTTTTTAGTCAGTGAAAACCTTGCTTTTGGATAGATGCTTACTAACTAAAAACTTCTTTAAAAAAAATATGTTATGTGCTTATTTAGAGCCCTATTCAATTGGCCAAATTGCAATTGAATGAGTGCCTAAGTAATCTTTCCTAATTTAGGGGAAGAATATACAAATAGGATAAGGTATATACCCAATAACACTCAAAGGGTTTAATACAGCAATCCCCTCTTATCCTTTAGTAACAGCAATCCCCCCCCTATATATATATATATATATATATATATATATATATATATATATATATATATATATATATATATATATATATATATATATATATATATATATATATGTATACCTTCTAGCACTTGCACTTTAAATAATACTCATTTAAGTATTTTCTCATCAGTCAATACTCACTTGATTACATAAACCATATAAGCATTTTTCAGCACTTCAACCAAACAGTTTATGCCTGTCTTGTGATTAACTTTAGCACTTTATCCCTTTTTACAAATCTTATATACATAATTTTTGGTAATTTCAAATAGATGAAATAAATCTCTTCACTTAAGCACTTTACTCACTTAATCAATTTTTATAAATAATATTTTATTTTACATAGCAAGGTTTCCACCTTTCCCCATTACAACCTCACTCTTTCACAGCACATATCTTATTTTACACTGAAAGGATTATAGTAATAAATTATATTCCCTATATCTTAGACATCATTAGATATTGGATTTATTATAACATTCTAAGTTCACTTTTATTAAAAAGTTATACTGAGGCTATTGAAGCATCTGTTCACAGATACCCTTAAATTAATATGAAAAACTAAAGGCTAAACGGCGTATTTTCCTATTTTAGAGAAAAACTTAATTAAATCTAAATTTTAATTCCAAGCTTTAGTTCAATCATTACCTTATATAAATACATCCAGGGTCAGTGCCAAGAGGTTTTCAACTGACAACAGGACATCCCTTGAGGTTAGAAGAAAAACGATTCCACCTTAAAGAAAGAAAAGGGTTCTTCACAGTAAGGGTGGTTAATCTGTGGAATTCTCTACCAGAAGAGGTGGTGACAGCGGATTCGATAGATAACTTTAAAAGGGGACTGGATTTATTTCTAATTAAAAAGGGAATTCAGGGTTATCATTGATAATTAGAGAGGCAGTATTGATCTAGGGAGAAGTCCAGGCGCCAGTGTCTGGAATCAGGAGGGAATTTTTTTTTTTTTTTTATACAACTAATTAATTAATAGCTAATCCGCATATTGCAGATCAGAGGAGATCTTAAAAGGTTGAACTTGATGGACTGAAATAATTTTTTCAACCTTATACTATGGGCCTTATTCTATTAACGGCTGTAGGAGATGCGTGGCCGCAAGGACCGTCCGCAGGCTATTTGCCTATTCTATTCCTTTGTGGCCGAGGGCTCCGGCAGGCTTGCGGCCGGCGCCCTGTTATCCCTTGCGGCCGCACGCGCCGCAGTAAAGCCTTTGATCTTACACGGCCGCAAGAGTTTCGGCCGCAAGAAAGCCCCGGTTGCTATTCAATTGCTATGTAAACCCTCTCGTCATGGCCGTAATTATCTAAAACCGAGCCGCAGCTTACTTGCACCAAAAAGGTCCCGCTAGCACCCAATTAAGCACATAATAAAGCCATCCTGCACTTTGATGAGACGATAAAGTGATTGGAAGTGTTAGCATTCATAGCACAACATTCCCCTACACTCAAATCTGAAAATAATTTTTAGTTTAATTCATGTCAAATGTCCGTGTACAAAGTCCCGCGGGCTTGGAGCACCTCAGTCCCGCAAAAGGCTGCGGGATTAGCCTCCGTCAAGTCCGTAAATGGGTAAAATAGACCTACGAGTCGTGAAGGGCTTACTTACAAGTCGTAGCATAGAAAAGCCATCCTGTACTTTTATTAGAAGTGAACTGATGTTTGGTTTTTAGAATTAATATCTTAACATTCCCCTACTCTCAAATCCGCAAATAAAGATATTTAACTTCATCTATCATGCAAGCACGGGTTTGAATAACGAGCTACGGACTTGATCATTGAAGTCCGTGGGACTTGTACGGATTTTAAAATCAAAGTACAATTTGGCGATGTGCAAGCTTGAGAATGTTTTGCTATTAATCCTCATGCCCCCCCATTATGTTCCACATCATTTACAGTGCTTTGCAGTGCTGGATTGAATATATATTGGCTTCTACAATGCTTTGTTTGCGGCCCTCAACCTCCGAACCCGTACGGGTTTTAACAAGGACGAGCCCGCGGGACTACAGGACGGAAAGTAAACCGTAAATGATATATCGGATTTGGGCGATGTGCAAGCTTGAGAGGGTGTTGCTATTAATCCTCATGTCCCCCATTATGATGCCTAGCATTTACGGAGCTTTACATTGCCATCTTGAATTTATATTTGCATTTACAGTTTTCTGACTTTGCGGTTGGAAAACAAGATTTACGGGTGCAGGAAAAACGCTTGCGGCCGTTTACATGATGTGCAGCCGGCCGTAAGTGATATATCCTTGCGGCGCCGTGCATTTAAATAGCAAGGTAGCAGTAGCTCTACACGGGGCCGGAAGATGGCCGCAAGGAATCGCAGCTTTGCGGACATTTTTACGGCCGTTAATAGAATGAGGCCTTATGTAACTATGTAACAGGTGATAATGTCAATTGATAGATAGCAAAACACTTAATGGGCTGTCACCAAATGATAATGGGTATACATCTTGGCACATGGCCACCAGCAATGACGTGGGACTTTCCAGGATCAGAGATTATCCCTGATGGAGGTGAGTTGGCTATTTCTCCACGTGCCTCTGCAAAGCCTCCATGTGTTTTTGCAGCCCTTCCTGATGGGTTAGAGTAGATTAGTGTGGTGTATGTTCCCCTGGCCCCCTTCTGGATTGCTAGCTGGTGGTGGTGAAGGGGCTTGTATACCCCAATTAAGCTGTGAGCTATACCATGTAGGGCTGCTGTAGGTGAGCATTTCATAGCAGAGAGGTCAGACAAATCACAGTCCACTGGAGAAGGAACTGGCAACCCACACAGTATGTTTTCCATGAAACCCTTGTGGATACGCACAAGCAGAGACATAAGTAAGTGTGCTGCAGTCCATAGGGTCACAGAGAGTTGGACACAACTGAGGGACTGAACAACCATAAATAAAATGTTCCCCTGGTCCTTGATATATGTGATGTGGCAATGCAATTTGGCCACTATTTGTTTTCCCTATGTAGGTATGATGTGAGATGTATAACATATGATCTTTGTATTTTTAGGGTCCACATTAGAGCCTCAGTGAGTGAGAAAGGTTGCCATTTTCCTGTATCTGTGTTGCAATTTAATAAGGTAGTGTGTCTTTAATAGCTTTCAGCATCTTGCAGCATTTTTTTTCATATTGGCATATGCATGACCATTACACCATATGAAGAACATTTTTTTTTAAGCTATTTGATAATTGGGAGTTGTTTTGCAATGAATTCTAATGTCTTTCATTGCTTTTCCCATATTTTTTTTTTTTTCAAACACCTTTTTATTAAATGGAGTTTGCGTCAGAACAGAAGTGGATTAATACATTTCAACCATTGGTGAGCAAATATATGCAATGTTCATAGTAGCCATACTTATTGCATCATATTTATCTAGTACATATAGGAATTCCTTTATAATTTTTGTGCTTGGAATTGTACCACATTGCTTAACATCACCTAGATATCCTTTGGTGTTCTCCAATTTTTTTTTTTTCCCTTTTATATTGTCTTCTAACATTTTATTCTTTACACAAGTTAAAACAAAAATACAATCAATTATCAACTGGGGAGAGAGGAGGGGGGAGAAAGGGTAGGTGGGGAAATAGCACACTCACCGTCTCGAGTAACACTGGTCGCAAGTAGGCTCTGGGGCCCCATCCGTCGCCCCCGCGGCCCTCCGGCCCATCCCCACCCCGAGGCTGGGGTCTGAGCTAAACTGTGGCACTATGTGGGGAGTCCAGCCAGGGAGACCAGATATCCAGAAAGCTAGGATAGCTGTGTTGCATGTAATGTGTCAATTTTTCATTAATCATTATAAAGTTTATCCTGGTAATGACATCATTTAGATTTAGTGTAGGGGTTCTCCAGTGTCTGGCAATAGTATGCTTAGTGGCTAAAGTAAAATACTGTAAGAGTGCATTACACTTGGGGGATATGTTCTCTGCCTTCCCTCCCAACAGGCAAACCTCTATTGTGGGTGTTAGTGGGCTATGTATTAGTTGTGAAAATAGTTGGAACACGTTCCCCCAGAGAGCTTGTGCCTTTGTGCAGTGCCACCAAATGTGGCTAAAATCTCCTGTAGCTTGGCAGCCCCTAAAGCAAAGTCTATTTATCGTCGGGTTAATTTGGTGCATTCTGGATGGGGTGAGAGGTTCTGTGGAAGACTTTGATTGAGACCTCTAGTACGCTATGGGTAAGTGAGCCCTTGGTCAGATTTCGGCTAATCCTATGCCAAGTTTCTATAGTCAGTTCCCTGCCTAGGTCTTGTTCCCAGTGTGCCATACAGGCGGGTTTCTGTTTTTGTTTGGTATTGTTAAAGCTGGAATACAAGAGACCCAGGGTGCCTCTAGAGTTGGGAATATTCTTACAAATTGTTGATAGCCAGCACTGTTTCGGTGGGCCCCAGTCTTTTGTCAGGGATTCTAACCAATGTCTGATTTTCCTATAATTCCATAGTTCCCCTGTTGGTATGTTAAAGTTAGTTACCAGTTGTTCGTGATTTACCCTCTATCGTTGTGATACCACGCCCCTATTCTGTTAAGGTCACTAGAGAGCCAGCACCTTTTTGAGATTGCGCTCAAGGTCGTCTCAAAGTGTGGGAAAATTTTTATAGAAGTCATAGGGGGGACTGGTGGCGCTAGTTGGTGTTTGGTACAAGCCCAGGTCCACACCGATGCTGTGAGTTTGATCATCGGGTTGGTGAGGTACTTTTTGTTTTTTATTTTATGAATCCCTGGGTCCCAGATCAGCGTGTCCCAGGAGTGGGGTCTAAGTTCCCAGTTCTCCATAAAGACCCATATGGGTTGATGTGTCTTTGTGTGGGTTAATGGCAGGAAGGCCAACTGGGCTGTTTTGTAGTAAAGCCTGAGGTTTGGGCAGGATAATCCCCCTTGGTTTTTGTGCTTATACATCATCTGCCTAGCAATACGCTGGGCTTTATTGCTCCAAATAAATTTAAATATTATATTCTGCAATCTGTCTAGATCTTTGAGATCTAGCGGTAGGGGAAGGGTCCTGAAAAGGTACAATATTTTGGGCAGAATATTCATCTTGATGGCCGTGATTGGGCCCGTCCATGATATGTTTAGCTTTGACCAGCTTTGTGTATTCTTTGTTAATTTCTGAAGCAATGGGGGGTAGTTTGCTTTGTATATTCCTGCTACCCTCCTTGTAATATGACCCCCTAGATATTTGATTGATGTTTTTGGCCAGGAAAAGTTATAAGTCCTTTGCAATTCTGTAAGATCTGTCAATGGTATTCCTACATCTAAGGCCTCGGTTTCCTCCAGGAATTTTTAGCCCCGATATCTCCCCAAAGTCACGTAATACCGTCAGCAAGGCCGGGATCGAGCTCTTGGGGTATGTCAGAGTGCATAGGAGGTCATCCGCAAACAGGGAGCATTTGAGGTCTTGGAGGCCGATTCTCAGGCCCCTTATGTTTGCAGTACATCTGATTTTTTGGGCCAAAGGTTCCATGGCCAGCGCAAAGAGTAATGGAGACAGGGGGCACCCCTGTCTTGTTCCGCTTTTCCCATATTTTAAAGTCCATTGGTGTGTTTTTATTGTCTTTTGCAGTGTTACAAACTAGTCTGTAAACCCTTTGCGGGTCCTATTTGGAACCTGTAAGGTTTTGACTGACATTTGCAGTTTGCGGGCTTGACTAAATTTGTTGTCTCAATAGATTTTTGCAATTGAATAGCGATTTGTGATTTTAGCGACCGTAACCCTTGCAGACATGAAATATCAAATGCTTTGATAGGCTGTAAGTTCCGGTTTTAACAACAGCAAGGATTTCAAGTTCGTAACACATAGGCAGTTTGTGGCTCTCAAAGAAAACGCCAATTGAATAGCAAAATAACTTACGGCTCCCATTACGTGCTACTGTAACTTACAATTGCTCAATTGAACGAGGCCCATAGTTTGGTGAGGTTGGTATGGAAGTGCTTGACTGGCATACAGAGAGTCCTGATCTCAACACCATCGAACACTTATGGGATTAATTGGAGAGCCAACATGTTTCAAAATCTAGAGGCCTTTCCAGAAGAGTGGAGACTGTGATGGCAGCAAAAGGGGGACCAAATCCATATTCATGACCATGGTTTTGGAATTAAATATTCAGCAATCACATATGGGTGTGATGGTTGTGTGTCATACTTTTATGTCATATATATAGAATGGTTCAACTCTTATAAAGTGTTCTTCCGGACATGGAAAGTATTACAGCTCCTCTTCATCCTAGTCATTTTGTCTACCTTTTTAAACAAGTTTAATTAATATATTTTTTAACTTCATTTTTGGCTGAATCCATTTACCTCACTTTAATTTTTTCATCCACCTGCATCACGTTTAAGCAAACACTTTGATTTGTTAATAATCAGAGAAGGTGGATCTCTATATGAAGCTAATCTGGATAAACTGCAGTGCTCTCTGCTTGAAGATACATATATATAGATAACAAGGTACCTTTTGGTTGCTTGTATTCAGATTTTAAACATGTTTTTGTAACATCTTTTAATGTGACAGTGATGTGCAGCCGACTACAGATAAAGAAAACCCACTATAAACTATAAATGTACACATCTGGAATATAATATTGATTGGTTACACACAATACACACATATGCCTGGAGTTGTGTGATATAAAAACACTTTAAAGTGTGCACACAATTATGTCTGAAATATGCTTTTGATACTAATTAAGCATGGTGGTTTCATTATTTCTATCCTTAGGAATATTATCTGATCTTGAATTAAAAAGTAAAAAAAAACTGTTAGTAACTCTTAGTAACACTACTTCTTTCGATACTGATTTCATATTATTTTTATACCAACCCTTCTTTTCTATCCATGACCTAAGCTTTGCTTGCTCCCTCATTACCTTCGCCCACTCTAAGTTACAAGATGTTTCCTGTGCTACACCTACTTTATGGATTTCCTTTTCCAAACCTGTCCAACTTTCCTCCAGTTTGCAAAACTTCTAGCTCTTAATTCACCCTGAATCCCCATTGTATACATTCCCAATAGATTTTAGCTTTTGACCCGTTATCTCCAAGTAGTCCCCACGTCTTATACTAACTTCCATTATCTTCACTGATTTATGTTTCATGAATGCCAGTGGGGTATAATCATTATTTGTAACATCTAATTGAGTTTGAAAAAGAGAGTTGCATGTCTTGAAAGCGTGTCACTTTAAATTAAATGTTTGCCCTATAAAAAAAATATCACTGTACATTGCTATACGCTTGTTTTTCTATTTGTATGGCATTCACTGCATGTGCACACATTTTTACATAGATGTTTAAATATATTTATCTCTGATTTAAATGGCTTTTTCGTTTACATGTATATTATTTTAATTATTGTCATGGTTAATTTAGTACTGAAATCTTAAACAGTCCATAGCAAAGCAACTCATATTATTTTATGTACTCATTTGTCTAGGATGTATGTCGAAAAATGATTTACACATTTGATTTAATTTGACTGTTCATTACCTACATCGTTTTCTTTAAGGGACTATACATTTTAAGTAAACTCCAAAAACGACATTGACGCAGATGTGGAAGAAAAAACCTAAAATGTACAAAAAAAAATAAAAAATACAGCTGATGGCACGGGCACAAATCTGACATTTACAGTGAGACCATTCACATTCTAAAATATGTAGTATCACCAGTAATTAACTCATAGTAATTACCTCACCCTCGCTATTGCTCTTTTAGAATATTTGTTTAAGCTTAGGTTACTTATATTTTACATACTACCAGGGCATGCTGTCATGGCTTCTTATCCAAATGAATCATAGCCTTTTGTAAACAGCACTGTGATCTTATTTCCAGTGGGACATAAGTTGCAGAGGGCCTGGGATTTGCAATGGATTTACACATATACTGTTTCAGTTAAGTTACCAAGGACAACTTAACAGCCCTTAAAAACATTTGCCACCCACCCATCTGTATGGGTGAAGCAATTGCAAGTAGTTCTTAAACTCAGTGAAAATCCAAAATTAGATTATTTTTCCAGTTAAAGGTATTTGCTTTAATGCTAACCGATTCATTCTCTTCCAGTTCTGTTTTAATTTCTCTCAAAAGCTATTCACTTGGGGTCTAAATAGGAAGTTGAAAAAAATATCAATGATTGATTGAATCCCTGCTGAATAGACTTGTGTAAATGATTTTCTTTCTCACAAATCTGAAATTAGCACTTAATACTTGCCAAAGTCTTGGCTGAAATGAATACATGTATCTCCAGTTACAAAATATCTTAGTTAAAATAAATAAATATATATGTACTCCATACATCAACATTGTTAAATCTTTTTATTTTTAGGGATATACTGTGGAATTAGATTTGACATAGTTGGATGTTTCTTAATTTCCATTTCAATCTTTTTTTTCTAAAATATTAATGAAAATAATATCAGTTTCCCCAATTAATAGTACATTTTAAACAAAGTAATACCTATAAAAAACTTGGGTATTGCAATAGTGCTGCTGTACTTAATTACTTGCCCTCTGCTTCTTTTTTTGTCACGTGTAGTTCCTTTTTTAAACAAAGGTTAAGGGGGAAACTAATACAACACCACATGGGTAGTATAAAATTACCAAAACATAGGAAGAACTGATGGTCCCATCACTCTACTGGTTTCCTATTTGCTTTTAACCTTCAAGTATCAATTCAGCCAATTCAGGATTTTATTAAATTTGGTAAAGTCAAATGTGTACCACAGTTGATATTAATACTAACCTCTACCATTTTTGTGTTAAAACCAATATACTCACCATTTTGGTAAATAGATATATAGGGTAAGTGGACCAAAGACTACACTACATAATAAATCGCAAATGCACCGTTGAAGATTATACCAATTCACTCTAAAGCTTAATTTAACTATTTCCATAACATATAAAAATGAAAGGCTTAGACTGGATATACACACCCATTGTTCAGAGATATTGCTGAAAATAAGTTGACATATTAAAATATTGGATTAATCTTTCAAACAATGTTAAAAATATTAAGAAACTTACCCTTCTCTTTAAACTTTGTTTTCATTATTATTCCTAAAGCATTAATGTACTCTACATTTTAAATTCAGAAAGAAATATAAATTATTTGGTAACGGAAGTATTTCCAAAACTATTTCATGCTTTAAATACCAGTTTACAAGGTTTTTGTAACATGAACATTTTATCTTAGCTTTGAAGCTGTCTTTGTTTCCCTGAAGCAGAGCTGCGTATCTCCTCCTACCTGTGTCTATCAGGGGCATGGCCAGATTTGCTTGTGTGCTGGACCTTCATGGATCTAGCAAACCGACTTGGCTGATGTCACTGACCTTGCCCCATTACATCATTAGCTACACACCCAGTGTCTACACAGAGATAACAACTGACAAAGTGGCCTGCCCAGTATCAGTGCATGAGACCTCATAGACCTGCCCCCTTTACTGAACATGCTGAAGCAGAACCTTTAGTCTTGCACACAGGAAGAACAAGCTACAATCCTGATAGACACAGGTGGGAGGGGATATGCAACTCTGCTTGAGGGGAAAAAGCTACAATCCTGATAGACACAGGTGGGAGGGGATATGCAACTCTGCTTGAGGGGAAAACACACATTTTAAAAGCTAAGAAAAAAAAAAACTTTTAGTTATTTTAAAATGTATACTGTTTTTAATAGCATATACAAAGCAAAAAAAACACGAGCCTATTTGTAAATGCAGTACCGTGCTGCTTTAATTGTTGTGGTTGACAACACATTGATTACTTTTTTACTGAGGTGGAAGAAAACACATCACCTAATCTCACTTTTGTCGCTTGTACTGTGTCATGATCTACTGTTCTATGTGTTTGAAAAGGTCAGCAAGACCAATTTAATCCTAGGATTTGTTCCTCCATTATGTAACTCAACCTACAAGGATTCAACATTATCACTAGTTTCACCATAAATATATTGTCTTACTATAGGCTTAAAATAAGGCCTAATATACAGACAAATCCCTCTTCCCCTTCTACCACTGCCCCTAAATAGGTTATAACCACCCAAATTAACTGTGCAGTCATGACAGTCATGGCACCATGTTAATGCCTCTCAAGTCCAATTTCTCATTTACTGCTAATTATTCTTGATCACCAATTTTCCCTGGCAAGCTTCTTGCATTAGCAAGCATGCACTTTATGTTGCTATGACTCTGCAGTTTTTGAGTGCTTACCGCTGTATTTGAGTTACTTAGAATACCTCCTTGTTGACTATAATGACCATTGTCACATAACCATTTTTTTTCCTCTTTTATAATATATTGAATACTCTTCCTTGTTCAGAAACTACTCACAATGATGTTCCCCTTTTTTTGATTATCATACACTGATTTCCTCTTTGATATTGCATGAAATTAGTACTATAACTTTTTTTATTTAGCCTCTGACTCTTTGATGTTTGCGAAACACTGAGTCATCTATAATTCTTTTTTAGGTTATTGGTGCCAGTGGTGACATGCATTTGCAGATAATTTGTATTATAATATGTCAAATATATAAGTACTGTATTTTGATATAACGTCCAATGTATTGTTTTCATTAGTTCATTTTATATTTTAATATGTAAAAACAGTTCCAAAAAGGAGAATTCATATTCACAACAGTCTCCATAAATTGGATTATTCCAATCATTAGTCAGTTCTTATTTGTTCAGAGGGTAACACATTCTTTTCTATTGATGCATTGAAACTCTTGTTCTGGAACAGTCCTACCTGGTGCAGACAAATTTTAGGAAAGGTCCCACTACACACAACGAATCCCAAGACTCTCCAACTATCTTAACTTTTCACTATAAGAAATAGCACACCAGGGCCCAGCTGCATCAGGATATAGCCTATATACATTACAAAGGGAAGGGACGAAGGAGAAAGAGAGACATACAAAGAAAAATATATAAATTAGACATATATTTATTTTTAAGTAACATATTAAAACCTCACAATAATCACACCAACAGTAAATATAAAGGAGGAAACCAAAGATGAATTATTTAATCAGACCTAGGCCAATTTCTCTCAATATGCCCAGGTGGGACATAGTACAGTATAGCAAAAAAAAAATGAAACTCTTTCTCAGGAAGGTCTCTTTATATGTCATATCATTGTCTCTCCATATAGGGTTAGGCATGGGTGTAGGAACTGGGGGAGGGGGGGACCCTAGAGATACATTTTAAATGTTGGATCATTCCCTAATGCATTTCTTTTAAGCAGTGAGTAAAGGCTTTTTCAATTGCTTTGCCACACCTTTTCATTAAACACATGTGTAAAGCAGACTTTCCTACTTAGTATTGTGAATATATAACAAAAACATGTTTAAAGATATGAATGAAATCATCAGTGGTAACAATTGAGCACTTGTAGTTATGACTTGGAACAGACATTTTAACATATTCTCTACATATTTAATGATAAAAAAGCATAGGTGGGTTCTGAAGTCAAGAGCATTAGCGTATAATGTAACTATTACTTGTGTGAAGTCATACACTTGATGGATCCTGACCTCAGTGGGAGAATGCAATGGCCATTGAGGGAGATACACAAAGGTCTGATGGCTCTTAATATGTTGTTAATGGATGTTCTACTTGTCCTCCCACAACAATGGGAATTGCATCTGCTACAAAGATGTAAAGATCTATTAGTCTATTGTGAATTACATTCAGAAAAAGAACAGACAGCCTTGGAACTCCAAATTTTAATAGAATGAAGCCCTTGTGTGAATGAATGGCAGCACTCATGTCTATTAGAGGAGATATCCATTTTTGAGAAATCAAATGCAGAATTAAAAATGAGTGAGTGATTCAAGTGAGTGATTGTGAGGTATTGAGGACATTGTCAGAATGTGGTTGGCAACACTGATTCTTTTTTACTGATATAAGGTGGGAGAAAACACATCACCTAACCTCACTTTTGTTGCTTGTACTGTTTCACAATCTATTGTTTTATGTGTTCGAAAAGTCAGCAAGATCAATACAATCCTAGGATTTGTTCCTTACATTCAGATCAAGAACAGACAGCTTTCGAACTCAAAATTTTAATAGAATGAAGCCCTTGTGTGAATAATTGGCAGCAGTGTCTTTTAGAGAAGATATCGATTTTTGAGAAATCAAATGCAGGATGAATGTTCCTAGATAAGTGTTTCCCAAACTATGGTCCTGGAAAAGAGTGAGTGATTCAAGTGACTGATTCAAGTGAGTAATTGTGAGGTATTGACGACATTTTCATAATGTTTGGACCCTGAAGTACAATGAAAGAGAACCCATGGGGCAGAACAGTAAGACCATCTCTCAAACTGGGATCCAAGACTGGATGAAAAAAATGCAGGTACATGAATAATTTTGGCCCTGAAATGAGCAACAATATAAGGTGCTTTTATTGTGACTCTGTATAGCCTATGATCATATACTAAAGGAAACCTTTGCCATGTTTGAGACAATAGGTGAGAGGGTTAATACAAAGGGACTGAATGTCATGCAGCCCTATTAAATTCCCCCAACGTGTAAAACTGTAGCCCATAACGTAGCCCAAAAGACTTACGGCTATTAAATTGGCCTCTTAAAGCTAACAGCAAACGACCTGCGGATCAAAGGGGTAAAAAACCTACGGGATGTGGAAATCTGAACTCCGTTGCTACAAATCCTTTGATCTGTCAAGCCTGTAACTATTACGTTCTAATATCGCTAATAAATTGTAATAAGTTCCCAAAGAGGCCCTGGCGTTCAAGCACTTAACCTACAAAATGGAGGCAAAAATATTATGGCCTTCAAATAGGACCTGCAAAGGGTTTAAAGACAATTTCTCAACACTGTAAAATACAATATAAACACACCAGTGGACTTTAAAATATGGGGAATGCATGGAAATGCATTACAATTACTTGCACAATAATCCCCAAATAAAAAATAGGCATTTCAAAATATTTTATTCCATCATATGTTGGTATGGTCATGCATATGCCAATATGAAAAGCCATGCTGCAGCATGCATAAAGTAATTAAAGACACGCTACCAGATAAAATAGCAACACAAAAACATAAAACTGATGCCATATTAACCCTTCCTCACTCACAGGGGCTCTAATGTGGACCCTGGAATATATGTATAATTGCACATACATCTCGCTCATCACATCTACATTGGGAAAACAAATAGTGGCCAAATTACACCGCCACATGACATATATCAAGTACCATGGGAACATTTTATTATTTGTTGTTCAGTCCTTCAGTCGTGTCAGACATTCTGTGACCCTATGGACTGCAGGACATTTAGCTAGGTCACTGCCTGTGCTGTTCCACAAGGTTTTCATGCCAAAGATACTGCAGTGGTTTGCCAGTTCCTTCTCTAGTGGAATGTGATTTATCTGACTTCTCTGTTATCACCTGCCCACCTATACTGGCCCTACATGGTATGTTCCCCTGGTCCCCTTGTGGATTGCTAAGTGGTAGTGGTGAAGGGGCTTGTGTACCTGAAAGAAGTTGTGAGCTATACCATGTAGGGCCAGTGTAGGTGGGCAGGTGATAGCAGAGAGGTTAGACAAATCACAGTACACTAAAGAAGGAACTGGCAACCTGATCCAGTACTACCTGTCATATTGTTAGCAGGCCCTCAGGGGAACTCCACAGTATCACTAATTGGACTTTGCATGTGTATTAACCCTTTATTTTGATTATATATGAGATATATTATTATATTATATCTAATACTATTATGCCTATTATTATTGTTATATGTATTGATCTATTGTATAGTAACTAGGGCTCATTGGTTTCCATATAGAGGAATGTGACACAAATGTGATGTATGTAGATGTCCCATATCCCCAACAATTGAAAACACACTGACACGGCTCGAATAGTGTAACAAAGCTTTATTTCATACACAGAGCACAATCAGAAATGGTCATGGCTGTGCATTAATATCATGGGTGTGGTGTGAGTAGATCCCAGAAGAGCATGAGGCATGTGTTAGAAAGGGGATACCTACAGGGGGTAATGTGATAGTCTAGAATAAGCATGATGCATAGCACCTACCAGGGTCACATGTGGTCACTACACCACTGCAACCGGAATCTGATGAAAAGAAGGATCATCACAAATCACTCCATTTAATTGAAGAAACCATTAATGTGCATAGCAATTACAACTTGTCTGGATCTGCTCAATGATGATGATTCAACCTCTGGACTGTGTAATCCAATCCAGTTTCACACACACAGTGTGGTGGCAAAATAAGAAAAAAACAAAAGAGTAGTCGACTAAAAAAAGGCAGAGGAGGATAAAAAGAAATACTAATCAACATGAATGTACAGTACAGTGCCGAATACTGTAACCATATACCAGCTCACCTGATTCCCATCTGCAAGCATTACTAACTATTAGCTAGGTTTCTGGATAATCAGCAATATGGGAAAATACTCATTAATACTGAGAGGACACAAAGGTCAGCAGACAAATTCACTGTTACATCAGACCCAAGAATCTATTCTCAGACTGCTATTGAGGTCAGAATCACTAGTGCATTGCATATATCAATGCTGGCTGTCATTAACATGCTATTGTGAGACTTTGCAAGTCCACCGCCATAGCGTTATTAGTCTACATTTCAGCTAACAACAATCATGTCTTAGATATATGATATATGATAGCTTTAAGATTGTGGGAGCTACATGTTAAGGGGGGGCTGTCATTGAAGAAATGTCTACGTGAGAGGCACTGTGAAAACCTTACACCTCATACATTTCCTTCACAATGCTTGCAGATGCAGAAGATGCCTTCATGGACCTGAATTGTACCTAAAACAAAAAGAAAGAGAAAAAAAAGAAAACATACAAACTAAGGCCTGAAAAATCATAGGGACTGGAGCATCTCTTCTCAACAGTATTCCTCAATGTCCATCACCTGGTGACATGTTAAACTGAACCCTACGTGTCCACAGAGAAGAGGATCATGGACCATGTGATGGGAGGTAGCCATCTGTATACAACATATCACCATCACATAGGCCAAGATCCAAGACTTTGTAGCCAGGCTAGATTAAGTTGACATTGTGTCCAATTAATTGTCACTGAAGAGTGCTGTTGAGAAGGCACAAACATCTGTGCAGCCCCTAGGTCCTCCCAAAGAGGCACTGGCGTTCAAGCCCGTAACCCGCAAAATGCAGGCAAAAATAATTCGGCTTTCAAATAGGACCCGCAAAGGGTTTACAGACAATTTCTCAACACTGTAAAAGACAATATAAACACACCAGTGGACTTTAAAATATGGGGAAAGCATGGAAAGGCATTACGATTATTTACACAATAATCCCCAAATAAAAAATAGGCATTAAAAAAATATTTTAATACATCATATGTCGGAATGGTCATGCATATGCCAATATGAAAAGCCATGCAGCAACATGCATAAAGCAATTAAAGACACGCTACCAGATAAAATAGCAACACAAAAACATTAAACTCTGCCTGCGCAGCCTGTCCTGATGATGGGAATGGAGGTCACCGGGGCATGGCGAGTAGGTGGTGGTGTGGTAGTTGGGTGGGTCTGTGGCCCGGCTGGAGGGTGTTGCAGTATTGGAGGTGGTGTGGTTGGGCCCGGTGGTGGTGGTGGCCAGTCCTGCGCACTGCTGTGGGGGGTGGGGGGGTGGGGAGAGGAAGAGGATAGTGGAGTCAAATCCTGATGGTGCGGGCGGAAGGCCAGCTGGTGACCCCACTAGCCATATGACATCCTCCTCCGAACCAGGGCCTCGGCTCCGCTTGTCTCCTCCTCCACTTGCGACGGTTCCTGCTGGGCGGGGGCATGTTCCTCCACTGTATATGTTATTTGTATGATGAATAATATATTGTTTTGTGTGCATTCCTAACTATCTGACATCTAGGCTTGAACCTGGATGATGCTCCTAATTGCAACTCAGATTAGCTATCATTTGCTAGATGTGATTGATCTATTGTTTGGCTCTTGGTCTTGATCGTTCTTGCCTCCTACCGCTATCTTGATTCCGGCAGTGGTCTGTAACTGCATAGGCTGCAGTGGGCACACCAATACATGGACTATCTATTGGTTGATAACTGTTGTTGTGCACAAGAATGACAGTGATTTATCAGGTTCATGGATTAAATGATGCATCCATCTATACATTGTTAATTCCATGGAGCTGACATGTCAGTGTCCTTGTTGGTCATCGTGTACATGTGTAGTGTGTGTGAGGTACATATGGTGGCATGTTGGTGTATGTGTTATTCACCTGACGTGGAGGTTGGGTCCTGCTGGGCCACCAGGCCTGAAGCTCCAGTGGTGGGCACCTGTCTGAGAAGGTCCCTGGCGACCCTCTCCAACTCATTATAGGTCACGGTCTGTTCCTTGTCCTCCTTAGCCATCATCCTCCTTCCCTTGACCCTGATGTAGTCAAACGGTGCTTGACAGACCTCACATCCCTCGGTGCTGTGCCTACTGCTGTCACCTCAGCCACTTCCTCCTCCCATGCCTGAGCCCTAGACCCTGGCCTAACCTCCCTCCCCCCTGCAAGAATCACGGGGCGGCCAAGGATAGTACCGAGGAGGACCACATTCTCCTGGTGCAAGTAATTGTGGGCCCTGTGCTTGCCCTTAGCCTCATGCCCTCCCAACTGTGGACAGGGATCCTTACCTCCATGTCCCTGAGGCCTGTCCCTCCCCCGAACTACCGCCCCCCTCTGTGATCAGGCCCCTTCCCCTCTGTCCCTTTCCTACGTGTTCCTGCTGCTCGGGTCACCCTGTCACCACCCACCTCCTCCTCTACACTCCCTTCCTCCTCTTGCTTCTCCACCACCTCCTTCTCCTGCTCCTTCTCCTCCTGCTCCTCCGCCACCTCCTCTGCTCCTCCTTTTCTCCACCACTCCTTCCTCCTCTCCACCAATCCTCTCCTCCTCCCCACCACTACTCCCCATGACCACCTCTCTCTCCTCTCTCTCCTCCTTGCCTCTCCTCTTCCCCACTTCTCTCCCCTCTTCTTTTCTCCCTCCATATCAATCCGGAAAATAATGGAACGATAAATAAAAATAAGTGTATCTGTTAATATATGATGGGGAAAAATGTGTTTATTATGCGTAATTAATAACCGTTGTGAGGATGGAGTGTGGGAGATGGGATGGGGGTGGGGGGTTGTATGGAGTGACCTAGCTTTATTTGTCTCTATGTGTGTTCTTTAAATTATGTGCATTTGCAATTATGTGTAACCTGTAAATATAGTATCTCACAAAAGTGAGTACATCCCTCACATTTTTGTAACATGTGACAACACTGAAGAAATTACACTCTGCTACAATGTAAAGTAGTACCGTGTTTCCCCGATGATAAGGCAGGGCCATCAAATAAGACAGCCCCCCCTTTTTAGAAAAAAATGTAAAATAAGGCACCCCCCCGCAAATAAGCCACCCACCGATACCTGCGCTTACCCGAATCAGATGGTACGGTGGGTGACCCCGTGTGGTCCCTCCGTCTACCGTATTTGCCTCCATGGCTGCGCGCATCTTCATGAAGTGAAGAGGAGGAAGGGACAGGACTGCAGCGCGCGCACGTGACTCACTCCGCGCAAGGAAACGCAGGCAGATTCCCTCATCCCTCCTTAACGGAGACTGCAGGAGGTACGGTATACCGGTATTATGGTATTGATTACAGTAGAAGGGGACAATGAATGGATCAGATTAATCAGAAGGGGACAATGATTGGCACAGAGTGATCAGAAGTGGACATGAATGGCACATGATTGTGCCAATCATTGTCCTCTTCTGATCAATCATGTGCCATTCATGTCCACTTCTGATCACTCTGTGCCAATCATTGTCCCCTTCTGATCAATCATGTGCCATTCATGTCCACTTCTGATCACTCTGTGCCAATCATTGTCCCCTTCTGATTAATCATGTGCCATCCATGTCCACTTCTGATCACTCTGTGCCAATCATTGTCCCCTTCTGATCAATGATGTGCCATTCATGTCCACTTCTGATCACTCTGTGCCAATCATTGTCCCCTTCATTTCCACTTCTGATCACTCTGTGCCAATCATTGTCCCCTTCTGATCAATCATGTGCCATTCATGTCCACTTCTGATCACTCTGTGACAATCATTGTCCCCTTCTGATCAATCATGTGCCATTCATGTCCACTTCTGATCACTCTGTGCCAATCATTGTCCCCTTCTGATCAATCATGTGCCATTCATGTCCACTTCTGATCACTCTGTGACAATCATTGTCCCCTTCTGATCAGAGTGATCAGAAGTGGACATGAATGGCACATGATTGATCAGAAGGGGACAATGATTGGCACAGAGTGATCAGAAGTGGACATGAATGGCACATGATTGATCTGAAGGGGACAGGAATGGCACATGAGGATCAGAAGGGGTTACTAAAATGGTCCTCCCCCACTCGGATACCTCAATGCCATATCTTTTTTTCCCCCTTAGACATGAACACAAAAAGGAAAAGCTACACGATGGAGTACAAGTTGAGAATTGTGGAAGAATCTTGGGGCCAAACTCTTCCTGCTTTCTGCAAGGAAAAGATGTTGAATATCCGAATGGTCCGCAAGTGGCGAGCAGAGTATGGTAAACTCATGGAACAAGTGTAAAATGGAAGAGGTACCAAACGCAAGAGTGGATCAGGTCGCCAAGCAACATTTCCAGAGCTGGAAGATCTGATCTGTGAATGGGTTGTTGACAGGAGAGCAAAGGCCTTGGTTGTGAATAGGGCTCAGATTCAAGAATATGCGCTTGCAATAGCACCACAGTTTGACATCCCGGAAAACTTCAAAGCATCAAAACACTGGTTGGATAATTTCCTTCAGCGACACGAACTGTCTTTAAGAAGATCCACAACATTGTTTAGGCTGGAAGATGCTCAAGTTATTAAGAGAGCACTTGCATTCAAGTCCTTTATTGATGATATTGATTTCTCAAAATACAATCTTTCCAACATGATTGCTATGGATGAAACTGCAGTGTTTATGGGCCAATCATCTCAAACAACAATTGAACAGCGGGGTGCCTCCTCAGTGTACGTTCCCTCCACTGCTTAGAAAGTGCACGTGTTACCTGTATTTTGGCAATTCGTCTGGATGGCACCAAAGTTACACCTCTAATCATTTCTAAGGGCAAGAAGGAAAAGATTGAACGTGTTTCAGGAATTTTTGTTCTTGAAACTGAAAAAGCCTGGGCCACACAAGCAGTCATAAGAAAATGGGTCGATTTAATGCTGCCACTTGTTATGCAAGGGAGCCAAAGAGGTCTGCTAGTCTGGGATGCAGCCAGCACTCATCGCGCTAAAGATATGAAGTCATTTCTTCATGAAAGAAAAATAGATCAAGTAATGATTCCCGCAGGAATGACGGCCTATCTCCAGACTTTGGATATTGCAATCAACAAGCCATTCAAGGACAATCTGCGCATGGAAATTAACGACTACATTGAAAATAGAATGGAGAGAAATCAGCGTGGAAACTTTGTGAAGCCTAAACTGCAAGAGGTTGTGACTTGGGTGAAGAATTCATGGGAGAAAATCACTGACAGTTGCATTGAACATGCGCTATGAGCAGGCTACCTTGATAAGAAGTACTCCTTTAAGGACAGTGCTGTTGCTAAACATGAGAGATTTGGTCACCAGATTCTAAAAGAAATCGAGTCAGAAGTAATTAACCTGGAAATTCAGAGTGGGGTTTGTTACGATGATGTTCCAGAAGATGATGACTTGGTTGTCATTGAATAAATGTGTAAATGTACCGTACTATGCCATAGATTGTTGTATGGAAACAATAACACGGTTACAAGTTATGGATGCTTAATTTGTCTGGTTATGCTGGTTTGTAATGACAACTACCGTTATTACCATTATACTGTACCATATACACTGTACCATATACAGGTAATAAAATTCAGTTTTTTTTCAACAATAACTGTGTACTGTAGTCTTCTTCATGGGTAAATAAGGCATCCCCCTGAAAATAAGCCCTAGAGCATATTTTGGCCTTCCAAAAAAAATAAGACAGTGTCTTACCATCGGGGAAACAGGGTAAGTGTACAGCCTGTATAACAGTGTCAATTTGATCTCCCCTCAAAATAATTCAACAAACAGCCATTAAGGTCTAAACCTTTGGCAACAAAAGTGAGAACACCCCTAATGTCCAAATTGGGCCCAAAGTGTCAATTTTGTGTGGCCACCATTATTTTCCAGCACTGCCTTAACCCTCATGGGCATGGAGTTCACCAGAGCTTCACAGGTTGCCACTGGAGTACTCTTCCACTCCTCCATGATGACATCATGGAGCTAATGGATGTTAGAGACCTTGCACTCCCCCACCTTCCATTTGAGGATGCCCCACAGATGCTCAATAGAGTTTAGGTCTGGAGACATGCTTGGCCAGTCCATCACCTCAGCTTCTTTAGCAAGGCAGTGGTCGTCTTGGAGGTGTGTTTGGGGTTGTTATCATGTTGGAATACTGCCCTGCGGCCCAGTCCCTGAAGGGAGGGGATCATGCTCTGCTTTAGTATGTACCCATTACATGTTGACATTCATGGTTCCCTCAATGAACTGTAGCTTCCTTGTGGTGGAAGCACTCATGCAAGCCCAACCATGACACTCCCACCAGCATGCTTGACTGTAGGCAAGACACACTTGTCTTTGTACTAATCATCTGGTTGCCGCCCCACACACTTGACATCATCTGAACCAAATAAGTTTACTTTGGTCTCATCGGACCACAGGACATGGTTCCAGTAATCCATTTCCTTAGTCTGCTTGTCTTCAGCAAACTGTTTGCAGGCTTTCTTGTGAATCATCTTTAGAAGAGGGGTGTACTCACTTTTGAGTTATGTTGACTTATTTTGAGGGGACAGCAAATTTACACTGTTATACAGGCTGTACACTTACTACTTTAGATTGTAGCAGAGTGTCATTTCTTCAGTGTGAAAAGATATAATAAAATATTTACAAAATGTGAGGGGTGTACTCACTTTTGTGTGATACTATATGTGTAATCAAGGATTAAGTGTAAAATATTAAATAGTAGAAGAAAAATGATAAATACTGCTCTCAGATAACTCTTGTTCTCTCTCTCCCTCACAAAAACCACTGACTCTGGGACCTGCGTGCTACTTTGGGTGGAACGCAAATTTATAATCTCCCTTTGTCAATCATCTGCGGCTCGACCACTTTCTATTGGCTGCACTAAATTATAACGTGATTGGATAGTAATGACCGATCTCGGCTCGGCCAGCCGGGTAACAGCTTGCGTGCGCGGATGGGTTTATGGGCTTGCGTCTACCTTCCATAACTCGTGGAATAGTTGAATGTGATGGCTCTGTAACGCAGCAGAATTTCAAGCCTGTGTGCTTGGTAGTTGTGCCATTGCCGCTACAGGCTTGGAATTTAATGGGGCTGATGGTATGGTAAAAACCTACATATTGTTAATTAGGGTTAAAGTTCCAAAGATAAAAAGATGGTGAAGCTAGATATAGAGGAAGATAGGTGCAGGCAAAAGGGTTGGCTCACCAAATTTAAAGGAACATCTATACTGAGGTCACCAGTGTGATCTAAATGTAAATGAATACTTGTCATACCAAAAATGTGCTAAGTCCAAGACACCACTTGTACTGGGTTCACCAGTGTTACAGGTCACTCAGTGGTTTTTAATCAGACTGGGGTAACTACTACACTAGAATCTGTAGTAGTAGCAATAGTAGAAATATGAGAAGAGCTCTTGACAATACAAACAGGACAGGTACCGGATCTGGGCAGATAACTGGGGGCAGGACTTTTGGAAAGTTAGGCAGATAGCTATGCAGCAAGACAGGTGTCACAGGAGCTTGGAAATAGGCAGGCCACGAGACAGGTATCACACAAAGTGCAGGACTGTTGGAAAGCTATGCAGTTTGAAATAATGCATGGCCCCTTAAAATCTCACATTGTACACACACGTGTCGTCAGGAACAGAAACACTCACAAGAGGTAAGCAACGTGGAGAAGGATCAGGTCTATGTAGAGAGGTCCTCTGGTAGAAGTCTTAATACTGTAATTGAGTTTCGGCTATGGGTGTGCCTGGTCATAGTGCCATGTCATAGTAAAGGGGAAATAGGGGGAAAAACGTGCAAGGTTAATCAGGATGGACATGGTGGGAGGTTTGAAGATGTTGTAACCTGTTAGTAGGAGTTGCTGATTATGGGCAATTCAAGTTTTGGCAAATTCATAAAGCGACCTTATTTCAGAGACACTTCTTTTAAAAGAAAACAAAGAAAAGGTTTTTCATTGTGGATGTTTCAATGAACTAAATTAAATACATGACAAAAGTTTGTATTTCAAGCTTATAACTTATTCTCTACTGCTAGAAGCTATTTTAACTGGAACCATTCCAAGGAAGAAACCTAACTGACAAAAAAGGAAACTCCCAACTGTTAGGGCAGTTCACAGGTTCTCTACAGCATGAGTTAGTAGAGGCTTATTTTTTTACTGAAGCATCTTTGGGAATAAAAGAGGAGAGGTAGTGACTTTTCCCATCAATGTGCATCTTTGCCATCAGAGCCTTTCACACTTCATCACATCCCTCTGATAGCTTAGCAAATATCCCTTAATAAGTGAGGTTTTTGGGTGAACAGAAGGAGGTCTGAGATGTTATGGAGAGACTGTAAAAGATTGTTGAAGGTTGCAAAAATAAACTTTGGATCAGTTTTTGGGTCCTGGGGATTCATTATCAGTTTTGAAAAAAAAACATGGTCCTATAATACGCTTCAATTATTTGTCCAGCATGTTAGCTGTGAGATTGACAAATCCTATACATACTTATAATCAGACATATGTGCGGTATGCTAGGTCTGTGTTTATTTACAAGGCATTAGTCATTGTAGTATGGATACTATACTATAGTTTATCAGTTCAGATTCAATGTGTTCTCTACTTTTAATACTACTGTAAAGTAAAATGTTGCAAATGACATAACAACACATAACAAGTTTAGTAGTAAGCCTACTATGAAATGTTAAAGAGGTTGTAATTTTACTCTCTTAAAGTAGATTCACTTTAAATGCTTGACAGACTGGGCAGATGATTTCAGACGAATCTAAGAGTTGTTCTTGCAAGGCAATAGACTGGGTTAAAAATACCAAGGATACTTATAAAATGAAACACAATTGGCCTTATTAATTTCCAAGCCCGCAGTTGCCTTCATGCAGGCCGTCAAATTGCAACAGTTACAGATCAATTTAATTGAACAAGCCTGCAATTACATGGCCAAAAGCCAAATCCCTAAACCATGCTACTACTGCCTGCTACTAATGTCTGTTTTATAGAGTGGTCTCAAAAGGTTTTGAATTTGGTATTTTCCATGGGCGGCCCCCACTCCAGGAACAATGCATCATTCAGAGGGTGGAAAGATCGGAAGCTTACATAGAGCCACATTCAATTTAAGGCTCCCGTTTGTCTCCGATTGCGATGCTTTTCAATTGCTCAAGTCCGCACGTTACTGTCCCAAAGTCGAAACCGTAAACCATACACTGGTTCGTAGCATTTCAGGGCATGATCATGATCAATTAAGCAAGCCTGTAAGTAACTATTTAGAAACAGCCAATAGTAAATGAGACCGGCATCATATCAGTAAAACATGGCGATTAAACGTCCCCGTATTTTAGAGTCCAGTATTGTGTATTTTTTTTTTGCTTTTATAGTGTTAAGAACAGGTGTTTAACCCCCTTGCGAGTCCTCTCTAGTACTCATAGAAGTTTTGCAACATTTGCCATTTACGGGTTTGAAAGCAATTGCCGGCTTGTGGAATTGTTGCCATTAAATTGCGATTTGTGATTTTAGCGATTGTAACATTCTGCGGGTTTAAAAGATCAAAGACATAGATAGGTTGGAGTTATGATTTTGACAACCCGTAGGAATTGTCAGCCTGTAGCTCGCAAACAGATTAGCTAGAGGAGGCCAATTAAATATCAGAAACTTTTGCAGGCTACATTACGGGTTTCAGTAATTGCGATTTTGACAATTTAATAGGGCCCTATGAGTTAAAACTATAAATGAAGAGAGAGTGAGAGTTATTATATTCTAAAGAGCACCTTGCATTTAATCATATACTAAATACGTATTATACCTGTAGTGGTAGTGTGAAAGCAAGTCTAAATAGTAAATTTGGGTGACACATACATTTGCATTAAGCCCCAAGAAAGGGTCATTAGATATCGCTGTAACATTTGCCACTGATACAATTGTATTTCTCTAGCTCTGTCAATGACAATGATAATTAATTCACTTTTTGTTCATTCTTCCCTGCTTCTAATGTTTAAACAACCTCTGAGGTTTCTGAAAAATGTGATTCTGATTCATATTACAAGCTAACAATATTAGCAGCCATGTAAGGCAGGCGCATAAAATAATAATATTTTTTAGATAAAATCTTAATTTTAGCAGGTGCAGCTAGTGTATGGGTGTTGACATAATTGTGTTTATTATAATTTATGTTTATTTAGTGTTCCTGGTAATGCACACAAGATGAAAAAGAAAATGTCAAGTTAATAGTAAATTAAATACATATCTGAAATTGTTGCATGGGGGAGTCTCACATTCGTCACACTTCGTATAAACAATAAACTTTAAGTCCTAATCTCTCTCTAAAATAAAGAGGCAATGCTATATTTATCATAATAAATTAAAATGAACAAATAAACATTATCTGTAATGATCAATGCAGCGAAAAGAGAGCAGGAAAAACATTATGTTCACATCTCAGCGTATACTGGGGTGTGTGAGATGTTTACAGGGACTATTAAAAGAGTCTTCTATATCTTCAAATAAGTAGACAATATTTTGGATGAAACAAAGCTAACCAAAGCAGTTTCTGAGCAGTACTGTGAATACAGTATTGGGTATTTTGATAACAGTTAGAAATATTTCATTTATGAATAAAGAATAATTATTTTCCCAGCAAAAACATTTACATGAACTTAAGGAATTGCTTAACATATTCTCAAAACACAGTAATACTGGCAATGAGGGAGATACTTTTGAGTTATTCCTGGAACTATGAAATTTATCAGTACTTAAATTACCAAGGCACACATTTCCCTAAATCAAATCATATCCATAGTCATAGATGTCATGGTAATTGTATTTAACATATATTTAATTTTAATTGCCTACAGAAAAATAATTGATTAAATAAAGATTGGGTCTATATGCAGTTCTTGCCTTCCGTATGTACTTGCCACCTCAATTGGTAAATTGTTTTAGTATCTTTTTTTTATCCTGTTTCTGAACTTCTTCAGAGCATTTTTGATATTTCCAACTTAAACTGCAATTAATAGTCTATTAGTTGTAATGCAGGTTAAAATAAGAATTTAATGGTTAAAACAAGTAACAAAAGTTGAGGATTGTTATCTTTATACTAATTACAATTATTTATCATTGCGTTTTATTCAGTAATTACATAGGCCCTCATTCAATTGCAATTTGGCCAATTGAATAGGGGTCTAAATAAGCACATAACATATTTTTTAAAAGAAGTTTTTAGTTACTAATCATCTATCCAAAAACAAGGTTTTCACTAACTAAAAACTTATTTTAAAAAAATATGTTATGTGCTTATTTAGAGCACTGTTCAATTGCCCAAATCGCAATTGAATGAGGGCCATAGGTTTTAAAACACATTATACCTGCAAATCACACACCTACTAAGACCCTCATTCAATTGCGATTTGGCCAATTCAATAGGGCTCTAAATAAGCACATACCATATTTTTTTTTAAAGAAGTTTTAGGTTAGTGAACATCTATCCAAAAGCAAGGTTTTCACTAACTAAAAACGTATTTAAAAAAATATGCTATGTGCTTATTTAGAGCCCTATTTAATTGGCCAAATCTCAATTGAATGAGGCCCTATGGGCCTCATTCTATTAGCGGCCGCAGCCGTTGCGGAGCCGCAAGGACCGGCCGCAAGCTATTCGGCTATTCTATTCCCTTACGGCCGGAGGCTCCGGCAGGCTTGCGGCCGGTGCCTTGCTATCTCTTGCGGCCGCTCGCGCCAGAGGAAAGCCTTTGATCTAAAACGGCCGCAAGAGTTTTGCAATTCAATTGCTCCGGGAAACCTCTCTGCAAGGCTAAAAACTTACTTGCAGGAAAGAGGTCCCGCTAGCACCAATTAAGCACATAAAATAGCTCCAATTAAGCCATCCTGCACTTTGAAAAGACTATAAAGGGATTTTAGGTGTTAGAAAAAATAGCACATAATTATCCTATACTCAAATCCGTAAAATATTTTATTTTTAATATCCGTAAAATATCCATGTAAAAAGTCCAGAGTGCTTGGACTTGCCCACGCCGCAGCCGGAAAATAAACGGTTAATTTGAACTTGGGTTTGGGCTGATGTGCAAGCTTGAGAGGGGGTTACTTTTAATCCTCATGTCCCCCAATATGATCCCTAGCATTCACAGAGCTGTACAGTGCAGGCTTGAATTTATTTTTGAGTTTTTATATTTCACAGCTTACGGCCGGTTCCAAGATATGCGGCCGGCCGTAAAAGGAGATCCTTGCGGGGCCGTATAATAGAATCGCGAGTTAACTGAACCCCCGCAAGGAATCGCAGCCTTACGGCCGATTTACGGCCGCTAATAGAATGAGGCCCTATGTGTTTAAGTGTTTTTCATTAGCTCTACAGTGGCATCACTGGAATATATCCTCCATTATTAAAAGCTCTCAGCTTCCCATTGAACTCAACATGTTATTATTGGTCTCAGAAGAGAATTTCATTTATACAGAACTTTGGTGACCTATTTGTTGTTGCTATGGAAGTGGACAGATATTATTCTGTGATCATTCTCTTTGTTAACCAGTCTTTTCTAAATTGATGGTATGGTAAACAGATATTTTTATGTACCCGGTATTCATGTAATGGGCAATGTGATTGCCCCCTTAGGCAGATGATTGATAGTGTATAGTTGTACAAAATTGCATAGGCAGTATCAACATATCACCTTCAAGAAATTAGATAAGGATCCCACTGGTCTTCCAAATATCTTAATGAGTTGAGTGTAATATTAAGGGAATGGAAAAATAAGTACTAGTAATCATATCACTGAATGTATTATTCTTTGCAGTTATCAGCTGAAAGCAGATAAATCCTTTTTCTTAACTTATACTGACAATAATAAAACAAATCAAACTGATTATACACTAATTTGGGACTGTCTCATTTACATACATTTTACGTGATTATTTAGACTTATTTCAACCCATGATATTTTCTTAATAATCCATTTTAGGATAGTCAGATTTAAGCTAGATGTACCGTATCTGCATTGTATACTTCAATTACACATAAACAGATTTAAAAAAAGAAAGAAAATTATATTTTGAAAATATAATCCTCAGCAGAATAATATAATACTTTGGCTCCACTTCAAAGGTGATTTACATACTTTGGAAAGGGAATGACAATGAGAAATTTTCCTCATGAATATGAATGATTTATTTACTAAAATTAGATATGCTTCCAGAAGAGCCTTTTGAGTGCCAGATTACTCCAAGAGAATGGAACTATATGTATTAAATTGTACAGAAATCTTATTGTCTTATGAGAGAGCCCACACGTTAAACATATGTGCTGACATTTAAAAAAAAAAAAAGCACAATATCACTGCTGTTAAATGCATATAAGCTGCCTTAAAGTGTCTCCATAAAATAGTATTGTGAATGATACTAACAGCTCATATCATTAATGCAGACACACGTATTGGTCTGCATATAAGCGGCACCTGTAAAATTCAAGGGGAAAAAATAGAAAAAACATAGTACTCAAATATAAGCCGCGCCCTTAAAATTGGAGAGAAAAAGACTCTCTCCAAGTGATCAGGCTTTCTAATTAGTACTGTAACATTTGCAGGTTAGAGGCCTTACAGGATGTTAGAATCACTAAAACCGTAAATCGATATTCAATTGCTACAATACCGCAGTCTCAAACAACGCAAATCGTCACACCCTTAACTCGCAGTTGCGTAAATCGGCAGTACTTATACGTTCGCGAATAGAAGCCGCACACGTAACTCGCAAGCTCGCAAATCGGCAGTGATTTTTTTTTACAGTCGCGAATATAAGCCGCCCCCGTAACTCGCAAACTCAAAAATCGGAAAAAAGGTGCAGATTATATTCGGACCAATACGGTAATATTTCTGACATAGAACTTTAAGTATTACAAAGTTCATAGTACCGGAAGGAAAAGTAAAAGTATATCACCTTATTATTGTCAATGGGGATTGTCAGCTAAAGGGTTAATGGACACAATGAACAAAAATAAATGTTTGAAAACTTTGAGTCTGACTAAGAGCATAATTAAGGAGGGAAGAGTTACATAGCATGCTTTCAAGGCACAAAGGCTCCATTGTCTGGCCATATCTAAAGGGTCACTACGGCTCTCTAAAAAATAGGTAGGGTCTGATAAAAAAAAAGTCTTTATTACACTTTTACTGTTCATTTTAACAGTGAATAACTATTTTTAATCATGTCCTAGACAGTATGAGCTCCTCATCTCTCCAGCACCTGAATAATGTATTGTCTCTGGAGTCAGAGCCGCTCAAAGGAGAATGCTCTCCAAACATGCATACCGACTTACACCATGGTTGTGGGAGGCAACTTGAAGGTGTATTTGTGTACATTGCTAGCAGTTAATGTTACACCACTGCCTGCTACCAATTTGTGTTTTATAGAGTGATCTCAAAAGGTTTTGAATTTGGTATTTCCCATGGACGGACCATGACACCACTAAAGTGGTCCTTTTAATTAGTAAAACTTAAGTCAGTGACGCATTTATAGGTCAAATAGGAGGACTAAAAATACTGAATCATTGGCCTGAATTCTATGAAGTCCAAGCTACTGAATAGATCTCACTCCCAAGTTATGAGTGAGATAAACCTCATAACATTTACTAGTCATTTCTTTTTTCATCTCTTTCATCTATATATAATTGTTGTACATTCATTTAATTCACACACCGATTTCAGCAATCTCCTGTTCACGTCATGATATACTTTCTGTGCAGTTTGTGCTGAGACACTCTATATTTTCTAGTTAATAACAGGAAGTTTGAGCAAAGGTCGACAAATATAAATGGTACTTAAAATCAGATTTCTATTTTACAGAACTGCTGTTCCAGTTTATAAGCAATTTAATTATTAAAGCAAGCAAATTTAGTTAATTAACTTCTGCATGGTTGTTTTAGGAATGGATATGTTTTCTAAGCTTTTTCCGAGACTTCAACTTTTAGTACATCTGGCCTGATATATGCACTGATGCACTTTGGAGATTCACAAAAGAGACAAAAACCTACATTACTCATGGCTACTAATATTGAAGAGAATGAGAGAAGATTTTTAAGTTGTACATGTATTGTGTTACATTGCTAAGTAGACTCTTTACTCTTAGAATTGTTAATTAAAAAAATCAACAATATCTGACAGTAATTGATTACCTATTATTGTTAAATAAGAATCATTCTTGTAATATTACAGATCCACATGTCATTCTCTCTTTTTTCCTAGTATTATTGTATAATTGGCTGAAAAATTACAATTCGTAGCCAAACCCAAATCTGTCATAAAGAACCTCCAGGTGATATCTATTATGGAGAATAATAAAACCTCAGGTTATACTTCACATCTATGCCGTATTCATCCTTTTGGTATCCACTTGAAAAGATCCCAAGTTTTGTCTGGGATATAATAGAAGACATGTCAACAGATTATGACACTTGTGCTAATCTGGATCCTGCTGCGGAAAAACATCCACCAGGATTCCATTATCACAGTCATTAAGCCGCAGTGCACGTCATCTTGATTAAATAGAGACTATGAACTGTAATAGGCTGAAAACAATAGATTCAGTTTACTTAGCCAATATTACACAGTGATAGCCAAATATTTCTGAGATGTAAAACAGGTATTTGAGTTTAGTCTCTTGGAATTTGTAAAGTCTAATTTGTTATGAGTTATGAACGTACAGCATAGACTTTTTCTTGTAGAATGATGAATATATCAATTAAATAAGCACTGACAGATGCAATTCTAGGACCATGAACATATAATGTGTGATTAATTAAAAAAAATAGTTTTTATTTACTTGAAATATCTTTATATGTTTTGTAAACCAGACTTTCTTACACATCCCTGCAACTCATTATTATTTTATGTGTAAATTCAGTAATAAATTGGACATCCATCTATGTTTCCGTTAAAGATGTAAACAAGGATTGTGATAACATTATAACGATAAAAAGGAATTTGCATATATTTGCAGCGTAATCGGAAATAAGTAATTTATAAAGCAGAAAAATACAACTGGCAAATACACATAGAGACATATGCACTACTTGGTTATAATATGTTATTCCATCCCATGTTATAACCTGCATAAATCATTAACAGAAAGGGATGTCTCCAAGGCTTAGCTTATTCAAGAGCTGCTGGTGTACAAGTCAAATAATTAGTTTCTGTGAGTTTGTAAGACAATCAGTTTAATTTCTAAAGCATAGGTGCACATTTAATGAGAATAAAAGGTATATTGTGTTTCATTAATAATATTTAATTTGGACATGGTCTTACAATGTCATCTGTCAGTGTTCATTTGATACACATTTATTTTGTGACCCACATTTTGTTATCAATTTAGCTTTCATCTACTTTACACATTTCCATTTATGCATATGTCTAAAAAAAAGGTTTGGAACTGGATTGTCAGGAAGTATACCCTAGTTTGACTATTTATATGGAATTTTTGGAAGATTTTGAAATTTGCCTGGATGGGCCTAGTTACTGACATATGTATAATAAAGCTAGTCTGATGATCATTTTTATTATTTACTAGCGACTTGCCAGTCAAAAAGTGATGGCAATAAGATTGTGAGGCAGGGAATGGTGTTTGTGTGCAACATAAATTTTGCTGGTGTTCCAAGATCCATCGGCGCTCATTGCGAGCCTCGTGCTGAGCGCCCTCGGCACTCATCGCATGGCTCTCAATGAGCGCCTTTGACGCTCATTGCGAGGCTGTTGGTTGTTTGTGTGCTATGAGCAGCGTTGTGTTTTTTTTTGTATGCCAATGAATAATTAATAAAATTATAAATGAATATACTTTACCTATTGTGAAGTAATATATGCAGCATTGTGTTGAAGAGCTGGCAATCTGTTTTCATGTTGCAGCAGCATCAGTGCTGTGGAGCTGCTGTGGAAGTGTGAGCAATGTGTGCAGTGTGTAGTGTAAATAGTGTACGTGCGCAAGGAAAATCCGTTAGGGTAGCTGTGTACTTCCGGATTGTGTAAGTTAGTGTTGTAAAATGGCACCTAATGTGTGGTATGCGGCTGTGGCTGATTTTGCATCCTTGTTTTCGGATCTCGTCCGGCTTTTTCGGAAAATCTGTATGTGTTTGGTGGTGTTTTGCGTGTTTAGGGTCCTTTAGCCTCGTTTTCGTTTTGTTCGGCGGCCATTTTTTCTCTTGCTTAGATGATTTTCGGATGTCTAAACTCTTGTATTTCGAGTAAAATTGAGGTGTAACTTCAGGTTTCGAGGTCCTGGGTGCCCCCCTTGCTGTAGGTAAGCTTTTTATTTATTTGTTGTGTGTATTTATTGTGTTTTTAATGTTTTTATGTGCTCGGGTTTCGTGCAGTAAGGTTGTATTTTTGCGAGGTCGTAATGTTTTTTTTCTCTAAGTTCCGCGTCTCGTATTTGTTTCTTGTAAGTCCGTAAATTTTGCGAGGTCCGCAGTTGCTGGCAACAAGCGCCTGGCGCTCCATGCTAGCAACTGAGGTCTTCGCTTTGCGAGGGGCGCAGGCTCGCTACGCAAGCCTGCAGTGTTAGCAACAACCAGCTTGCTCACAGCTATATATTTGATTTTTTACTTAGGGTATCAAAAAAAATATGCTCTCAGTTGCTTCAAATGGTGAAAGATCATTTTTTAAAACAGTTATGGCAGCCTGAGCAGTTTGTGAGCTCATATAGGGTGCCTGCCAAGAAGAACCACACCCTACCTAAGAGGATGAGCTCTGGAGGATAGTTACCCCCTACATTTCAATGTCTGGAAAATTAACTTCTGTACATTGAAACAGTGAGCACATGAGATCTAACACACCTCACTGTGGACATATATGACAGAGAGTGTTAATTAGTTATTGTCTTCATCGCAGTGCAATTTTTAGATATTTTAGCATTCAGGGAGATACGGTTAAAATGTGCCTCAGCAGTTCATTATTTTTATGCCCAGATATTCATATAAATAAACATTTTTGTTGCCTAGGAAATTGCCTACATATTCTAAGTCATTAACATTCACATATCTACATAAAAACATACATTCATGCATAAATCTGCAAGTGATAAGAGCCAGGTTATCCTTATAGTGACCTAAGCAATTGCATATTAAGTTGAAAGCCTATATTCACAGCTTCAAATGCAGTTGATTAAATCACAATGAGCATATGCAATTTCCAGTAGCAGACAACATACAGAGGCAGGCATCAGGATCATTAAGGCTGATTCATAGGCTTAAAAGAGCAAGTTCAATCTAAGTTTAAGCAACCGGCGGTGCAATGCGCCGGGGCCCTGCCTCAGGGGGCCACTGCAATCTAATTAAGCTTTTTTTGGGAAATTAGGTTCTTTTTGTCCGTAGTGTAGTCCCCCCCCCAGCCCAGCCCGTGCCCCACAGCCAAGCCCAGCCAATGCCCATAGCATACCTGGCCCCCCTCAGCCTCACCAGGATCCCTCGTCTCGTGGGCTTCTTACCCTGATCTGTGGCAGTTGATTGCGGCGTGTCTTGTTGCGGTGGCATAAAATCCTGAATGATTGATGCCAAATTTGTTTTTTGCACCAAGGCCTTCCTTTCACTAGCTCCCCCACTAGCATATGATTTTTTTTAATGACATTCCTTTGCAACAGTAGATAAATGTTATCGCAGATTTGGGACCTTTTCTATGTCCCCTTAACTTCTGATGTCATTGCACAGCTCCCTCTTAAAGGTGTGGCTTTGTTGGATTGCCTTGCATTTCACAGTTGTTGAAACAGATTTGCATTTAGTGGCCATGCTCCTCTACATACATTGTAAAAATATAAAAAAAAATAGTTAGAAATGAGGGCAGAAAATGAGCTCAAACAAAAATATATTCAGTTCAGGTGATATTAATAAATATTTATAATGTCAATGTCATGAGGTGCGCTTCCCATTAGTTATATTAATTTTAATCATTTCTAAAAGATGTATTAATTTTAAGCAGTTATGGCCCTTTAACTGTATCATTTGCATCTAACATAATGAAAGCACTAACAGATGAATTATAAAAAGTTAGGAGGGGCTTAAACATGGTGCTGTTGTGACTTCAGTGATGTAAAACTCAGGGCTGAGATTGCAAAGTTGCTGTTGTTGATTGGGTTCCTTTTGATTTTCAGGCTTCTTTTGTTTTTTTGTAAATTCTTTTTTTATTTATAGATGTATTTTATTTAGTTGCTTTATGTTTTGGGGCTTTGTCTGACCCTTCACATACATATGCTGAAACACTGCAACTATAATCGAAGAAAATCCAATGGATGGATCCTACTGTACTGGTGCCATTTAGCCCTGATAGCAAAACTCCCATGTCTTCAGCTTAATCTTCATCTATAATCTTCTATTACTTATCTGGGTACAAATGGGTCATTGTCTATGTTGCACAACTTGGTTGATAGTGTACCATTGTGAAACATTATAACAATAAGCAAAAAGGTACTATATATTTTTCCCTTTGAAAAATAACACAGTTCAGAGTTGGTACGTGGTTGTAATGCATGGCATATGTCACTGCTACTTTACCTAAAAAAATAGATGTTTATATATTAAAACTCCCTGCCACTTTCTCCAGGGTATTCCATATTTGTTAAACACCCGGACAGTGAAGGGGTTAACAGGCAGATCAGCTACAAAAATGGAGCAGACGACTCATCTCAATGTGGCTGGGTTTATTGGATTTCTCAGTTAAAAGATGAACATTAGGCAGTGTTTGACCCAGCTGTCACAAAGCAGGGACATATCCTACAATACCTTCAGAGGAAACTGTGCCTCGTCCACAATATATTCCAACTATATATTAATAGATGTACAGTATTTATTGGCAAATGCACAATAACAGATAGCGAAAGTATTAGGAAAGTGGATCCTGTAATTCTTATTGTCACGACTTCCAAAGTTTAATATGAGTGCAACTTGAATATTTGTTTTTGTATCATTAACACTCGTTGATGTAATGAAGATGACTTTTATAGCTAATAAAGAAACCTCACTAACAAAAGAACATTATTATTACTTGTAGTTAAAACATAAATTATGGAAAATAATCCAATATATGAACAATTTGTCAAAGTAAAGGTGGACATTTTGTATCAAATAAATGCTGTGAAAATTAAACTTGATGACAATGGAAAGGGGTGTAAAATCCAAATGTATGTCATACTTTCAGATCTGGGATTGATAAACAGCAAAATGCATGCTAAACTATCTAATCCATTATAGCAAATCCACTACATAACACCAGACATATTGGTACTGTAGAACATTTGGCTCCATTCAACACTTCTGAAAGATTGGCTGAATTCTGAAATTCTATAAAAATAGAATCTGGTGTCTCTTTGTTATACAAACAGATGAGATGCATCCCAGATATGTTACTTCTCTTCCTTTTCCTATTCCAAAAAAGAAACTTTGCTATACATAGCATTCACAAACATACAACAAAATATTAAGCATTGTCAACCAAAATTATAATGGTTTACAAAGCATTCATTATGGTTATGAGGGTTAGGTGTGAGATCTAAAATTAATATAACAGGAGAAATTACCGATATTACCACGTGTTGTGATGCCGTAGGTATAAAAGCAGACATAACTTTAAAGGGATTAATGTAAAAGTGGATT
This sequence comes from Discoglossus pictus, assembly GCA_027410445.1. Classification (NCBI taxonomy): domain Eukaryota; kingdom Metazoa; phylum Chordata; class Amphibia; order Anura; family Alytidae; genus Discoglossus; species Discoglossus pictus. The sequence continues at coordinate 77,921,985 of CM050165.1, forward strand.
TTTTATGAAATATTGATTGAACGCAGGCCTGCAGTGGAAACATCATGAGTTGAGATTGGACTGGAAGTTGGTTTTCTGACCTACCTGTCAGACATGTAACTCTACAGAAAATGTTGTCACTTTACGATAATAATAATATTGTAGATGGATTCAAAATATTCTTGATATACTTACTAAGGAGGTGAACTTCTGGCACTCATCTACGAAACAAAAGTTGAATGATTTTATGAAGATATTCACACTTTACCACTACATTAAGCACAGACTTAAACTCTACAAGATCTACACTTACCCTAATTCAATCGTCTTCCTTCTTAGTTCAAAGTATGTCATGTTATCACAACACTGCCAATATTCCTTCAATTTATACTTTCGGGACCGTAAAACAAATCTGTCATGAAAACACAATATTTAACTGTTCATTTAAAGAGTCACTGAAAGTATGTTTAACCTAAAAGTATTTTTAACCTAAGAGCTACTAGATAAGCTGGATAATTGTTCTCTATAAATGGAAGCAGATTATAAAATACCGGTTTCTGCATAATTAGACAGAAAAAAAGTAATCTAGTTATTATTTAATTAATGATACACTGGTGAAGTTGTATGTTTGAGAGGGGTGTTTACATTTCTGGAGAGCTACTTCTGCAATGAATTATATAAAAGGTTGGATTCTAAGCCAGGGGGAGGGAATGGGCTTTGTCCAATTATATTTACAAGAAAGTGATGTAGCAAATACAAAATGGATTCCTGTAGTCTTTAAAAATGCAAATGTTCCCAAAAAATGCTTTATGCCCATTGCATACACAGCTGTATTGTTCATACAGTACTTTCTTGAACTGCAGTGGTCCTTTAATAACAAATCTGTGCAAGGACTACATTTTCTCCATACTCACCTGATCGGCTAATATTTTATTTGTGGAAACAAGAAGCACTGTAAATAATGCCGCTTTTACAGAAATAGGTCATAAAGCTCTCTAGTTTTTTAAAAGCAGTCAACAGTTTTGGGTCCTACCCTTGGGGTCAAAAAAGTAAATGTTTAATAAAACTTTTTTTACAAGAAGTTAACTTAATGTATATTTTAAAAGTGTTTTTACTATTTAACAAGTCAATACGGGAAAAACAACTTATTAATGTGCTAAACTGTATGTGAGCTTTTACGAGAGAATTTTCAGGGCTTTTAAATTGGTCCAGCAGGCTAACCCACATAGGAATTTATGTATTTGTAGCCAGGCCGTTTTCTGCTTATAAGAGAGATTGGTTAGTAGCACTCGCATCAGTAAATTTTGAAAACCTGGGGCCCGATTCAATTGCAAGCCCTCAACTCGATCGTTGTAGGCCGTATGTCTGCGGGTGTGCTGCGGGCTCCCGTTCGTCTCTGATTATGATGCTATTCAATTGCTCTAGCCCGCAAGTTACTGGCCCAAAGCCAAAACCGTAAACCATGCACTGGTTCATAGCAGTTCAGGAACATGATCAATTAAGCAAGGCCGTAACCTCCCATTTCGAATCAGCCAATAGAAAATGAGATCGTCATTAAGGCAGTAAAACATGGAGGTTACATGTCAATCAATTTGGTTCGGGGGTCCGATATGCGATCAGACTCGCAAACCCGGAAAATAAAGAATTACGAAAATGAATGCCAATACTATTCTAGTCCATATGGGTGGCCTGATATGTACCAAAAGTTGAATGTTTTATGAAGATATTGATACCCGAGATTAATTTAACCCTGAAATGAAACATAAAAATAAATGTTACTGCTGATTTGCGAGCTTGAGACTGTTGTGCAATTCATTCTAATGTCTTTCATCCCTTTCCCCGTTATTTACAGTGCAGTATTGTTTTTTATCTGCATTTACAGTACTATGAATTGGTGTCCAACCCCCTTGTAGGGCATCTCTAGCATTCTCTAGGATTTTCTACTTCTTTTGAAATTTACGGGTGTGAAAACATTTGCGACCTTGGGGAAATTGAGCAATTAAATAGCGATTTTTGATTTTAGCCATCGTAACTCTTGTGAAAGTGTAAGATCAAAGGCTTGGGGGGGGGGGGGGGGGTTAAGTTACAGGTTTAACCATCGCTATTTTTTCTAGGCGGTAACTCGTAACCAGTTTGGAGCGCGCAAAAAGACGCTAATTGAATAGCAAATTAACTTGCGACCTCACTTACGGGCTACAGTAACATGCGAAAGCTCAATTGAATCGGGATCCTGGAGTTTATAAACCTTTGTCTTTCCCTCTCAAACATTGTGCTGAGTACGCTAAACCATAGGTCCCAGGCTAGATTTATTGTAAGTGAGAAAGTAGGAGATTGTATGAGATTGTATTAGAGAGAGTAAGTGATTTGTTTATTTTTGCTACATTATATTTTACATGTAAAGTAATACGTAAATTGTTCACAAAGCCTACATATGTCCATATACATTGCCTACAGATGGTACAGAATGCTGCTGATAGTCTATTAACAAACACATCAAGTTTCAGCCACACAATATCTGTACTCTGTGCCCTACACAGAGATCTGAACAGTTGGAAATATATTAAACATCCCCAGAATCTCTACATAAACTTCACGGTACCAAGATTTTATGTCTGCAGCACCAAGATTCTGGAACTCTCAACCACGCTCAAAACTTAGAACTGCAGTGTACTGTATATGGAACTAGGAATGGGGTCTTGGGCTGCTGCCCCTCCACCATCAGTACCACCACCATTAGATCCTGTGCCATCACCAGCACCACCAGCACCCCCAGCACTGACAGTTTCTGGCCTAGCAGTATCCCCAGGTCCCACACCACCCTCCTCTCCCACTTCTGAGATAGAGGAGGAAAAGCAAGTGGACTGAGTGCGGACTGCAACAACAAGAGCTGGACAGGAAATATTAGGAGTTAGATGGCCCAAAGAGAGAGCTGCTCCACATGCATCAATGGATCTGGCACAAAATCCAGAGGCACCATTTCCACATTGAATTAGAACTGCAGAGACATCTCCTCCAAGAAATATTGCCCTATCCCTGAATGGGCAGCTCTACAGCCTAAACATGAGCTTGGCCAGAATGGGTGCACAAGCAGAAACAAACAACTTCCAAATACACCAATTTCCAAGCAGAGGTTTCCCCAAGATGGCCCTCTACCATACCCACCTGAACCAGGTGCAGATGGAAAACTGCTTCCACCATTGGCCCCTGCCAGGACCAGATCCAGGAGACCACATGGTGGCACAGGAGTGTGTGCACCTGTTTAAAAGAAGAGGAGTAAATAAGAGTCACAGTTGGTTCCTTATTTTAGTTATGTGTTTTATTTTTTAAGGTAGAAATGAAACATTACAGTATGTTTATTTCCAAGCGGTGCAAACACTTCCAAACAGTAATACTGTAAGAGCACACCAACAACATACAGTACATGTACATTAACATATCTGATCTATTATCATATTCATTTGTAATGCGCCAACATATGTGAGCACATCTCACAAAGGTTTAGATTATAACAGTGGATGACACAATCAGCTCATGTTGGCAATAACAATTGCCAAAATGATGTCATAGGCTCCTAATATTGTCACTTAATATCAGCTTAATGTAGCTATGTCATGGTTCTTAGCACTTATCATGTGATTACCTCCCAAAGACATGTGACAGGAAGTCTTAAAATAAACATATTTGCAATATGTGATTGTCCATGGATTATTTACAAATTGTTTGATGCATTATTGTAAGAATGTAACTGGATCTATGATGTCCATATCCATTTATAGCATTTTCTATCCAGTGCACATTGAAGATAGAGACTTGTATAACGCAAGTGCTCTTCTTCAGAGTGTCATCCCAATGCATCATTGTGATACCACAGGTCAGTAATAAACAATATGCACTGTATTATATTTCTTTATGGTCGGACAGTTAATACAGCATTGTTAGCACTGCTAGGGGAACAACAACAGGTTGGATTGTTTATTGGAACACTAAAATGTAGACCTTGCAAAACTGTATACACCCATCCTTCTTTTGTCTTCTTGCCCTTTTTTCTCTCCACACAGAACATTCCAGATGTGTGTCATACTGTTTTTCAGTTTTTCAATGACACTTGCTCTATGTATGTGAATGTGATTCCCTTCTCCTAGGGGATAGTCATTCTGGAGTACTGACCAGATATGGCTGATATATAAGTGCTATGCATTTTTCTACAGTTTTAGTAGTTAGATAATGGGGAGGGGACAGACAGCGCAAAATCTCCTATAGATATTTTAGGAGTATGGACAAATATTTGTGTATATACTGCTCACCTGGACAAACCTCAAAATTATGAGGTATGGGAAGGCGTTCCGTTGCAAATCTAGTGGATCAACCACACTTGAATTCAGCAGTGATCCCTTCCCTCTGCCAAAAGCACCAAAGGATACAAAGACTTGGACCCCTGATCCACTAGATTCGCCACAGAACGCCTTTCCCATACTTCATCTTTTTGAGGATGGTCCAGGTGAGCAGTATATACACAAGTGTTTTAGTATTTGTCCATACTCCTAAGATATCTACACCAGGAGATTTTGCGCTGTCTTTTCCCGCCTCATTATCTTTCTATACAGTGTTGGACACTATAGTGAACAGTGTTAACAAGACCGGCTGCAAGTCCCTGAAGACTCTGGGTAGCTCATTTAGGATACTACATAATACCACAATAGAGAATACTGCAAAACACAAATCTACCAAGTATTCATTAGCCCATGCGGCTGACATAAAAAAAATCACACTGGATGATTTATCAATAGTATAAGAATATTATTCAATAGAGATCCTTCTTATCAGTACCAATTTGCTCCCCCTCCGTAATCACCAAAGCGCTTTGGCCATCACTAGAGCCTACTAACCCTAGTCTTTACCCATATATCCAGTGTTAGTAGTTAGCTTTCTTACTTTATTTCTAGCCAGTCTCAATGGCTGTGCGCATACAACAGACCAGTGGTGGTGAGTAGAGATGTCACGGACAGTTCGCCCGCGGACTATTCGCGGCGATTTTGTCATGTTCGCGCTCGCGTCGGACGGCGAACACATGCGCTTTTGGGTTCGCCCCCTATTCTTTATCATTGAGGAAACTTTGACCCTGCACCTCACAGTCAGCAGACACATTCCAGCCAATCAGCAGCATACACTCCCTTCCAGGGCCTTCCATCTGAAGGACAGCATACATTTTAGAATCATTCTGAAGCTGCATTCGTTGTGAGAGGACAGATAGTGTAGCTGCTGGAGATTTAATAGGGAAATAGATAGCCAGGCTGTGTATTTAGCTTCCACTACAGACCTAAAGGACTCATCTGATATCTGCTGCAAGGACAGCAACTCAAAAAGCCCTATGTAGGGCTAGAACATCATTTATTTTATTTTATAATTTTTTCTGTGTAATCTAATTGCATATGCCTGCCTGCCAGCGTGTGTGTGTGACAGGCTAACACCTAACAGCTTATATTGTGCTCAGTGAAATAAAACAATACTTTTTTGACTGTAATAGATTGAATAGCAATTGTGTGAAGCCTATTGCATCTACTCCGCCAACTTTTGCCAGTGCACAGTGACACTCATATCTGGTGCAACCGTAGTGTACAGTGACAAAAAAAAACACTTTTTTGACTGTAATCGATTGAATATCAGTTGCCTGCCTACAGGCATGTGTGTGAAGCCTATTGCATCTACTCTGCCACCTTTTTCCAGTGCACAGTGATATATCATATCTGGTGCAACCGTAGTGTACAGTGACATAAAACAACACTTTTTTGACTGTAATCGATTGAATATCAGTTGCCTGCCTACAGGCGTGTGTGTGAGGCCTACAGCACCTACTCTGCCAACTTTTGCCAGTGCACAGTGACACTCATATCTGGTGGCACCTTAGATTGCACGCGCAGTGCCCAAAATTTGAAGTAGGAGGTCCGACCAAGCATCTTTTTCCATCTCCCTGTTCCAAAAATCAATGCCATATACACGTCCCCTAATAGTGGACGTAACAGGGATTAAACCGATAGGAATAGTACTACTTAACAGTACACACCTTATAATAATGCAGAGGCAACGCAGAGAGTGGAGTCTGAAGAAGAGGAGTCAGAGGAGGAAGGTGGCTTTGAGGAGGTGGAAGACCAAACACAGCAGGCGTCCCAGGGGGCTTGTTGTCACCTTTCGGGGACCCTTGGTGGCTGGGTGGAGGAAGAGACCTTCAATGACATCAGTGAGGACAAGGAACGGGACATGGCTAGCTTGGTATCCAACCTTGTGCAAATGGGGAGTTTGCGGTTGTGCAAAGGGACTGTTTTGTTGTTTGGGGTGCATTAAACGGGGAGATTGGTCTGTTACTGTGAAGCGGGTGTAACCCTTACACTACTTGATCGATACAACATCATACCTGATGTTTTAAAGCATGTTCTTCCAAACAATTTAGGATTGTTAGGTGATTTATGCCCTTTATGGCTTAAAACCAGACTCTGCATCAACTATGTAATTTTCCGTAGGAGTTTTGCCATGGATCGCCCTCTGGCATGCCACAGTCCAGGTGTTAGTCCCCTTGAAACAACTTTCCCATCACTATTGTGGCCAGAAAGAGTCCCTGTGGGTTTTGAAATTTTCCTGCCCATTGAAGTATATGGCGGTTCGCCCGGTTCGCCCGTTCGCGAACATTTGATTGAAGTTCGCGAACCGAAAATTTGATGTTCGTGACATCACTAGTGGTGAGGTCTGTCTTGTGAGTGCCACCAACAGTCCAGGATTGCAGTATGTTTCTCATTGATTGAGCCTAGGTGAGTAAATATGTTATATTCATTACAGTCATACACCTGGGCTCAACCTGAGTCAACCAAAATACATAAGCAGAATGCTCCTGCAATCCTGGATCGGCGGCGGCACTTACTGTATTAACTTTATCACCAGTGTATTAGGAGTTTTGTCATATGTTAAGGTGTTAGGAATCACATACTGATTGACAAGATATTGATGAGGTTATTATCGTTGTGCATGAACATTGTAGTTAAGACACAAACATAATCTATTAAATTCACATAAATTACATGGTATTAAATGTCAGGGGATACTCATTGAATACTAAGACAGAATTATTGTTGGGGGGTCATTAATGTATCTGTAGGCTAGGTGGGGCTCTGCATTAACCATGTGTGACTTAGCACCAGTTGTGTGTCAGTGTTTAACTGTCTGAGCAAGTATTTGTATTTTATATTTTAATTTACAGTATTTTACTGATCTTTATTATTTCTTATTGTAGAAGGCTGGGTTGAGAAAGGCTTATTTTGTGATTTAGGATGTGTATGCCTTACTTTTATTTTATTAGGGTCCAATAAAATACCTATTTAAGCTTTTTTTCTGGTACTGGGTTGTTAAAGACACTCTTAACTTCTTAAATATCACGTAAGTGTTCTCATAAGGATTTAGCTTCTCTTGCTGGAAGTTTACACGTAGGGTTTAGGCTCTTATGAAATCCATGTAATTGCACTTTAGGTAAAACTACTTGTTTGGCAGGGAACGGCTCACACATAGTGTTCACTTAAAATAGTTTATACGTAAAAGATTTGATATGGGCAGCATGTAATAGCTACATAATTAAAATAAAAAAAAATGTTATAAAAATATTATCATGAAGCTCAACTGGTGCAGATAAAGGACTAGTACCTTCAATCGGGAAAAAATATTGGCCAATTCGAAAAATAATAGATTTCCTCCAAACCTACGGTCTCACTACTTGTGGGTCCCAAAAAGTAAGCCCTGCTGTATAAATCTTCACATCTGTGTTTATTTTATTCGTGAATACTCTGGAAAAACTATCCCCAAACTTATTGGCACTCATTAATTCTTAGCCTTCAATTGCAGATTACATGTAACTTCCATGTTTTACTGACATCATGATGACAGTCTCATTTACTATTGGCTGTGTCTAAGAAGTAAATTACGGCCTTGCTTAAATAGTCAGATCATATGATCACGCCCCCTGAAATCAGACATAAAAAGCAGGGTTTACGAGTACAGTCTTGCGGTCGGAATTTGCAAGCTCGAGTGAATAGAATACATCTAAACATTTATTTAAAAAAAGCTGCCAAAGCTACGTGTTTGAGGCATTTGCGAGCAGCTAATAGAATATGGCCCTTTGTTTGTTGATGTGGATTGTTAGAAATATAATTGCAGAAATTATAAATACTCTGTATTATTTACTATCATAGTTTTTTTATATATTATGAGCAATTGAAATTTCTATTTTAGATACCCAAACTCAAAATATACGGCTTCTTAAATAATTGATTAAGCCAGCGATAACATTTAATATGTCATACGAATGATAACAAAAATGAAAACTAATATAAAATCTGGCCATAGGCCCCATCTCAGTCAGGGTATAAAATCCTGCCAAAATAAAGTTGCCAGCCATTAAACTTCTTTTACTTTCCAACAACTATAAATAGGGATAAAGCAAATATTTGAGTAAATCTAGAAAATGGAAGTAAATTTATTATAAAGTTGAGTTATCAGCAAATAAATGTCTTTACAAATGAACACAATTTCTTGATGAAATACTGTATAAAATGGACATAATTCATCTTTAAAAAAAGGAGATTACATATCAGCAGAAATTAACATTGGAAATATTTATAGAGCTTCTTGAAATGTAGAAATGTAGGCTATGTAGGCATTGTAATCTTGAAATTGGATAGATGAATGTAGCACTGTCTACCTGATCTTAAATCACCAAATGAAGGGTCCATTAATCTGTTCTGTCTCAACAATAATGTGAAATTATATATTTTTCTCTAAAACCTTTATGCAGTGTATAATGAAACATTTATTTTTCCACATTTGCATTTTTAAAATCTTTTTCCTTAATCCTAGTACATTTCTGCACATTAATGGACAACTGCAGCCATCAAGCAGTCTCTACAAAGTGCGGTTATTTTTGTTACAGTAACTAGGCCCTTTGCTCTCGTATTGTAATACAACCTATCTTCCACGGGATTGGGAAGGCTACAGTGCAAAACTGTGTTTGAAAACCTCTTTTATCATTCATCGTCTCCAGACTGAAATTATTTTTGACAACCTCGGCAGAAAACAAGCAGCTTTCTGGCTACTGGCAAGCCGATTAAAGGGAGGAAACACATGTTCACTGTCAGACGGAGCCCCTCGAGAAAGCATTGACAACCTCTTAACCCCTTTCCCAGTAAAAGTGCCCAAATGTTTCTTTTGAACAAAATTTCTGCATTGTTAGTAAACATCCTTTAATTCATCATATCCCATTTTCTAATTCAGACTTGTTGAAAGATTGCAATATTTACTTTTATATTTTTAATATTATCAGATTACTTTACTAATCTTTTAGCATGGTAGATGTAGACACATGAAAATCATGGATTATCCTTTGTACAGCCCTTTTATACAAACATGTCTTCAAATGCAAATAACTTTTTTTAGCAGTGATAAAAAAGTATATGAAAACGCAGTAACTTTTCAAGCACACATTGGTCTTAGAACAATAGGTTTGTGATATTTTGGGTACAGTAAAGACAATTATGTCACAAAATGATGCTCACAGCTTGTTGTTGGAGCCACTAGACCCCATATTGCTATTGCTGTATAGAAATTCATACTAAAAATAGCTAGAGAAATATTTTAGGACTCTTCTGGAAGTCAGAAAACTTGTCCTGAGAAATAACAACAAATCTACACAGAAACTGAACTGGCTTCCAAAATGATAAAACTGTTTTACATTATTTCACACCGAGCTCTATATTATGATTTTGCAGATTATTTTCTAGAAATTACATAAATTAAATATATTGTGCATCATTTTCAGAAATCGCAATTCTGCATGCTATTTATCAGGAACAGAAGTAAATCACAATGCAAAAACTTGAACAATAGTTACAGAACTGATAACGGTAAAAGCTAAAAAAACAGTTAAGGCGTAACTGTAATAGTCCAGCTTTTATAACTTTCAGTTATTAAAAATACTTATTAAAAAATGTACATTTTCTTCTCCTAATCCTTCCGTTGGAACTGCGCCTATATTTTACAAACTGCTTTAGCATTGGTGGCAGAGTATACTACCATTTCTATTAACTTTATAGTAAACTGTGAAGTTATTTATACTGATATTTATTTAAAGGTATGAAAATAGGATCATTATAGAGGCTCTTTCAGATCTCATTCAGTTGAGTATCGCTAGAGGAACTAGGACTTCTTAAAAGTAAATGTATTTATAAAATATAAAAGATAAAAGAGTTGAAATAAGAGTTTAGGAGTTTACTAAAAACTAGTACATTTGTGGTAAAGCATAAATGATGAAATATTAATCAGGCTCTGAATATTACATCAATGTATACTTGATATAGATACACACAAAAACATAATGGCCTTCAATTTGGTGGGAAACATACACAGTACGTAAGTGTAGGGATGTTAGAGTAGTCAATAAAAATTTTTTTTTAATGTTTTCCGTTACCTTATTATTTATATGATTTATATCATACCATTTCATTCCACATGAGGACATGATACCCAGAGATTGTTAATAACAATTGCATGAAAAAGTGGAAAGTTTGTGTTTATTTTTGGCTTTCTAAAAAAACATTTGGCCTATTATCAAAAAGAGAAAAAATGATCACTATGGGTTTATACGTATTACATTGGTACTGGAAGGGTTTCTTCGACCTTATGTGCCTTTCCATTGACCAAACCTGTGAAGTAGCTTTATTTGCTCTTTGTTTAAATAAGCTGCACAATATTTTCCTATTAGGGTATCATCCATTCACTGCACTGTTTTGTCTCATGATAAAGTCAAAACAGATTACAAAGTGATCCAGCCTTATTATTTGGGAAATCCCATTTCCTTGTGTAACTCCACACCAACATAATGATCAAAAGCATTCTTTATTTATTCTTCACTCTAATGCGTTGTATGTAACAAGTTATCACATGCTTAAATATATATTAACTTTACTTTTAACAGTGCATTCACGCACTTGGCACCACATTAAGAGTTGATCCTTTTTTTCTTAAGGTTTTAATTGCTTAGAAATGGACTTTGAAAGTTTATCCTTTTAGTAACAGTGCTCTCTGGGTCAATATTGAAATATACAGAAGTGATGTAGACACAGTACATAGGTTAGGAGAAAAATAGGTTGCACACATTAGTACAAAAGTGGTGATACTGGATATATCATCTCTATTGACCTTGGCATTATCATGACCAACTGGACGCCCGGGCAACCACCAATGTATATTAATCTGACCAAACTCAGGATAGCAAATAGACAGACTGTATTGAGCTGGTGCACAAAGATTTGTAATGTGGGTGGTAACACAGAAACAAAGACATATGTATTTGGCAATATAGTAGAACCAAACGGCTATATAGTCTGCCCATTATATCTACCTAATATGTTTTGATTTATTAATCCCTAGAAGGATTCCTGCTTCTGGGCCTTTGATGGGGAGGTGCCAATTCCAATCAGACAAAGTTATCCAAAAAATAATCCAGACCTCATCCTGATCTCTCCTTTCCACTCCTCCCTTTGATGGTAAATAAAAACAACAGTCCCCTCATTACCCAGTTCCCAGGAAGTAAAGTAGCATGTAAAAAGTAAGACAAAATGTATTTCCTATATTTATAAACAGAGTCTTCCAAAATTCAGATTTTTCCGAAACTTGTTTTTATGCCTATGGTTCATGCATGTGCTAATGGCGTTAATAGTTTACATACTTCATAAACAAATGCGTGTTTTACTACAGTTATTCTTTAAAATGAGCTTAATAGATCAGTGTGTTTTAGTATGATACTACTTCACAATATCATGTTATCAGAATAAAGACCACAAAGAAAACATGAATGAACTGCCCGCAAGAGTAAAGAGCTAACACAGCGATAGTGATATACAACATTGTATAAACTATGGCCTCCATTCATTTGTGAAAGTTACAGAGCGATTCAATTGATCAAGTCGGCAGCTACCTGACTGAAAACCCAAACCATAAATCATGCACCCGTAAGTAGCATTTCAGAGCATGCTCATGATCAATTAAGCAAGGCCGATTTAGAAACAGCCAATAGTAAATGAGACCATCATCATGACGTCAGTAAAACATGGAGGCTAAACGTCAATCAATTAGCATTTAGAAGTCTGATACACAATCAGAATCGCAATTCGGCAATGTAAAAAATAATTAAAATGAATGAAGGACATCTTATAGTCCATGTGGGTGGAAATGAAATGTAAAATAAAAAAAGTGATTGCAGATTTGCGAGCTTGAGACTGTTGTGCAATTAATTCTAATTTCTGTCATCGCTTCCCCGTCTTTTAAAGTGCAGTATTGATTTTTTATTTGCTTTTACAGTCCTACGAACAGGTGTTTAACCCCCTTGCGAGTCCTATCTGGTACTCATAGGATTTTCTTCTACATTTGCCATTTGCGGGTGTGAAAACAATTGCGGGCTTGAGGAATGGTAGCAATTGAATAGCGATTTGTGATTGTAACATTTGAAAGATCGAAGGCTTAGATGGGTTGAAGTTACGATTTTGACAACCACAGGGATTTTCATCCTGTAACCCACAAATCATTTGCGGGTAGCTAAGTGATGCCAATTGAATAGCCAATTCATTTTTGGGCTACATTATGGGCTCCAGTAACTAACAATTGCTCAATTGAATAGGGGCCTATGTGTAGCATCCTAGTTATATGACTGATATGTAGTCTATTAATACCTACAACATTAAAGAAATGCACTCTACCCATAGTAGCTTGATTATCATCACAGTTTATAAATAGTTTACACAATCCATGTGCACAACAGTGACCTACAACATTAATGCATGGGCATTTTACATAAAATCAGACAATTTGTATGGCATCTCTGCCATGGAGAGCTAGCAAACTTGAGGGTAGATGGGTAAGTATGTATGGAGGCACTTCTAAGTAGCAGCAAAGTTTGAAGCTTAAACATGTGAGTCTGCTTTTACAGAATGTATTCCAATGTACTAAAAGTTATATGTTTATTTATTTTTCTTTCCTGTTTTGTAGAGCCAAGAAATAATTAAAGAGAGGGTCCTGACAACGGAGCATGCTTTTCCAGTATATATCTATAGTTGTGAGCATTGTTTTTTATATACAGTGCCTTGCAAAAGTATTCACCCCCCTTGACTTTTAACCTATTATGTTACATTACAGCCTTAAGTTCAATGTGTTGTTAATCTGAATTTTATGTGATGGATCAGAACACAATAGTCTAAGTTTGCGAAGTGAAATTAGAAAAATATATACATAAAATATTTTTTTAGAAATAGAAAACAGAAAATTGGCAAGTGCGTATGTATTCACCTCCTTTGTTATGAAGCCCATAAAAAGCTCTGGTGCAACCAAAGGCAACCTTCATAAGTCACATAATTAGTGAAATGATGTCCACCTGTGTGCAATCTAAGTGTCACATGATCTGTCATTACATATACACACCTTTTTTTAAAGTCCCCAAAGCCTGCAACACCTAAGCAAGAGGCACCACTAACCAAAAACTACCATGAAGACCAAGGAACTTTCCAAACAAGTAAGGGACAATGTTGTTGAGAAGTACAAGTCAGGGTTAGGTTCTAAAAAAAACAAAAACTCTATGATGATCCCCAGGAGCACCATCAAATCTATCATAACTAAATGGAAAGAACATGGCACAACAGCAAACCTGCCAAGAGACGGCCGCCCACCAAAACTCATGGACCGGGCAAGGTGGGCATTAATCAGAGAGGCAGCACAGAGACCTAAGTTAACCCTGGAAGAGCTGCAGAGTTCCACAGCAGAGACTGGAGTATCTGTACATAGGACGACAATAAGCTGTATGCTCCATAGAGTTGGGCTTTATGGCAGAGTGGCCAGAAGAAAGCCCTTACTTTCAGCAAAAAATAAAATGGCCCTTTTTGAGTTTGCGAAAAGGCATGTGGGAGACTCACAAAATGTATGGAGGAAGGTGCTCTAGTCTGATGAGACTAAAATTTAGCTTTTCGGGCATCAAAGAAAACACTATGTCAGGCTCAAACCCAACACATCACATCACCCTAAGAACACCATACCCACAGTGAAACATGGTGGTGGCAGCATCATGCTGTGGGATGTTTTTCAGCAGCTGGTACTGGGAAACTGGTCAGAGTTGAGGGAAAGATGGATGGTGCTAAATACAGGGATATTCTTGAGCAAAACCTGTACAACTCTGTGTGTGATTTGAGGCTAGGACGGAGGTTCACCTTCCAGCAGGACAATGACCCCAAACACACTGCTAAAGCAACACTTGAGTGGTTTAAGGGAAAATGTGTTGGAATGGCCTAGTCAAAGCCCAGACCTCAATCCAATAGAAAATCTGTGGTCAGACTTAAAGATTGCTGTTCACAAGCGCAAACCATCCAACTTGAAGGAGCTGGACTTATCTAAAGCGACTTAGAGCTGTGATTGCCGCAAAAGGTGGCTCTACAAAGTACAGTGTGAATATTTATGCACATTTTTTTCTGTTATTTTGTCCTATTTGTTGTTTGCTTCACAATAAAAAAAAAAAACATCTTCAAAGTTGTTGGCATGTAAATTAAATGATGCAAATCCTCAAACAATCCATGTTAATTCCAGGTTGTGAGGCAACAAAACACGAAAAATGCCAAGGGGGTGAATACTTTTGCAAGGCACTGTATTTTGGAGCAGGTAGGAAACCAGCATCCGATGGCCAGATGTGGCCTTCTATCTGATTCCATTTACAGCATTTATGTTTTGAACCAGGATACGTGCAGATTTAGATGCAGTCATCACTGTCTCTTATATTACAACTAGCGAATTGCCCGTCAAAAAATGACGGCAATGAAATTGTAAGTGAGCTAATGCTGTTTAGTGTGTAATAATGAAATATATAATACATTAATAAATGAATATACTTTACCTATTTTAAAGCATTGTGTGGAAGAGCTGTGAATGTGTTTTGATGTTGCTGCAGCATTAGTGGTGTGGATCTGCTGTGTAAGCGTGCTGAATGTGTGCAGTGTAACACTGTGCGTGCGCGAGCCCAAACCGTTGTCGTGTACTTCCGCATTGGCGTAAAATGGCGAGTAATGTGTGTTATACGTTTGTATCGGAATATCCGTAGGTGTTTTGTGGTGTTTTGCGAGTTTCTTGTGGTGTTTTGCGAGTTTAGAGTGCTGTAGCCTCGTTTTCGTTTTGTTCGTGCGGCCATTTTTTCTCTCGCTTCGTTTTTTTTTTAGTCTCTAAACTGTTTTATTTGAAGTAAAATCGAGGTGTAAGTTGTATTTTTGAGGTGGCTGGGTGCTCCCTCTTGGTGTAGGTAAGTTTTTTATGTATGTGGTGTGTGTATGTATTGTGTTTTACATTTTGTAATGTTCGCGAGTTGCGTCCGAGTGTTGCGAGTCCGTAATGTGTGTGAACGTGTGTCGTATGTTGTTTGCGAGTGTCGTAATGTGTGTGTCGTACTGTTTGGGTTGCGACGTGAAGTTTGCGAGGGTCGCAGTTGCTGGCAAGGAGCGCCTTCGGCGCTCCATGCCAGCAACTGCGGCCCTCGCTTTGCGAGGTCCTCAGGTGCTGGCATGGAGCGCCTACGGCGCTCCATGCCAGCAACTGAGACCCTCGGGCAGTGCCCTCGCTACGCGAGGGCCGCAGCTCGCTACGCGAGCCCGCAGCGTTAGCAACAACTCGTACGCTCACAACTATATATGTGATAAGTAGAGAGTGTAAACAGAGTTATCAAAGAGAAGCATTCTCAGCTAACATAGGAAAAAAAATAAGGAGCTGATTGGTTTATAAGGTATCTAAACATGTGTTTTTGGTGTGACACCCAGTGAATTAGATTTGTGAATTAGTGGCTCAACGATTTTCTTTCTTTTGACAAAATCTATAATTTACACACAGAGATGCTCTAAACCATTCTACATATTAAACTGGTTTTAAAATGACGAAAATAGGAACTTTTTTGATGCAGAGCATTCCAAAGACAGGAGTTGATCAGCTGAAAATATTTTAAACATAAGTGTTAGATGTCAATGGACTTCCAAACTAAGCAAAACATGAATAGGGCATATTAAGAGATGATATATGAGAAATACAGAGAAGTGAATTGCAGTTAAATCATTATTGAAGCCAGTCCAGTTATTTTAGCAAGTAGAAAAAATAATATATAACAGAGATGACATTAGCCATCCATATTTATATAGATTGCAGTTGAGAAAAAATAGTTTGAGGGGTGCAGTAGTCAAGACATACAGTATGAGGTCATGAGGTAATACCATAACACTGGGGGCTACTAGGAACAGCTTTTTCCAAAGATGGAAAAGTAAAGATTTTAAAAATTCATTTAGAGGAGAATTTCAGGGATACCCAAGCACGGGTGATGATTTATCAACCATTAAGTGGAAGGGGCTAATAGTGTAGAGCTTCTAGGAAAATATGAGACATTTTGTCTTAGACAAGTAACTATAAGATGATGGAATGTAAACATAATTTATTTTGAAGTTCTCCGTAAGACATTTTGTTTAGATTTGTTCAACACTTTATCTTATAAACTTAACAAACACTTAACAGACAATATTTTCTTAAAAACATTCAATAATGGTGCAACATTTATAAGCTAATAATAAATTTGATCCACTCTTAGTTAAGAAAATGCTAACATTGAAATGTCAGAAACATAAAAATATAAATGCTGAATATCAAAATGTAAGCTACTAAATTACTGTCTGAGTTAATTGGTTTCAGTTCTATTCTCTCCTGCCAGGCATTTTTTTGACACTGCCCAATAACTTCCAAGTGAACATATTTTGCTATATTTAAACAATTTGCAAATATATTTCCTACTTGACTGGCAAAGGAAATTTGTTAAACAATTTTGAAGAAATTTAAAATGTACTTACATAATACAAAAATGTTCCATGAAATTATAGTATGTGAAATTGGCCATAATCATTTTATGATCCAGTCATTTTAAAAACAACTCAACTTCCCAAGACAAAGCTTGTTGGCTTTAGAAAACTCCTGACTAAGAACTGTTTTTATAAATAGCTATTACCAATGGAACAATTGGCAGTTGTGTAGCCAAAATCACAAGAGGTTTTATGCTGTCTAGAAGTTTTCCTCATCATAGAGATGTAGGAGTATACATTTATTTGGGGGAAATTCCTTCTCATTGTGAACTTTTTGTATACATTATTACAAAAAAACGACCAGACGAGTTACTGGCTAACATTTCTTCTTAGTGATGAACCCACAATAATTTAAATTTGAAACTTGAATTTATGAGAGGGGAATAAATCATTTTCATCTTCAATCCAGGACATCTTTAACAATCTACATATGTATTTTCAGTCAACTAATGAAACACAGATGTACTTCATCTTTGTTTGTGGCTGTTCTCATAAATTAGAGATGTGTGGTTGGGATTTATTCAGAGCCGATATGAGTTCTCTATTCTTTTAGCTGCAAAACTGTTTCTCTTTTAATTGGTTGATTTTAATATAGTGATATACATGTCTATGTTTACTTTCACAGTATCATCTGAAACAATATATGAAAATAAAACTTTCAAATAAAAAATGCAATTTTCTCTGGATGAATTTCTTGCTGAGACTTTTAATCTAGAACCCAGTTCTGATTACATCCAAATCACAGAAGGCAGTCATCCCAATCCCCCCCCCCCCCCCACCCTGGCCCAACTTGCCACGGCCCCCCTGTACCCCCCTGGCCTAAAATTTGTGTGTGCCTGTTTAAAACAAAAATTCTACTGAATCTCCACGACGTGGCAGTGTAGAGCAGTCAAGAAACCTGGGTATGTGTATCAGGGAAGAAGATAAGAGAGCAAGGGCTGCAAAGTGGCAGTAAAGTACAGGGGGGATGGTTTATGTGTGAGGGGAGCAAAGGAGTATGAATTAGTGCTATGCAAAGTGAGTGCTGAGAGGGGTATATCCGTAGAGGATGTGCCAGGAAAGTGGAGTCTTGGAGGTGAGCAACAATGGGTAAGGGTATTGGGAAGGTTTGCTGTTATGGGAAGAAGTCTTCAGGAGGGGAGCAGTTATGGGAAGGTGTCTGGGGGAGGAGCACTGAGTGATTTGGTCCCCTTGGGGCCCAGCACACAACATTTTTTACAACCACCAGGGCTGGCTCATGTTTTTTTTTTTCTGCACCTTTACTGCATTGGAGTTAAGATATTTTTCTTTCCAACTTTCCACACATTTCACACCATGATTTGGAAGAATGTCCTTCAAACTTTTCAGAAGAGTGCCATGTTTGGTCTCTTATTTTCCACACTCATGTTGTCAGAAGAGACCCACCCTACACAGCCAGTTTTCACTATTTTGAGCCCAGCACGTATTTTTGCTCTGTATCATTTCCCTGTGTCATGCCCTATCTCAAAGGTCACTATGAGCAAATCAGCTCATCTACTGTTGATATTTGAGCCAGACAGCAGAAACAATGACAGCCGCACAGCAATCAATCACTAACCAAGTAAAATATCAAAGCTGTAGTATATTTCCTAAATATATTAACTGATCTGTTTTTTGGCTCTCCTTTTGTTGACCTTTTTACTGTTTCACCTTCCTTAATAGTCCCAGATGACATTATTTCTTGCATGTTTGTACTCCCATGTTTCTTTGCAAAGGTTATTTTCACCATATTTAATGCCTCCATAAATTTCTGATAATTAGAAGAACAAAAGCAGTTACATTTCCTTACTAGTTAAATATATTAGAAAGTTTAAATAGACATTTAACATAGAATAAATATTTTAGAGTAGGTTTAGAAATTAAACTTTTGTAGTATAATTATATTTAAATACTTTTTCCAGTGTTTTGGGAAATTCTATATTGACATGTCACATTTAATTTTTTTTTAGGTACACTTGTTGTCAGATGACTGTTAAATAAATCTGATTTATGGCATCATATACTTATAATATTATCATTATTAGTTCTAATATTTAAAAAGCACCAATATTTTCCCACTACCGTAATTTACAAGGGTCCCTTAAAGAAGAGGTAGAGTCATAAGACAAATACAAATATAAAACAGATTATAAGGTATACATACAATACATATAGCAATATAGCAACAGACATATTAATGCAACAGAGTTTAGGGCCCTTCCCCATAGTTCTTGCAATCTAGATCAGTGCTTCTCAACTCTCTCCTTAAAGAGCCCCACACAGGTTATGATTAGATTTAACATTGTGTGATCTCAAGGTGGGGCAATTTGTATTCAACATGATGTGGAGCCTCTAATTGCTTTACTTGAGTTCGCCCAGTGTTAAACCTATATCATGGTCTTTCTGGGGACCCTTGATGATTGGGAATCCATTATCTAGAAACACTGGAATAAACATTTTATAATTGTCCATATGAACTGAAACGAGGAATCTTTGTAGCACCTAATACCACTAGTACTAATTGGTAATATATTGCAATATTATTTTCAATAAAAAATACATTAGGTAAGATTTATATTGATCATCCATCAGTTTCTATTAAAATAACTGTCTCCCTGCAGATGGTAAAAATAAGCGTTATGCATTATTTGTCCAGCATTTTATATTAAAACTAGCTACTTGCCCGTCAAAAATGACAGGATTAAAATTGTAAGGCTATTTGCCACACAATGTAAGACTTTTGCTCCTCTGAGCACCTTCAGCGTTCATTGAAATACTAAAGCTCTAGAAAAGGAAATGAGGACTTATAGAGTCAATTGGTAAGGCTGTGGGCCCATACAGGAAAGAGCCGCAGCTCCTATCCACTCCTTTTCTAACTTCACGTGACATCAGAGTACTAAGATTTTAATTTTAAGTTTTAATCAAATTATTAAACGCTAAATTTTATCATGTATTATTCTCTATATTACAATTAGGCCCTAGGGTGTGCACCATGTTAAAGGGATATGCTTTATTTCTTTTTTTCTATTGTTTTTTAAAAAGAATATTAAATAATAATTTCTGGAATTTCTCTTGTAACAAATTCTCACAAGGACAAGGCAAATACAGATTCTATTTTTGTCAAATGTAAATTTAGAATAGTAGCATAACATGTGTAATCCAATGAGCTCACGTAAATGGTTCAACAGTTGATCAAAAACATAAATTACACTCACTTGAACAGTTCAACTGTTGATCAAAAAAGTAAATTATATAAGTGGATACTGCAACTCACAAACATGTGGACACAGCTGTGGTGTCATGTGTCACGGCTGTAGTGTCTGCCAGCTGGCACTAGCACAAAGGCATCTCAAGCCAAACAATTACTGTTATTCATAACAGCAAATGTACATTGAAATACACAGTACAGGCTTTATAAAATAACAAAGCAATTTATATTTACCAATCAATAGTGTTGGATTGTTTTTCGATCACACATGTTCACCAGCCAAATATTGCAATTATTATAAAATGTACCAAAGTCCACGTTGTTACCTTGTTAAACCAAGGCCTGGTTGTTATATGGCTGTGTCTAGATCTTTCAGAACCCAGCATGTGCTTATCAAGTGATCAAACCAAATCAAAACATTACAGTGGAATTTCCTCTCTGCAGAATTGTCTTCAACAATTTGTTCACAGTAACCACTCAGATTTTAGAAGATGCAGATGTGATTAAATTAGATGATTTGACATGGACTGAGTCATATCGCTATCCTACATAATTGGTTTCCACTGTGCTGGCCATGTTTTTTGCAGTGTGTATGTAACCGATGTAATCGAATATAGAAAAAACCAAACTGGTGATACAAGGCCATGCAGACTGAGTTAAAATTAAATTATTATAAAATATTCACAACTTACATATTCTATTTATGCAGCTGGTCTTACATTTTTGTTGATTTTATTATAACCACATAGGCAACCTAAAAGTATAAATATATCATATATATATAGTTGTCAGCATGCGGGTTGTTGCTAACACTTGTGGGCTTGCGTAGCGAACTCGCCTCAACTGCGGCCCTTGCAATGTGAGGGCCGCAGTTGCTAGCAAGGAGTGCCAAAGGCGCTACTTGCCCTGGTGGAGATGAGCGCCATAGGCGCTCATCCCTACAACCCCCTACAACTTTCGGACCGCAAATGTGTACCCTCGCAAAGCGAGGGGCCGCATTTGCGGAGGTGGAGGCTCCCTCGTCGGCCGCAATGAGCCACCTCAGCGCAAAGCGAGGGGCCGCAATTGCAGAGGTGGAGGCTGCACGGCGCCTCACAACCGGTTACAAACGACCACACAAGCGGGACTTGAAAAAAAAAACATAAACACGCAATGGCTAACTATGGACTTACACAAAAATATACGAGCCGCGGGACTTCATCCATTACGGACTTGCACAAATACAACCTTAACGGACAACCCGTGCACAGCGCCAAACATTAAAAAACACAAAAGTACACACAAAAATAAAATAAAAACCTTACCCACACCAAGGGGGGACACCCAGGACCTCTGCAACACTGCTTAAACCTCCAATTCTGTGAAATTTACAAAGTTTTGCCACTCGAAAATTCCCTAAGCGAGAGAAAAAATGGCCACCGAAATAAACGAAAACGAGGCTACACAACTCCTAAAGCCGCTAAATTCAACAAAGCAAATACGGCTTTTACAAAAACCTGTATGACCTACAACATACACAGGATGCTTAATCATACAAACGAGCCTACCACATTCGCCGCCATTTTACAACACTAGCTTACAGAATGCGGAAGTACCCAGCTACACTAACGGCTTCCCCTCGCGCACGCAGCCTATTTACACTACACACTGCACACATTGCTGACACTTGCACCTCAGCTCCACAACACTGCAAACCTACATTCTATGCTGCAGGAACATCAAAACAGATTGTCAGCTCTTCAGCACAATGCTTCCTGCATGTATTACTTACAAATAGGTAAAGTATATTCATTTATTAATTTATTGCTCATATAATTAGCATCACAAAATAAATATACACAAAAAAATAAAGAAACGCAAAACACTCACTGCGCGCCTCACAAAGAGCGCCAACGCTGCTCATAGCACACAAACTACACCAGGTGACGGCCTTGCAATAAGCGCAAAAAGTAGATCAGCGCCGACCTTACAATGACAGCAAAAGCGCCTCTGATAAAAAAAAATACAACAACCAAGAGGCTCGCAATGAGCGCAGAGATCTCAGACCACCACAAAAAATAACGTCTGTGGCAAACAGCATTACCTGCCTTACAATTTTATTGCCTCGTCATTTTTGACGGACAAGTCAATAGTATATATATATATTGTTTGATAATGGATTATACTTCCTCCAGAAAAAATGGGAGTTACATTAAAAAAAAAAAAAAAAATTAAACTTCCAAACTAAAACAAAGCAATGTTATTGGAGTGTGTAGCCCATAAACCTAAAGTTATATGTGAGACGGATCCATAACTGGAAAAACTAAGATTTTGCACTTTTCATTTGCTAGTGTTTTCAAGCATGGAAGAGCTTTTTTTGTTGGCCGGTGTCAATGCAATGGCACTTTTCTGACAAAGTAGCATCTGTCTTGAAAATAATGATTATATGAGGCAGCTCTTGAAATAATGAGCCCTGACTACCTGTAAGTTGAATATGAAAAGACCACGCACCGGGTGGCACTTTTCACATGAGACACAATTTTGTTTTGTATTGACAGTGGCAGCAGCGGCAAACTCAGGGACCGATCCAAACGGCAAAAGCTCTAGCTACGCGAATGATAGCCGGGACCTCCACTCTTCCAAGGTTTAATGGCCAGGCTTCCACGCTTCAAGAGCTTAACGGCCAAGCCTCCATGCTTCCAGGGCTTAATATTCGGCCTCCATGTTTCCAGGACTTAATGGTTATGCCCAGTGGCGTAGCTGGTGAGGAGGGTGGAAGGTGCGGTCTGCCCAGTACAGCACTTTTCGCCTGAGAAGGGGTGGCAAACTTAGCGAAAGCCCCAGGCAACAAAAGCTCTAGCTACGTCACTGATGACGCCTCTATATCTGTACAAGATATAGAATAAATTCACTTGATATAAAATAATTGGTGAATGTGTTAAAGATAATAGATCAGTTTTAGTGATACCAAAAGGCAAATAAACAACATCAAGATCCCAAATAAAACTAATCTCTGTATCTAAACAAATTATTAGCTCGTTAGTACTGTGATGTAATTTTATTTTTACTCCCCTAAAAAATACATAAGCCTGAACTTCAAAAAAATGACTTCCTGTAATAACAAATTTTCTCTTGAAAACTTGATGAAGAGTAGAATTGGCTAAAATTGCCCACTTTTTGAATTTAAGATGAACCTACTAAATAAAATATGCTCACTTTTTTAAAATTGTAATTATTTTTCTAACTTTGAAACATAAAAAAATAATAACTTTTGAAATCCCATACCTTGTCTGTTAATTAAATAATCTGTTAACACTGTTTTGATAAATAACAAGATTATCTATACCTAATAAATTAGCCCATTGACCTTTATCTGATCTTTTTGTCTTCGGATTTCTCTATGAAAAACAAATACCTCCCTCATCTCATTAAGCATCTGAACACCCTGAGGCAGATTATCAGCACGACTAACAGTTTCTCTAGGTCATTAAAGACATTAAAACAAAAAGTTTTTTTAGGCAAACTAAAATAATTGCATAATGAAATAAACCAAAATGTGCAGAGTAACACAAATATAGGGTACGTTTTTTTTCATAACAGTTGAAAAGAAAGAAATACCTGGCAGTAAGCAATGGACCTGAATAATACACCATTGTTGGAAGAATTTTTCAATAGCCAACAATTCCTTTCTGAGCTTCATATATTTCATATACTGTATATATATATATTCTGAAAACACACTATGATAAAAAAAAGAATTACCACAATGTTTTGCATGATTCTTATTGGACAAACAATTAAACACTTTTAATAGATTCATTAATCTTAGATCATATGGTCCTGTAGCCAACTGCAGCTCACTCCTATAATGATTGTGCCCCTTGTATTTTAAGTAAATTGGCATTTACATTTCAGGAGAGCTATAGGTTCTTACTTTGATGCAGCATCCTGCTTCCGGGGCAGTGAGAAGAAGGGGTGTGGTGTCAATTTCAATGTTAACCATTTATCAAACAAAGGCCCTGGACTTTTGCCTGTTCCTTCCTTCCTTACTCCTCGTCTACTGAAAACTACAATCTCACGCATATCATCCAGCTCTCTGGATATGATGTAACAAACACAAAATGGATTCCTGTACTCATAAACAGTCTTAAAAAAATTCCCCAAAATTATTATATGTCACACAGCTGGTAATATTCAGCCACATTAAATTTGGGCTATGTGTTAAAAAGTAGCCCGTAACGTAGATCTTAGAGATACTTGCTATTAAATTTGCCCCGTAACACAGCCCGCAGACGCCTTGAGGGTTACAACGCAGAAGAAAAGCCTACGTGTTGAGCAACGTTGAACTTCGCGCCCGTAAATCCTTTGATCTATCAAGCCTGTAACCGCTACTTGTTCAATTTAGCTATTAAATTGCAACAAAGTCACTTGCAAGCATCTAAACCCTTAACTACGGGCTTGCTTAATTGATTACTTTCTAGCTGCAAAGCTGGCGGTGGACAGATGGTTTACTATTTTGCCTCTCCAGCACGTAGCTCGCAGCCTTTCTAATTTAATAGCTTATAATTTATTCCTTATGACTGTTATGCAGCTCAATAAAATCTTATGCATTACATTTTAAACATGCGGTAGTACTGCTGCATATTTAAAGTGTAACCATCGAATGGCTTTCCTTGTAAGGTATAATCTTACGAATGTGTCTCTCTCTATAATTTCTGTTTTCAATACCTGATTTATATAATGCATTTGCAACAGCAGTGTCAAAAAGCAAATCATGAAATCTAGACAAGTCAGACTAATAGATAAAGATACATTAACTAATACTGAAAATAAAAAAAGCTTTAATAGGAGCAAAGCAACTTTGGTCTAAAATCCATCAATTTAGAAGCATTTATGAAGAACGCCAGATAATGGTTAACAACATCCATCTGTTTAGGAATTCTACCATTATAAGGATGAATCAAAAATGACTTAATGCTTCCTTCTTAAACCGTCCTTTTTCTAAAATGTTCAGGTGCTTTCTGTTAAGGACCTGAACATAAACAGCCTTATTAAATTGCGATTCGGCCAATTGAATAGGGCTCTATATAAGCACAGAGCATATTTATTTACAGAAGTTTTTAGTTAGTGAAGACCTTGCTTTTGGATAGAAGTTCACTAACTAAAAACATATGTAAAAAAAAAAATATGCTATGTGCTTAAATAGAGCCCTATTCAATTGGCCGAATAGCAATTTAATAAGGCTGAAATTGTTTTTTTATTTATAAAAATTAGCATCTGCAGAGAAAAAAAATCAACCTGGGTTTGTAAAAGTTACATTTAAAGTTGAGGTTTATGGTCTTCAACAAATTTGCTTCTCACTACCCCCTATCGGATGTCCTGTGCAGGGCGACTGTCCTGATAAGAGTCTTCATCTGTTATCCGGATAACTTTATACTTACATGTTGTGCCTATTGTAAGCAGACATACAGCGGTAGAAACAAACAATGTCAGTTTCCTTTTCACCTCTTGAATGCCCAACAAGGGGGTGAAAAAAGCAGTTTGAGTGGAAGCTGCAATGCTAAGTTCAAATGTAAGTTTTAAACGCTGGATATTTTCATTAATTATATTGCTAATCAGTAACTGATTAAACAAATTAAACCTTAATGTTTTATGCAGACAATTGCTTCTCCTGTGAAATGTGATTACTGGAACCACTATTTCTGTTTATTTTCTAGAAGGTTAATTCAGAAAAGGCTCACAATAAGCATGTAGATGATATGCATTATAACCACAGCCATATTAAGAAATAATAGCAAAAAAAACTAATATTTACCAATGATAGACTTACTGAGACATATCCATAGGAATTGATTGTCCTACTAAACAGATCTCATGGCTATGAAACAAAGCAGTAGCTGTGATTTGTTGTTTTTTCCATTTATTCCTAGTTTTACAATATTCAAGATGCATCATTTTACATCTCCTCTCATGCTTGCAATAATATTCCAATTCCATATTGCCATGAACTATTTAATCAAGTTCTCTACTAGTGATCTTATTGAGCAAGTTCCTATTTGGCTTCTGTTTCCTTGGTCTTACACGCAGAAATCAGGTCCTTTCTGAGTCTGACCAATTACACACTTCTTCTCTATCCCAGCAGAACTACAGTTTTTAATAAACTTCTGGTAGGATTCACCATCAGTAAGATGTGAGTAGCTTTAAAGGACAACTGTAAGGAAGGTGTTTTTTTTTTTTTTCAAACATACTGCCCCTGTAGGCATTGTGCCAATGAATCAGAATTGAACATTTTATATAAAAAAACACTTATTTTTAAAATATTTTATTTGTATTACCTGTGACTCGATGTGCAGCTCTGAACAAGCACTACATTCCTCCCTTGCTACCGAGACACTCTAGGAGGCTTCTATGTAAATTATTGGGACGTGTACATAGCTGTGTCCAGAGCTGCTTCTTGGCGCACTCACATACACTAGAGGAACATTCTGCACCATTACACATCTCATTTACATACATAGAAGCCTTATAAAGTGACTTAGCAGCAAAGGAGGAATGAAGTGCTTGATCAGAGTTGCAAACGCAGTACCAGTAAATAAAAATAACTTTTTTTTAAAATAAAAAATGAAGTTTAGGCAGCAGTGTAGCTATGGGGATGGGAGGGGGTGGGTGGGAATTGCCCGGGGCGGCACTCCTTTATAGGAGGCCAGTGTGAGGAGTGACTGCTGGTGCCTCCTACTGCCTTCCATCACCCAAGGATGAGAGAGAGATAAAGAGAGAGAAATAGAGAGAGAAAGGGAGATGGGAGAAAGAGGAGAGGGAGCGAGAGAGGGTGACAAAAGAGAGGCAGAGAGGAGAGAGGGAGACAAGAGAGAGACAGAGAAAGAGGAGGGAGAGAGAGAGAGGGATGAAGAGAGAGAAGGGGGAGAGTGAAGGGAGAGAGAGATAGATAAGGAATGAAGAAGAGAGGGAGGAGAGGAACGAGGAAAGGCACCATATAGTAAAGGGAGGAAGAGAGTGCAGTTTGAGATAGAGGAGGTAGGAAAGGTGAGGGGTAGTATATATATCGGTATATATTCTACATTATGCCCACAGAAATATATATCTGTGGGCATAATGTTGAATATATATATATAAATAAAAATAAACTATATATATATATATATATATATATATATATATATATATATATATATATAGTAAATAAATAGTACATCTGTGTTCACATTTGAATGTCTAAAACAAGTTAGAAAACCTGCTTCCAGCTCAGAATTCTGAGAAAAACACTTATTACACTGCATTCTGGAAAGTTGAACTGGGACATGCAATGTGCCCACAAATATGTGTGCCCACAAAAACATATGTGTGTGTAATAATGGCACTAGAGGATGCCCAGCACAGAAAAAAAAAATGGTGACTCTCTTTTTCTGGGAATGTTTTTGAAACGTAGAAAAGTGATCCGAAATCCAATGTGCATCATAACAAATGAATTAAGGCGTTATTTTAATGAGTATTAGATTTACTTTAATTTCTTTGGGAAATTATACTCTGTAAAACTAAAAACTTTCAGAATATAATGCTACTATTTTGGGGAAAGCATTAGTGTTGTCATCTTCACTGACTACTGATTTGACTCACTTTTTTTTATTTTTTTCCTATTACTTTTACACTTTGTGGCATTAAATTATAATTTCCTTAAACAACAATAATTTTACAAAATAACAACAATAATTTAAAAAAAATAATGAGATAAATTAATATAATATAATTAAAATGTATTTGTAAATCAAGAGCTTTCTCTCTACCCTTTCATACAAGTTTCCAGAAATGTTTATCAACATTGCACATATTTGATTGTTAAATGTCTCTGTGACTTAGCATTTTTATATTTGTGCATGCTCTTCTTATTTATTATTTCTAGCTAATCTTAATTATTTGCTGTTGATAACACCATTAGCTCAGAAGGTAGATCTTTCAGTTCATACAGAAAATAACTATAACTTCTATATCAAATTTAAGATGCCTTCACTTAGAAGTTTTAATTACAACAAAAGCAGTTAAGTTTATATTTACATATACTATTCATTTTTTAATTAATTAGACATTTTCTGTGTCGTTGTAAACAAATCACAGTGATCCCAACAAGATCTATCCTAAAGTACGAAAAAGCATTGCATTTACCCTAATTTTAAAGTGAAGTCTTTTAAATGCCTTCAACAAATCAAAACAGAATATTAATACAAAAAATAACATTTGAACCAATGTAACATCTTTATTAAATTGTAATTCGACCAAATTAAATAGGGCTCTATATAAGCACACAGCATATTTTTTTTTAGAGATATCTTTAGTTAGTGAACTTCTATCCAAAAGCAAGGTCCTCACTAACTAAGAACTTCTGTAAAAAAATATGCTCTGTGCTTATATAGAGCCCTATTCAATTGGCCAAAGTGCAATTTAATAAGGCTGTAAATGTTTATTGCTACAGACCTTATAATGTGTAAGTGTTTTGAGGACATTTTTTCATTACCTAATTATGCTTTTTAAAAATGGAAATGTTAGGAGGGGAAAAGGACAAATCCAGTATTTCTTGTTTTATTTCTAGTTTGCTCTCATATACTAAGAATTTCACATACTTAAATACAAAGGCAAAAGAATGTGTAAACAAGATCTCTCGGCACATACAGGCAGAAATTGTGAAACTTGAACCTGAGGTTCAAAAAGGTCAGGAGGCTTTCACCAGAGTGTCTGTGGCTCTCTGCTGCCTCGGGCACTCCAGGACATAATTAACATAACATACAATGCTCAAGAGCCTTGAGATAATTAAGATGCTGTTGTTAGTCCATTTGCAGGCGCTGGCAAGGGATCTGTGGTCTGCCTGTAAGCTGACCTCTTGCCATTAAAAGTCTATAATTGTGGTCATTGTTTAAAGTACTTTGTAATCACCTGAACATTTAGAATAATTAGAAATGCATAATGGCAAGTAATATAGAATGGAGTGAAAATATGTATGTTGTATATGTATATATGCAAACACAGAGTTTCTAATATGTCTTGATGGCAGATATTTACATAGTGAATCATGATTAGGAAAACATGTTACCTAAGACTAATACTTTATATATATATATATATATATATATATATATATATATATATATATATATATATATATATATATATGTACACATACAGGTACACCACCAATTTTTCCAGCAACGATGGTCCGTCACCTCCTTTAGTACGGATTAAGAAAGGAGCAGAATTAGAAATTCCCGCGCCTGCCAGACCAGTTTATTGGGGTAATTGATTGATAAATACCTTTTCTTGTTAAAAACAATCTTTTTTAATCAATCGTATTTCACTGTCTCACTGATACCCGTACAGTACCTTGCACATTAGAGAATTAATAAACTTGTATCATTTATACCAACACATACATAATCATGTATACGTAACAGCATTTCATTTAATTAATAATTTAAACTGAATAATTAATTAATTTAAACTGAATATAGCAGTCCATGGTGTTTTAGATACATGTGAGAAGTGCATATTTAGTGAGTTAGAGTGCGTTGATGAAGTGACCACCGTTGCTGCAACAAAACTTTAATGCAGCAGATCCTTGAAACCAGGGTCGACGGAAGATCTGTGGTGTACCTGTATATATATATATATATATATATATATATATATATATATATTAATTCATACTTTTCTAGGCAAAACAGCCTTTCTCATCTCCGCTTAGCCATTCTCTCCTCATTCAAGATAAGAAGATTCTTAGTAAAAGCTCCTTTAGAAGAAAACAATTACAATAATCAAAGGCTTTCTTCATCACTCATCAACATTGCTATTCTTAGTTTACTCTGTGCACTGGCGGAGATAGTGATTGGAGGGCCATGGTGCAAATAAATTTGGTTCTCCCATATCTAAAATGTACGTGCACTTGGGTGTCAATAAAAAGGCTTTATATTTTATATATGGTTGTCCAACAGGAAAGATATCACTGTGGACTACAGTGCTCTGTTTTTTCATGTATATTTTGGTGTTTATGTGTAAATAGTATGTATATATATGTTTAATTTACTATGTTGTGTTTATTCCCCCTATATGTATTTACCTGATGATGTCGGATGCTCTCTCTACTCTCTCTGCATCACTGTTTTTATTCAAACTGAGGGTTCCATCTCATGTTAGTATTGCTTGAGACTTGATAAAGAGAGGTTGAACCTCTCGAAAGCTTGTCACTATAAACAAGAAGTTTGTCCAATACAAAAGGTATCATAATATACTTCAATACTCATTAATAATCTATATATATAAATACATTAAAATTTACTAAATTACTAGGTTATTGGACATTTACGGCTGTTTCATTCTTCAATTATAATGGAAGATACCACCTTTAGCAGAATCAAGAAGCTACTAATTAAAATAACAAAAATAACACAACTTAACAGTGACATTTATTTTTTGTCACAAGACAAGAAAAGGAATATTATACCAAAGGGACTTAAAATAAAAAATCCACTAAGATCTACACGTAACTCAATATATACTGAAATATGCAGACGCACAAGTGAAAAACTAAGAAACCACCTAATACATCAACTGTATACAAAGACACATGATCTAAACATACAACAAAGGAGGGCAACATACAGTATCTCACAAAAGTGAGTACACCCCTCACATTTTTGTACATATTTTATGATATCTTTTCATGTGACAACACTGAAGAAATGTTATTTTTTTAAGTATTGTCACATGAAAATATATAATAAAATATGTACAAAATTGTGAGGGGTGTATTCACTTTTGTGAGATACTGTATATAAAGCTGAGAATGTTGACAAAGAAACACAACATCTTCACAAGAAACAACAACATGAATTTAGAAAAAATAAAAATAAAAAACTCAGCTGCCTCTTCCAGCAAAACAACATATAAAAGTGACAAGAAGAGAAAATAAAAGATCCAAATTCAGCCCTGAATTCTACTAACAACAATAACACATCTAAAAACCCACCAATTCAAACAAATATTTTTTCTGAAAAATATACATAACACACAGAAATTATAAATCTCTCAAGCTACCAACTATCGCAAGCAGAGACCTCTTTTCTCCCCAAAGGATTGTCTTACTGTCCAGACATAAAACTAGATAAAATACAACTATACTCAGACATAGAATAATCCTTCAACAGATTGAGACTGGCAGAATTTTTCCACAACAAGGGACATCATTAGACTGTAACAAGAAAAAAAAACATATTTCAACCCACCACCTGGTCATAACAACAAACTGGACAGTTATATAAAAAGCTTTCACCTGAGAATTGCATCCATTATAAAAACACAATATAAAAGAGCCTTGCACAATCTTACTCCATCAGAAAGAACTGCCATAAAGATTTTAAAAAACAATCCCAACATCACCATCAAACTGCCAGACAAAGTGCAGTTGTTATCATGAATACTCAGGACTACATAAATTAAGCCGTCAGACAACACCTACTAGAAGAAACTGAATCAGGACCCTACAGAAAAATATGCTTTTCAACTTAAGAAACTCATCAAAACATTCCCTAAAAATATACAACAAGAATTAGAAGAACTCATCCCCACCAATCTTACAACTGGGACTTTCTACCTACTGCCAAAAATCCACAAACCAGGCAACCCAGATTTCTGGATTTGTTGAAAAAATCATTAAACCATTAGTTAGTAATACCAGTAACTATATACAAGACACCATTGACTTTCTCAACAAACTCAGATTAAAGACCTACCTGCTAACACACTACTTGTCACCATGGATGTAGAGTCTCTTTATAGCAACATCCCACACAAAGGTGGCACTGAGGCATGCTTTACACACATGCAAAACAATAAATATGGTCCAGATGTTATTGTTAAACTAATAGAATATATCCTTACCCACAACTATTTTACTTTTAACAAAGACACCTACCTACAGATGATGGAGACTGCCATGGGTACCAAAATGACTCCACAATACGCAAATCTATTTATGTCCAATCTAGAAGAAACATTCTTATCTGTATCCATTTACAAACCATACAGATACTACCGTTACATAGATGATCTGTTCATCATATGGACCGAAGTAGAAAGCAAACTCAGAGACTTTCACAGTTCATTCAACTCCTTTCATTCATCTATAAAACTTAAAATGGATTTCTCTACAGAAAAGGTAAACTTTCTAGACACTACTATATCCATTATCAATGGCACTCTCCACTCATCTGTATATAGGAAACCCACAGACAGATGTAGTTACCTACACAGCTCCAGTTTTCATCCCTCCCACACCAAACAAGACATCATCCATAGTCAAGCTATTAGATAACATCGCATTTGCTCAAACACTGGGGACCGTGATAACATTTTAATACACTGTCTGAATCTTTCAAACAAAAGGGTTACAAACCCCATATTGTTACTGCCATCAAAACACCCTGTGAACACTTGAACTATTAAAGTACAAAACAAAAGAAACCACTTCACATATACCTCTAGTGACCACATACCATCCAATTTTAGGTAAAATACAGAAAATAATCAAAGATTTACAACCATTACTAACCGAAGATACTGAATTAAAAAATATATTCCCAAAACCTCCCATCCTTGCATTTCAACAACCACCAAACCTGAAACAAAAACTTGTCATCAGAAAGTTTTCCAATGAACAACTAAATATAAAAAAAATGAACTAAACTTTGTAACAAAAGTGCCTGTAAATTATGTCAACACATTTGTAATGATGACACAACCACACATAACAACAAGACCTATAACATCAAAGGATTATATACATGCACATCATGTGGTTTATGTAATACAATGTACCTTATGTGACCCAGGCTGTTACATTAGAGAAACCAGCCAAAAAATGCATTTAAGCATGAATTTACATAGACATTTAATAAGAAAGCATAATGAAGAAGTTATTGTAGCCCAGAGGGACACCATTTTAGCCAGAATGATCACTCCATCTAAAACTTAAAAGTCAAAATACTCAGACGAAAATGTAAAAACATCCAAGAGAGAAAAGCTTTTGAAATTAAGATGATCACATTCTTCAACACTAAAAATACAGGATTTAATATGGACTTGGGTTTTCTAACACATTATCACAATTTCATGTGATTTTTTCTTATTATACCATAACAGGCTTAGCCCTCTTAGTAAGATGTTTGTCCAACAGGACAGATATCACTGTGGACTACAGTGCTCTGCTTTTTCATGTATATATTGATGATATATCTTGATGGTATATTTTTAAACTATATTTTTTGCCTTCCTCTGGATCAATTAACAACTAATCCGGATATTGCAGATCAGAAGAGATCTTAAAAGGTGGAACTTGATGGAACTTTTTTGAACCTCAATTCCTATGTAACTATGTTGTTGTTTAGTCGATCAGTCGTGTCCAACTCTCTGTGACTCTATGGACCACAATACGCATTGCTTTGGTGACCTCATCTATCCATCTCCACCTCTGTCGTCCCCTTCTTCTTGTGCCTTCAATCTTTCCCAGCATCAGAGTCTTTTCTAGGGAATCCTGCCATCTCATGATATGGCCAAAATATTTGAGCTTCAGCCTTATGATCATACCTTCTAGTTAACATACCTTGTCTTGATTTCCTGAAGTATTGATTTATTGGATCTTCTTTCAGTACAAGGGACTCTAAGCAGTCTTCTCCAACATCACAATTCAAAGGCGTCAATTCTACGGTGCTAAGATTTCTTTATGGTCCAGCTCTCAAATCCATAGTTCGAACTATTCAAACCTTTGTTGATAGTTTTATATCTTTACTTTTTACTAGCTTGTCCAAGCTTGCCATAACTTTCCTCCCCAGAAGCAAACGTCTTTTCATTTCATGACTACAGTCACCATCTGCAGAGATCTTGGATCCAAGGAAAATAAAATCTGTCACTGCCTCCACTTCTTCCCCATCTATTTGCCAGGAAGTGAGATTGCCGTTTGCCATGATCTTTGTCTTCTTAACGTTGAGCCGCAGGCCACATTTTGCACATTCTTCTTTTACTCTCATCAATAAGTCCATTAATTCCTCCTCACTTTCAGCCATCAGAGTAGTATCATCAGCGTATCTGAGGTTGTTGATATTCCTTCCAGCAATATTGTTTCCGGCTTTGGATTCATCCAGTCCAGCCTTACGCATGATGTATGCTGGATATAAGTTGAATAAATAAGGTGACAATATACAACCTTGTCGCACTCCTTTTCCGATCTTGAACCATTCTCTTGTCCCATGTTCAGTTCTGACCGTGGCTTCTTGGTCGACATACAGATTCTTTAGGAGGAGGATGACATGATCTTGTACGCTCATCTCTGTAAGAACATGCCATATTGCGTTGTGATTCACACTGTCAAAGGCTTTAGAATAGTCTATGAAGCAGAAGACAATGTTTTTTTGGAACTCTCTTGCTTTCTCTATTATCTAGCAGACATTGGCAATTTGATCTCTTGTGCCTCTTTCTCTGCGGAACCCGGCTTGCACGTCTGGTAGTTCCTGGTCCATATATTGTTGGAGTCGAGCTTGTAGAATCTTAAACATTACCTCGTTGGCATGTGAAATGAGTGCAGTTGTTCAATAATTGGAGCACTCTTTGGCATTGCCTTTTTTTGGGATTTGGGATTGGCTTTTAAGAGCCTTCCTGTATAGATCTTCAGTGTATTCCTATGTAACTATGTAGCTATGTACTATAACACAAAATAAACACATCTTTATTTATTGAAGATATAAATACAATTGTCGCCTCTTTTTAATATAAACATATTTACCCTTCTATGCTTGGCATTGAGAACTGTTACGTAGGTGGTTGTCCACAAGCACTCCGAAATCCTTTTCAATATCGTATACCCCTAGATTTGCTTCATTAAGTTTATAAATTGCATGGCTATTTTTCCTTCCCAGATGCATAACGTTACATTAATTTGTATTAAAGCTCATCTGCCATTTAATTGCCCATTTCTTTAATTTATGCAAATCCCTTTGGAGGGAAAGTACATTATTTTCGGATTTAATAACCTTGCTCAACTTAGTGTCATCAGCAAAACTGGAGACAATACTTTCCAGTCCTACTTCTAAGTCGTAAAGCGTGAAGGAGGTAATGCCTGCGAAGGCAATGCATGCTTTTTAATATGTACTGTAACTTCTTTTGCAGGTTACAGGCCTTACAGGATGTTAGAATCACTAAAACCGTTAATCGCTATTCAATTGCTACAATACCGCAGTCTCAAGCACGCAAATCGGCCCCCTTTGGAGGGAAAGTACATTATTTTCGGGTTTAATAACCTTGCACAACCTAGTGTCATCAGCAAAACTGGAGAAAATACTTTTCAGTCCTACTTCTAAGTCGGAAAGCGTGAACAAGGTAATGCCTGCGAAGGCTGGTTTGGTTTGTATGTAAAGTGTGAACGAGGTAAGCTTACGAAGGTTGGTTTAGTACTTATAGAAAGCTAGAGGAAAATTGAAGGTTAGCAGGTTTGGGCCGAAATCTGCAAAAGGAGGCTTATGAAAGCCTAAAAGTGTAGCCTTTGACACTGACAATGGACGTTACTTAGCAGATTCAGGTCTAAACCCATCCAAAAGTAAAGTCTGGAAATGTAACAATGTTGTAGAAGCCATAAAGTAGTGTATGCAAATAATGGAAATAATAGAGAAAAGCAACTGGGTGTATACATTTATGATTTTCACAGACACACCACTCAAAGGTTTATATAGGCTTTCATCCTCTTCTGCATTAAAATGACTCTGTCACCCCAAAATCATGTATTTAGTCATTCTGTCATGCAGTTGAGGCATTGAAACACAAGGAACATAGCCAGAAATGAGCGGCGCTCCTGCGAGCCTCGCAAAGCGAGGGGAGCCGCTGAGGCACTGAAAAATGCCTCCAAGCAGTTAGGAAACGCAGGATTGCCTTAGGTTGCAAGCAAAACAAATTGAGAGGCGCGGCACTTAGAAAAAAAAATAAGAGGTCGGAAAAATATGAAGTTAACGGCCGAACTGCACAAATCGAAAAACACAAAAAACACAAAAAAAAACAACACAAAAAAAAAACAACAAAAAAAAAACAACAAAAAAAATAAAAACAGGGTTACAGCCGGCTAAGAGAGAAAAAAAAAATTACGGACGAAAAAAATTAAAACGAGGGTACATGACCCCGAAGAGCGCAAAACACCACTTTCACACAGGAACATGCGAGGTACAAAATACACTATTAGAAAGGACGGAAAATGCTTGCGAGCCGCGTAACACATAGACAATCGCCGCCATTTTACAACACTAACTTGCAACTAATAACATTACGAATCTAAAAAGGCGCTTTACCAAACTAAAGCAACGGTTTGGCCTTGCACACGCAGCCTATTTACACTGCACACTTGGCACGTTGCTGACAATTTCTCACCAGGGCAGCAACAGTCCAACCGTACATTGTATGCTGCAGGAAAATCAAAAAAGATTGTTAGCTCTTCAGGATATTGATTGCTGTATATATTAATTAGAAATAGGTAAAGTACCGTATTGGTCCGAATATAAGCCGCACCCGCATATAAGCCGCACCTGTAAAATCCAAGGGGAAAAAATAGAAAAAAGATAGTACTCAAATATAAGCCACACCCTTAACATTGGAGAGAAAAATACTCTCTCCAAGTGATCAGGCTTTTTAATATGTACTGTAACTTCTTTTGCAGGTTACAGGCCTTACAGGATACTAGAATCACTAATCGCTATTCAATTGCTACAATACCGCAATCTCAAGCACGCAAATCGGCATCCTTAACTCGCAATCGCGCAAATCGGCAGTAATTTTACGTTTGCAAATCACTATTCAATTGCTACAATGCAGTCTCAAGCACGCAAATCTGCAGTAATTTTACGTTTGCGAATATAAGCCGCACACGTAACTCGCAAGCTTGCGAATCGGAAGTCGTTTTTTTTACAGTCGCGAATATAAGCCGCCCCCGTAACTCGCAAACTCAAAAATTGGAAAAAAGATTACAGTATATTAATTTATTAAGTAATTAATTAATTCATTATTATTAAAAAAAACATATATAAAAAATAATAATACGCCAAATAGCATATTTTACATTGCCGTTACTTTATGAATACATTAATGCTTCGCACTTCCTATTACATTTGTTCATTCAGAATTAATTATTAACGTACATTCATTTAATAAGTATTAATTAGTAATGGAAAATAGAAAATTAGACTTTCAACTGCTCTAAAACATTTTACATTTTTACACTGCAGTTATATATATCGTGCCGAAGCTGCTCAGAGGAGCAAGAGTACACAAGGAGAGACGCTCGCAATGAGTGCCGAAGGTGCTCAGAGGAGCAAAAGTACATGAGAGGAGAGGCTCGCAATGAGTGCCAAAGGTCCTCAGAGAAGCAAAAGCTTTACATTGTGTTGCAAACAGCATTGCCATGGCTTCA
This sequence comes from Discoglossus pictus, assembly GCA_027410445.1. Lineage (NCBI taxonomy): Eukaryota > Metazoa > Chordata > Amphibia > Anura > Alytidae > Discoglossus > Discoglossus pictus. The sequence continues at coordinate 77,959,594 of CM050165.1, forward strand.
AATGTTATTACCCAGTCATTGTTGACTGGCAAGTCGCTAGTACATTATATTAGTCATTTTTTTTCTACAGTGAACAACTCTTGAATGATTAAGGCTGTTTCAGCTGTATTAATATGCAAATGAACAGCTCCTTAATATTAATTAGTTGCTTTCATGTGCTAATTGCTTGTCTGTTTCTGTGGTAGTCAAAAGAATACACCTAATGTAATAATGGAGTTAGATCCCCTCCCTTGCCCTTTTCAAGCATTGTGAGCAGCACATTAGCAGAACTGTACAAATGATTCTAAATATCTCCAAAATTAATTAGTGGCAAATGACTAATATAATGTATGGACAATGTTTTATGCTATTTATGATTAAACCAACTTCCTGTTGGGGTAAAACACCACCCTCCATGGGTCTGGAGATTCGTGAGGCCATTCCAGGAGCAGAGAGAGTCTGTGATGGTAACTTTCCCCATAGAAAACAAGCAGATTTCTGCAAACTACTTTTGCATGACCTGGTAAACTTAAAGAGTCTGTTTGGCATCTCAAGATGATTTGGACTCAGCATCAGCCTTTGCAGATGCCATAATGAGCACTAAATAATCTAGCCATCATGGATATGTTTAGAAAATATGTTTCTTGAGTTTAACATTTTTTGTGCACTATAGTGGGGCCCTGTAGCATTCTGCTCTTCCTTCTAGGATCTGACTAATTGCATAAAATCCACATGAAATCTACATATCACAAAGGAAATATGTAGTTTTTAATCAATGTGCAACTGTTCAGTTGGCTGTTCAGAAATGTATCATTGCAAACAATCACATTAGCTCTTTGGCCCACAAGTTCATCGCTAAATGGGATAACAGTATGGATTCTAGATGATGCATTATGTGAGGAATTAAAGTCTCTGGGTGGTATGCTATTCTAGAGAACTTCAAGTCATATTAGGTGTCAATGTTCTGAGGATTAATGCATGACTCCAATAGATGGCATATTATAGTATTACATGTGCTTGACTCTCAGTGGGTGCTACATTATTGTCTAAGCATCTCAAAATTCAAAAGTTGTTTTTTATTTGGCACACCTTGGATGCTTTTTTGTCTATGGATTGTATTGATTCAAATCAGGAATAAGGAATAATGGGACCATGAGATCAAATTACCTTTATTATCAAATGGAGGTTACCTTTCTTGTACAAACAACTTTTGTGAATAAAAAAGGTATTGTGGAAATGCTTTTCCACAACTCGACCACTAGTAGCTAGCAAACTGATTAGGCAAAAAGACACCTGTTTTATTCTTATCGTAGATAAAAAATCTCTTTGATACTGCTGCATTAAAACTGAACTTGTACTAACAATTCATGTATATAAGAGAAACTGGGGGATTTTAACAGCAATGGCACCCATGCAAGGTACAGATTGGTTAAACTGTACTATTCATGTTCTATACCTTCCTTACTGGGTTAATTGAAGAGTGTCTTATTTTCTTCCCATTAAAGTCATTGTAGTTGCCTACACAAAGAAAGATCATAATTGATGTAATAATACAGAACTTAAAAAGGCCATTTACCTCACTATAAGTGCACTATAAGTGCTCTTCATGGTGTGAAAGAGCACAAGATTCTATGTTATTCTTTTTTTAATTACACTAATAACAGCTGAAAATCTGCAGTTGTAGGTCGGTTTACAAACATACTGCTGAATATTCCATGATTAACAACATCTGCCAAAACCGGACAGAGTTTTCAGCAGTCATTTCCCTGCACAGATGAATTTGGGAAGGGTTAACCCTCTTTCTGCTTCTCCTCTCTGCATGCAGCTCTTGCTGTCAGTCTGCCTGGGGGACTTGCCAGGGACTTTCTGTGAAAAAGGCACCTATTTCAAAAATTCAAAAAGTATTTCTACATGCTGAATTAACTGACACTTTAAGCTTAAACAAATCAATACACCATGCTGTAACCATAAAGTAAGAAGCATGACCTAGAAAAACAATGACTAAATTACACTGTGTAAGTCACTGTGAAGCAGCAGTTCTTGCCTGTTTAGGGCATTGGTAGACTTTAGCTAGTGTTAGCATGTAACATATGATTAACTGCACCATCTGCCTGTCATCTATAGGTATCTATAGTCATATGCTACGTATATGAGAAAGCAATCTATTGCTTTTGGCTTACTTAGAACACAAAATAAAGGTTTGTGACCCTCAAACATGTGGAATAGTGTTTGCTCCTAATTGTTGTCATCTTTACTCGGTTAAAAAGAACAAAGCAGCATTTTCTTGACCCGAGTAACTGGAAGTTCTTGTTTCCTCTTATAACTAAAAATGTCAAGTAAATCCACATTTTATTTTTTCTTAAATCATAAACATGCTTTGTATTTTTGCTTTTGTTTAAAACATGTCAATCATATTCCATTCAAGAAAATACAATAATTCTTTACAGCTCTAAAACGGCTACTGCAGTCCTACATATTTAATTTTAAAATATATTCTTTAGAAGAACTGCACTTGTAAAATATACATTTTTATTTAAAATTTATGCTGATAAACTTTTTAAATTGGAAGAAAACTTTGAATGCAGAGGTCTCTATCAACACAATGAAAATGTGGCAGCTAAATTCAGTAGTGCTTTCAAAGCAAAACTCTACTTCACAAGGGAAACTAGCACACAGAATTAGCTGATAAAAGTGGAGACTTAGTAAAGAAAAATGGAGATTCAATAAAGAATTATTGCATATAAAAGTTTGCTCATTATCAAGTCTAGTTACCTAAAAAAATATAGAAAAACTTTGAAAACATTAATTCTTTAAATGACTACTCCAACAAATACCTGGAGTTCTTTTGAAGAACTACACTTGATCATTGACACTGCATTTTTAGATATAACAAAATAAATAAAGCATTTACATGATTACCTACAATACGCATCTCTGTTTCTCAGGAGGTGGACGTTTTCATCTGCTCCAGTGGAAATTTAAAGTGCCAGTTCATACATAGGACTAAAGAACATCCTATTAGTTTACAAGCATACATCCTGCTGAGATAGCAGCTGAAATAAATAGTTCAAAAATAGCAATGGTAACACTTAGTAAATAATAATTGAATACTAAATTAAAGAACATAAATATGGGAGAACAGTGGTCCTTTAATGTATGTATTCATCTATGCTTAATGATGGCATCAACTATTTTTCGGGATCAAGCCTAGTGGGAATTACATAGAAGGCAGCATTGTTTGCCTGTAACAATTCTAATTATCTGTTTCTCAGTTAAATTATTCATCTGCTTAGACAGATTTAGCAAGTCTTCAAAGAGGCCTAATCCTAGTGGCACTAATAATTTTAACAGAATCCATTTGTGCAGGTCAAGCTGATGAAGACAGGATCCTATCTGGAGGCAGAGATGAGTGCAAGTGCAATCGTTTGATCAATTACTACCATCTTGTCTGAAGCATTAAGCCAAGCACACATTCACAAGTATCCCTTGGGCAATCACATTTATTGTGGCTGAACTAGTAACTTTTGTTTTTTTCAATTAAGTCACTTTACAATATGGTATCCACATTAGGATAAAATAACATGCTGGTAATTGTTTTTATCTTCTAGTAAAGATTTTGGCTTGAGAAACCAGAAATAATAGTTTAAAATGTGATGATTGCTAACCTGAATTAAAATGTCTGTTAAATATATTAAAGAAGAGCAGATTGAAAAATGCTTATTTTTGCCAGCATACAGCCTTATTTAATTGCGATTTGGCCAACTGAATAGGGCTCTATATAAGCACATAGCACATATTTTACAGAAGTGTTTAGTTAGTAAAGACCTTGCTTTTGGATAGATGTTCGCTAACTAAAAACTTCTGTAAAAAATATGCTATGTGCTTATATAGAGCCCTATTCAATTGGCCGAATCACAAATGAATAAGGCTGATAATGTCTAAATATTAAGGGCCTCATTCTATTATCGGCCGTAAATGGCCGTAAGGCTGCGATTCCTTGCGGGGGTTCTGTTACCTCGCAATTCTATTAAACGGCCCCGCAAGGATCTCCTCTTACGGCCGGCCGTATATCTTGCAACCGGCCGTAAGCTCAGAAATCTTTAAAGTCAAAAATAAATTCAAGACAGCTCTGTAAAGCTCTGTAAATGCTAGGGATCATATTGGGGGACATGAGGATTAATAGTAACCCCCTCTCAAGCTTGCACATCAGCCCAAATCCGAGTTTACATTAACTGTTTATTTTCCGGCCGCAGCGTGGCCGGGTCTGAGGTCCTCCAAGCACTCTGGACTTTTTACATGGATATTTGACATATATAATTTTTTTTTTTTTTTACGGATTTGAGTATAGGTGAATGTTGGGCTATTTTTGCTAACACCTACAATCACTTTATAGTCTCCTCAGAGTGCAGGATGGCTTTATTATGGCTTTATTATGTGCTTAATTGTGTGTCTGTGGAACCTTTTTCCTGCAAGTAAGCTGCGGCTCGGTTTTAGCCTTGCAGAGAGGGTTCCTGGAGCAATAGAATAGCAACCGGGCTTTTCTTGCGGCCGAAACTCTTGCAGCCGTTTTAGATCAAAGGCTTTCCTCCGGCGCGTGCGGCCGCAAGGGATAGCAAGGCACCGGCCGCAAGCCTGCCGGAATCCCCGGCCGGAGGGGAATAGAATAGCCGAATAGCTTGCGTCCGGTCCTTGCGGCCCCGCATCTCCTACGGCCGTTAATAGAATGAGGCCCTAATTTAAGTAGAAACCATAATTGCGATTCGGCAAATTGAATAGGGCTCTATTTAAGAACATACATATTTTTTTTTACAGAAGTTTTTAGTTAGTGAAGACCTTGCTTTTGGATAGAAGTTCACTAACTGCAGTAAAAAAAATATGCTCAGTGCTTATAAAGAGACCTTTTCAATTTGCTGAATCGCAATTTAATAAGGCTACATATGTTTGCCGAATTTGAGATGACCTCTTTCATCAAAATAGGAAGTTTTGCGTTTCTGCACTGCAGTGAAACAGGACTACATTTACCACAATGATATATGTGAATTATTTTATTTATTTATTTTAAATACTTGGGTAAGCTTCATAAGTATAAAATCAATCAGATAATTATGAAGCCACTAAAGACACACATTTGCAGTTTAAAGACACTGTCACAGAAGGGATAAAGATATGCTTAGTTAAAATCACAGCATTTAATACATTCTCTAATAAACAGCATTTATATAAACTTTATAAAAATGAGCATAAAATACTTAAGAAAATAGTTCACACAATATAATGTTTTTTGAGTAAAACACTGTCTTTTAATTATAACTGCATTGGTTTAGATGTTATACATTTTGAAACTGCCCCTCTTATGCTGTTGGATTTAGCATGCAACAGAGCATAATAAATGAATGTTAATTAATTTATTAACAGATTAATAATTTTATTGTATTGCTTCATCCATATGTTTTTTTATGCAGAATGTCCCTTTACCCTATCATGTTATAAGAAGCTGCAATGATCCCTATTTTGATTCATCTCAGCTAATTATCATGAGAGTAGATTTCTAAATTAAAGAAGACATTTTTTTTACTTCTATAAATGTTTAGCTGCAGTGTTCATTTAATATTTTCAGTCAGTCACACACCTTATTTTGTCACAGTATTCTGCCTATCACATCTTGGTTTCCTGGGACCACATTTGTGCTTTTCATTGGCTACATGTTATCTGAAATATTAACTTGTTTCTCCTTTTAAAGCTCAAAATGGAACGAACCCACAACCACCTGTATTATGGCTTACAGCTGCAAATTGTCAAGAACTATTGGAGGTTTAGAATATATGATTTTTTTATATTGAGCATTTATGGTGAATAGTTAAAAAAACTGGCAGCCATATGGAATGTATGAAAGTTATTTAAAATGTTTAAGTAACATGTGAGGAAGCAGGAAAAGTCTAGGTTATGCAAAAAGTAAAAAAACAACAAAAAAAAACTTAGTTGCTTCTTTTTAACTTGGATGTTGGCATGCAGCCACATTTAAGATATATACTTACTGTGCATAGACCTATATATATTCCGAATATATACAGGTCTATGCACAGTAAGTAAGATAACTGCACAGTGCATATTTCAGTTATCTTACTTACTGTGCATAGACCTGTATATATTCGGTATCAAAGTACACAGTATACATAGAAATATAACACGCAATATAATTTTGCTTCACTTCAGTGGCCTGGTTATGGAACATGCAACATTAACTTTATGAACATTTTAGTAGTATTTTTTTTTTTTTTATTTAGTCTCGTTTCCAGCATGTCTTGAATATGTATGTATATGAATGTATTTAAACGCTTATAGAGATTTGTTTCTGTTTGTTCTAAAAAAAGTGAGGTTGCTACGTAAATGTCCACACATTATTTCATACAAATGATAACATTGCACATTTTGCTGTTTTTGTACATAATAGTGCTGTAATAAATTAGATGGAATAGACATGATATTCATACATTTAAACAAATAGCATATATTCAGTATTCTTGTATTAATCTTCTCTTTTTTAACCCAACTCGCTCCCTCATTTTTCTTGATAGATGTTACTGGGAGTAACTTAATGGCTGACACTTAATGATGTCATCAATGTCAGTGCAGCCAAAGTCTCTCAAACATTACAATGAGGTAATAATATATTTATAAAAACCAAACTGCCTGTGACTTACTGATGATGTTGTTTTTTTGCCACATACAGATGTTCTGTGAAAAATCATGTAGTGATCCAAAAAGCAGCTGTACACTAAGAACATTTTATTTATTTATTTTGGCTAATTTGAAGGTAATAGTTACCAAATTACATTTTATTTAGAGTAAAAATATGTTTTCACTTTTTCTTCTTTTAATACTTGATTTAAAATCTCAGATGCTAGGGACTAAATGCAAAATTATATATTTGATGTTATCATCCCATTAGCTTACCTTTTTATGACTATTGACAAGGTTGAATATTCACAAAGCATCTTAGTGAAATGAGATGGGTTGTGATTGTGAGCCATTGAGACTAACCACCATTAGAACATTGTATGAGCATTTTACGGGTGTGTTGTATGGAAAACACTACACTTGATCATCATCATAGCATTCTCTAAAGCTTAGTATCTCGCAGTGAATAGCTGCAATGACATTTACTTTACATTGCACTTGTGCTTCACTAAGTTCTCCATCACACTGATCACAGTCCAATGGCAAAGGCCAACAATATGAAGTGAAAAAGAGGGTGAATTTACTTTATTTGAATATATTAACTGTGAATACAGTGAAGAGGTCTGCAACAATGAGCTGCAACAAAATGAAAAGTGCAGGGTGCTATATAACAAAGCAAAAAAAAAAAGTGACTATAGAGCCCAGGGTTGATTACACATTGCAACTATATGCAAGTATGTGCAGATAAAAATATCCACATATCTAATGAAAGAAACACAACTAATCTGGTTACAAAACAATTATTGTTTCAATGCAGAAAAGTGGCTTATGATGAGTTATATATAAAAATGTACAAACATGTAAATTGTCCAATATAACAAAAGACAAACGAAAAGTCATTAAATAAATGGGCTACTGAAAAATATCTAGATGAAGCCAATAAACAGTTAAATGATCCATACTGTTTTAAGCGTCTTTTGGGTGATCCTATAGATGATTATTTATCTCACTACAAATCCATACTTAATTGAGCAAACAAATGCCAACTTATAATCTCCTAAAGAATTCAAATATTTAACTGTAGACAAGCATTGCCATATTCTACATGTTACCTGTCATGCCCAGGGCCTGACTGGACTGTTTGGGACAGTGGCCTGGGTCTGGGCTGGACAGAGTTACACTGTTTATTACTATGGTTATGCATTTTTGGTTGCATATGTTTTTAAAATGACATTAGTATTGTGTGTATTATGATTGTGTTACAGTGTTAATACAGGTTTCTCAGGGGTACCATAATGACTTACATGGACAGTACCAGGGAGTTCATTCACTGTTGTTAGCTTTGTGCTGACTCACCCAGCCCCACCTGAACAAATACAAATATGAGCCATCAACTGCTATTGGCTGGTGGGTCCTTGAGAGCTAGGTTAATCTTCAGAAAATACTGGCACATATATCTAAGTTAGATCACACAGGCACAGAGCCAGATGGCCCCTACATCAAGGAGCAAATCTAACATCATTACCAGATAAGGGCCATTGTGCAGTTATTTAATGTAGAGCGAATCATGATTGGCCAGCCTCTGACTAGATAACTGTATAAATGTGACAGTCTAAATAAAGGTGTGGCAGTTCTTTGAACTTACATAATCAATGTGTAAGTGTCATTCTGTGCATTAATCATAATATTATAAGGGATTGTGTGGTGTATCCAATGGTGGAGGATGGTCACAGTCAGTAGGTATTGTGTTTCTGATATCCTTGTCTGTTGAAGCAAGCTCCTGGGCGTGGTACTTGTCTTTGGTCCATCTTCTGTTATCAGAGGTGTAAAAGGACCACACGATTCTGCTGGATAGGTTTGAAACAGGTTCTTACCAAGTCCAATTGAAGTAGCAGATTGTGCCAATTGGTGGCAGTGCTGGGACCTCTGTGGAATACAGTACGAAGGCAACTTATCTAGAGATGACTATGACAAAGCTAAGAGAGATCTTCAGGCTCAGAGGATTGAACAGGACAGCTGGGATGACTAAATCAATAATGGTCAAGGAGCTTCTCCTAAATGATAAGCTATGCCTAGTAGAAGGAGGTCTGGAGGAAGGTGTGGTTTCTCCCCTGTCCCTACTGCATTGACTCCCCTGCATCTGCTAAAGACAAGAGAGCTATGGGGTACCATAATGACTTACATGGACAGTAGGGAGACCATTCACTGTTGTTAGCTTTGTGCTGACTCACCAGCACCATCTGAACAAATACAAAGAGCCATCAACTGCTATTGGCTGGTGGGTCCTTGAGAGCTAGGTTAATATTCAGAAGATACTTGTACATACAGTATATCTAAGTTAGATCACACAGGCACAGAGCCAGATGGCCCCTATATCAAGGAGAAATTCTAACTTCATTACCAGATAAGGGCCCTTGTGCAGTTATCTACTGTAGAGAGAATCTGACCTTACTAGATGTACAGGGTGTCCCACTGAACAAGGGGCAGGCTATGGCTTATTGGTCACTCTTCTGTGTACCTAAGGAGTGGGGGATGTCGTGATTGGCCAGCCTCTTGCTAGAAAACAGTATAAATAAAGTTTATAAAGTTCTTTGGGCTTACATAATCAAGGTGTAAGTGTCATTCTGTGCATTCATTCTAATTTTCTAAGGGATAGTGGGGTGTATCCAGTGGTGGAGGATGGTCACAGTCAGTGGCCTTTGTGTTCATGATATCCTGGTCTGCTGAAGAGAGCTCCTGAAAAACTGAACTTGTACTCACAATTCATGTATTTAAGAGAAAATGGACCAAATTGGGGGATTTCAACAGCAATGGCACCCATGCAAGGTACAGGATGGTAAAACTGTACTATTCATATTTAATACCTTTCTTACTGGGTTAATTAAAGAGTCTCTTATTTTCTTTCCATTAAAGTCATTGTAGTTGCCTACACAAAGATAGATCATAATAGATGTCATACTACAGAACTTAAAAGGCCATTTACCTCACTATAAGTGCTCTTCATGGTGTAAAATGATCTATTACATTTTTTTAAATTAGACTAATAACAGCTGGAAATCTGCAGTTGTAGGTTGGTTTACAAACATACTCCCGAATGTTCCATGATTAACAGCATCTGCCGATACCGGACGGATGGTGCAAGCTCAATGAACACAAGATTTAGGGTTTTTCTCTGCATTCAGGAATGTAATCAGCCATCAGTTAACCCACAAGTATCATATTTAGGAGTTTTCAGCAGACATTTCCCTGCACAGATGAATTTGGGAAGGGTTAACCCTCTTTCTGCTTCTGCATGGTACTTGTGTTTGGTCCATCTTCTGCTATCAGAGGTGTAAAAGGACCATCTGATTCTGCTGGATAGGTTTTAACCAGGTTCTTACCAAGTCCAATTGAAGTAGCAGATCCTGACATTACCCAATGTGAATAAGAACTTATTGAAACGGCCAGGTAGGCTCATTTTTTGGGGTAATGGCAGCCTGTGTTAAAGGGGAAATCAGTACTTGCACGTTTAAAACCAGTTCTTTTGGTTTTACCCTCCTATGTGAGGGACATGATGAACGTTTTGGTCAAATAAAATGGTATACCCATCACTCCAAGCACGTATCTGGCAATGTGGGATATTGAGGCCCTCTACGCATCCATTGATCATAAAAAAGGATGTCAGGCAATTTCTTATTTTTTGAGCATGGAATCCACACTCAACTCTGAAACAAATAAATTCCTAGTCCATCTACTGTTTTTACAATACACTTACTTTACCTTTGAGGGTAAATTCTTTTTACAACTCCATGGCACTGTAATGGGAACAACCTGTGCCCCCACATACACCAACATTTATTTGGGGTGGTGGGAGAGGGAATAATATTTAGTGAAACAAAATTTTTTTAAGAATTAGTTCAAATCCTAAATGAAAATGAATTAAGCCTAAAATTGACCCATCACATTATTTTAAAGCAAACTGATTTCTTAGATTTAACTATTAAGAAAGAAGAAAATGGAGAGATACAGACAGATCTATTTCAGAAACCTACAGCCACAAACGCAGATAGAGGAAATACATTTTTTGTATCACAAGGCATTACTAACTAATTTATGAAAAGTGTACTTTTCTTTCTCTTCTTTTTTTTCTAAATTTCTATGTTACACTACTAGTTAGATTGGTGGCTATAGGTTACGTTGGCATATAGCAGACTACCCCTCAACAATTTTAGTAGATACCCATAACTCTTGACATTGAAACCACCCAGCCTTCTCCATAAACTTGGGTAACTTGTAAAATATTTATTTTTTAGTTTGCCATTCATTAGCACTAAAAATACATAAACAAGTGTGTAAAAAGCAGCAAAAAAAGTCTTTAGCAAGAAAAAAAATATTTAAAAACATAGTTACCACACATTATGGCCTCTGCCGAGCTCCTCCCCTGCTATCCTCGTTGTCATCTGCAAAACAGAATGCAGACAAACACAGTAATCACAGATTGATTTAATTATGCAGGTCAGATATGGTGGAGCATGGGTGTTATGGTTACAATACAATAAACCTGCCTCTCCAGATTAAGCATGCTCCTTGTTATCTGACCCTCATAACTAATTCCAACTGTGTTGATTGTGTTTGTCTGCAAACTACTGTTCAAATGACAATGCAGGAGATGGGGAGGAGTGCAGCAGAAAGCATAATGGGGGTTACTTTAGATACTCGAGAATACCGGTAGTTTTTTTATGTTCCCATTTTCACCAATAGGGTTGCGATAAAAATGTCCTAAAATGATTCCATGCAGTTCTCATTGTTGAAAAAAGTTTTATAGTCTTCCCACCAATGCAGGAACAAACGGCTCCTCGCTGTCATGTCTTTATTAGAGTGCATCCTGCTGCTGCAGCCAGTGCACTGAGTGCTACATTTACCACAAGCTGCGGCCATTGTGTTGTGAGTCTTGCAGACTGATACCTCCTGTCAATATCCATAGAGGAACAGAGTAGTGCAGACATGTGTTACCACGTTTTTTGTTTTACTATAGTGCAGCACATAGCAAGCCTGACACTTCATACCTGCCCCCATCCCCCTGCCACAAAGGAACCTGCTTTCAGTGCCTGACTAGAGACATGGGCTATGTGAAACATAAGCAAACAGAAATGTAAATGCATTGTCATGCAAATTAAGCTCCCCCATCCTAAGGAGGCACCCCTAGGCGACTGTCTTGTTTGCCTAGTTATAAACCTAACCATGCTGACAGGTAGATCTAAAACAATGTGTTTTTATTTGACCAGTGAGTTAATCATGATGTAATGATATAGGTATCACAAGGTTTTGGAGACCAGCAGCCTAGGTCAGCAATAATCCAATTCAGCAACTTTGTAGGTGAAACAGGAACAAGCTTTATTGAAGGGATCAGGAACCACAATAATCTGGCAAGGTACATTGACAGGAAGTGCCTTATATAGGCCAAGGACCAGACACCTGATCAGACACAGCTGAAGAGACTTAGTCACTAATGCTATTGCTAGCAGAGTCAAGGTTATCAGATCTCCAGGAATTTCACAAAGGCAGGCTGGCGCAGTGGTAGGGAGGTTCAAAACCCAGCAGAGTCAATTCCTCACATTACCCCCACCTCTATAGGTGCAGCCTCTGGATTCCCTATTATCTGGTTTAGCAGGGTACTGCACATGGAAAGACCGAAGAAGGTCAGGAGAGTGAATATTGTCCGCTGGTTCCCACGAACTATCCTCCTCACCATAGCCTTTCCAACGCACCAGATACTGAAGCTTGTTGCGGAAGATCCTGGAGTCCAGAATTTTCTCGTATTCATCCTCACCATTCCCGAGGACTGGAGGTGGGGCAGGCAGGGCTCGACCAGGGAAAGTGTTTGCATGGAAAGGTTTCAGCAGTGCAACGTGAAACACCGGATGTATTTTCATGGAATCTGGAATTTGCACATGAAAAGTGACAGCATGGATCTGAGCAATGATCTCAAAAGGTCCCATGAACCTCTGACCCAATTTATGAGAAAGAACCCTAAGCTTAAGATTCCTTGTTGACAGCCAAACCTTATCACCAACATGATAAACTGGGGCCTCCGTGTAACATCCCTGAGCCTTCGAAAGAATCTCCTTCAACAGGTCTTGGGAATCTCGTAAGGTGGTTAGCCGATCAGTGACTGCAGGAATGGAAGTAGTAATTGGGAGACTCACTAGAAAGGTTGGATGGTAACCATAGTTGGCAAAAGATGGGCTCAAAGAAGTGGAGCAGTGTTGGGCATTGTTATAGGCAAACTCCGCCGTGGGTAGAAAAACCAGCCAGTTATCCTGCAGGTAACTAATATAGCACCGCAAATATTATAGTACCGCAAGTCTGGTTGGTTCGCTCAGTCTGTCCATTACTTTGTGGATGAAAAGCAGACGACAGATTTACATTAATACCTTGATTAGAACGAAAATGTTTCCAAAAACGAGATGTAAACTGCACTCCCCTGTCAGAAACTACTTTATCAGGCACTCCATGCAAGCAAAATATTTCCCGAATAACCAGGTCAGCCGTCTGTTTAGCTGAAGGGAGACCACAAGCTGGTATGAAATGACCCATCTTAGTTAACCTGTCCACAACAACAAGAATGGTAGTGTGTTCCTTAGAGGGAGGTAGTTCCACAATAAAGTCCATGGATATAGATCCCCAGGGACGATATGGAATCGGAAGAGGCTGAAGCAAGCCAACGGGATGAGTGAGGAGTCTTATGTCTGGCACATACATCACAAGAGGACACATACTTCTTAACATCCTCATAATACTTGGGCCACCAAAAGGATCGGGCAAGTAGCTCTTGTGTCTTTCGGATTCCTGGATGACCTGCTGGTTTTGAGTCATGGTAGAGACGTAAAAGATCCAGTCGCACTGACTCCGGAGCAAACAGACGTTGTTGAAAAATCCAAAACCCATTAAGCATCGTCATGTGGAGATCACGAGGAGGATCACGAAGAACTGCGTCTTCAGCGTAGCCCTTTTTAATGCGAGACATCAGATCAGAAGGAAATGTAACTCCTACAAATATATCCTCCGGCAAGATGATGGTCTTGGTTACGATAGTATGGAGGGGGTCAGCTATTCTAGACAAAGCATCCGCCTTACCATTCTTGGAGCCAGGGCGGTATGTAACCAAAAAATTAAACCTTGAGAAGAATAGGGACCAGCGTGCTTGTCTGGCTGACAGTCTCTTAGCTGATCAGATACATTCCAGATTTTTGTGATCTGTGAGGACAGTAATTGGATGGGTAGCTCCCTCCAAGAGATGTCTCCATTCGGTGAAGGCAGCTTTTATAGCCAATAGTTCTTTATTCCCTATGTCATAGTTTCTTTCTGCTGGCACCATCTGGCGGGAATAGAAGGCACACGGATGTAACAGTATCTTAGGTCCAGTCCTTTGAGACAGTATAGCACCAACAGCTGAATCAGAAGCATCAACTTCCACAATAAATGGTATTTCCGGCTGAGGATGTACCAGGACGGGGGCAGATGTAAACAGAGTCTTTAATCGGGAAAATGCGGTATCAGCCTTATCGGACCACTGAAAAGGAGTCCCTTTACGTGTAAATTCAGTGATCGGTGTAATAACGGCAGAGAAATTCTTAATGAAACGCCTGTAAAAATTGGCAAACCCCACAAATCTCTGAATATCTTTTTCATTCTTGGGGATGGGCCAGTCCAGCACAGCTTTAATTTTACTTGAGTCCATACTTAAACCTTTAGGAGTTATTACATACCCCAGGAATTGAATTTCTGTTTGTTCAAACTCACATTTTTCCAGTTTAATGTATAGGTGGTGGGTACAAAGGCACTCCAGAACTATACAGACCTGTTTTCTGTGGTTTTCAAGATTATCAGAAAATATTAAGATATAATCCAAATATGCCACAACAAACTGATCCAGGAGATCTCGTAGAACATCATTGATAAGATGCTGGAAAGTTGCAGGGGCATTACAAAGCCCAAATGGCATTACTAGATATTTGTAATGCCCGTACCTGGTTTTGAAAGCTGTTTTCCATTCATCATTTGGTCTTATGCAAACCAGATTATATGCCCCCCGAAGATCAAGCTTCGTAAATATTTTAGCTGAGCAAAGTCTCTCCAGAAGTTCAGGAATAGTTACATAGTTACATAGTTACATAGTATTTAAGGTTGAAAAAATACTTTCAGTCCATCAAGTTCAACCTTTTAAGATCTCCTCTGATCTGCAATATGCGGATTAACTATTAATTCATTAGTTGTTAATTAATTATTAATCAATTATTTTATGTTTTTTTTATTTATTATTAATTAGTCCAGAGGAAGGCAAATAGAAAAAAAAAAAAAAAACACAAGCAAGACTTAGCCAATTGTCTCAAAGGGAAATGTAAAACATTTTGGATCAATACTGCCTCTCTAATTATCCATGATAACCCTGAATTCCCTTTTTAATTAGAAATAAATCTAGTCCCCTTTTAAAGTTATCTATCGAATCCGCTGTCACCACCTCCTCTGGTAGATAATTCCACAGATTAACCACCCTTACTGTGAAGAACCCTTTTCTTTCTTTAAGGTGGAATCTTTTTACTTCTAAGCTCAAGGGATGTCCTTTTAATGTCCCTGTAGTCAACGCATGGCCGTAGGCTGCCATCTTTCTTTTCTACAAAGAATATAGGAGCTCCTACTGGAGAAGTAGACGGTCGAATAAAGCCTTTGGCAAGATTTTCTTGTATGTATTCACGAAGAGCTTTCAATTCACGCTCGGAAAGGGAATATATACGGCCAAATGGGATAGCAGCCCCAGGTAACAGCTCTATTGGGCAATCATAAGGCCTGTGGGGTGGAAGCTGATCAGCATTCTTCTTATCACAGGCATCTGCAAAATCCCAATATTGTAGAGGTAGCTTAGTTAAGTTTGTAGCAACCATTTCATTAATTGTTGTGCCAACAGGTGTTACCTTAGAGGGTTGACAATTCATTAAGCAGTGTTCTGAAGGAAAGGACAAAGTTCTGATTTTCCAATCAATCTGTGGGTTATGCAGAGGCCAAGGAACACCCAAAATCACTGGAAACTGTGTTGAGGAAATTAGGTGGAAAGATATAGTCTCATGGTGATTCACTTCCAGAGTCAACTTTAAGGGCACAGTCTCATGTGTAACCGGTCCTGACGTAAGTGGAGAACCGTCTACTGTCTCCATTAACACAGGTGAAGAATTAGGGATAGACTGAATTCTATTTCGTGCTGCAAATTTGATGTCCATAAAGTTTCCGCCTGCTCCACATTGCAAAGTGATAGGCACCACAAAATGAGGATATTGAGTCAACATACCCTCTTCACCATGAGCCAGAGAAAACAAAGGTTGTGTAACAGAATCCAGTTAATCTGAAATCTGGGATTGGTGTCGAATCTGTGCACCCTCAGCAGCCACAGCTATTGTTCTTTTGGATTTGCTAGGGCAATTGATGGCATAGTGCCCTGCACTACCACAATACAGGCATAAATTGTGAGTGCGTCGCCACTGTTTTTCTTCATTGGAAATGGCCCTCTTATTAGATTTACCTGCATAGCCTCAGGCTCTGAGTCTGTAGGTGTTTGTGGGGTCGGAGTAGAAACTCTTGAATAGAAAGTAGGAGTAGCACTTGGTCTAAAAGAGCCCTGTCTTTCCAATCATCTTTCAGAAAGTCTCTGATCAATACGGATAGCCAAACGCACAAATGCATCAAAGTCAGCAGGAAGATCAACACGAGCTAGCTCATCTTTTATAGCTTCTGAGAGACCTTTTCTGAAGTGGAACCTCTGGGCTGATTGGTTCCAGGTAGTATCAGCAACCCACTGTCTAAATTCAGCAGCATATTCAGCCACAGAGCGCCTCCCTTGATGCAAATGAAGGAGAGTGTCTTCTGCTGTAGCACATCGATTGGGGTCATTAAAAACTAGGCACATGGCCTCAAGAAAGTCATTTAGATTACCCAAGACTGGACTGTCTTGTTCCAGAAGAGGGGAGCCCCAAGCCAGGGCTTCATCTTTGAATAGGGAGAAAATAAATCCCACCTCCTCTCTTTCAGATGGAAATCGGTGAGGTAACATCATGAAGTGCAAACGTCATTGATTTAGGAAACCCCTAAATCTTTTGTGATCTCCTCCAAACTGGTAGTGGCAAGCGGGCATCTTGTGCAGGTGTAACAGTAGCAGCCGCAACATCACGTGGCCTGTAGCTGGTATACTCACTGTGTATTGACTGAACTTTATTTTGCAGTTCAGCTACCTGGTCCTGCAGCACTTGAATGGTCTGTGCCTGGGTCTGCACAGTTCTTGCAAATAAAGCAACCTGCTGGGCCAATGCAGAATCTGACCCGGCGGTCTCCATGAAAAGGCCAGATTATTCTGTAATGATATATGTATCACAAGGTTTTGGAGACCAGCAGCCTAGGTCAGCAATAATCCAATTCAGCAACTTTGTAGGTGAAACAGGAACAAGCTTTATTGAAGGGATCAGGAACCACAATAATCTGGCAAGGTACATTGACAGGAAGTGCCTTATATAGGCCAAGGACCAGACACCTGACCAGACACAGCTGAAGAGACTTAGTCACAAATGCTATTGCTAGCAGAGTCAAGGTTATCACATCTCCAGGAATTTCACAAAGGCAGGCTGGCGCAGTGGTAGGGAAGAGGGTCAGCAGCCTGGGGACCAGGGTTCAAAACCCAGCAGAGCCATGCTTTCCTTCCTGATTTGCATTAAAACCAATGGGAACAAAAAGCACAATATGTTTCAGTTCAGACATCCATAAGACTCAATGCCCCTCTGTTTCTTATAACTTATCAGGACAGCGGAGGAGAAACCAATGCCACACTATCTACATTTAATGTAATCTTGCTGCACTATAGATACATTATTTCTTATTAAAAAAAATCAACAACGTTTTGTAATTCTTAAAAAAATATCTTTTAAATGCATACTAGTATATTTTAGACTACCGGGGCCCTTTAAATACCTTGTTTATAACATGATGTTTTGAAGGGCTAGAATTGATATGGTTAGAAAGTTAAAAAGTAACTGTTAATATTTTAACTATTACAGTTATTGTATTCATCACTGGTCTCCTCCTTTAAGATCACCATTTAGACGGACTGTTCAGACTTTCCCTTGTGTATATAATAAATGGAAACAATCAGCTGCATTTTCTTTATTCCTTAAACAAGCTTTAATACTACACTTCATTGAATTATCTTCATTTTATTAAAGAATCATTTTTAGTATTTTACAACAACCGATTAATTAGGAATAAGGAACTTTGTTGACCAAAACATTATTCTTATGTCCATTAACTCCAATAATTTTACTGCTTATGACATAGAATTAAGTAATAATAAGAGATGGCATGGAAATACCACCAGGATGAATTATGAGCTGTGAGATAAGGTAAAGTATGGGCAAAGTTGTAGTTGTTATCTTTCTATATAGGTTGATGAGAGCTTCTTTAATTGCTCTATAAATTGCAGTATTCCAGTAGCACCACACTATGAATCTCCCTATTCTTCAGGGTTCATTTTTTATACAGTCAGTGAATTTCACTATCAGCTTCATTACCAAAAGAACACTATGTACTAAATGGTCAAGCGCTGGAAAACTCTTGGATAATGCCTCCATTAGTTTCATATGCCAAGGCATAGAAAAATACATTATTAAAAACATTGATCCCGATTCAAATTGCGCAATGGTAAGTTACTGGAGCCCTTAAGTTAATTCGCTATTCAATTGCAGACTCGAAATGGTTTATGGCTTACAGGCTTGAAAACTTTGCAGTGGTTAAACCCGGAACTTACAGCCTCCCGATGCGTTTGATCTTTCCCGTCCGCAAGAGTTACGATCGCTATAATCACAAATCGCGATTCAATTGCTACAATTCCCCAAGCCCGCAAATGTTTTCACACCCGTTAATGGCAAATGTAGGAGAAAATACTACGAGTGCAAGAGAGGACCCGCAAGGGGTTTTAACCCCTGTCCGCAGCACTGTAAATGCTAATAAAAAAATTAATACTGCACTGTAAATGACGGGGAAACCGATAAAAGACATTTGAATTAATTGCACAACAGTCTCAAGCTCGCAAATCGGCAATAAAAAATCATCTATTTTTATGTTTAATTTCCTAGTTATATCGATCTTGGGTATCAATGAGTTAATACATATCAGTCCACCCATATGGACTAGAACAGCATTGGCATTAATTTTTATTATTTTATATTTTGACGGTTTGTGAGTCACATCACATATGGGAACCCTGAACCTAATTGATTGACATGTAACCTCCAAGTTTTTCTGCCGTAATGATGGCGGTTTCATTTTCTATTGGCTGTTGCGAAATGGGTAGGTATGTGCTTGGTTTACCGTTTCGTAGTACGTACTTGGTTTACGGTTTCGTTAGGCCCATAACTTGCTTGTTCAATTGAATAGCACCAGAATCGAATATGAACGGGAGCCCGCAGCACGCCCGCAGACATACGGCCCCTCATCCAATAAATTAATTAAGGAAAAATGTCAATAAGCAATTAGAATTAGTAAGGCAACTTGTTTATACAAAATATGTATACTAGTAGGACAGGTTGGTTCCAATTAACACATGAATTCTGACACCAGAAAACTCTGCCTCAAAGCTTTAATATCTCATCCTGAGGAAGCGAGGAAGCGAGAAACGCGTGGAGCTTAAGTGGAAACATGAATATCTTATAAAAAGTATGAGGCTCTCATACATCATCATCACCCATATTGTTAATTTTAAAGAAACCTAGTAGGGGGTTGTAGTATGTATATGATAGTCATAAAGGAAGAGTTAGAAAATAATAACAGGAGATGCAATTCACAAGTTGCGGGAATGCTGGATAAAATATCTTATTCCAAGTATAAATGTAATCCTGCTTCCTATACACTAAAGTAGATGTATTCATGTACAACTATAGACAGATTGCTTAGGCCTTTAGATTTAAAGATATTGCAGGCTGGGGATGTAAGGAATGTCATTCTAAAATTTTGCTTTGAACAGAGAAAATCTCTCTAATACGAACGTCACACATGATGTCCCCAAGTGAATTTGTGTGAATAAGTCTACTGATATATAATGACATAAAGGAAGAGGATAGATCTTACTTCTGTTACATCTAAAAGAACATTGTGTAAAAATAGATAGGTTTTCCCCTTTTGACTTGTAATAAATAATAGCATTCAGCAGTTTAGTATAAGGGACTCGGAGAAAGGCCTTGGCTATTTAAGGAGGTTAAAGTTTCATTATGCATTCCAGAGAGATCTTTGGATCCTCAGGGATGTCAGCAGATTATCAAGACTCAGGAGCAATTATCATCAACTAGGCTCAGAAAGAAAGAGCATAAAGCTAGTCAGCACAGCTCCAATAATTCCTCAGGGCCAATCAGAATAGTTAAATATATTTAAGAATAATTTTGTTAACTGATTTTAAGAATACTCTTCTTTTATGAAGACGTCTACAAATCCCATGCTGTCATTTGAACTGTTTATCCAGCAGACTGACACACTAAAACATAAAGAGTAGGTATTAAGTTTTCCTCACAAATTTATTTCCCCTTGTCATATTCTTCTTTTTCCTTCAAAGTCTTGAAATGACTTTCATTATTTCTTTTTATTGCTAAATTATTCTAAGTACAGCTTTAAATTGTTAAATACTCATCACATTTTGAACAGCAGTATAAAATGTAGAAACTATATATTGCACTATCCATTTTAACATGAAACCTATATGGAAATATATATTGTAATTAAAAGGAGAGTTGGCAAAATAAGTCAGGGCGTGGATAACTTGTAACTAGCACAATGAAAACCCAATTATATATAGTTATTAATTATTAAAATTATTTTTTTAATTTCCCTCTGCTTGTTCTAAAGGAATGCAATGTTGGCATCCCTAACTCCTCCATCCCTCAGGGTGTCACTGTGTGAGGTGTGAAACTCCACACAGCATGGCCATCATCTTCCTATTTCATATGTTGAATCACCTTTAGTTACATAGGAATTGAGGTTGAAAAAATACTTTTAGTCCATCAAGTTCAACCTTTTTAGATCTCCTCTGCAATATGCAGATTATTTGTTAGTTTTTATATTGTTTCTATATAAGCTGCAATACACAATGCTCTAAAGAGATGGAACAACGAGGGAGGTCAACATGTAACCACCTAGGATCAATAAAAAAAATAGTAATGGTAATAGTAATAGTAATGATTATATATAAATTGACAAAAAAAGGGCTTTAATTATTCGTAATGAAATGTAGGACCGATAGACGGCCCTGACATTCTTATTGTAGATTTATTTTAATACAAGCTAGAAAAGTCAGTGTGCCTATTTATTTTTTTTAGAAAGCAAATGTGACTGTACAACATCATGAGCAGATAATCTTCCAGAGAGGGCATTGTAGATGACTTTGCCTCTGAATTGTGCAGTGGTGTAGCTTTCGTGTAATTAATCATTTTAAGCTGAATGAATATATGAGCATAAGAGCACAATATTACATTGATAGACAAGTGCATTAAAATGTAATTGCTACTTCATGTAGTAAGTGATACAAGTCTAAGCTATTATCAGCAGAAGTTTAAGGCCTTTATTGTTGTTGTTGTTCAGTCGTTCAGTTGTGTCTGACTCTTCATGACCACAAGGGCCATAGCAGGCCATTCTCACCTGTCTCTGGTTGTGCTTATCCATATGGTTTGCATGGCAAAGATGCTAGAGTGGGTTGCCAGGTCCCTCTCCAGTGGACTATGATTTGTCTGACCTCTCTGCTATGACCTGCTCATCTTGGGTGACCCTACATGGTATAGCTCACAACTTCAGTGAGGTAAACAAGCCCCTTCACCACAATAAGGTAGCGATCCTGAAGGGAAAGACCTTTATTGCACATCATCAAACTTTCATATTGAATTTGACTATTTTGTTTGAGATGTTTTTGCAATTGTTTAACAACCATTGACTTGTCTCACTAGCAAATTACATATTACTACTTGACCAGCACTTAAACTATCATGCCCTACCTGTCAAAATATTTTGTACAGCTGGGTCAGATGAGTCTCTAACCTGAGTGCTCCTTATTCTCATTTATTGAAAAACATGAATTCAGGTAATTGCAAAACGAAAAAAGCAACATGGTAGATTTACAATAAAATTACCATTATTAGCAATATTCCAACATACCTTGGGTGGGGGACACAAAGGGATGTAATTATGGGATAATTAATATTATATCCTCTTAACATAAAAGAACAAGGGTGAGGAAATGGATAAATTGGAACAATCTCTTATAAACATCATCAACACTATAATTAGAGGGCTGCAAGAAAAAATCCAGATAATATAAAATAGGAATGAAAAATCTGAAAAGGACCATTATGAAATCTATTATTATAAGGATGCGAATAGAAGGCTGCTTGCTAGGAACTGAGTACAGTCTCATTTGACAATAGGGCTGATATCAAATGAGCCTAATGACATACAATAAATGTTGATTTATTATAGGATTTTTAACAGTCTAGGATTATCTTATAAGATAAATGTACATCCCTTATAAAATGTTTTGTCCTGGGCCCCGCCAGAAACAAAGCATTCAGTGCTCCTTTCCCAGACCCCTTACCATACATGCTCTCCTCCTGAAGACCCCATCCCATGACTGCTCCCCTCTGGAAGACCCCTTCCTATAACAACAAACCTTCCCAAGACTCTTATCCATTATTGCATATATATACACATATAAACATCACCCACACACAGCACACACCCTTCTGAGCATTCATCCCTGCCTAGGCCTTGTCAGCCGCTATCCCCTCTCAGCATCCATTCTCGCACAGCACCCAACCACTCTCACAACCCACATCAGGTAGCACCCATCTCTATCTCCTTTGCACTTCCTCACAGAACCTACCCCCCTGTACTTTGATGTCACTTTGCAGCCCTTGCTATCTCGTCTCTCCAAGGGGGCTGTGGTGGGTTGGGTCAGGATAGAGGGTCCCCAGGAGGCCCCTACAATACAAAAAAAAAAGAAAAAAAATACCCAGCACTGGGCTCCCCAGAGGTGGGCCCTGGTGCACTGCACCATCTGAACCACTGGGAGATCTGCCCGTGCCTCTACCGATTAGTGGGACACAGGCCACAGCTCTGCCCCAGAGCCCTCGAGTTTATGGCACTTAAAAAGGAAATATGTTTATTACTAGTCGTTTACCATATATGAAGGTATAATAATACATGTGTCTCTTCCTCTCCCACCCCTGTGTCTTTCCCCACCTCTCCCTCCCCTGTGTCTCATGGAACTGGCCTAATGCTGATGTATCTACCTTCTCTATGTGTCAATAAATACAAATGTCATTTCACATGAAATTAATAACTTTATATGATCTTATGAAAGGACCATTGTGGTTATTTTTTATAGTGGTCAAAATGTGTTTAGAAAGCAAAACAATAAACAGAGCATGTACATCATTTATATTCAATTATTCTTTACTGGATACAGGCATCCATTTTGTGCGTTATTTTACTTCCACAGAGCTGGATCATGTGTGTGTGTTTATGTATGTATCAATGCAGGGAGGGGTAAGGATGGAGGATGGAACAAGGGTAAGTTAATAACCTTTGTTAGATAATTGGATCTGATTAAAACACACACCCTCTTACAGGCCTAAAAGCAGGACATTTGTATTATACCACAGCTTTCCAGAAATGTAAGTGCCCCTCTCCCATACACAATTCTACCAAAGTCTCATGGATGCCTCTAGGGTCCTGCAGATGCCTGCTTTTTTCTACAATTACAAATAGCTTTATTCATTTTTCCATGGTTAATTTTTCTCTAGATCTTATTCAGTATTTTCCACCACATACATTTTTTATTGTTCAGTGGTCTTTTATGAAATAAGATTAGGAAACTGATTATAGTTGCGCTAGTAATGCTACCTTATCCTATCATAAAATATATCTGGCCACATTCTCTGTCAAGCAAGTAAGAATCACTGTATCATTACTTTTAACACCTATGGAAGCCCTAATGAGTTAAAAGAGGATAAGCTGCTGCAAAGGCAGGTATGCATTAATAGGGGTGCAGAAGCAAGGGAAGCAGAAAAAATTATGCCACTATACTAATCCCATGTATGCTCATGCTCACATTTGGAATATGTATAGTGTATGTCTCAACTTCCAAAAAAGAACATTGTAGAGCTGGAAAAGATACAGAGAAGGGCAACAAAACTAATAAGGGGAATGGATGAGTTAAAGGGACAGAAAGTAAATTTAATTTTAAAGAGCATTAAAAACTGTAACTGTATTTCTCAGAATTCTGAGCTGGAAACAGGTTGTTTCAGACATTCAAATGTGAACACAAATGTACTATTTAGTTACTATATATATATATATATATATATATATATATATATATATATATATATACATTCATTTATATACATACAGTATCTCACAAAAGTGCACACCCCTCACATTTTTGTAAATATTTTATTATATCTTTTCATGTGACAACTCTGAAGAAATGACCCTCTGCTACAATGTAAAGTAGTAAGTGTACAGCCTGTATAACAGTGTAAATTTTCTGTCCCCTCAAAATAACTCAACACACAGCCATTAATGTCTAAACCGTTAGCAACAAAAGTGAGTACACCCCTAAGTGGAAATGTCCATATTGGGCCCAAAGTGTCAATATTTTGTGTGGCCACCATTATATTCCAGCACTGCCATAACCCTCATGGGCATGGAGTTCACACGAGCTTCACAGGTTGCCACTGGAGTCCTCTTCCACTCCTCCATGATGAAATCACTGAGCTGGTGGTTGTTAGAGACCTTGCACTCGCCCACCTTCCGTTTGTGGATGCCCCACAGATGCTCAATAGGGTTTAGGTCTGGTTACATGCTTGGCCAGTCCATCACCTTTACCTTCAGCTTCTTTAGCAAGACAATGGTCGACTTGGAGGTGTGTTTGGGGTCGTAATCATGTTGGAATACTGCCCTGCGGCCCGAAGGGAGGGGATCATGCTCTGCTTCAGTATGTCACAGTACCTGTTGGCATCATGGTTCCCTCAATGAACTGTAGCTCCCTAGTACTATGTCTAAAAAGTCAAAAACATGTGGCAATTAAAGGAAATATATATTGGTAATTAAATTAACAACTGGACAGGCAGAGGTAGATAATTGAAAGTTGGCTGCATACAGATCTAATATTCTTTGTGATCAGGGGGAATAAGAAACACCTTTATAGAATTATATTGAGTTTACCTTTATAGAGTTTTCATTAGATTGATAAATAGTTAGTAAATACAGGGAAGCCCTCTGCAATTTTGGACAGAGAGACAAATTGCTTCCCTCTAGTAAATGTGCCAGTTGTAATCCTTGTACATTTTTTAACAGCTACAATACAGGTAATTTGAATTAAACCCACAAATAATATTTAACACCAACAAAAGTCTCTAGCTTGAAGGGGAGAATTATTCTTCTGGACTTACTTCTCTTTTTACTTCTATTGTCAAGTGATATTTTACAGTACTATTTTTCCAACAGAATTTATCCAAATCCGTGATTTGTCTAATTTCTCTCAGGATTTCTAATCCATTAAGAAGAAAGGTAAAATGTCTACAGCAATTAAAGGGAAATGTAATACAATAGATAAAAAAAAATAAAGGTTGTATTTAATTATTGATCATTTTCGGTCATATTATTAAAGGGTCATGGAAAGATTTTTTTTTTTTTAATATCTTTATTTGTTGCATCATAAATAGTGTATTTGATAATTTGCCACAGTGTATTTTCTTTTTTAAATAAATGTATCACAGCAAAATTCTTTTTCAGACTTTGAAGTGGGGGAAAGGGAGTGGGGAAGGCGTATTCTTGTACTGATTAAAGTACAATCCCACTAAATAGTGCAGGTTAGAGATATAAGTATATAACTGCTGTCCGGTTTCCAGTGTCGGCGCCAGGTACAAGGCCTCCCAGCCTGCACTATCTCAGATTTTAAGAGGTTTTGGGGAGTAAAAATTGGAGAGAGTGAGGAGAGAGTGAGGTCTCCCTATCTTGAGGCAATGCTGTGAGGGGAGTACACCCACATCTCCCAGGTTTTCAAAAAGGAGAGGAGAGTATCAGAGAAAATATGTGTCATTCACTTATCATAATGTAATTCATTTAATTATTTTTTTCTTCAAAGATGAGATTTGTGTCTTTCCATTTGTTAGCTATGTGACTTATGGAGGCTAGTATAATACATTGGAGTAGTTTATTTGGGGATTTTGAAAGGGAGTGGTGGAGAGAGCCTAAAAGAAAAGTTAAATGAAAGGAGTGATAAGGGTTTTAAAAAGGTTGGATATTAATTCAGTCACTTTTATCCACCAGGTATGCAGGAAGGTCCCCAAGGTTGGGCACCCTCTGAAGCAATCTGCACTTTTTGGGGGGTTTCATTTTATGGAGCTTATCTTGAGTGAGTTCTATGGAGAATATTTAGAGAGGTTTCTAGTAGCCTATAATTCAAAGAGCCCCTCACTAGCTTATTGCAGGAATGTTCCCATTTATTTAGTTTCCATATCTGATCTAGATCTTCCTCCCATTTAAACATGAATTTGGGTTTGTGTTTTTTAGGGGTATTAAGAGTTTATTTTAGTAAGCTGAGAATACCCCATGTTAATGGGGCATCCTTACATATGTGGGATAACCAGCTGGTTTTGGGGGGCCTAGGATTCTCATTGTAATTGTAATATAGTGTCTAAGCCTACAGAAATTAAAATGTTCTCTAAGTGGTAGCTCATATTTGTTCCTCATTTGTTCGAAGGTAAGCATCTATATCTGGTCATCTATAAACCACGGATCTAGTCTGTCTAGGACTTTGAGGTCCACCATATTATTGATTCTGCCGGAAGATCTTTGAGGAAGTGGGGGGAGGCGAGAATAGATGTAAATGGAGAGAGATCCATTGCTAGTTGGCACCTGGAGTTGGCCCATGTCCAGCTTGCTAAGGAAAGTTTGATCATTGGGTTAGGGTAGTTGGAATGTGGTAGTTGGTTTTTGGGAAGCCAAATTATCCTATCCCATGAAAGAGGGTTCAGTTGACAATTTTCCATGAATACCCAGGTGGGTTGGTGAGCTGCCAAATGAGCTAATAGTAAGAAAGAAATTTGAGCTGCTCTATAGTAAAGCGTTAGTTCGGTCAGGAAAACCCACCGTTGCTTTTGTGTCTAAACATTATGGATTTGACGAGTCTGGGGGGTTATTGCACCAAATGAACCTGAATATTTGGTTTGGGAAATTATCAAAATCTTTGTTTAAAACTTCCATAGGTAAGGATCGGAAGAAGTGAAGAATTCTGGGGAGGATATAAATGTTTATCATGTTAATGCAGCCTGTCCATGAGATTTGGAATTTAGTCCACTTGCTAAGGTTCGCTGTCAACTCCTTGAAGAGAGGAAGGTAGTTAACTTTGTATAGGTGTGATAATTTGGAAGTCATGTTTATACCCAGGTATTTTAAATGTGTCTTAGGCCAAGAGAAATGTAAATCATTTTTTAAATAGTCCAGTTCAAATCTGGAGAGGCGAGACCCAAGGGCCTCTGCTTTTTTCTAGGTTGACCTTAAGTCCAGAAATCTGACCAAAGCTATCTAACAGGTTTAAATTAATATTTTTCATGTAAAACAATATTTTGTAATGTTTAAAAACATGGAGCCTCATTCAATTGAGCTTTCGAGAGATCCGAGTTTTGGAAAAGTAGCCCTCAAGTTTTTTTGCTATTCTATTGGCGTCTTTTTGCAGGTTCCAATCGGGTTACGGGCTCCAGCCTCCTATTCACTGCGATGGTTCACATCGCAAGTTAATGTCCCTCCAAGCCTTTGATCTTTCACTGTCGCAAGAGTTGCGAACGCTAAAATCGCACATCGATATTCAATTGCTCCAAGTCACCCTCGCAAAGCAAGCCTTCAAGCCCGCAAATGGCAAAAGTCAAACCACATGTCACAGGTACCAAGGAGGACTCGCAAAGGGCTTAAAGACAGTCCGGAGCACTTGAAATGCATATATAAACACTCTACTGTACTTTTATTAAACGGGAAAGTGATGTTAGGTATTATAATTAATAGCACACCATTCTCAAGCTCACAAATCGGCCATAAAAAATACTTTATTTCATGTTTAATTTCCGTGTTATATCGATCCCGGCAATCAATGTGTTAATACATATAATAGAACTTGCATGCAATAGAATATCATATTTATGGCTTTATCAATATTGCATTATATCTGAAATGTGGGTCCGATCATAACTCGTAATTCAAGCCCGTAGGACTTTGAAATCCAACCTCCAGTTTTCATTGAAGTAATGACTGGCTGTTTCTAATTGGGAGTTACGGCCTTGCTTAATTGATCATGTTCAAGCTTGCAAAGACTACATATAATTGCATGGTTTACGATGTGCACTATCGGGCCAGGACTTGCAGGCTCGGCCAATTGAATAGCACCATAAGGTGCAGATGCTGCGTGCCCGCAGACTTACGGCCTGCATCCTGCGACTTGCAGGCTTTCAATTGAATGAGGATCTTGGTCTTTTAAAGGGCTGAAAAAGACTTATGTTCCATGTCCCTTTAACATGATGCGTCAGTAGTTCTTTAACACTTTCAAACAACTTTGTAATTATATTCCACAGTTTGTTTTTATTTTATTTGCCATTATAATATATATAGACTAATCTCTAAATAGAAGCAAGGTGTTGAGGAATGTTACTTAGTTCCTGTGTGGCTGATAGATTCAATATTTTACATAGAACAATCTTCCACTTGTAATCATGTTAAATATAGATTCCATACGTATATAAATGTGGCAGCTGAGAACAAAATTATAAAAAAAATGCATTACTAAAAATTATATAAATTAGATTTTTAATAATACTATTAAACTATGTGATGAAATGTACTCTAATACATTCTCATTGATATTTCTTAACCTGCTTTCAGCATGATTTTGTCATATTGCAAGATATAAGTACCACATGGAAAGAAGCTGTCATTTTTAGTGTTGTTATCCAAAAAAATCAATCCAGGAAGAATGTCAAAACTTTGAATAAAATCTAAACGTTAAAGCATATGAAAATCTATTCATGATTCATTTACAATTGTACAATGGTATTGGATTTCTATAACTAAAAATAATTTCCTACTTTCTTACAGTTGTCATTTTTACTTGATAGTACATGGGATGAAAACACAATGTATGGTTAACTTTTCAGAATTTCCTACAATAATAGCAATATTGTCTTTTCATATTGCAGGCTTTCCCCCATATATTTTATGACATTATGTGGCATTCTCTATTTTTCTATTTGAAATGATCTATGTGATTTTTTCCACTGCTGTGTCAATGACAAATACATGTTATTCAACCTTTCCATTCATCCAATGCAGTGGTCCTAAAGGATTTACATTTTTATAGTGATATTATTCATCTACCAAAATATTACTTCCATAATATGTCAAGTATAGCATTCCTATTTTTTAAAATCAGATGTGGAAAACCTCAAGCTTGTGGTCTATACATTTTTTTAAATTTAGTTTTTTTTCTCTATTTGTTTTTTGTTTTTTCAAGAAAAACAAATAAATAGTTCATTATCATAGTCTAGTAACTATTAGAGCTGTTAATAGATTGCTTCTCTGGAGCCATGCCTCAAAGGCGTATATGTGGTGGCATAAAACATGGCTAGAGGGAAATCTGGAAGAGGGAATAGGAGTCTGAATAGTTTGACCTGGGAAGCTTGGGACCTAATAAGGACTGCATCAGGGAAAGCTGAACAGACACACCACATCAAAGCCTGTACTTCTCAGCATTCAGCTATCCATAAGTTAATTTACAGAAACTGCAAGCACAGACTAGTTATATCATCCCTCCCTCTACCCAATAGGTTTATTGGCTATCCTTATTTTTGCAGCATACAATCCTATTCCTAGGTGGTCTCCCATCTAAGTACTGACCAGGCCCAACCCCAGGTTGCAGTGTTGAAAGCACCAAATCCTAACCACTGAAACACCAGGAAACCCATACAGCTAGCCTACAGAAGACCAAACAAGGTAACACTTTTCAGTCTAATATGATCAGTGCATATGGTGCATCTCCATTGAAGTCATGGTAGTATTCTTTACTCAAAATAAGCATAATTTCCTTCAACAGTACAGGTTATATTTTTGAACACATTAAATTTATTGTAATGGTGGTTTCATTATGTTAAATGTGTTCAATTCAGTTATGTCCTAATATGTACGATAGAGTAGCTGCCTGTTTAAATGGTGTAAGATTTGGTGTAGACATCGTACCTCTTTACCTTAACCATGCCCTTTACCTAACAAGAGCAAATATTACACAATATATAATTTATCACTGTATTTATAGCTACCGTAGTATATATCTGAGCTGATACAATTTAATACTATTGTTGTTTTAACGTAGTTATACACAAATTAGCTTTTTATCATATCCTGCACTACAGATTATTTATGCATATTGTGAAGCAGAAATTGATTTAAATAAAACATATGACTGACAAAAATATCATCTAAAAGTGTCATGATTATAATTTTTAAAAGCACTAATTATTACCTTAGATCAGTTGTAACAAATCAGTTTTCTGTTGCATGTATAATGTCTCTCACTGTGTTCACCTTTATGGATAATATATGTGAAT
This sequence comes from Discoglossus pictus, assembly GCA_027410445.1. Classification (NCBI taxonomy): domain Eukaryota; kingdom Metazoa; phylum Chordata; class Amphibia; order Anura; family Alytidae; genus Discoglossus; species Discoglossus pictus. The sequence goes on from CM050165.1 coordinate 77,989,956, forward strand.
ATTTTTATGATCCATATATCAGAACTCATATCTACATCAAATGTATGAGTAGGAGTCACGAACATTGACACATTTTTTTATTGTGAACATTTATTGCTTCATTAAACACTTAGCTCTATCTTATATATCACACCAATCCAATCCTGTTACTTGTCTTGTTGGTATACATTTGGTGCTTGATGAATACATTTAAGTTTAACAAACCAGTGGTACAATTCTTATTGTTGTTTCAGTTAGTAATATACGTGGCCTCGAATTATGTAATATTTTCCTTGAATATCACACTATCAAACTTGAAAAATCACTCACCATATGTAAAATAAGAGTTATGTCTGACAATTAATGTATAACAGTAACACAAAAGTGGTACAATATAAACAGGTATGGAATACCCTTTGGGTCTAACAGTTTCATCTTCTAGCACAGAGACTGGCAGCCCTTTTAAATTCCCCCAACGTGAAAACCTGTAGCCCGTAACAGAGCCTGCTAGACTTACGGCTATTAAATAGACCTCTTATAACTACCCACAAACGATCTGCGGGTTACAGGTGGAAAAACCCTATGGGCTGTCTCAATTGGAACTCCGTTGCCGCAAAGCCTTTGATCTGTCAAGCTCGTAAATGTTACGTTCGCAAATCGCTATTAAATTGCTACGAATCCACTGGGGTTCAAACCCGTAACCCGTAAATGGAGGCAAAAACTACTACAGAGGACCCGCAAGGGGGTTAAAGTCCTATCCGTAGCACTGTAAATGCAAATATACACACACTACTGTATTTTCAATTAAAGGGAAAGTGATGTTAGGTATAAAAATTAATAGCACAATATTCTCAAGCTCGCAAATCTGCAATATAAAATACTTTTTTTATGTTTAATTTCCGTGTTATATCGATCCCGGCAATCAATGTGTTAATACATATAAAGGTACTTGCATGGACTAGAATATAATATTTACTTATGTATTAATATTGCATTATTTCTGGAATGCGGGTCCGATCGAAACTCGTAATTCAAACCCGTAAGGTATAGAAATCTAACCTCCATTTTTCAGTGACTTAATGATGATGATCTCTTTTGCTATTGGCTCCATCTAAACCCGTAACTATGGGTTTGACTAATTGATCATGTTCACAGCCGCACATGCAACGTGCGCAAGAATGGTTTACGGGTTTGGATGTCGGAAACGTCTGTTGCAGGCTTGGCTAATTTAATAGCTCTGTAACTCAGTCGAATTTCAAGCCTGCAGGCTTTGTGGGTGTACCGCTGCCGCTACGGGATTGGAATTTAATATGGTCCTCCCATTTAGAACCATGTCATTTGTTGGTCTCCTCTTATAGAGACACTGAACACCAGTATTGTATATGAAAGGTGTTTAAAAACTTGTCAGTAAACAAAAATAGAATTAGTTATAGTTTTTTTTGTTATTGCTAGTGTACCCTTAAAGTCTTCCCAACAAACAGTTGCATAAGTAATGAGGATGGAGGATTGGTCACACGGCAAATGAGCTGCTTCTTGTGATCAGTAACATCAAAGCTTTCTCAGTTTCTTCCATTAACTACAACAAGGTGAAGTATTGAAAAAAATGTTTTTGCTTTCCAAATGATGGAAAGCACAATACACTGAGGGTTTATAGTAGTAGACTTGGTCAATAGTTTTCTTACACCTAACTTTTAAAGTGTGTACTTGTCTAAAGGTTTTGTCCTGAAAACTCAATAAAATATTGTTTAAAACAAATGGCACCTTGATTTGGATCTATGTATCTATAACGTTGCGGACAAACTATTTGCCTTCATGCTTTTTCAAACTAATATACTTTATACCTATACTATACTATCTATTCTCAATCCAACATTATTAGGTTATTGTCCTGCTAACACTCACTATAGTAAAACTAAAGATCTATTACAATATATATATATATATATATATATACCGTATATACCCGAGTATAAGCCGACCCGAGTATAAGCTGAGGCACCTATTTTACCACAAAATACTGGGTAAAATGAGTGACTCGAGTATAAGCCGAGGGTGGGAAATGTGCTGCCCCCTGTGTCCCCCCTCTCTCTCCCGTGTCTCTTCTCCCCTCTCCCTTCACTGTGTCTCTTCTCCCGTCTCCCTTCCCTGTGTCTCTTACCCCCTCCCTTATCACCCTCCTCAACACCCCTCCTCATTCTCAACCCCACTCCTCATCCTCAACCTCCCTCCTCATCCTCCACCCCCCCCTCATCCTCAACCCCTCATCCTTAACCCTCCCATCCTCAACCCCCCTCCTCAACCTCAAACCCCTCCTCAACCTCAACCCCCCTCCTCATCCTCAACCTCCCTCCTCATCCTCAACCTCCCTCCTCATCCTCAACCTCCCTCCTCAACCTCCCTCCTCATCCTCCCTCCTCAACCCCCCTCAACCTCACTCCTCAACCCCCCTCAACCTCACTCCTCAACCCCCCCATCCTCATCCTCCCCCCTCAACCCCCCATCCTCATCCTCAAAACCCCTCCTCAACCCCCCTCAACCTCAACCCCCCTCCTCAACATCAACCCCCCATCCTCAACCCCCCATCCACAACCCCCCCATCCTCATCCTCAACCCCCCCATCCTCATCCCCCTCCTCACCCCCCCTCAACCTCAACCCCCCTCCTCAACCTCAACCTCCCTCCTACTCATCAACCACCTCCTCACCCCCCCCCTCCTCAACCCCCATCCTCAACCCCCCATCCTCATCCTCAACCCCCGCTCCTCACCCTCCCTCAACCTCAATCCCCCTCCTCAACCTCTCTCCTCCTCATCAACCCCCTCCTCACCCCCCTCAACCTCAACACCCCCTCAACCTCAACCTCCCTCCTTCTCATCAACCCCCTCCTCAACCCCCCATCCTCAACCCCCCATCCTCATCCCCCTCCTCACCCCCCCTCAACCTCAACCCCCCTCCTCCTCATCAACCCCCTCCTCAACCCCCCATCCTCAGCCCCCACCCTCAACCCCCCATCCTCATCCCCCTCCTCACCCCCCCCCCTCAACCTCAACCCCCCTCCTCCTCATCAACCCCCTCCTCACTGTCTCCCTTTTAAATACCTCCCCCTCACTTACCTGCTTCTTCTCCGGCATGGAGGTTGAGGAGAGGGTTGATGAGGAGGAGGGGGGTTGAGGTTGAGGGGGGGGGGGGGGTGAGGAGGAGGTGGGGGGAGGGAAAGAGACACAGGGGGGTAGAGAGACACGGGGGTGTTAGAGAGACACGGGGGTAAGAGAGACACAGGGGGTTAGAGAGACACGGGGGGTAGAGAGACACGGGGGGGTATTAGAGACACACTAGGGGGAGTGACTCGAGTATATGCCGAGGGAGCCCTTTTTAGCCTTAAAAAAAGGGCTGAAAAACTCGGCTTATACTCGAGTATATATTGGTACATATACATTATTTTTACATTACATTTTTTAGAGTTAAATGCATAATTTTTTGTTCAGTTACAGTGACCTATATAGAACTATATAGAACTATAAAATATGTAAAAATATAAGAAAACCTACTTATATATGCCTATGATACAAATATGTCCTCATTATATATATATATATATATTATTATTATTATTTATAGACACAGCATTTTATGAGAAAACAAACTATAACATGTACATAAAATACAGACACATTCAATGCAATACAAGATTTGACTATTTAATAGAGCTGAGGCCCCTGGTCTGGTGATTACTTGCATAGCTTGTGAAGCCCTCCCACATGTAGCTGCATATTAAATGGAGATTTGGCCATAAAAGCAGCAAGCTGCTTTATATGGCCAGTCAATCAAATGATTGGAGATACATTGAAGCAGCTCCTAGGAGAGACAAGCAGCTGCAGAGTGTTAGTGCCATGGAAACCAAATAATGATACAGTGCATTCATTGTTGGGCTGTATTTCTAGTATAGTAGCTGTCAAACTGGTAACTATATAGTTTTGTACACATTCTAGCAGTAATGAATCACAGACAGCACTATGGCCCACACATCTTCCTCATTTAGTCATGCACATTAGGTTTTAATACTTTGATAAATGTGGTTGCATGACATATACAGAGGTTTCAGGAAAGGATACAAACACCTAACTGCAAAGGCCGCCAACTGGAAAATTTTCTATTGCAATTTCAATAAGCAAAAAAATTTTTTCAAAATGCTTTTCAAATTATTATCTCAAGGTGCAAAGCAAAACTGGTGACTTTTTAAACAGTGATTAGATGGTTCAGATTATTTGGACATTTCAATAAAACACTAAGATGTACCAAAGTATACAGGAGATATTGTGATTTAGTGAATAAACAGTTTTTTGTGTCAAATTAACAATTTATGACCAAACTCCCCTTTGTCAAATAGTATAAGGATAAGGACTTCCAATTGATTAAACAGCTCAGTAGATGATTTCCTGTGTATCATACTAATGCCATGTCTATGCAAGTTAAATGTAACATTTCTGTTTTTAGCAAATTTAGCTCTATAAAAAGGCAACTAAAAGGATGTGGGAGTCATTTTTTTCTATCACGCCTTTACATTAGGATATTTTAAACATACAAAAGTAGTTTTTTCAAGAAACATTATTAAAGGACCACTGTAGTGCTTTTAGAAGTAAAGTTTATGTATTTGTTGGATACAATTGATATGCAGTTTAAAATAACTAAAAGTTTATATGTTTTCTTACTTTTGAATGTGTATTTTTTCCCCTCAAGCTGCGCTGCTTCTCTCCACTTCCCTGTGCCTATCAGGGGGCATGGCCAGCTCTGCCTGGAAGTTAGACTAAGAATAAAATCTGACAAGTCAGATTATGGATTAGACTGAGCCTGCTCAGTAAAGCAGCAGAGCTGTATTGGCACATGTCACTGGATGGGGCATACGGGGTAGCTGAAAGCAGGTTACAATACAACTGTTACCTCTATGTATGCAGTGGGGGTGGAGCTAATGAGGTGACAGACCGGCCCAATTTGTTTCAAAGGTCCATGATGGTTCAGTCCCAAGGCAGAGATGGACACCACACTTGCAAGGCAGGGGATGAGGAGAAAATAAACTCTACTTGAGGGGAAACATGACAATTTAAAAACTAAGAAAACATATTAACTTGTATTTATTTTAAGCTTCATATTGTTTTTAAGATACTCTTCCAAATCAACATATATGCCCTTTATTTTTAAAAGTATTACAGTTTACCTTAAAGTAAAACGTATAGGAACTTCCTGGAAACTAACAGGAAATGCAGGTGTGTGCATAGAGGGTACTTGTGTCTTTAATCCCATTGGTAGGAATGTATGAATCTTATTCACGCACATTGGTTTAAAGGTCTCCCAAATTCAATTACACATTCAAAGCAATTTGTTCTGCTTCAGAACCTCCATTTAAAAAATAAACACATTGTGAAACATTATCAAGTATCCTCTTTCAGACGCAACAGAGAGAAAAAATGCTTTAAGTTGCCATCTAATTTAACAAAATGTAGTTATATTTATGACTGCTATAGTATAGTAAGAAAGCTAACTATGGGAATCCCGATTCAAATCCTCTTTTTCCTTGGAAATTCATTACATTATTTCAATGGCACATATTCCTTGACAAAACAAAAATCTGTAAATGTGATGAAAGACATGGAGACAGATGCATTCGAGAAAAAGAGCACAGATTTACCAGCAATCAAAGCAAATACCTAACTTCCTTAAGTGAAGCCAATTACTGTATTATTACCTCCCTTTCCACTATGCACAGTAGGGATGTCACTGGATAATGGTTTGCATGTAGAGTTAATCACTTTGATGCATTTCTGACTGATCCCAGCAAATTATGTTTTGGTTCCACTATATTAAACACAAGAGCAGGGGATTATCATTAATAAATCTAAGGCTCAGCATGCATAAATCTTGAATAAATCAAATATCAATTACATAAGCAGTAGCCAACATCTGCTTTAATCAAATAATATTTAAAGCAGGATTTATTCTAGTTTAGTGAAGTTAGAAATTGCAAGTTTAATGCCTTGTTACAAATGGTTTCCAACACAGATAAAATGTGATCTATAAAAAGTGGGTCAGCATTGCTATTGTTTGGAAGGTAATATGCTTAAATTTAGAACTTTGAGTACATCTCATGAAAAATAAAGTAAAGCACATTCTTTTTTATGCAGAACAGAAAAATACAGCTATTCGTTCTTATGGAGTTTGACATTTGGAGCAGTCAGTTTAAACATATGGTCTTTTGAGTTACCAGATGGAGAATCATACAACAGATTCCCATCAAGACGATATGTAGATGGGAAATAGAAAAATATATCTTGTACACTAGTATACAGGTTTAGATGACATAAGGAAAAATGAATTCCACTCGTGTGATTCTTTGTTTTTGTGTCATGCAAATATAATGCTAATTAACAATTCTTTTGACATCAAATGCTGAAAATATCCCTTTATTCAAATAAAAGTTTATACTGTGTAAGTATTCTAAATTTAGTCAGCTGTACTTAATGTCTAATGTGCATGTCTTTTGGTCTACTTTGTGGTTTATTCTCTTGAGATAAAATATCAACTTTATAAAATATTATTTACTAGAATATTGCCCGTCAAAAAATGACGGCAATGAAATTGTAAGTGAGCTAATGCTGTTTGGTGTATGGTAATGAACTAAATAATACATGAATAAAGGAATATACTTTACCTATTTTCAAGTAATAAATGCAGGAAGCATTATGCTGAAGAGCTGACAATCTATTTTCATGTTGCTGCAGCATACAATGTGTGTTTGAGTGCTGTGGAGCTGCTGTGTAAATGTCAGCAATCTGTGCAGTGTGTAGTGTAAATAGTGTGTGTGCACGAGCCAAATCCGTTAGGGTACCTGTGTACTTCTGTAAGTTAGTGTTGTAAAATGGCGCCTAATGGGTGGTACGCGGCTGTGGCTGATTTTGAGCCCTTGTTCTTCGATCTCGTCCGGCTTTCTGGGAAAATCCATAAGTGTTTGGTGGAGTTTTGAGTGTTTAGGGTCCTGTAGCCTTGTTTTCGTTTTTTTCGGCTGCCATTTTTTCTCTCGCTTAGGTGATTTTCGGGTGTCTAAACTCTTCAATTTGGACTTAAATGGAGGTGTAACTTCACTTGCAGAGGTCCTGGGGGCTCCCTCTTGCTATAGGTAAGCTTTTTATGTGTTTGTTGTGTGTATCTATTGTGTTTTAAATGTTTTGAGGTTCGCGCGGGTCGGCCGTTAAAGTCGTAATTTTCCGAGGTTGTAATGTTTTTTTTTTGTAAGTCCCGCGTCTCGTATTTCTTGTTGCGAGGTCCGCAGTTGCTGGCATGGAGCGCCTTCGGCACTCCATGCCAGCAACTGCAGCCCTCGCTTCGCGAGCCCGCAGCGTTAGCAACATCTTTGGACAACATGCAGTTATGACAACTATATATGTGATTAGTGACCATCCTTTAAATGACAACTGTAATGTCCGATCCGACAGAGCTAGTTATTTTAATTATGCACTTATTATTATCAATTCCTATTTAATAATTTATAATAGCAATATTTGTATGCCCAGTGTGCTCATGAATTAAGATGGCTCTGATTATGAGTTCCAACTAAAAATGTGTATAATATATATTTATAGATAAAAATTGCAGTCAATGTAAGTGGACTGTGAGAAAAATAAACATAAAACTATACCACACTTTGGCTAATCTACTGTGTCCCTTTAATAAGATAAGCATCACATTTGGTCATGCCTACTGACCCAAGAATAGTCGAAGGTCTTGCTATTATGAGAAGTTAGAATCTAGGATGTGCTTGGGTAGACTGAGGACATGCGGTGATGGTGAGGTGTTTTTAAAGCATGAGAGATATGCTCATTTGATAGTAGGTCACCATGTTTGAAGTGAAGATAGTTGGCTTTCTTTGTAGGTGGTAGAGTTGATGGATATGTAGTATATCCCTTTGAGTGGATAAAGTTTTTAGAGAACAATTAAATATTTGACATTTTTAGTTTGATGAAGGAAGGCAGAGAGCGGGGACTGCATGGGAAAAGTCCTGCAGGTGAGCACAGAGGGAGGGGATAATAATAAATGAAGAGAGGAGCAAGTCATTGGGCAGATTCAAGCAGATGATTTGGAGACAACAGTTCATTTTTTTTTTCTTAGACTGAGTAAACTAATGTAGGAAAATCATTACGTGAGGTGGATGCATTGAAGACTAGAGTGCGATAGGTGGGTGAGTGGAAGACTTATTAATGTCTTTTGTTGTGTCTTGCATGAAAAGGGACAACTTTTGTAGATGTTCTGGAGAGTGAAATTGCAAGATGTGTTATTCTAAAAGTGGGAAATATTCAAATATATAATATAAAAAATGTAAAACTACAAAGCATTTTTGCCACAAAATGTAAATGTTTACTTATATAACCATATTCAAGGACCAAAAATCGAATACTGTCAATGCTCTTTAATTCTAAGTCATAATATAAAATATTACTGATACCACTGTATATTTATATTGTAAAGCATGTCAAAATAGCAAATACTTTGTAAATACTTTATTAGTACTATATATGAGCTTTCAGATTCCACCATAGGCTGTTGTCTTCTTGTCAAGATTATAACTGTGAGAAGTGCTCATAAATATAAATTCCTCAAAATGTATACAATGTTAATCTACCATTTTGATGTCTCAGGGAAACTGTGAATATTTATGAATTTGTATGAAATTCTATCTCATTAAAAAACATAGTCTGAATTTATTAACCTCATCATTTCCCAAAATACCCTAATGGAAAGCAAATAGTTTCAAGTATTGTGCACTGCAATGGTTAAGAATGGTTCAAGAGAAAGATGCAAATGACCTAATGTGAGATGCAAAACTCAGAACCTAATCATGTTTGGCATTGCACCAACTATCATTAAACTGATTAGTTTTAATAATTAGCATTTGGTAGCATGAATCTTCCTCATAAATATGTTGATTTACTGGAAAGACATCTAACATCATAATAAAAATATAGGAGAATGCACATTTGGTTTCAGTGAGTGTAATCATGATATTCATAAAATCCCTTCTTATGTAGCTTACTAAAATTATAATACAAACACTAAATCTATCATAATATATTACATTCCGGCAGGAGACATTTTATGCAAGTTTTATGGTAGGCTTTGTAGGTAAAATAATACATCACTGCATCCCAGGAGGACTGGTGCTGGTATGCTGATAAAACAAAAGGATATTATTCTAAAACAATAATAAAAATAATGAAGGTTTTAGTGCCCTCATTCCATTAAATCCATAGGTTTTGTTCTTTATAGACAGACTGCACATGCAACATACACACACAGATTTACCTATTGCTGAAAAGGTTTGGAAATACAATATAGAGATGTGTAAAACATTGCTCCACCTTTGCATTTCTCTTTTTCTCGGGCACTGACGTGAACAGAGGCCCAAGAAAAGCTGCAGATCCCAGTTATCACCAATAGAAGCCAAAGCATTGCCTAACCTTGAAGCAGGGAATCACCATACTTGACATCCCAACCCGGGGAGAACCTCCGTAGGACTAAAGAAAGAACCTCCGTAGGACAACCTACTACAAATACACGGATCATCTTACCGACACACCTACTCTGCGCTACGCCCAAGTTGGGGACACACACCCGACATCCTATTCCACTTTTTAAAGGGACATGGAACACAGCTGTTTTGTTGATGCGTTTAAAAGAGCACATTTTAAACATTTGAAAAGCAGTTTTTAGAAAAATATTAAGCAAATCCTGTTTAAACTTCATTGAGACTAACAGGAAATGCTGAGAGCATACATTTGTCTGTAGATCTCATTAGTGCAGATGGAAATCTGAACAAATTTTGTGCTCTGAGGACTCCATTTAAAAAAAGAAAACAAATATGAAATATAACCAAAGACCCTCTTTCTGATGTAACAAAGAAACAACATTTTCCCTTCCCCAAAATGTCCCTTTAATGCGTAATAATTTAGTATCTGTGTTGAAACATTGCTAGACTACAGTTAATATTTTAATCTCTGCTTAATGGATCTGTTTCAACCTTAAGAAATATTTGGTAATAACCGAAACACATAAAACATGAAGTGCTTTAAGACAGTATCATGGAAAAATTCCATTTTGTTCTGTTACTCAGTATATATATATATATATATATATATATATATATATATATATATATATGGTGTTAACAGTAATCTCCCATTTAATTGTTTTATGTCACCAAATTTCTAAATAGAGTGTTACGCAACTGTAATTTGTGCTGCTTCATAACTAATACTTTACAAGTTTTAATATGATTTGTTAGCTTCCAAGTTGTGACCCTCCATTTAAAACTTTTTAACAGATCTGCCAATTACAAGATTTTATGAGATTCCTATGTAGACTCATGCTTAGAAAATATTATTCTTAGTTCCCATTACAAATAGCAGTTATAAAGAGATTCCAAATGGAACTGTATCAGTGGACTTTATTAATGGACCACAGAAACATGCATAAAAACCAAAATGAAACTTTTGAGAAGATTTCAAATTACATATTTTAAACATCTGTATTATCTCTATTGTAAATTACCCAGAATATCTCCTGTTAAGATTTTTTTTTTATATAGCTGGTTTCATGACCCAGAGAAGAGGGGTCCATGTACCCCGAATTCTCCTGCTTTAGCTTACAAGAGCAATCTGCAGGCTTTGACTTTATAATTATCTCAGCACCCAGCAATTCAGATCAGAACATCATTCATGGAGAAACAGGAAAATCAGATCCCTAAATTAGGATTTGACATCAAACAAGAAATAGCAGCTCATACATTTTAACCAAGAAACCATGGCCCTCATTCAATTGCAATTTGGCCAATTGAATACGGCTCTAAATAAGCACATAACATATTTTTTTTAAAGAAGTTTTTAGTTAGTAAGCATTTATCCAAAAGCAAGGTTTTCACTAACTAAAAACTTCTTTAAAAAAATATGCTATGTGCTTATTTAGAGCCTTATTCAATTGGCCAAATCACAATTGAATGAGGCCCCATGACAGTAACTATATGCACACATTAATTCTTTAAACATGACAGATAAATGAAAGACAAATTGTCCTTAAAACGCATCTCATGTCCATTTTGATAGCCTTTGATATTATAATATTAAATACACAGGGTGCCAGTGTCCCAAATATCAGTGTTTCTTGGGGGTTCAGGGAGTCGCAAAATCAGTCATGACAGCTAGGTTGAGACCTAGACTGTCATGGTGACCCCTGTATTAAGTAAGTTATAGGCACATGTGGGGAGAAGCTATGGAGTTTACATTGCTTCTTTCATCAAAGTCTCTTCTTATAAACTGATGAGATTTACATTAGTCATATTGAACGACGCGGAGGCTGCACAGGCTCCCTGGGTCAGCCTGTAGCGTCACGTAACCCAGCGGAGCCTGTGAGGCTATCAGCCAATCAGGAGCGTCGGGGGGCGTGTCGGAAGCCCGTTTCGCGCCATTGAACACAGCAGCGCGGTCTCCCGACTGGAATGGACGGAGGTCTGAGGTCCTGCATCTAAAATCACAGTAGGAAGGTTTTAATACTGAGAATTTCACCCCAGCTTACCAGCAAATAAGGGGATATATCTGTTGAGGCTATTCTTGTTCGTTTTGTGTTTTTTCCTCCTCCGTTTTGTGTGTGTGTGTGTCCTTGTCTGCGCTGTGAGTGTTTTGTGTCTGTGTGTGTTCCTGTGTCTGTGTGTGCCTGAGCTTCTGCCTGTTGTTCCCCCTGTTTGTCCCCCTGGTAGTATTTAATATGGATCCAGAAGGCTTAGAGGCTTTGCTGGCTGAGGTTAGGACCCGTGCCTTAAGCCAAGGGGTCAGGTGGGTGCAGGACAGGCTGGGACCTCCCATGCCTTCTGCGCTTGGAGCTCAGCACATTGTACAGGAACAGCCTGCGGTGGCTGGTGTCCTAGCCAATTCTGATGCCTCGAGGGAAATTTTTTCCCATCCCACCACTGTAGGGCTGCCAGACCCCCGTCCATCGGGTAGCAGAGACACAAGAGATGGGGGGGTTACAGGTCAGGGCGGCCGGGACCCCATACCCCCCAGGCAGGCGAGCGTCAGGATCACGGGCGGTGGGGGTGAGGGCCTAGCACTCCGGCCACCACCTGCCAACTTGCCTAAAGGTCCTATGCCGCGACAAAGGTCGAGAAACACCCCTCTAACACCCCGTAAGGGGGGTGCAGGGGGTAAGAGAAAAGCCGGGAGTCCTAAAAAGGCTCCTACAGGCCCTCACGGTGCCAAGCAGACGGTCCCTGGGGTTTCCCTCATTAACAGTGCTTCTGGTACTTTACAGGGACGCCCAACTGGCAGTGAGAGGAGCATGGCGACGACGAGAGAGAGAAGAGACGGGGTGATCAGAGAGATAAATAGCCAAGACAGCATGGTCATGATTGATGACATGCCTGTGACAGCGGCAGTGGCGAGGCTAGGACGCCCCACTCGAGCTAAGAAGGCTACGAGCAGGTACAGTCCGCTACTATTTACGCACACACCGCTAAGACGTAGCAGAGTAGAGACTGAGGGCGATACGGTTAGGCCACAGCGCAAAGGGTCTAAGACTGACCAACATCTGGATATTCCAACGCCCGAGGAAGTCTCTGGGGAACCCCTACAGGGGGCGGCGGAGGCAGTGCTAGCCTACTCCAGCCGCGCAAGCTTAGGTGACCAGGACCGTCCTCAGACGAGGAAAGGGCGGTATGGGCACGGGCATGCAGGTCGCGGAGAGCTAGTGACTGTTCTTCTTGTACCCACAGATCCAGAAGGAGATCCAGGTCGAGAAGCAGAAGATCTTGTCGGTGCAGCTGTGCTTGCACTGGATCTGAGAGGAGGAGCCCGCGGAGGGCCAGACGGTCAGAGTCCCCGGAGCGTCAGGAGGGACGCGGGGATACTCCGTTGGCTGTATCTACTCCAAAGCTTCCAGAAGCAGGTGAGCGCTCAGAGTTGAGCTGCGCAGCAGACAAGGGAGGTTTTATCGGGTCATTAAAGACTCTATTAGCTGCGCACAACATTGCGGTTAGCGAACACGAAATGGGAGCTTGGATAGGGGGGCTAGCAAAGGGTGCATGGTCCCAGCCAGCAGCGGTAGTGGCGCCAGCGAGCGCGAGCGAGGCGTTAGCTAGCTTGCGCGCGCCCGAGCCGGTAGGCAATGCGATTGCAGCAGTTGGGAATAACAATGTGGGAGTTACCGACGCAGCCATGAGACCTATAGTCCTTTGCTCGTTGGATAATTTAGGTGCACACCTTACACAGGAAGTAAAGGAAAAGATCTGGAGGAGGGAATTTATAGAGTTGTTTTCCCTTCTCCCTATGTCTAGGCAAACAGACTTGGCCGAGAGGGGCCCCAGGGAGGGGAAATCTTTTTCTAGGCTACCCAGGACGTTTGATACCTGGCTGCAAGCATTTTCTATTTGGGCTTGCGTACTGTGTGAGCGGCACCCTGAACAGAGTTCGGGATTATTCGTTTACATAGATGAGATTCGGAATGCTCACAAGGTCTATGGGGGTACGGCCTGGTGGCGGTACGACGAGGAATTCCGGCAATACTTGGCCTCAAGGCCAAGTATGGCGTGGAGTGACAAAGCGGTGGCGTATGACACCCATGAGAGTCACGACGCCCTTTCGGAGCGGGGCCGGTGGAGCTAAGGGCCCCACCCACGCCTCAGGAGCAGGTCTTAAGACCTGTTTTTCGTACAACGAGGGGGTCTGTAGATGGGCACCTAACTGCAGGTTTAAGCATGCATGCTCAAATTGTGGAGGTGAACACCCCCTGTCTAGATGCGGTAGGCCCAAAGAGGGAGGCAGGGGCGAACCTCGCGCAAAGGGGCAGGACGCCCATACGCCTCCCCACCATGCTGCCGTGGCTAAAACGCTACGGTAAATTGGCAGGCACCGACAAAGCGGCGCGCTTGTTGGAGGACGGGTTCCGAGAAGGATTCCGGATTCCGTGCGGGGTCGACATTCAAGGTTTTCTTGTCCCAAACCTGAAGTCGGCTAGGGATTTCCCGGGGGTAGCTAAAGCTAAGGTGCTTAATGAAGTAAAATTGGGGAGGATGGCTGGGCCATTTGCGGCCCCGCCCATCCAGGGATTAGTCGTGTCTCCACTTGGGGTGGTCCCCAAGAAGGAGAAGGGTAAATTTAGATTGATCCAGCATCTTTCCTACCCCAGAGGTCGTTCAGTAAACGATGGCATATCAAAAGACCAGGCTACTGTGTCTTATGAGTCATTTGACCGGGCGGTCGACCTGGTGAGGAGGGAGGGCCAGGGGGCCCTTATGGCGAAAGTGGACATCGAGGCAGCATTCAGATTGCTCCCCGTACACCCATCAAGCCATCGGTTGCTGGGGTGCTTCGTAGACGGAAGTTACTTCGTCGACTTATGTTTACCCATGGGATGCTCGATATCCTGTGCTTACTTTGAGGCCTTCAGCAAATTTTTACAATGGGTTGTGAGCATCGAGGCGGGGTACAAGAGTGTTACCCATTACCTGGATGACTTCCTTTTTGTTGGCCCAGCGGGAAACGACGCTTGCCGTTTCATGCTGGAGGTGTTCACCGAAATCTGTACAGAATTCGGGGTACCACTGGCCCATGACAAGACGGAGGGCCCTACGGAGCAATTGACTTTTCTAGGGATTCGGATCGACTCCTGCAAAATGGAGTGCAGTCTTCCCTTAGAGAAGGTGGTGGACATGCAAGCCGAGATTACGGCGCTACGGGGCGCACGGAGGGTGACCCTGCGGCGGCTTCAATCAATATTGGGGAAGTTGAATTTCGCATGCAGAATTATCCCCATGGGGCGGATATTCTGTAGACGGATGTCGCTGGCTACGGTAGGGATTGCGAAGCCGCATCATTTCCTAACAGTCTCTAGGGCCATGCGCGATGATGCAAGGGTATGGGCGATGTTCCTTGCAGATTTTAACGGGCGGGTGGTGCTTCAAAAGGAGGGCACCACCAGCGCAGAGCTAGATCTTCACACCGATGGGTCCGGACCGATCGGTTGTGGGGCTTATCTCCAAGGGAGATGGTGCGCTGCGGCGTGGCCGGAGGAATGGGAAGAGGCGGGTTTACTGCTGAACCCTACATTCCTGGAGCTGTTTCCTATGGTGGTAGCAGTGCACTTATGGGGTCCCTGTTTCAGGGACAGGCGAGTCATTTTCCATTCGGGTAATAAGGGGTTGGTTGAAGCCGTGAACAACATCACAGCGGCATCCGTACCGGTGATTAGATTGCTCCGGCATCTTGTGCTATGTTGCCTTCGCTTGAACATATGGTTTCAGGCAAGACATGTGTCAAATGTGGAAAACGGAATTGCTTACGCCCTCTCTCGGTTTCAGGAGGATCGCTTCAGGGCGCTGGCTTCTTGTGCGACCGCCCTGGGGGAGCACATCCCCGAGGAGCTTTGGGAGATTGGACCTGTCAGGTAACGAGACTCGTGAGACAGTCTGTTGCCCCAGCGACGTGGAACGCTTATAGACGTGTGTGGGCAAAATGGGATAGTCTAGTGGCACTGGCAGGTGGTGCCACGACGGAAGACAAGAGCGTAGGGATCCTGCTTTGGTACCTGCTGCGGTGCGCCGAGCAAGGCGAATCAAAACCCGTAGTAGGGAGACAGGTCACGGCGCTTGCTTTTATGTTTAAGCTTGCTGGGCAGAGGGACCTTACAAAGGAGTTTCTAGTGCGCAAGGTGGTGCGCGGAATGTTCAGCGTTGCGCAAAGGCCAGATAGTAGGCGGCCAATAACATTTGAACTGTTGCTGAGATTGGCTCAGGAGTTGGTGGTGGTTTGCAGGGACCCCTTTGAATCCCTACTTTTCCGAACTGCTTTTTCCCTGGCGTTCTTCGGAGCGTTTAGGATAGGGGAGTTAGTCGCGAACAGTAGACACGGTTCGGGGGGTCTGCAATTGGTGGATACCTGCCTCAGGGAAGGTACGGTGGTATTGTGGTTGCGGAGGTCAAAGACCGACCAAGTGGGTAAAGGAAGAGAAGTGGTTCTGCATCAGGTTGGCACGGAGTGTTGCCCATATGCATGTGTAATGGAGTACCTTAAGCAGCGACCGGCGGGACGGTGCTCGCTGCTGGTACAAGCCGATGGAACGGCGCTGTCTATGTATCAATTTAAAAGAGTTTTAAAAAGCGCACTGCATCGGCTCGGTTTCAAGCAGTCTGACTTCGGAACACACTCCTTTCGGATTGGAGCTGCCACTGAAGCGGCTAGGTTGGGGTTGCCCGACGCGACAGTGAAGCGCATCGGGAGGTGGGACTCAGACCGTTTTCGTTCCTATGTACGGCCAAATGCAGTGGTTTAATGGTGTTGCTTTCTACTTTCAGGGGAACAGAAGCAACTATGGATTGTGGGCCATTCATACGTGTACTGGGCCATAGGTTAGCCGCAGTTACCGAAGAAAAGGCACAACTGGGCTTTCCTGTTACGGACTTACGCGTAAGGTGGTGTGGCATTCAGGGTCTGCGATGGGCGCAGCTCGACGGTCTCTTGGAAACTTACGCCCAGTGTAATAATACTTCATGCCGGCGGGAACGATTTGGGGACAGTTCCCATGAGACAAATGCTAAAAGTGATGAGACGAGACATCGAGAAATGGGTGAAGAAGTTCCCTGGGACGTTCCTTATCTGGTCTGAGATGATTAAGAGAAGATCATGGCGTAATGCACGTGACCCAGTATGTTTGGATAAGGCTAGACAGAAGATTAACCAGCAGATTGCGAGTTTTGTGAGAAAACAAGGTTTCGCTGCCATCCGGTATAAAGATTTCGAACCGGTCGGCGCAGATGATTTTTTCGCAAAGGATAAGGTTCATCTTACGGAAATAGGGTATGAGTTGATGATGTTGGAGTTTAGGGAGAGTGTTTTGCGGGCCTTGGCTTTAATGTCCAGCAGGGGGGGATCGCAGCCTCGGGAGGCGTCCCTCGCATGCTCCGTGGCGGGAGGTGAGTTGCCCGGCCCACTGGCCTAAGGGGGCGATGGCCCCACCTCACAGGGCATGCTTAAGGATAAGCACTGGGGCTTTGGGCAGGGCTCAAAGCGTGAGGTCACTGTTCGTGGCCGGGCTCCTCCCCCGGAAGGAAAGGACTAAATTAGTCATTTAAATAAGTTACGGTTGTTGTTTACATTGTTTCAAAATAAAGCTGTGGCCCGTTGTTTCTCCCAACTCAAGTTGTCGTGTCAGTTATTCCATCAACTAGCCTAAATGGATCATGCATGGGTCAAGAAAGCACTGATATTTTTAGCTATGATTATTCTATGGTAGCTTGGAAAGCTTCCTTCGCATTCATAGTCTTTCTTTTTCCACCTGTTGAAGGTCATCATAATCCAAAATGGGGCTTCACTTGTGTCTAAAATTAAAGGTTGTATTCTTGTTTTTAACGTTTTACTTGTTACAACTATAGTGGCCATTTAAAGTTAAATGACCAGTACAGTTCAAGAAAAAAGACACTTTTTTTGTCTAGTATGTCCCAAACTAATAATATTAGCAGCTGTAACAGCCATGAACAGAAAACATTTTTGAAGATTTGAGTACAGGAATCCATGTTGTGTTTCTTAGTGGAGAGAAGAGTGCAGGAGGAGGGAGCAGGCAGAAGTCCAGAGCTTTTGATTGATGATTGGATAATATTGAAATTAAATAATTAAAATATTATTGATGATTAGGTATAATACAGAATACATACAGCTAGGCGCCAGATGTGTGTAAAGTATTTTAGGTGTGTTTGTCTTAAAGGTGTCTAGAGTAGTGCTTGTCAGATATGTATCTGTAACATGCTATTATAACAAATGTCTAAAGAGGGGCACTCATATTTGCCGGAAATTATGCACTGTGCATTCTTTCACAAAATATGTATCCTATAAAAAAATATGTGTGTATTATAACTCTTACAATGTATTTTCTTTGTTGAAACTATTAAAAACCATCATTGCTCATGATGAAGTGTATTTACACAATAATATCATCTCTAACACCTCAAAGAAAGTGGAGACATCATTTTTGTGCACCAACCTATCAAAGTTTTTATTGGTTTTAAATCTTTTAGAGTTTGTTTTTACTTTTTATTTTTTCTTTGTTCTATCAGGTGTATATGGCACACACCAAAGACGGACTACTGTGTATATTTTATCTGTGGCATTCTATGAATAAAACCTGTTTATCAACCCTGGTTTCCATCTCATTGATTTTGTGTGCGTTTGAAGGATCTATGGCTGTTTAGACACTATCATTACAGCAAAACCGCGACATCAACAGGTGGCCATATCCACAGTACCAGTCTACCTCAATTGCAACCGGATTTTTGGACTTTAATAACAGATCCAAATGGCAACCAGCCAATTGATAGATACATAGCATCTATCTATCTGTCCGTCACCAGTGTATATATAAAACATTTATACATAAGAGAGACCAACATTGAGAGCTTCAGACCAAACATTACCCCATAACATTGGGACTACTGAAGGGATTGTGTGCCTTTTCCACTCCACCTTGGCATTCCATGTCCCTTTAACTGGTAAAAATATTCCCCTTCTGTATCAAATCTGCTACTTTTCTGAGCACAGGTAAATGATGCAGAGGTATGAAGAAGAAAACTGGTGGCTTTAAACATCTTTGGACATTTTTTTCCCTTATGAAAAAATACAGAGCTACCTATATATGAAATACCTTCTGGACATATTGGAGGAAGGGGAAACTAATTAAGCAAATTTCTCTGGAATGCTCTGAGTTATAACAATGAAATTAATAGATTCAGGTGAAACAACAAAAATACCATAAAATCATAGTGAAATTTATGGAAACTAGGAAATAGTCATTTAAGCCAAGGAAATGTATGGTAGCGGAAGACTTCATGTGTTCTGTTTAAGGCACACTGTTTTAAAGAATTAATATTGATAACAGTCAAACGCTTTTTAGAAAGGTAAACACATTAAAACAACCTATAAATGTATTACATATATTTGCAATCATGTGCAGCCCTGACCACCTCCATTGTTCTCTTACTAGGCCACCCCCTTTCTGTTAGTATATGTTTTTATCATGTAGGTGGGGACCTTGGGCCCTGAGGTTAGCTAATCTCTATTCAGTGAGTTACTATTTGTACTTACATACCAAAATCAATTCCCCTTCTGGATCGCTACCTTGTCGTGGTGAAGGCTCTTGTGTACCTCAGTAAAGCTGTGAACTATACCATGTAGGATCACCCAAGATGGGCAAGTCATAGCAGAGAGGCCAGACAAATTACGGTCTTCTGGAGAAGGAACTGGAAACTCACTCCAGTATATTTGCCATGAAAACCTTATGGATAAGCACTATCAGACTAAAGATGTGTCTGTGTTGTTATATGACTACAGTGAAGATGGCCAAATTACATATAATTGCATATAATAGGTAATCAATTAAAGGTTCTTTTATTAGACTAACCTTCTAAAATTATTTTGCTTATTATTAATGTTAGTTATTTAAAATAGTACACTGACAATATCAGACCACAATATTCCATTAATTTGCTCACAAATCTGAAAAGTGTAGAAAAGAAACTGCCTTAAAGGTGGCAAAAGATCATTTGTGAAAACCTAGTATAGGGCAACAGTGTATTGCCATATATTGGGTGCAATCATTGTCACATACTACATTATTGTAAATAAACTTGATTATGATACAAATTAATTTATCCACATTAACTTAGGAAACACACCCATGATTAATTGTTTGATCATTTACAATGAAGAAGCAAAAGGCAGTGGAGGCTTGTGACAGTATTGAGGTGATCTATGTGAATAATGCAACCCAACTTTGTTGTCAACACTTCATGCATACTGTAAATACTGTCAACGACTTATTGCCATAAAAACAGATTTTCTTTGGTCCAGTAGACCTTTTCTCTTCAATATTACTATTTCCAAATTTTTCTACATGGCACTTTGCTCCTATAAACTTTACGTCACTGCTCAGACAGGTGAATGACTGAGAATTCATCCAGCCATCAGTAAGAGAGGCACTCTTCTATTTTTCTCAAAGCTATAAACAATTAGTTAATTAGTTAGAATTTGTATCATTTTCTTTATATGCTAATAAATGAAAGAGCTACACAAGGCTATTTAGTTTTCACGTTATATTTCTTTCCTGCACTGGAATCCAGATGTGAATGACACAAGTCAATGCATATTGGCAAAAATCTCCATCAGTGAGAAAGTAACCATACTTTTGGCCAATCGGCAACATTTACAGATGCACTTCTTGTGCCGCAGTATTTCTGTTCAAGGAACATGATATTATGGAAACACTTTTAAGGTAGAACACAATGTTATTGGATCCACGGCCAGAGTTTAGATGTGCTCTTGTGTCTTCGCCAAACTTCCTGTTTTCAGCAAAACAATTTATTATCTTTCCACGTCTTTATTTCTGTAAAATATCTCCAGACATAATAAAGCTACTTAGTTGACTTTTCAAAGAATGCATTTGGAATACTCTTTTGTAACTCAATACATATTTGACTGACATAGTAAGAATGCTGTAATTATTCATAATTAATCACAAGTGATACATGACAGAACAAAATATTTTTCATATGCAGGAATATTGTTTTAATCTGGATGTTAGGAATAATAATGAATAGTAAGGACATTTCTAAACAATTAAATCAATGAATACGAGCGACATTAAGTCGCAGATTTCTTATATTTAAATAAGTTTATATCAAATAATGCAAATTATTTGTTTGAGTGGTCAATAGTGTAGAGAATGTCTGTTAAAGTGAAATGAGGAGGATTTAACCTGATAATTTATAAATATGGTAAGGAAGATTGTAGATTAACACTGTTCTAAATGATTATTTTTATTTTTACTGACTAAGATAAACACTGACAAGTGATTTATGATCACTCATCAAGACTTCCTAGTTTGGATCAGTTTAAAAGGTCAGACTTTGGGAAGAGCAACACATCTCTGTAGCTATTTTTATGTGACTTTTCCAAACATCAAATCATTCATTTTTTATTGGAAAAAATAAGTTCCGTTATTTTAAATGCATGGCATTTTAGGAACTTCCACTTCCTTCTTATTAAGGCAAAAAAAGATTATTAAAATGGCCACTGTACAATGAAAACATATAAATGTTCAAAAACTTTCAGTCTTGCTAAGAGCATAATTAAACAGGAAAAATGTCATAAGGCTAGTTTAGAATAAAAAAATGTATTGTATTGACTTAAGTTCACAATTTACGTCTCACAGCCTCCACACATAAACCATGCCTTTTTAAGTGGGATTTTAGGGCGAGTGATCATATGATCTGACATAAATTGCTTCATAGATACAGCCAAAAGTAAACGAGTCTGTCATCATGACGTCAATACACATGGAAGTTAGACGTAATCTGCAATCAGAGGCTATGAATTAATGAGAGCCAATAAGTAATATATGCTGATCGGGCTTGCAATTAAGCAATTTAGCACTCTATAAAATGCATTATAGCTTCTGTTCTTTACTGTGTGGGTTTCATGATATGTATTAACCCCTTTGTTTAGAAATAACAGTTAAAAATAATATTTTTTAATTGCATATTTGAGGGTTTGAGACTCTTGTGCATTTAATGTTTTTCCATTTCTTCCCATGCTTTGGAGTACAGTATTGTGTGTTTAATTGTTGCTACGGTTTTAATAAGTGTTTGAAAAAGCCCTTGCGGGTCCTATTTAGTAGTCGGAATGTTTTTTCACAGAAACGTTTTTCAGTTGCAGGTCAGGCTTATTTTGTGAGCTAGAGCTATGGATCCAATAGAATATCAATTTTCTGTGACTTTAATTATTTAGTGCTTTGGCTGGCACGTAAAGATTGTGGGTGGGGAACTCGTAATCGTATTGCGAGTAGCTAATAGAATATGTGGCAATTTTAAGAGTGGTTTTAAGTTTGTGTAACACTACGATTTGGCCAATAAAATAGGTTCCATTGACACAAACATAAACTGGATTTGTACTCCTAAACAGAGTGTTCAAAAATTCAGATATTCTCCTCAAAGGTTTTTATGTCTTGGGCCTACACAGCTGCTAATGTTGTTAGTTTGGTACGTATTTGACGAACAAGTTACTTTTTTCTTGAACTACAGTGGACCTTTAACTCACTTTACTGGTATTGTATAGTGAAAACTAAGTATGTTCAAGTAAAAGTGCATGGTGGTCATTATTTATCTTTATTGAAATGTGATATGTAATAAACAACTTTTATGGCTAAATATTGTCTTCTTACAATGGCTAATAAAATGTTTAAGACAATAATTCCATGTTTGTTTTTAACGGATGCACTATTGCACATTTTCTGCACTTGCCCATATAAAATTAAGCTTTTTGACTGAAAGAAATACATCTTACCATTTCAACAATATAGAAATCCTATCTGTAACAATGAACATCGAAACAGCACTTTCTGTATGTTAGCTTCAATGTCTACACAGTACGATAGAGTTTAACAAAGGAACCTTTGTAGTATGCACAAAAAACTTTTGTGACAAGCCAGGTACTGTGATGGTGGCATCACAAAATATATTTTGTATTGTTATTATACTTTATTTTATAGGAATACAAAAATATCAAAGGTAATTGTGCAGTATGACCATGCATTATACTACTTGAATACATTTTGTGAAGAAAATGATGATGCTGTAAGATTAATGGAATTGCACGTTGAAATATTGGTGTTACACATGGTTTAGACTAACTAACTCAAGAAATGAGGGCCTTTTATAAAATGAAAACTTCTAGAGCTTGATCACATACGTCCTAAGAATATAATCTACTTATTGGCAGTAACTTCATCAAAGTTAATATTATTACCGGGAGCATATCAATGTTGATTGGTAACTGATCTAAGTAATGATAGAAGTTTTCATAGTGATGCTACTGCTGATGTATCTGTCGAACATTGAAACATGCTTTCTAAACTCTCCAATCTCTGTCTCACTTACCCTCTGGTTTATATCTTGGCCTCCATTGTTTGTTACCTGCCTTGACCACTTGACTGTATCTTGCTTTTGCCACTGAACCCTGCCTTTTCCATTGTGTATTGAGACTTCCTTCTCACTCTAGTGTCCATCAGTGGCAGTAGTGACTATGGAAGTATGATCCATTGATACAAAATGCTGGTGTCTTAATAATAATTTGCATCAGAAATAAATTAATTTAATTTTGTTTTTTATATATGCCATAGATTTGTGGATACGCATTGGTGCACATATACCTAATTAGTGTTTCAAATGACACAAATAACACCATATGTGTATGAAATGTTCAATCAACATTTCTGAGAAAAACAACATAAAGCATAATTTAATTTTAACTGTCTCTAATGATTTCTATATAAACAGTTTACATTTTCAGTAACTTTAACATGAGGTCTTAGTTATAGATTATGGACAAGAGAGAACAAGAAGCAGCACAGTTCTTTTTTATTCTGCTTGTCTCCCGTGATCATGGCCAGCTGAGTGATCTCTACAGCCTCATTTATATCCGATTACACACATACTCACCTACTTCCTGAACTCTTGAAATGTTTTGATAACAATGCAGAACATTTCGTTCTCTAAATGAGGTTTCTAGGTTCTTAGAAAGTTGTCCATTATCCAAAAAAATAGCCAATTAAATTACCTATTAGTGTTTTCCACTTTCTTGTGAAACTAGATGTTTAATTGCAATAGTAACAAATATTCATCATACACGGCAAACTTCCTAGATCTAGGAATTTAATCTAAGTGTAAGTAATACATTTTAAAGTTTATATAGCTGAACTTATTTGATTTAAAAAAATTATATATTTGAATGATCAAGAATTTTAATTGGGAAATGTATATTTAGAGCGATCTTTACTGTTACTTTGCCTTACTGGAGTTTCTGATCCATGGCACAAATTTGGACATTTAAAACTGCACAAAAGCTTCTGAGTGGCCCTTCATAAAATTACCTCTAAACCTCTTGTTATTAAATAACCTCTTAACCCCAAGCCCTTTCCCCATCTGATCAAATTACTCATAGTACAACCCAAAGTCATCAAATACCTACCATGTTGTCCTTCCATCAAGCCAAAACTTTCTTTCATGCATATAAAAAATATGTTTTAGACGTTAGAAGATCATCAGAAGATTTTTTTTCTGTTCACCATGGAAAATAAATTTTATTAACTGAAGAATTTAAACACTAAAACAACAGAAAGCAACCCCACGCTGTCTATATTTAAATGCCCATTTGACAGCTTTCCAATTCTATTCACCACCAGGAGCAACTCCTGCATGGACACTTGGCCCCATAACATCCAGCTAGGGACAAGCCCTTTCCTGTTCCATTCACCTCAGTTTCTTTTACCTACAGACATAGAGCCTCACACAACACCACCATCTCTACTCCCTTTGAAATCATCTAACATGCACTCCCACCTACCCTATCAACAGGACCCAGCTGTGATGCATGGTATTTTATATACAGGTTTTTGCACTATCACCTCCATCTCTCACAAATGCTACACCCACAGACGTAATTACTAAATAACCCTCTACTCTATTTTCAATTACCTGCCAAGCAATTAAAAATTGACCTGTTCAGAGAAGCAAAAACAAAGTCAGAGGCGCTCACTTTGAGAACAAACAACACTTAAGTAATTTTGTTCTACAGGCCTGGTAACCTCCTCAGAGAGCAGCCTCTTTTAGCTCACTTGTGCCCTTCACATGGGGAAATAATCTGTAGCATATCAGTTAAATGAGGGATACAGCCCTGAAATACCAAGCAATTCTACCCTGAATATTTCTATCTTGTATTACCTCTTAAAATGTAAGCTCTCCAGAGAGCAAGGTCGTCATCCTCTCATTTACCATTGTATATGTACAGTATTTTGTCTTGTCTACCTTCAAATGTATGTAAATAATTTCTACTGGTATTTACTGCACCCTAGAGTTACAGAATCTGGTGGCACTCCAGAAAAAAAAATATTAATAATAATAATAACAACCATAAAACTGTCATACTATAAATTATCATGAAATCAGAAATTAAAGCCGCGTTCCACTGGAATTATTGCACATCTAAATGTTCAAGTAACTAGAAACAAAAAAAAAAGGGAACATAGTAAGATACCTTTATGAAGTAACTGATATTGCGTAGAGGAGCTAAACATAAAACAGCTTAAATATTACATGCCCACCAATGCAGTGAACAAAAACAACTTACTAATGCTATATGTTTTTTTTTTTTAAATACCTCATAATACACTCCAGCAAGATTCAGAACGAGCAGACAATGGGGCAACTAGATTGATATTCAGGATTGTCATTTCTAAGCATTGCTATCATATTTAAATTGGAAATTATTGTCTTATTGTCAAGTAAAAATCTATGAATGAAAATATTTGAACCTCATCAGTGAGCTGCCATTTTGGTGCTGGGAAACCACTTGTTAAGAAAAAAATCCTGTTAAATTTAAGTTTTCTTTCATTAGTTTACAAAATCAGTCAGTGCTTAGCAAGTGCTCTCTTGGGCCCTCATTCAATTGCGATTTGGCCAATTGAATAGGGCTCTAAATAAGCACATAACATATTTTTTTTTTAAAAGTTTTTAGTTAGTGAAAACCTTGCTTTTGTATAGATGCTTACTAACTAAAAACTTCTTTAAAAAAATATGTTATGTGCTTATTTAGACCCCTATTCAATTGGCCAAATTGCAATTGAATGAGGGCCTTGGTAAATAGCTCCATAGGAAATTAGAAAATTCAGCACCACGTTTGTGTTAACGTGGGTTTTTCTTTTCAAGTTAATTATGTTCATTTATCATGACTTCAAAGCTCATATTAGCCCATTACTGTCTACAGATATTTCATAAAGTATAAGTTATTTCCATCAAATAAAAGATCTGTCATATACAATGTTGCTATGCTTGATTTTTCTTATCATGTTCTCATATGATACATTTAATATAGCCGTGAACCACAACATCACAAAACCTTGCTAGCATTTCTGATTTTTAATGGGTTCTTTTTACTGTGGAGCTGAGGATAACAGTCGTTGCTAATGGAAATAACTGAATGGGCCCATTTAGATCAAGCCTAAAGTTTGCTGTGAAGTTACTGGAGATCTACTCTACAGCAATAAGCAAAATCAAATTCTTGAATTCAGGAAAGCTGTAACATAGTGTAGTGAATAAGGCTTTAGTTCTCATTACAGATTAGCAATTCTGGGAGATGATGCAGAAAGGTTCCTTGTTATCACAGCTTTATAGCCTGCCTCTGTACATCTGTTGCAAAACTCATAAAAAAATGATCAGACGTTTCAATAATCCATTGTGGCTTGGAATTTTCATATTGTTTTGGTGCATTAAAATGTGGATGAAAAGCTGGTACATTTTAAATTTACTATACCACAGATAGCGTAACATCTGGGAAGCTTTGCTCTCTTTCTTTCCTTGTTCCTTTAAATTTATTTGTAAGTTATGATGTGCATGAAATGCGAAAGATCCTGTATGTGACAGGTGTTAGTTCAAGCTGACAAAATATCCAAGAATATGTTCATGTTTATGCTTAAGATAGTACCAAAAATGCCTTAAAGGTACAGTCAGACTTTCTGGTTTAACAGATTGCCTTCACATATTTTTAACCGTCGTCATTATGTTTATGAAATTTTATTTTGTGTCGGTTCATTTGCTTTGGAAATCATATTAGCAAGATGTATCACAGTTTGATTACGCTACTATGGCAATACCTTGTTCAATCACCTTCCATCAAACCTTCATCAAATTCAAGGCCAATTTGATTACATTGGTCAAAATGTACTTAAGATTAAAGGGGAGTGAAGTGCTTCACTGAAAACGTATTGGAAAATTTCCATTTCAGGCATAGGGAAATCACTTAGCAGTCCCTGAAAATATTAGTGAATTTTAGCCTCTGTGAATTAAAGACCTTAATTGTTAACTTGTATATTCAATTTTGATTTAATATTTTTGTCCTGATATAATTAGACATCTGGACTGCAGATTTAATCAAGATACAATCTCATTATTATTATTTTGGCACATAAAGAATATAATTAAATATAAGATCTTCTCCAGTATAACATTCCTCCAATTTCCCAGACAATGAGAAGTATCAAAACAGTCAATATGGAAGCATACTAGAAATTAGAAACCCTGTTTTCTCAGATCTGTACTGCCCATGTGCACTGAAGATTAAGGACCAAAGGGGTGTCAGCCCTTAGACGAAGGATAGGCAAATTCTGAGAAGTTGTGTACCAAGTTTTCAATTACTCAATGTCATTGAAGGTATTATGTGCCAGTAACACATTTTATTTGTCCAAGGTCTCTTTCTTTAAGTAGTTAAATAAGGATATAATGATTTACACTGTTTATGGTTAATTATTGGTGGAACACATTTAGCTATTGTCATTGCCAACAAACCACGTAAGACTAAAGATTCTATCCTCATTATGCCATGGTGTATGCAAAAGTAGTAGCAATTCCCCCTAACTATGATTAGATGGTCCAGCATAGGCTACTCTCTCCCTAGAACTCCCTGGTTCTTAGACTGCCAACTCTTCCATAGATGACAGTCCTCAGCCTCCTGTCTCCTGTCTCCTATTTATTTACTGAAAATTCTGCAACTTGTCTTGAGAAGGGAATCTGAAGAACAATGTCAATCTGTGAGTAGGACTGGGTATTACTAGCCCTTTTTTTTGCTGGGTATTACTAGCTGGTTGTTTGCATCACTCCACAGGACGTCATCAATGATTAACTGTCCCATTGGAAGCACTGTATCAACTCCACAAAGGGCCTCTTATATCTGCCATTGCAAACAATAAATTGATTACACCTACACAGACAAGGTCACTCATTATACCTTGAATTACCACAAAACTATTGATAAAACAATACCTACAAATGTCAGTCCTGCTGAACACCAATGTAATTACTACAGGAAGCTGTTACATACAAATACAATGCACCCAGTTAATTCTTACTGGGGTTTCCAAAACACAACACAATACATAGCAGATATTTAGGAATTTGAAGCTACGCACCGGCTATCTCAAATAATCTAATTACCTTGCCCAAATTACAACTTAACTAACTTCTATTTCAGATACAATCCGTCAAATTGTATAATTCTCACCATCAGTTCCATCTCATGTCCTTACCTGATGTCTCCTCATATCCGTTCAACAAGTGACCTCAAATCACCTAAAACCCAAGTGATCGAACCACCTATATTATCTCCCCATCTCATCACATCCCAGCGTTACATGACAATTTTATCAAGCTATGGCTCCTCAACTGAGTTCAGCTCATCTTCTTTCTGAGTCCAGGTTGAGACAGTTGTGGCCATAGGCCCTAGACAATAGCAGAGTCTGTTAAAGGTAAGGTAAGGTAAGCTTTTCTCTCAAAAACGATTTTATACTCATTGCCTACTTTACTGCTGATGTTGTTAGTTTGATACATAATTAACATATATAATTAACATAACATATATGAAGTGTAATTTTGAGCCTGAGTTTAAAGAGTGTTAGTGAGATACATCAGTTACAGTGAATGAAAAGGTATACAGTCTGAATATAATTTGAATATAATACTGAGGTGATTATAAGTTTGATACGAGTGTAAAGTTTCAAATTACTGAAACCAATTTGAGTGCAACATTGAACTTCAGTGTAAAACAAAGTCTTAAAATGAATAAGATAATGAAATAAAATAAATACAATTCACATAACTAAAAAAGTAATATGTACAATCATTATTTTATAACTAATTTACTATTAATGTTATACTATTGAACTATTGAGCTATGTTGAACTATCATCAGCTGTGTAATTACATTATAAAAACAGCAGATGTATATGTTATTCAGCAGAATACACACACAAATATGCCAAATATACCAATACATTATATAATACTCTATGAAATACAACAGAAAATAATGAGAATTATAATATGAGACTATAAATGACAATATAAATTGTCTCTTTGATAAATCTGGGCCTTGGTGTGACTTTGACATGAGTGAAATTGAGGCTTATTAACGGCCATTAATGAAATTAATAGGACTGAATTAGAGCTGTTGGATAGGAAAGAAAGTTAAATTTGAAAATAAAGATAAGAATACCATAGCTTTTGACTCCAGTTGAAAGAGGCCTCGTTGGATTTTGGAAATATGAATATAATTTCTAACTGTATTGTTATAATGAATTACTGCATCGAGAACATATACAAAAAGAAATCATAAAGAAACGTAATAATAAACCATCTGATTGTTTCTACTGCTTATATATATATATTTGAAAGATATGCTATAAATGTGTTACTCTAGAGATTGCCACCAATGTCCTGGTACCATGGAATATTTTCAAACAGTGATAGAAAGGGAAGAATCAATTGGAATTTCCAGTCTGACCTTTTTCTCACCCCTCAAATGTCTTGTTTTCTTGAACACTTACTAAATTTTCAACTTAGACAAAAGAATCCATGTCTAAACCAGAAGCACAAATGAGAAAACTTAAAACACTATTATTTAGAGGTGCTCTCATCTACCTTAGAAAGAAAATAGACAAAGAAAATGAATTAAAAGAAATAATCGAGAGAAAAGAAAAGAACAAGTTATGGTTAAAAAAACTTAATTTCTTCTCTGCTGTAATTACCTAGTCACTGAAGAAATAAAAGCTTAGAAAATCAATTTCATAGAAAAATCAATGGTTTAAACAATTTGAGGAGCTCTCATAATTTTAAATCTTCCTACAAGGAACAGATGCAGAGCCCTGATCACCTTCCAAGTGAAGTACTCCAATAATTTTAAATTGTACTGAAATGAGAAGGCTCAAAACCCACATTGTATTTTAAATGGAAGCAGTCTTGAATATCCGAAGCCCTCCAATAATTGTAACTATCTCTTTTCTCTCAATTTCTGCCAATTTCTGTAATGACACTGTTATACCTATTGGTCATCGTTTTGTTGTTTTTTTTAGCCATTCTCTCTTTCTTGCAGAACCCATTAAAAGGAGAATTATTACATATTTTAGATGTAAAATTTAATGGGTTTTACAATTTTATTGTAATTCAATCAAATGTAAAACGTTATTTGAAAGTCTTTTAGCACAAAAAGTATACAGTAATTTAATGAATATAGATGTTATCAATTTTTAAGCTACAGCTGTGCAAGGAATCTGTATTCACATTGAATTGCAATTCTGTTCAGAAACTCCGCACAAATTAGACAATTAAAATAGCAAGATCCTCTTCAAATTAGAAAAGCAAATTGTTACATATCATAACTAGGTGCTTTTCGCTTTAATGACAGTCACTTGGATGAATCATTATGTACATTATTTTATATCAAAGTACAATGAAACAGACATTACCAAAGATAATCTGCATAATGTCTGGGAAGGGATCTGAAGGCTCAGTGCAACAATGAATGCAGTATTTAAAATGCAAAACCCAAAGACATTATTATGATTTTGATTTCTTATGCCACAGCTTCTCCTGATCTGTTTTATTACTAGCACGGCACAAAAGGGTACGTTATGCATGTGTGCTGCTATGATAAAGGAGGAAGAAATGTAATAAAATAGTTTTTACACAGAAAGTGTTATCAGAGGTACAATAATAGAAAATTGTATGATCATATGAAAAACTGTAGATCATGAAAAGGATAACTATTGAGATTCTGTTCTTCATATATCAGTGATTATCATATCATTGTTCTATCTATCTATCTATCTATCTATCTGTCTATCTATTTATCTATCTATCTATCCATCTTTATTTCTTTTTGACTATCATAAATGAGTATTGCCAAATAAAAAATATATTTAAGGAACAATCAGAGGTACATTTCCCTTTACCAAATCATAAGACCCTTAGAGTGTGAGTCTCCTAGACAGTGTGCTTGCAGGTCCCTCAATTCTTCAAAAATTGGTTGGCGGACTGCTATTTGAAACAGTATAAAAAGCTTTATGAATAACTGATTGCAATAATAAGCAATTCATGAAAATATTTCTAAAATATAATAAATTGACAGTATACTTCTCAAAGTCTACTGATTAAAATGTAGTCTGATTAAAATGTAGTACACTAATTTAACATTTTATATTGACAATTTCATATGTATATATATATATATATATATATATATATATATATATATATATATATATATATATATATATATCTTTATACTAGTTTCATGCTCTTAAGATACTAATAATGAGTATTGCAGCATATCATATCTTCACTTGTGGGCAAACAGACGTGTGAGCGTTACACCCTCCCTTTTCTCAAAACCTAACTTATTGATTATATATATATATATATATATATATATATATATATATTATTTTCACTTAATTTTAGCAAGAAGGATTCTCTAAAATGGCTCTGCCCTAATGGAATTGCACGTCTGTGCTTTTTGTTTGTGTTACTCTATTTTAAACAGTTGGTTCCACATAACAGCAAGGAAGAGATTTCTCATATACTGTGCCAAAATAAGCTAACCTACAAGAAATATGTTGATATTGCTGCATAGTGAAATATGATTTATTTCTAATACCTAGAAGCCAGGAGAGAAGGCTGTTGAAATGATAATATAAATGTTTAAATGGGATTAAGTTCTTCTTAATTGTGCAGACAGAGCTGACTTTACACATGGAGCCCCAGAGAATTTGGGGCTCTTTTGCAAAAAGAATAAAAAACTGGCACCACAGTATAGTGTTCACTGGAAAGTTATTCCCGTATTTTGTTTGATGATTATAAAAGATAAGTTAATAATGCTGTTAATTTTTAAGTTTGTGTCAATTGCTTTTGCTAACTTGTTATATTAATTTATTTTTAATTCACCCTGATTGGCATATTCAGATTTTATGTTTTTGTATGTTCATTAGGATGTGTGAGTCTGCTACTCCTTCTCCTGTCCCCTTGCTATCTCTTCATCCTTAGTTTACATACACACATACAGTGCCTTGCAAAAGTATTCACCCCCCTTGACTTTTTACCTATTTTGTTACATTACAGCCTTAAGTTCACGGTTTTGTTAATTTGAATTTTATGTGATGGAACAGAACACAATAGTCTAAGTTGGTGAAGTGAAATTAGAAAAATATATACATAAAGCAATTTTTTAGAAATAGAAAACAGAAAATTGGCATGTGCGTATGTATTCACCCCCTTTATTATGAAGCCCATAAAAAGCTCTGGTTCAACCAATTACCTTCAGAAGTCACATAATTAGTGAAATGATGTCCACCTGTGTGCAATCTAAGTGTCACATGATCTGTCATTACATATACACACCTTTTTTGAAAGTCCTCAGAGGCTGCGAAACCTAAGCAAGAGGCACCACTAACCAAACACTGCCATGAACACCAAGGAACTCTCCAAACAAGTAAGGGATAATGTTGTTGAGAAGTACAAGTCAGGATTAGGTTATAAAAAAATATCCAAATCTTTGATGATCCCCAGGAGCACCATCAAATCTATCATAACCAAATGGAAAGAACATGGCACAACAGAAAACCTGCCATGAGACAGCTGCCCACCAAAACTCACGGACCGGGCAAGGAGAGCATTAATCAGAGAGGCAGCACAGAGACCTAAGGTAACTCTGGAGGAGCTGCAGAGTTCCACTGCAGAGACTGGAGTATCTGTACATAGGATGACAATAAGCCATACACTCCATGGAGTTGGGAGAGTGGCCAGAAGAAAGTAATTACTTTCAGCAAAAAAACCAAAAAGGCACATTTTGAGTTTGCAAAAAGGCATGTGGGAGACAAAATGTATGGAGGAAGGTGCTCAGGTCTGATGAGTCTAAAATTTAACTTTTTGGCCATCACCCAACACATCACATCACCCAAAGAACACTATCCCCACAGTGAAACATGGTGGTGGCAGCATCATGTTGTTTGGGATGTTTTAGCAGCCGGGACTGGGAAACTGGTCAGAGTTGAGGGAAAGATGGATGTGCTAAATACAGGGATATTCTTGAGCCAAACCTGTACCACTCTGTGCGTGATTTGAGGCTAGGACAGAGGTTCACCTTCCAGCAGGACAATGACCCCAAACACACTGCTAAAGCAACACTTGAGGGGTTTAAGGGGAAACAAGTAAATGTGTTGGAATGGCCTAGTCAAAGCTCAGACCTCAATCCAATAGAAAATCTATGGTCAGTCTTAAAGATTGCTGTTCACAAGCGCAAACTATCCAACTTGAAGGAGCTGGAGCAGTTTTTCTAGGAGGAATAGGCAAAAACCCCAGTGGTAAGATGTGGCAAGCTTATAGAGACTTATCCAAAGTGACTGGGAGCTGTGATTGCCACAGAAGTTGGCTCTACAAAGTATTGACTTTAGGGGGGTGAATAGTTATGCACATTGACTTTTTCTGTTATTTTTTTGCTATTTGTTGTTTGCTTCTTCAAAGTTGTGGGCATGTTCTGTAAATTAAATGATGCAAATCCTCAAACAATCCATGTTAATTCCAGGTTGTGAGGCAACAAAACACGAAAAATGCCAAGGGGGGTGAATACGTTTGCAAGGCACTGTACACACACATACACACAAATATATGGAAGGGTGTGCACAGAGGAGGTAGTTGAATGTTGCAAGCAAGCATTTTGGATAATAGAGTGGTTATAAGTGATGCAAAAAAGTTGTATTTGTAAAGTAAAGGTCAGGTTTGTAGGATCTAGAATGAATTTGTTGTGATACAACTCTTGATTTCCTCAGAGGCTTTCAGTGGTGCAAGAGCAGTAATTGTATTAGGTTTGAGTGCCATGGTTGTAGCTGAATACATTTGGGATGGCATAGTGTGGCTACTATGTCAAGTACAGAGGATACTGCATGGTTATATTGTGAATGTTAGGGCAGGAGAGTGTGATGATGTTGGAGAACAGAGACTGAAGTAAGTTGGAAAGTAAAAGTGAAACATCTATGTGTTAGTGGAGGCCGATCTGAAGGGTCTTATGGCTGTATTGGTGGAACTGCAAGTAAGGTAGTCAGAGAGAAAAAATGGGAAATTGGATAATTGGTAGGCAGTGCCGATATTATGGAAGATAAGATAAATGGAAAAGTAGTCCCCTGTAATGAGGATGATAGTATATATAGGTAAGTGTGAGCGAGCAAAGACCTGCAGACAAGCTGTGAATTTACTGTATATTTGGCTATATTTGGATATGAGTATGGGTAAGGATGAGCGAGCAAATGCCCATAAATGAGCTTTAAATCTACTGTATAATTGTCTATATATGTTCACAATAGACTTTTTGAATTCAGTAAATACAACACTAAAAGTGAACTGTTTTTGTTCAATGTAAGGAAACAAGTTATGGAGCCACTATAATGGTGCAATTCTTATAACTTTTAAGAAGTAAAGAGAAGTGCAAACAACTATTATGACTAAATGTGCTTAGCAATATTAAGGAGCTTGTAAAATATGATGGAAAACTAGCTGCTTTCAAAAGTTGTTTATACTGATCTTCATGTGTTAAAAGTTATAAAAGTTGGTCGTGGACTGTGCAAAACCATGCAGTGATCAGGCAGCTGCAGGAAAGTGATTGTACTCTTGTCCACAGGGGCAGAGCTAGTAAATGGAGGGCCCTGGTGCTAAAAAAAATGTAGTGTGCCAATTTTTTCCCCCCCAAGGCCCCTCACTATATATTAATTCATATATATATATATATATATATATATATATATATATATAGATATATTTATATATATATATTTATATATATATATATATATATATGTATATATATATATATATAAATAAATAGAATATAGAACCAGAGACCATGGCACAGAGGTAGGGAGAGCCACGTGGCAGTTCTGTGTCATCCATTTGTCCTGCCCTCCTTCCTCCGTCACATAAAAACCCCCACCCCTGATCTCTTAGGTCTGGCTATGCAGGGTCCCCCCCCCCAAAAAAAGGGGCTGCCCCGGCCCACCATGCTCTCTGCTGCTCCCCGTACCTGTCTCCTAGGTGTCCTTTGCTGTGCAGTTGCTGCAGGGGCAGTGGAACAGTGAGTCAGTCCAAGTGGTGGGTTGCACAGGGCCCCCAAGAACAGTGGGCCCTAGTGCAAAGAACCACTTACACCACCTATATCGCCTGCTATGCCACCAATATTAAACAATCTAAAAAATATGTTGGCCAAACAAGAGTTTTCAGAGTGTACTACCACTTCTCAGCAGCTGCCAGATTGCAGTGTTGCACTTATCAAAGTAAATGACATTCTGCCACCTAAGATAAGCAGTTTGTAAAATAAGGCAGGTATATAATTTCTCTATCAGTGTCTAGAGTGCACTCCCACTTCCAGGGGTGGAGCAAACAGTAATTTCTCTATATTTTCTTTGTATTATATTATTATTTGTATTATATTTCCATTAATACACAGGTGAGTGACATTCTTGTGAAATATATCATCAATAAAATATGAACATTTAATAAACAGATCTATTAATTGTTTATTATATAAACAGGGAAAACATGAGTAAACAAAATTATTAGTAGCTGCTGTTTGAACTGATACAAACACATTTTAGTTCAGTGAACTGTTGTTTCTTTGGTTAAAGCCAACCATTAATTCAACATTTATTGAATACATTTTGAGTAAATTACTGTCTTACTTTAGTTTATAAATTTGTAAATTGTAAGCATATTTGGTAAATGCATTGGCATAATTATGGGTGATGTTGATATTTTGATAGATTAATAATAGGGGTATATAACAGTACATTATGATTGTAGCATTATTTCTCACTAAAATAACTGAATAATTGTAGACAACATTTTTTTTTATAATTCTATCAATAATACATTGACCTATATAGTCTAAGGGATGTGCAATTAAGTGTAAAATGAAATAAAGCTAAGTTTTTGTATAGTAATAATATAGTTATCTTTACTCTTTCAACCCATAAAACTAATATACATTATTTATTTATGATGCATTAGCCCTTTTTATTTCTCTACTCTTGAATGTAAATCTTGCAAATTTACATAGTATAATATCTAAAAACCTTTTTTCGCCTTTACACTTCTACATATGTTTTATTTTGATTGCAAGGAAAAATGAAAGTCATATACAATGTTATAAGGTAAATGTTAAAATGATATCTGGATTTTCGGTTTAATATATTAAAAAAATAAAAATAAAAAAACAAAAACAAAACAAGGCACAAATATGTTTAAAAAATATATACGGTAATTACTTTAATACATTTTATGTTCTGGTAGCTCACCAGTGTCTTATTGTTGATGTGTAAGCCATGCTGAGTAGCTGTTTCAGGTAAATGACACATGTGTGACCCCAGCTCCTCAAGATGGCCAATTACCAGGGGCAGTGCAATGCACTGGGGCCCTGCCAAGTGTTGCATAATTTTATTTTTTTCTTGTATTTAGGTTAGAAAAAAAAAAGTTGCAGTAAAGTTGGCCTTGCCTCTGCAGCCCCATTTGACCCTGGTGGCATCCTTGGCCCCCAGCAGCCCCCTCAGTTGCACCAGTCACCTCCTCCTTAATGTGGTTTATTGGTGGTTCAGTGGTACTCCCCCCCCCCCCCCCCCCCCGCCCCGAGGCTACAGCACTCTAAACACGCAAAACACCACAAGAAACACGCAAAACACCACAAAACACCTACGGATATTCCGCTACAGACGCATACCACACATTTGCCGCCATTTTAATGCGGGAGTACACCACTACACTAACGGTTTCGTCTCGTGCACGCACACTATTACACTGCACACATTCAGCACGCTTACACAGCAGCTCCACACCACTAATGCTTCAGCAACATCAAAACAGATTGCAGCTCTTCAACACAATGCTTCAAAATAGGTAAAGTATATTCATTTATAAGGTATTATTTATTTCATTATTGTACACCAAACAGCATTAGCTCACTTACAATTTCATTGCCGTCATTTTTTGACGGGCAATTCGCTAGTATATAATATTTTTTTGTTTGTTTGCACTGGACTCTCCATTTACTAGCTTCGCCTGCCAATTACTGTTATTTGTTGAGAATTTGCCGTGTATAGGGAACACCATTTAATATACTATATTTATTTTTGTTATGTGGCTATACACATATACTTAAATACATTTATTGAATAAAAAAATAATGTACCTTCCCTTAATTCTTTTAAAGTAGTAAGAAAAGTTCTTGAAGCATTCAGTTTTTTTGAAGAGCTTGCACTCTGAAATGCAAGCATTCATAAGAAACAATTGAATCTTATCAAAATCCTAGGTCAGTGGTTGGAAACTCCGTCCTACGAAGGCTGTTAAAAGTCACGGATTTTAGTGTTTTATGACATTTAGATGGATATTTTAGCATAACAGTATGCATTTATTCCCCTTCTGTATCCCTACCTTGTCATGGTGAAGGGGCTTGTGTACCTCAGAGAAGCTGTGAACTATAGCATTTAGGATCACCCAAGATGGGCAGGTCATAGCAGACAGGTCAGACAAATTGCAGTCCATCAGAGAAGGAACTGGCAACCCAATCCAGTATCTTTGCCAAAACGTTATGGATAAGCACAGGCAGATGTGCCTGGCATTCTGCTTTCATATGGTGACTGAGAATCGTACACAACTGAAGGACTGAACAACAATGTATTTATTAGTATAGTCATCAAATAAATAGTACATTTGTGTTCACATTTGAATGTCTAAAATACGTTTAAAAACATATTCCCTGCTCAGAATTCCAAGAAATGCAGTTATTGCACTGCACACTGGGAAACTGGGCAGGGACATGCAAATTAGCTTACAATTTTGTTCACTCTTTAATCTAATACCACCCCCTTTTAAGCATTTGCCTGCTGTTTAAAGCATAGCAAAGGATGGATTATGCACAGGTTAGGAGACCTACCCATGTACAGTTGTTTCAATATCAAACTGATCTCATAAGTGTGGGGCTGGTACCTATATATTTGTGGGAAGGCTATTAACCACAATACCATTTAGTTATCTAAGAAGAAAATCAACAGTTGCGAAACTAGCAAGTTTTGTTAACTATTTTACATACTTAGTTCTTTTACTTTAGTTCTTTCGAGCTGTTGAAATAGGCCTTGTTTTTTTATATTTTTTGCTGCCTCTTATGATTACTTTTTCTTAACGACATATTGTGCATATAAATATGCCACAGCAATGGTTATAAGGGACAATCTCCTGAGTTGCATAGTGATTTAAGCAGCAGAGTTCTATCATATGACAAAACACAAATGTATGCACTTTGAAATAAAAAATGATAATGCTCGGAATGCTCCCATATATTCCCAAAAAGTTTTTTTGCAAGTAAATTTGCCACTTTTTTAAAATTACACTGAGAATAGTATTTGTCAAATTTTTATACACACATTATTGCTTTAAGAAAACATGTAAGCCTTGAGAAATTACTCTCAGTCTAACGAGTTCTTTTCCACTGACTACAGACATCATTAGGGGATGGCTATAGCCTGGGGCTGCACATGAACTTTTTCCTCTAACTGTACACTTTATGTATAATTTAGCTTTCTTGCCTAAATTATTCAAGCAAATAGTGAATGAAAATAATGGTGTTCACCGAGACCTTCCAGAGTATGAAAGTAAGACTTTTATAACATTGATTTAAATTTTAGGCCTTTTTTATCATTGATTTCAAATAGAATACCAGCATCTTTGAAAATTCTTTAAGTGTATCTTTTTAAAGATTGATGGATCATTAGTGGACAAGCATATCTCATTAGTAGGGATTAGCAAAACACTCTTAAACTGATTCATCTAAACATTCAGTGAAATCTGTGGAAAATATGCTGCAAATTAAAGTAACTTTCGACTAAATTCTGTGACCACAGAAAAGCAGTAACTTTTTTACAGCACACAGGGCCTCATTCAAATGCGATTTGGCCAATTGAATAGGGCTCTATATAAGCACAGAGCATATTTTTTTACAGAAGTTTTTAGTGAGAGAAGACTTTGCTTTTGGATAGAAGTTCACTAACTAAAAACTTCTGTAAAAAATATATGCTATGTGCTTATATAGAGCCCTATTCAATTGGCAAAATCGTAAATTGAATGAGGCCCACAGAACACTTATATCAGAGCCTATAAATCCACAGAAAGCAAAAAAGTGTCTATAAAGACAGTTTTAATATAGAGGGGGTTAAAAAACAAGTTATTTCACACACAGAGTTATTTTTAAGCTTGTCAGCTTCATATATATATATATATATATATATATATATATATATATATATATATATATATCTAGATAGATAGATAGATAGATAGATAGATAGATAGATAGACAGACAGACAGATAGATAGATAGATAGATAGATAGATAGATAGATAGATAGATAGATAGATAGATACTAATAATATATTCTGCTAGACACTTTGCTCAGGCAGCATCCATTGTTGGAAACGTCTTCCAAGAAGTCCATCTTAGCACTTTATTAGGTTTACTTTTTTTAGTTAATATTGTCTAAAATGGAGAATAAAACTCAAGAGGTGGTGAGTCTCAACCCACTCTTTACTTCTTTGTTTACACACATACAGTAGGGTATCTTCTGAAGTAGATGCAATGACGCTGACTATTGATTTTTGTTAGCTTAAAGATGCACAACAGAGGTCCCAATTATGTTAGAAATGAACACTTCATCTATAAATGAGATTATTTGCAATTGTCTGTTATTAACAAAATAATCTAGATTAGAGTTAGATTATTGACTTTGAATGCTCTTTATTTTAGGCAAAATATTTTTCAAAATCCTCTTAACTGTTTCTGATTCTTGTACCATTAATTAACACTAACAGTTGGGGAGATTAGGAGTGCATGCCCAGCTAGTTTAATCAAAATAATGGTAGATGCTTTATCTCATTTAAACCAGTTGGACATGCTTTTCCTGATAATTCTGCAAAAATAATAACCCAAAGTAAGAGATGGAGAGGATCTTGAAAAGTAATTTCTGTTAGTAAAAAGAGCAACATTTATGGTTAATTAACTAAAATAATTTAGATTTGTGTAAAAACAGTCAACTTCAAATACTGTATTCTTATTTATTGATTGATTGATTGATTCTTTTTTTTATTTGTAATTCCAAACTCTGCTTTGTCAATCTAAAGGAACTAATAACTGATTGTGTAATCTTTTCTTTAAAGGCATATCCAAGTTTCATTGATTAATACATTTCTGCACTCCATATGGCAAAAAGCAGCCTATGTGCATGCAGCACACCTCATACAACATTTCATTTTTATTAATATCTAAAAATCCCTTTAATGATTATGTTGATACCTCCAGGGGGGCATCAACACAGGCATCTGATGCCCCCAATCAGCATGCAGCATCAGGGGAGCAATATTAACCCACTATTTACCAGCCGTTGCTTGCTCAGCCAATCTCCTTGCATCTTCCTGTCTGTATGTCAGCAGCAATACATAGCACATATCAGTGATACACTACATATGCCAGGCTGCCTTGCAGCAAAAACAGGATCCCCAGATTATGAGTCATTTGTTTCAGCTAACCTGATTAGCCGAAACAAATCATTTTAAGTTTGATGTTAATTTAGCCTGGGTTTGGAGGGTGTTAACCCTAATTTGCAACTGTCAGAAATCACAATTGATTTTGCTGACTTCAATGTAAGTGTTTAAATATTTATTTTTGGATTTTTTTTATGCAAAAAATGTATGCATACACTACTAATTCTCCTCTATCAGATGCATTCTCAATCTAGCAAACTTAGATATGCCTTTAAAGACCTGGATAAACATCTCACTTCAATTTCTTGCAGGTTGTTTAGATGTGTGTCTAGAACTATTTGGAAGCAACTACTTTTTCTTTCTTAATGTATATAACTGGAGCATTAATGAGGGATGGCATAAGATATTGAACAATATATATATAATGAAACTCGCTGTGTGATATCAGCACCAGGAAAAGGAGAGAACTGACATTGCAAAAATACATTGTAATTACTTTGGAGAAATTGGATAATATATATTTAGATCCATGTTATAAAAACACACGATTGTCCCCACTCAATGACTGAATTTCAGGAATGATCAATTGTGACAATAATTAATAAAGAAGAAAAAATAGATTATTAGGAACCTAAATCACCCTTGCTTAATAATATGTATTCCTTTTAAATACATCTCTTTATTTTTAGGTAGGAGTCTAATCCCAGCATGCTTCTGTTTTACTAAACTTGATAATGTCAAAAAAAAAAATGTAAAACAAAAAAACACAAACTTTACATTTTTATCTTTTATACACAATTATTATTTAGTCTGGGGTTCCACTTATTTTCTTTTCATTTTGTCTGCTAATTTCTTAAGCAGGTGTGACATTGTAAACTAATGAAAGCACTAGCAGTTTAGAAGATAGTAGATTGAAGCTTCATGTCCATTCAAAGTCTCCTCCCACCTTTGGCAACTGATCAGGAGAAACTAAAATTGCATATTCCAAAGCAGCCTAATAAAAGGTAATAAATTAGAGGCTGTATTATTTTATTAAATTCTGAAAACATTTTATATATTTTCTTGTGTAGTTTTTCAAAAGGGTATACTTTATATAAAGGATAACAGTTGTCGTTTTAGATATTGCACTTAAATATCCCAGAGAAGAATCAAAAGGGCAGCTAAAGTATTGGACGGAAGGCTGGGATAGATTTAATCATTGCCAAAGGAACAGAAACTTTCATATTCTAAAAACAATTCTGTGCTAGTTTCATTGTGAAGAGGAACTGTCATGGAAGAACATTTGACTGGGCTTAAATCTTGCAGGAACCTGCTACAAAGCACTATAAGACATTCCAAAATAACCTAAAGGTCCAATGGGGGCATTTTATTCTGCTTGATTATTGGCAAAAACCAAAATAGCACACTCCATAGCGACAGAATTGCATATTAAATGTAGTATATTAGAGGCTGTATTATTTAATTTTTCACTCTAAGCATTATTATGTATATTTTCAAATGTAAT
The DNA here is from genome assembly GCA_027410445.1 of Discoglossus pictus. Taxonomy (NCBI): domain Eukaryota; kingdom Metazoa; phylum Chordata; class Amphibia; order Anura; family Alytidae; genus Discoglossus; species Discoglossus pictus. Next base: position 78,031,956 of record CM050165.1, read on the forward strand.
TCGTCAAATTAGTATATTTTATATATATGACCACAGCAGACTTTTAAGGTAAATGAACATGCTGAAACGTTGAATGAGCACCATCAGGATTGCTTATTATCTAGGTAAGATGCTTGGTTCTAATCTATAGGACGATTATATACAACAAGTTGAAAACAACTTCATTTTCAAAGTGTAAAGTTTCATTATAGCTCTTAAAGAACTTGGTAGAGAAACATGTAACATGAATGTTAATTTGGGAAAATGGTGCACTTACATTTTAATTATATACTCCCAATAAACAAACTCTAACCTGGTGATGTTCATTCTCAGATTGACCATCTCCCGCTTGGTGAGACACAAGAAACGTCATTAGTGCATCTATGGAGTATCAAGTAAGTATGGAGTACAATGAAGTGAGGAGGGTAAGTAACAATGCATTTGAGCAAGGTATGTATTCCTCTTTCTGACATGAGAATGTTAAGGGGCTATAGCTGAGTTTCACAAACTGGGCCCAGTAATCTTTCTGTCCAAAAACCCATTGACTTCAATCAGGGATCTTGTGGAACCAAATGGTTGCTAAACTTTTTCATGGACAGATAATTGAAAGATGCCTACAATGATCCAGATTCAGACCCACTCAACATTGCATACTGAAATATCATGCGAAGTGTGAGTGATTAAAAGCAAAATCCAGAATATATTAAAATTGCAGTCCCTGTCTGGCATCTGTATTCAAATGCATTTGGTATTTAAAGATATATGAAATTTCCCTATTTTTAATATTAAAATAAACAAAGTATTTGTTTTTGTCTCTAACCATCAGTTTATTAACAAATTGTTGTTCTCTTGGCACCTCTGTATTCTTAGTAGAGGGAAATTAGATACAATAGGCATATAGACACCAGTCTGAGGCTTGTGATAATGGAGAGATATACTGGTGTCATGTGACTCCTATGGGTCAATTATCTCCCTTATCTTGTTCATAAGGGACTAGTCCATTACGATGAAATATTGGGCATATAAAATATTTCCCTTGTAAGTGCTGCACCCCCCAAAGCACACCACAGACATACATCCCATCACTCCCATCATGTTCATATGCACACCCCAATTATAAACATGGGTACCATAGTATGGGCCCAGTGGCATCCAGGCAACATTATACAGGCATAACAATGAATAACACATAAATCACAACATCCCCAATGTTAACCCATCTCAGTGGGCCCATTTCCCCTGGCACAATAAGCCTATCTTATAAGGCTGAGGGCATCAGTCTGTAAGATACTGCACAGCTGGGGCCTTGGCATGCTTCCGCCATGACAACGGCTTTGCTTAATTGATCATGTTCACGCTCGGAAATGCTACATGGGAGTGCATGGTTTATGGTTTCAGCTTTTTGCCCGTAAATTGTGAGTTTGTTCAATTGAATAGCACCGGATTTATAGCCCGCAGACATACATCCTCTATACCATGAGGTGCGGCCTTGCAATTGAATGGGGCCCAGATACACAAAAACATTTAGGTAGTTTATTTTAATATTAAATACAGGGGACCTTCCTTTTTCCATTAATTAGTAAACATCAATTATTTACTGGGGACGCCTATTACCTTGTCTTAGCTACTTTTTCTAGCTGTATTGTAAATCTGGTAAATATTGGACTTAAGGGTTCATCTAAATGGGAACATTTTTATAGAACAAACTAATTACAAGCCCTTGATATAACTCGCTGGTTGTAGATCATAGACTATATATGAAATACATAGTGAATTTATAAAGTGAAACATTCGCACAAAAAGCAATTTAATATAAGAATACGACCTAAAAACAGAACAAGTATTGTGTTCCCTGTCCACATTTGATTGTGCACTGTATTCACTTGCAGAAGAGGCATGTGCAGCATTAGTAAAGTTAATGTATAAGCATGAATTAAATGCGATAAAGGTTATTTAAGGTGCACTCTTTCTGTGTCCTAAGAAAATATTATATTAATAACATTTGACTTTATGCTTATAATGTTCCAAAACATATCTGCAGAAAAATAGGTTAAATGCATTAATCTTCAAATATGGGTTTCTTTCAATATTTTGGTGCTTATCTACCTTTACAGAAGCAGCTGTTCTGTTGACTTCCGACTATACATAATAAGCCCCTGAGTACCTTATAAGATTGATTTCATTTTTTCTATCTTAAAATGTTATCACGCATGTCCACACAAATTATTTATTTCTAGGGATCTAGTGTTTTTTTTAGAGAAGAGAAATTTCTGAGATAAAATATTTTTTTAGGGGTCGTGCCTATACCAGAATAATGTCAATGAAAAAGAATATTCAATTACATTCCAAAGTTACTGAAATTTGTTTGGAACATCCATGTTTCATCACAAGAAGTTCATTTTACCATAACCCTTTAGATTTTACTTAGATTAGCATAAAGTTGGAAGCTAGAGTCACAGCTGATGCAGCACGACAAAGCCGATCCTCCTGATTGGATAAGAACATTATGAATTCATTTGAAAATATCAATTCTGCATAAATATTACTGACAAGATTTATTTATCTATATAATTTCTAATTTGTTTTGTATCAGTAATACACTATCAGCCCCATTAAATTCAAAGCCCATAGCAGTATCGGCACACCCGCAGAGGCTGCAGGTTTGAAATTTGGCTGCGTTACAGAGCTAATAAATTGAACCATGCCGTGAGTTACAGGCCATAGAGGCAAACCCGTAAATCATTCTTGCGCATGTTAAATGTGCGGCCGTGAACATGATCTAATAGACAAACCCATAGTTACGGGTTTAGATAGAGCCAACGGCAAATGAGATCGTCATCATTACGGGTTTCAATTACAAGTTTCGATCGGACCCGCATTCCAGAAATAATGCTATATTAATAAATCAGTAAACATTATCAGCCTTATTAAATTGCGATTCGGCCAATTGAATAGGGCTCTATATAAGCACAGAGCATATTTGTTTTACAGAAGTTTTTAGTTAGTGAGCTTCTATCCAAAAGCAAGGTCTTCACTAACTAAAAACTTCTGTAAATAAAATATGCTCTGTGCTTATATAGAGCCCTATTCAATTGGCCGAATCGCAATTTAATAAGGCTGTATATTCTAGTCCATGCAAGTTCCATTATATGTATTAACACACTGATTGCCGGGATCTATATAACACAGAAAGTTAACAGAAATAAAAGTACTTTATATTTCAGATTTGCGAGCTTCAGAATGTTGTGCATTAATTTTAATACCTAACATCACTTTCCCTTTAATTGAAAATACAGTAGTGTGTCTATATTTGCATTTACAGTGCTACGAGTAGGACTTTAACCCCCTTGCGGGTCCTCTTTAGTACCTGTTGGCCTTTTGGCTCTATTCGCTGGTTACGGGTTTGAACGCCAGTAGAGTCGTAGCAATTTAATAGCGTTTTTTGAACTTAACAGTTTCGGGCTTGACAGATCAAAGATTTGCGTTCGCGGAGTTCAAATTTCGACTTCCCGTAGGGTTTTTCTTCCTGTAACCCGCAGATCGTTAGCGGGTTGCTTACGGGGCCAATTTAATAGCCGTGAGTATTGCCAGCTACGGTTTTACATGTTGAGGGAATTTAATAGGGCTGTATGTCAGCTTGCAAAAGCATCCTTGTAACATATCTTGCTTAGTGTACCTAAGGACACTAGCCTTATTTTACCGAGGAAGCCAATAGAGACTGAAATTATCCTAGGATTATCTGTTATTGTCTGTGGACCCAAAATATGTACTTAAAGCTGTTTCTGTATGTAATTGCTCACATGTTCAAAACTGTATCCTCAATGGGTACAGTTTCATGGCAAGCTACTGAGTAATTGTTCCCAGTTTTGTGTCTCATTCCTATTTGGCTTCTTTAAAAAACCTTGAGTAAACTCTGTAGGGTTATGGAGATCAATATGCTGAACTTACTGTACCTAGGCTAAACACCTAACTGACCAAGCCAAGAAAACAGGGAAATATTACCATTTTTTGCTGCCCTAGGCCCCTTTAGATTTGGGGCCCCCCACCCCAATTACTACTGCTCCTTTTCCCTTGCACTAGACCAAAACATAAGTTTGTTTATGTATATATGCAGTGAATAAGAAATTGTTAGGTGCACTTACTAACAGAAATATCACTCCATATAGACATGTTTTTGAAATCCATGGAAGTGCACTAGCTTCCTCAATTAGCCTTCTGCCCCCTAAATATGTTCTGCCTTAGACCCAGGCGGTCTAGGCAAAATCACAACATTATAAGAAAGGCTAAAGTGTTTGATATTGTTACTTCTTTCATCCAAGGAAATCTTGCATTTTGGGCTTGAACTGTAGTTTGAGATTCCTTGCCCTTTTCAGTTTCTTTTCTTTTTATATCACTTTTTCTTTATTCATTTTTTATATTTTTTTGTTCTTTCCTTTTTAAGATTTGTGCACTTTTTTTTAATTATTGGAGTAATCTTGTGTGAATTATTTTTGTCAGTCATAATTCATGAAGTTATTTTTTTAATTTTGTAATGGTTTTAAATTAGAGATGTACTGGGTACATTTACCATTAATGTATAGGTATATATTTAAGTATAAATGCATTTCTTTTGTAATGCTACTACTAATATCCACTTAATTGCAGAGATTTGTGCAGATATTTTCTTGTGGTTTCAGTTTAACAACACTACTAACACCAATGTAACTTAAATGTATTATTTACCTATATCTAGCCATGATAGGCCACAAATAAAAATAATAGAATCTTTTTGAACTCATAAGGTAAAGAAAGGGCAATTAAACTTTGTCAAAGTTTAATTGACTCTATTCTTAGTTCTCACCTAGTGCATTACAAGCCATTCAAAACACACACAAAATGTAGTTATCTGAACATCAATTCACATTTTTCATCAACAATTATGAAAACATAACAACATATAAATGGGTATTGAATCGCAATGTATTTTGCTCATCTATCTTGTCTAATTGCTGACCAGTTTCCCACACTCTTCAGATGAAAAGCATCCCCACAAAATTATGCCACCACCGCCATTCTGAATGGATGGTGTTCCCAGATTTAGGACAAATGTTGGCTTTGGTCTTTTCAGACCATGCAAACTTTTCTACAATGTCTCATGTCTTCTGAATAAAACCAAAATGGATTAGATATGGCTTTTTTAATATTTCTTTGGTCTTGCCACTCATACAGGCCAGTTTTGTGGAGCGTCCAACTTAGAGTTGTCTCATAGATGGTTTTGCCTCATCTTAATTGTGGATCTCTCTAGCATCTTCAGAGTTACCATTATCCTCTTGGTTGCTTCTTCGACTAATGCCCCCCTTTTCTGGTTACCCATTCCATTAGAGTGTTAGAGAGTTCCGTTAGAGCACCTTCTCTAGGCTTAGAGGTGGTTGTGACATATTCTTTACATTTTTTTCTAATTTATTTAACATTACTCCATGTTTGGTATATTTTTTACAACCCATCTCTGTTTGAATATTCTCCAGGACTTTACTGTACTTGCTTTGACTGCAATTTGGTCACACGTTTGCTTATATACCTTCTCTACCAAACTCTGGGGCTTTTCAGAGAGGTTTATTTATTCCGAGGTTTTGTGACACTTTAATTGTACACAATCAGATTCCAGTTCACAAATTATGTGACTTTTGAATGCAATTGGTTACACCAGACCATATATAGAGATTTCACAGCAAAGGGTGGTGAATACTTATGCAATCAAGACATTTCAGTATTATTGGTAAATATTTTGCAGACATATGTAGACTTTTCCCACTTCTAAATAATGGATTTAACTGTGTAGATCAGTATCATAAAACAGCAGTTAAATCAATTTTAAATTCCAATTTTAAATATGGAAAAGCCTGGGGGTTACTTATGCACAGGCATAACACAATTTTTTGAGCAGTGTACAGATATTAAGCATGTATGTTTCTCATTTGGATATTATGCTCAGGAAACTACCATCATTTGTATATAGTAATTCAATTAGCAAATTGCCTGTTTTTTAAATAGCTGTGTCACGCTTTTGCCCTTTGAAATATTGGGAGGTATGGGAAAAAAACATAGGTCCCAATTAAATTACAGGCAGTAAGTCTGCTGACTTGAAATTTGCTACAGTTACAGAGCGATTAAACTGAACAAGCCCGCAACTACATGGTCGGAAGCCAAAGTCGTAAACCATGTAGCCGTCAGTAGCATTTCAGGGCATGATCATGATCAATTAAGCAAGGCCGTAACTACCGCTTTAGAAACAGCCAATAGTAATTGAAACCGTCATCATGACAACAGTAAACGTGGAGGTTAAACCACATTCAATTAGTGTTGAAACATCTGATTTGCGATCGGACTCGCAATCCTGAAAAAATCAATAAATCTACTATTGTAGTACATGCAAGTTCAATGATATCTATTAACCCATTGATTGCCAGGATCGATATAACACAGATATTACACATCAAAAAAAATGTTTTTTATTGTATATTTGCGAGCTTGAGACTGTTGTGCAATAATTCTAATGTCTTTCATCTCTTTTTCCGTCTTTTAAAGTGCAGTATTGTTTTTTTATTTGCTTTTACAGTGCTACGAACAGAGGTTTAACCCCCTTGCGAGTCCTCTCTGGTACTTGTAGGATTTTCTTCTACATTTGCGGGCTTGACTGATCAAAGGCTTAGCTGGGTCGGAGTTACGGTTTTGACAACCATCGGAATTTTCAGCCTGTAACCCGCAGGTCCATTGCAAGTAGCTAAAAGAGGCCAATTTAATAGAAGTAACTTTTGAGGTCTATATTATGGACTACAGTAATTGCGATTTTGAAAATGTAATAGGTGCCATAGTGTACTGTAATTATTTGCATAATTTAGCAGTACATGTAAGTACTTCAGTTATAGGACACCTTATCTATCTATCTATCTATCTATCTATCTATCTATCTATCTATCCATCTATCTATCTATCTATCTATCTATCTATCTATCTATCTATCTATCTATCATCTATCTATCCATCTATCTATCTATCTATCTATCTATCTATCTATCTATCCATCTATCTATCTATCTATCATCTATCTATCTATCCATCTATCTATCTATCTATCTATCTATCTATCTATCATCTATCTATCTATCCATCTATCTATCTATCTATCTATCTATCTATCTATCTATCTATCTATCTATCTATCTATCATCTATCTACTATAGAGATCAAGAGAGTTTTTATAGTATCTTTAAAATTAAACCATGTATATTCAGGTTCCAGATTATTTTCAATTTTTAGTTAAGAATAATTACAAATGCTTGATTTAACACCAAAAACATGGTATTAGAAAAATGCAGCCACAACAATTTTTATTATAAATTAGCTTGGCCCCAAAAATTCATAAGTTGAAACTAAAGAAGAAAGTAAAATGAATACAAAGTAAAAATACTGCCTATAAGAAATGAGGCTGCAAATTCATTATGATATTGCTATTTAGTACCTGCTCAGAATGTCATTATGTATTATTAAATTCATATATTATTGAGTCAAAACCCTCCTTGCCTCTTTAGAAATGTGGAAGATTGCTTCTCTTAAATTAAAGTGGTTCCTCTTTATTTAAATAGAGCTGCATTACCGACTGTCTAGCATGATAATCAGAAAACTGCATTAGGCAGGTAGTACTGTAGAAATTAAAAAATAATGAAACAAGACTTTTCAGTCAAGCATCGCTCCCTCGCCTGAATTTCAAGTGTGGATTTCCTGCTTTGACTTGAAAAGACAACAGCAAATGAAGATGACAACACACGAGTGAAGTCATTTACTCTAATAGGTTCCACCTGTAAGGAGTCCAGCACATTTACATGGTTTCAGAAGAATTAGAAATGTGTGCAGCAATTAGTCTGTTCTCGATTATGCCCTGTGTCAACTGATACTACTCCAGAGAGCAGTAGTGTTAACGTGATTTCAGAAGACAAATCTACTAGCCTATGCAAACATTTTTAATTACCTGGAAAACTAGATTGCTTATTTAAAAAGCCTCTGCCGTGAACTCTGACCGATACACAGCATTGGAATCAGATGTCTAGAAATGCAATACATATTTATTTGCATAAAATTTAAAAATGAGTTCCTGTAACCATTCAGTGATCAAAGATTCATGTATTCCTTAAATATTCCCGTTGAAGGAATGTTATATTTCCCCTGCAGCATTTTTTACAACTGGCGCCTATGGCTTCTCAAACTGGTCTCACCCAAATGAAAAGATGATTTATCATTCATTTTATGGTAAACGCTAAAGTCAGGAAGAGGTCACACAAAAAATCATAAATTGGAAAACTTTTTCTTGTCTTTGAGAACAGGGAAGACCTTACAAATATAGACAGAGTTGAAAATTACTTGACCCATCTAATATATACATTTTTACCTATTTTGATATTAAAGAAGATCCAAAAAGACTAGAGTGAGTTAGGTAAAATGCTTGCACCATTAGGGACAGGTTTAAGTGATCACTGTAGTTCAAGGAATAAACAACTTGACTGTGAATAAGACAGCTAGCAACTTTGTAAGCCACAAATATAAAACCAATTTTTTGGAAAAATCAAAATCCCCCAAATGTTGTCTTTGTTACATCACTGGATTGTGGGTGTGTGTTTTAACTCTCAATGGAATGCGGGATGGGGGAGAAGGGAACAAGCAGGGGTCAGAAGGCTTTGTTTGATAAATGGATTTGACTGAAATTGACACCACACTATTTCCCCTAAAAAGGTCAAGGAACAGGCTGCTTACATAAGGAAATGTAAGCATTGCTCATCAGAAATGTATATGCCCTTCGCACACACACAACGTTCAATAAAGCATGATGGATCTTTCTAGGGACCAGTAGAGGCATTAAAATTTATTTTTTTCTACTTAAAAAACGTACTTAATGACATTTCTGCCCTTAATTATGCTATTAGTCAGACTCAAAATTTCCAAACATATTGTTTTCTTCATTGTACAGTGGCCCTTTAACTACTGACTGTCAATTATCCACAGGTTACCAGTTTGTGTGTTGATATAATAAAAATGACACCAATTTCTCAGTTTCCCTCAGTTCCTCAAACATTATTCATTGATTACAGAAGTTTAAGTTAAAAAAATGAGCTACCTCATTCAATTGCTACGTTTTAGAGATCCAGGCTCTCAAATGCCGATCGCAAGCTACGTTGCTATTCAATTGCCTTATGTTTGTGGGCTCTGATCGGGTTCTGTTCTGCGAGATGCGATCCGTTGCGATTTGTTCAATCGCAGCTTACTTTTGTCAAAGCCTTTCATCTTTAACGGCTACAAGAGTTGCGGCTGCAAAAAATCCTGATTCGCTATTCAATTGCTCCAATTACCCTTCCGTCAAGCCTGGTAATGGCTAAAATCGAACCACAGGTTAATTGGGCCAAGGAGGTGTCGCAAAGGGCTTACTTACAAATCGTAGCACTTTAAAAGCTAATAAAAAAGCAATCCTGTACTTTTATTAAAAGTGAAAGTGATGTTTAGTCTTAGAATTCATAGCACAACATTCTCAAGGTCGCCAATCTGCAAAAATAAATACTTTATTTCATGTTCAATTTTGTGTCCTAACCATCATGTAAAGTCCTACAGGCTTAGAGGTCATTCAAACCCGTAGGACTTTAGACGGAAATTAAACATGAAATAAAGTATTTGATTTTGGCGATGTGCAAGCATGAGAATGTTTTGCTATTAATCCTCATGTCACCATTGTGTACCCCATCATTTACAGGGCTTTACAGTGCTGGATTGAATTTATATTTGCATTTAGAGGGCTTTGAGTTTGCGGGCTTGAAACACGAGTTACGGGCTTGTGGCAAATGCTTACTACCGATAGCATGGTTTGCGATCAGCGGGAAGGAGGGCTAACTTACGCACTCATCCAATTGAATATCAGCGTAAACGTAGTGCAACGCAAGGACGTAACTCGATCGCAGGAGATCGGGAATTAGCGATCAAGTTACGTCCCCTAACTAAATGAGGCCCCTTGTATTTAGAAAAATGACATTACATTGATACAGTTTTCAGTCTTGTGTCGTTGCTTTGAAAACAAGCACTGTGTACGTTTGATTTTAAGCTCAAAAACAGGACAATCCATTCTTTGCTATGTGTTAATTTAGTTTTTGTCATGTGCTTACTCTGTACAGCGCTATGGAATATGTTGGTGCGTTACAAATAAAATACATTATTATTAATAATAATAATAATTATAATAATAATAATAATAATACAGCAAAGCAGTGGATGAGGCTGCTTGTTTCTTCCTGCACGGATCTGCTAAATAAGACAAAGTCAGAGGAAGAATTAAGAAATGGTCATAAAAGCACAGTTCAGTTCTATTGCAATGCTTTTCTCTATGCATGGTTGACTGCAGCTAATTGATTTAACTTGCACTGAATCCAACCTTATATAATATATCAGGTCAGGAACGAACAAAAATAAACAAAAGTTTATAATGTGTAAAACATGCCATTTTATATTTGAAAGTTCTGTGCCTTTTTAAGATAACAGCTCATGAAGAGCTATACATAGACCCCCATGCTAATGACTGTATCGCAAAACTCAATAAACATCATGCTTTGTAGAAATTACCAAAATTAAATGGCTTAATTTTATGTTTCAGCCGAACAGTTTCTCCAAATCCAGTTGCTCTTTTGATTCTGATACACACAAACATAAAATGGAGTTCTTATTTATTTATCACTTTTTGGTCTTCCTGCTTAGCAGGTTTAAGAACAAAGTAAAAGTACTTTGCACAGACAAAAGATTACAAATTATTCCATTAGACTTTAACACCAAAACTCTATACTAAGAACTTACGGATCACTCACAAAACAGGACAGTGCCGTAACTACAAAAAACAGAAGAAAATATTACAGGTATTTTAAAACCATTGCTGAGTGCCACAGCAGCAGTTAAAGAGACAGCACAAAATATAGCACAAAAACACAATAGAAGATGATGGATGTTCATCATTATTTCACACTTGACTATCAAATATAAACATACCATATGTGTAATTAAAAAATATGATATTGTATTATTATGTCCGTTCCATTATAAAACATCAATGGTAACACACAACCCTGTACTCAAGGGGTTAATACATGTTGCCTAGGAACAAATGCTTTTGTGTATTGTCTATGTAGCGGAACCCATCACTGTTTTACCCTGTTTTATGATTATTATGGTTAAAATATGATCCTACTATATGTATGTTGGTTGATGCTCTGCAGAATATTGTCCCAGACATTTGCAGCTACTTGGCATGGGAGATAATCCTGTTACAGCGACTCCGCATAAGATAAAGGAAGTCTATTGTATACAGTGTTTTCATTCTCAGATAAGAACAAAGAAGTGTAATTGAATCAATGTCTGATTGTATCAAAGTTGCCAGGGAGGTGTGACCACCTATTGTTCTCTTATGTGTATTGTGCGGCCAAATATGGGCATGTGTATTACCTGTGGCCAAAGAGATGTATATATATTTCTGTAAAGGTAAATAAAGTCAGTATTCATTTGACTCCCAAATTGTGTGTAGTCCAATATGGGAGGTCGGGAATGGTGGGACTGTAGTGCTTCTTGGATATTTTACCGTATACCAGCAGAGATATTGGATTCGTGTTCCAGCTCCGTTACAGTCTACATATAGGATACTTAGCTTGTGTTTAATCCAACCTTGACTTTGCATTAAAGCTGTGTATTATAGCATGCATAAGCTTAAAGGATTAAAGAGCGAGGCATTTGTGGGCACATTTGCATGTCCCAGCTCAGCTTCCCAGAATGCAGTGTAATAAATGTTTTTCTTGGAATTCTGAGCTGGAAGCAGGTTTTTTAACTTGTTTTAGACATTCAAATGTGAACACAGATATACTATTTATATGCTATATATATATATTAATATCTAAACACAAAATAAACACATTTATATATATTGGGCTTCATTCAATTGAGAAATTGTAGCTTACGGGAGCCCGTAAAGTAGCCCGTAAACTAATTTGCTATTCAGTTTGCGATCCGCAAACGATCTATGGGTTATGTGCTGAAAATCCCTGTTGTTGTTACAACCGTAACCTACAACCCATCTAAGACTTTGATCTTTCAAGACCGCAAGAGTTACAATCGCAAATCGCTATTCAATTGCTACAATTCCTCAAGTCCGCAAAAATGTTTACACCAGTAAATTTCCAATGTAGAATAAAATCCTACGGGTACCAGATAGGACCCGCAAGATTGTTTAACCTCTGTTCGCAGCACTGTAATTGCAATTAAAAAATAATACTGCACTTTAAAAGACGGAAAAAGCGATGAAAGACATTAGAATTAATTGCACAACAGTCTCAAGCTCATAAATCTGCAGTCAAAAATATTTTTTTGTTATGTGTCATTTCTGTTTTATATAAATCTCGGAAGTTAGTACATATCAGGCCACCCACATGGACTAGAACATTTCCTTCATTCATTTTTATTATTTTGTACATTGCAGGATTGCGAGTCTGATCGCATATTGGGCCGCTAAAAGCTAATTGATTGACATATAACCTCTGTGTTTTACTCACCTAATGATGACAGTCTCATTTTCTATTGTATGTTTCTAAATGGGTAGTTACGGCCTTGCTTAATTGATCATGATCACGCTCTGAAATGCTACATACAATTGCATGGTTTATGGTTTCGGCTGTCGGCCTGTAACCGCAGACATACAGCCTGTAGGACGCAATCTGCGGGCTTGCAATTGAATGAGGCCCATTGACTCTATAAATAGAATTGTCACATCTATTACATTTAAAAAATATATAAAAAAAATGTTTTTGTTTTTTTTTAAATATAATGGTTCCTTGCCACAGTTAAGGCATTTGTTCTCACTCATTATAATAATGATGACGTTCTCATTAACTATTGGTTCCTAGAGCCGTTTCTCACCTGTAAAGATTGGTTTGGGGACTCCCTACACTGACAACTCTTGCGGACCAGTCAGGATTTACGCATGTAGGCTGACTGCCTTAATATTGTGCGTGAAAAGGTTAACATAAGCATGTAATGTAGGGAAAAAAGTTCCTGCAGCCAATTTATGAATATACCGCAAATTACACAGTTTGATTAGCTTTGGGGCCTAAGTTTGTTAAGTGAAGGACATCATCAATTACAATTGGGCATAAAGTGTGTGACGATCCAGGGGCAGGGGCTACACCAATCCCAGGCCACCTGCTATAGACTAGAGGTTAACTACCCACAAGGGCAGTTTGGGTTCTTGGAAATCTCTGCACCAGCACCCTGATATCTGGCTTCTGTATCAGTCTCTCCAACAGGAATTAGCACTTCCAGGAGTTTCAGTAACCTTCCTATGGTAGTGACCAGGACAAGTTACTTTCAGGGTAGAGATAGGTTCATTATCACAGTCACCAGGAGCAAAATAGGAGACACACAATTTTTATGTGTCTCGAGAAGTAAACTGTTTTATTATTGAAAAGTCAACAATACTTATATGGTTAGATACATGTGGAGTGTATACAGCACATAAATGAAAGAGAGTGGCAGATAAACACACTAGATGGACTCCACATGGGGTCTAAAAGCCTGGCACCTGTATGGCACCTGAAAACAAAAGGCCAACCTCCTAATACACATAATGCCATATCCAGCTGTCTAGCACATTAGTGATATAATTAGCTTATCTGACAATCAATGGACCACGACAGATTACAATGCAATCACTGGTTCCTGTCTTCCTAACTGTTTCAGGACTATAAAGTAACAAATTAAACATAACAAAGAACACCTTAATATAACATGGGGAATTACATAATGTATACAGGAAAAGCAGAGACATATGCCATAACATGATGCATGGTGGTACACTATGGCCCTATGATTTGGAGCTATTCACCCCACCCACCCACATTTCCCATGTGGCAATATGATTCCCCTACCCATTTTCCAATGGGTTGGTATGTCCTCTATGGTGGCTCAATGCACCAGGATCCAGGCCCTGGAAAGGGGTCCGTGACACAGTGTATATGGGTATAACTGTGCACTAGTTTTGAAAGTTTGGAAACTCAACAGCCATAGGTGTTTATCTTGCTTAAATTCACTTCACCAGCTCTTCTTTGTTTGATCATAAAAAGTAAATTAACTTAACCCTCCCTACAGTATCTGTAATGGTCTCAAATTTCCCAAGGGTCCTAAAAGGCAATCTGTTCTCTAATAGATGATTTTGGAAAGGACAAATAAGGTAAAAAACATATTTAACATTTTTATCTATGGTACAGTATATTGGTTTAGTTACCTATGTGTTTCAGGGCAGTGTACACTGAGGTCAGGTTGCACAGAAAGACAATATAATTGCCATATTTAATTAACCAAGCTGTAGGTACACAATCATTCTTTTCTGAGATCTCTAAAACCTTTGTGCATATTTTGGCAACAAGGAGACATTTGGAGATCAATAGAATGAAGAACCATTGATCATTGCACATAGCCCTTTACATAGATGGAGCCACAACTGGCAAACTGCAGTAATCGAAGTTCTGTCGAGAGCTGGCATATGGGTGGCAACGGATGGCACACTCTCAATAATTTAATTGTGTTAAGCATTTATTTTTATTAACCCTGTAATAATGAAAGAGGGCATATGTTTTAGGCCTTTATTTTGTTTTGGTATACTCTGCATTGATATCAAAAATCCATATTTAGTCACATGCAAGTTTGAAAGTAGGCTATAAATGTTTTTTAAAATGATGAAAACAGTGATATTTTCATTAGTCCTATTGAAAGCACTGGCACTTAGTATTGCCATGTTTCCTTTGTAAAAACTAAAAACTTTCTATCATGGGTATAGGAGCCAAAGAAAATCTCATCCCCCCCCAGTTCCTACACCCATGCTTTCTATCAACTGAAACAAAAACTGTAGCCTCCGCAAATTGCATATAAGGAATACATTAAAGTCTGTATTATATTTTGATTTTTCCAAAATATGGGAATACAATGATCCTTTAATGGTTTGTGGCTTGACAGTCAAACATGTATTGCATCTACAAGAACATAATAGTAACAAACATCTGTAACTTGTATGTGAACGTGTTTTTATGACTACCCGTCTGGGACCTGACCTACACATGACAGAAGTATCTCCATAGTATACTGACACTGCATAACACAAAGGCTGGAAAGAAGAAAGCACAGGCTTAACGTAAATTATTATAACCACGTTTATTCAGTTCATGTTTGAACATTGATTTAGAAATACTTTGATTTTCTGAAAGCATTTGAACTGTTCCGCATTCATTGACAGTGAACTATTTTTTTCACTTTGTTTGCAATTTGGGATGCACATTTTGTAGCCATTTGTTATAAATGTGTCATTCTTCCATAAATCAGAATACTATTGTGGAAGGAAAATAAAGGCATGTGAGCAACATGGAAACACTTATGTGAATCTATAATTTATGTTAATTATTTGTCCTTTTATAAACTATTTATTAAACATGAAATAATGCAATTGTCTTTTCAGTGAAAGTTAAAGGACTGCTGTATTAAGAAACAAAACTTATATTTGTTTGCAAAAAAATAGTTTGAAAGCATTATTAGGCCAGGAAAGTGTTATGAAGCTAGTTTTAAAATGTGATGTATCTGCTGGTTGTTAAGGCATGAACAATTCTTTGGTAAAGATTGCATGTATTAGCGTTATCTATATTTCTTCATGAGCAAGGTTTACATTTTATCTGCTTCCTGCTTCTGAGCATATGTGAAATACTAAATGGTCCTGTGACTACCTTAAGGTCAGAGAGTTGTGACTTTCTACCTCTTCGCCAAAGCAAAACCCGGATCAAGTTTAATAAGGATCCTTAGCAAATATAATTTGCATTGCATTGCTGCCATTATAGACATTTTACCTAAAGTCTATGTTTTATAACAATAGTTGATTGAGAAATAGGTATTTATAGCTTGAGGTCAACTTTAGGACCCATTCAATGTAGCCCCCCATTCATAATTACCTTGAAACTGAACTTTTAGCTGCGGGTTGCAATTTTTTTTTTATATAGATATAGATGTATTCGGTTGACTCAAGCACGCAATTACATGCTCTCAGCCCCAATACACAAACCATGAACCTGTACGTAGCATTTCAGGGCCTAAACATGATCAATTAAGCAAGCCCGTAAGTTACAATTTACACAGAGCCAATACTAAATGAGAATGTCATGATGATGTCAATAAAACGGCACGCCGACCTTCGCGCGCTGCAGAACTGCGCCCTGATGACGCTCTGCGCTCCAGCCTGCATTCCATCTGCGCCATCTCATATTTACTGCTTGCTGGAGGCTGCCAAGGCTAAGGTAAGGGGCTGACAATGTGCCATGTTGGACTGGCATGTGTCACTATGGACCATGTTGCGTTGCATGTTTATCACTACATGTCACTGTCATTATTTGCATGTGTGATAAACATGCAATGCAACATGCTCCTAGTGACACATGCACACAGTGACATTACATACAATATGCTCCTAGTGACACATGCCAGTCCCACATGGCACACTCTCAGCCCCTTACCTTAGCATTGGCAGCCTCCAACAAGCAGGTCCAGTAAATATGAGATGGGGCAGATGGGATGCAGGCTGGAGCGCAAAGCGTCATCAGAGCGCAGTTCTCGGCACCCTGATGACGCGCGCAAAAGACGTGCCACCCAATAAAATATGGTGTTTAAACAACCAATCATTAGTGCTTAGAAGTAAGTCTTGCAATACTGAAATATTGAAATCTATATAAATCAATAAATCAACTGTTCTAGTCCATGCGGGTTCCATGATATATATTAACACATTGATTGCCGGGAACTATAAAACACAGAAATAAAATGTAAAAAAAAACATTTTTTATTGCAGATTTGCGAGCTTGATACTGTGCAATTAATTCTAATGCCTTTCATTGCTTTCCCAGGATTTTTTTTATATATTTACCATTTACTGGTTTGCAGGCAATTGCGGGCTTGTTGAATTGTTGCAATTGAATATCGATTTTGCGTCTTTAGCACTGGTAACATTTACAGGCTAAAAACATTTGCTCAAGCCAAAAACCTAAATTAACACAAGGCAAAGGAAAGGAGAGCTTAAAATCAAACATACATAGTGCTTGTTTCTAAGGTACCTTACAAGATTGAAAAGTATAGCACAAGTATAGCAAATATGCAAAAAACTAAATTCATAGTACTTATTTATTTATTAAAGTGTATTATATTTTTTTTGGAAATATGTCCCACTTTCTATTGCCAGAGGTGCAAATTATGGCAATTTAGCAACACTGTACAAATAATGTGTAGGTAAACTCCTCCATTAAATCAACTCTTTCATGGAATGGTCAGTCCAAATACAGCATAAAAAAATACTTAATAGGAAAAAACATAAGTAATTACATTTTTACTTTACTTCTGCAATGTTATGACCTGTCACGGTTTCCACTTTTACTTGACTGCTGCTGGCATCAAAATAAAAGAATTGTTAATATTCAATTTTGAAGGAGCAATCAGTGTCACTAAATTGATGTTTACATGGACTTTTTGGCATTGGGTCTGGTAATCCTCTCCTCAATAAGTAGGGCCTGTATGATCTGGAGCATATTTATGCAAATTATTTCATATTTGATAAATTCAAAATTGTTTATGTGCTTAAAATGGTAGCCAGACATTGACATATGCAACTTATTAAATCATAAATGGAAATTAATTATTATAAACAATTAAAAAATGAAATAACATACTGATGTGTTTAAATATTGTAAAATAACATGACTTTTTTCTTTTTTTAAATATTTTCTATGAAATACATAGAGCCACATTCAATTGCAAGGCCGCATCTCGTGGTATATAGGCCGTATGTCTGTGGGCTTGCTGCGGGCTTGAGCTCTGCTACAATTCTGGTGTCAATCAATTAGCGTTTAGAGGTACGATATGAGATCTGACTCGCAAACCCGCAAAATAATAAATTAAATAATAAAATTGAATGCCAATACTGGTTTAGTCCATATGGGTGGCCTGATATGTATTAACTCATTGATTCCTGAGATCAATACAACCCCGAAATGAAACATGAAAATAAATTATTTTTTATTGCCGATTTGCGAGCTTACGACTGTTGTGCAATTATTTCTAATAACTTTCATCTCTTTGTCTGTCATTTACAGTGCAGTATTGATCACTATTTGCATTTACAGTGAAATGGACATGTCTTTAGCCCCTTTGCGGGTACCATCTGGTACCAGTAGAATTGTATTCTACATTTCCTGTTTAAGGGAGTCAAAACCTTTGTGGACATGGGGAATTGGAGCAATTGAAAATCGATTTGTGATTTTAGCGCTCGGAACTCTTGCGAATATTAAAGATCAAAGGCTTAGATGGTGTGCACGTTACAGTTGTAACAACCGCAGAGATTTTCAGCCCGTAGCCAGTACACCGTTTGCGGCTTGCAAAAAGACGCCAATTGAATAGCAAATTAAATTACAGGCTCCATTACAGGCTCCAGTAACTACAATTTGCTCAATTGAATAGGAGTCCTTGTTTCCATCTCCAAAGGAATACTGTATTTCTGATAGTTTGAAATTATTGTTAAGAAATGTGGGAATTAAAAGCTGAAATGCAGAACAAGGAAGGCCCCATGAAGCAACAACTAATCAGGGATTCTTTAACTTTTTAGTTTCACACCTCCCTTGAAAGAAAAGTTAAAATTAACATTTGCTCAATTGTTACTATCTATCTACCTCTCTCTATCCATCTATCTATCTATCTATCTATCTATCTATCTATCTATCTATCTATCTATCTATCTATCTATCTATCAAACCATCCATCTATCTATCTATCTATCTATCTATCTATCTATCTATCTATCTATCTATCTATCTATCTATCCATCCATCTATCTATCCATCTATCTATCTATCTATCTATCTATCTATCTATCTATCTATCTATCTATCAAACCATCTATCTATCTATCTATCTATCTATCTATCTATCTATCTATCTATCTATCTATCCATCCATCTATCCATCCATCTATCTATCTGCTATCTATCTATCTATCTATCTATCTATCTATCCATCCATCCATCTATCCATCCATCTATCCATCCATCTATCTATCTGCTATCTATCTATCGATCTATCTATCTATCTATCTATCTATCTATCTATCTATCTATCTATCTGCTATCTATCTATCTATCTATCTATCTATCTATCTATCCTCAGTTCCACTAACCAGTATACATTGATATATTTATATTGATTAAACATACAATTTAAAATGACAAGCTTTCAAGGGGTACAAATCACAATCCACAAATCACTCCAGATGTGGCTGTTATTCTTTATGCTTATTTTTCTCATTTTTTTATTACAGTCATCTAGGCAAAAAATTATAAAAGATAATCAATACTGTTTTTGACAGTATTTTAGATAAATAGATAGATGGATAGATATAGAATACATATTTCGGTATCTGTGTGTTTCTTAATTTTAAAATATCATTTTTGTGCCTTTTGCATGACAAATTATAGCTGAGATTTTTCTACAGAAGTTATAGAGGATTTCACAGTGCATCACAGATTTAAGTGGCTACAATCACTCAATATGCCATCTTAAATGTTCTGTTTCATACTATTTTTATACAAATACCAAGATTATTACTTTACACAGCTCAACTGAAAGACGTTTATTATTCTACTTGCACAACGAATTCCCATGAAAAGAGCAAATTGAATTGCATTAACAAAGTCACACTCGGAATCCATCCAATAATTGAAGGAAAAGGCCATGTTTTATGGGCTCTTTCGTCTTCTTACCATAACTTTGCAGTAGACAGCAAAAGACAAACCCATTTCCTGGAAAGCTACTTCAGTACTTTAACATACACAAGCAATGCCAAGTCTATCTGTTCGACTTCTTAACTTTGTTCAAGTTTTTTTTCTTTGAAAAAGCAGATGTTGTAATGGTAACTATAAAGCATTTCTATATTCTAAGGAGTTGAAATCTAATATCTAAAATTAGTTGCTCCAGTGAGAACTTTTCCTATAGTGATTTGTTGTGTTGAGAACCAGCTTGGCAATGGATTCATCTTAACTTCTTCTTAGCAGGATTCGTTGATGAAGAACAACGTCTACTATGATTTGAGTAGTTTTTAATGAAAATTTGCCTAATGGAAAGAAAATAAAACAGTGGGCAGTTTGATTTTCTAAGCTTATAAGAGCCCTCACATGGTATCCCATTACAGAATTAAAACAAGGGCATTGTGATATTAGCCTATTAGTCTGGCTTACATCATTGACTTCACTAGATGTTTGTAAAATTTATATTTCATGTGGTTTTGGCTTTCTACTTAAATCAATGGGAAAAATAAACAAAAATGAAGTTTTTAGAGTAAGTTATTTGTTTGACTAATCCTACTATTAACTTTTTTTACTTAACCACTTATTTATCCCTTTTTCCTCAAATAAATATGATATATTGAGAATTGTCAGTTCAGTTGAAAGGGCCACTGTAATTCCATATTCCCTATCAACAGGAGCTTAATGTTTTTAATAAAAATATAATAAATATAATATAAAATAATATAATCACATATCATAATTGTCAAACTGCAATTTGCCATCACGCTTGCGAGCCTCACGAAGCGAGGCGAGCCGTTGAGGCATTTAAACTTTCCGAGCTCGGAGGACTTAGGCAATGAGTGCCAAAGGTGCTCATTGCCCG
The DNA here is from genome assembly GCA_027410445.1 of Discoglossus pictus. Taxonomy (NCBI): domain Eukaryota; kingdom Metazoa; phylum Chordata; class Amphibia; order Anura; family Alytidae; genus Discoglossus; species Discoglossus pictus. The sequence continues at coordinate 78,052,719 of CM050165.1, forward strand.
TGAGCCTTTGAGCAGTTGAGGCATTGAAGCACGAGGGACACTGAAGCATTGAAGCAAGCGAGGCAAGCAGTTGAGGCATGCTGGACTTAGGCTGCAAGCAGTTGAGAAACGCAGGACTTACTGAGGCTGCAAGTAGTTGAGGAACGCGGGACTTAGAAAAAAAAAATCGGACCTCGGAGTCTCGGGGGCAAAAAAATCAGACCTTGGAAAAATACAAAGTTATCGGCCGAACCGCGGAAATCGAAAAACATGAAAAGCAACAAAAATACAAAAATACAAAAAAAAAATTAAAACACACTCATACACAGCACAGGGGAAAGCCAGGACACCTGGGAGTGAGGTTGCAAGAGCCGAATTTAGTTAGTTTCATCACTCGAAAATCGTCTAAGCGAGAAAACAAATGGCGGACGAAAAACCCCAAAAAGTCTGAAACTGGATGAAAACGAGGCTTAGCAACGCCAGGCACGCCGGACATAGAAAACACACAACGCCAAAAACGCCGGACTTAGAAAATACACGTCGCCAAAGACAGTACAATGCAAGACACGCAATACTTTGCAAATAAAACCAACGCATTCAGCGAACGACATACAATCATTTAGCAGACACATAAAGGAGAAACACTCAGGGAAGGGACGTGGGAGATTCTCGAAAGAGACACATGGCATTCCCAAGCACAAAGCTTGCAGGTTAACTTAATCTGCAATGAGCGGCCCGTACAGTAGGGGGGAGGAAAGGCTCGCGATGACCGCCAGAGGTGCTCAGCGAACCAAATGCCTCACATTGTCTGGCAAACAGCATTGCCTGGCTTAGACTTTTATGCCCGTCATTTATTGACGGGCAATTTGCTAGTATAATATAATTAACAAAATTCTATTCAATAATCATCAAAAGTAGAAGTCAAATATTAATATATTAGCCTTCAGCCAGGCTGCTTGTCCAAAACCCTATAAAGTTCCACCTGTTAGGCAGGTCTAGAGGGCATTCAAAAAAATCTGTACAGGTATAGATCAGCTTGTGTCTTCATTGGCTGGCTCCCAGCTTGAGATGATAAGTTATAAGTTGACAAAGAAATTCACTTTAACACAATCGTTTGAGAATTATTATTATTATTCCTCTTTATTTATAAAATGCCAACATTTTCCATTGTGATATTTACAAACTATAATAGAGTATGTAGAACGCCTGCTCCTGTCTTGTATCTTTCTATCTATCTATCTACCTATCTATCTAAAAGCCCCTTACCCACCGATGGCTTTATAGGGGTGTACACAGCCAACTTAGCTAAAGACTGAGGGTCTCGTTCTATTATCGGACGTAAAACGGCCGCAAAGCCGCGATTCCTTGCGGCTGTCTTACGGCCTTGTGTAGAGCTACCTTTACCTTGCAATTCAAATGGACGGCGCCGCAAGGATATTCCCCTTACGGCCGGCCGCATATCATGCAACCGGCCACAAGGTCAGAAAACTTTAAATGCAAATATAAATTCAAGACGGCACTGTAAAGCTCTGTAAATGATAGACATCATTATGGGGGACATGAGGAATAATAACAACCCCCTCTCAAGCTTGCACATCGCCCAAATCCGCTATTTCATTAACGGTTTATTTTCCGTCCCGCAGTTTTTGGCGGGTCTGAGGTGCTCCAAGCCCTCGGGACTTTGTCCACGGATATTTGACATGAATTAAAATAAATATTATTTTCAGATTTGAGTGTAGGGGAATGTTGTGCTATGAATGCTAACACCTCCAATCACTTTATCGTCTCATCAGAGTGCAGGATGGCTTTATTATGGCTTTATTAGACCTATTTGGTGCAAGTAAGCTGCGGCTCGGTTTTAGCCTTGCAGAGAGGGTTCCCGTAGCAATTGAATAGCAACCAGGATTTTCTTACAGCCGAAACTCTTGCGGCCGTTTAAGATCAAAGGCTTTCCTGCTGCGCGTGCGGCCGCAAGGGATAACAAGGCGCCGGCCGCAAGCCTGCCGGAGCCCTCGGCCGGAAGGGAATAGAATAGGCAAATAGCATGCGGCCGGTCCTTGTGGCCCCGCATCTCCTACGGCCGATAATAGAATGAGGCCCTGAGAGGCTAATGTTTAATATTAAATATTCCTTTTTGAATAATTGAATATGAATTTTATTAATGATTAATGGCTAATTAACATCTGGCTTCTGTTGTTAGAATATTATACTGTAGTTTCTACAGACACAATCCTGGTTTGTATTATATTCTCAGCAGTTTCAGCCTGGATGACTAATCCATTCACTCGGAATATAAACTGTAAAAACACATATGTAATATTTTACAAAGGTATTTTACAGCCAAATACAGGTTTAAACCAATCAGATTAAGTGGAAGTCTGTTCCCTGTATCTACTACATTTTCTTTAAAAAAAGCAGTACTTTTTACTTTTTACTTTACAGTAAAGTTACAAATTGTAATCAAACAAGAAAGAACTGCACCTACAAAATATGGTTCCGTAATTGTTTATTTGTAATATTACATATTTTTTGAAATGCACAAAGTTAGGGTAAAAATAATTACTGAAGTATTAAACAATTTCATAAAGCTGAATGCTATTTATACAGTAGCAAATATTATAATACTGAACTTCAAAAATCCAACTATTAATGTGTAGCATTATCAACAATTCTAATAATCTATTCATGAAAGAGACAAGACAAATGATAATGCACTTATAAAAAATTAATTGTACAGTAGTTGAAACGACTGATGCATCAGATCAAAGGGCATATTTTTAATGTTCCAAAGCCTCAACAATGATCCCTTTGGGTGAAAATCCCCATTTAAAGCAAAATTAACAATGGGAATATCCACATGCCCTTAGATCCTGAGAATAATAAATGAAAGTTAAATAAAACATAACTTTTATTAGTAAATACTTTTACTATTCTCAGGATGTGATTATTTGTAGAGATGCTTTGTTCTGTCCTTTGTATTTAATGAGACGTTGTTATGTCCCCATGACAGACTCTAGGAAGTTGACAAAAGTTTAGGTATATTTTAATTTTTAAATGACATAACTTTCAACTATAAATTTGTAGTCACTTCACTTGCATCTAATGTGACACAGATGTGTTTATATTAAACATGAAAAGGTTTTATATTCTATTAATTAAAGCTCCACTGCTGTCTATTGTTTTTTTCCCCATTTTGTCTTTTAATTAACTAACTTGATAATGGTCAAACTTTTTGTTGTATTTACATTAGAAATAGATTGGTAAAACAACAAGCAAATACGTACACACAGTATCTTTTAAAAGTAACACATACAAGTACACCAGCATTGTAATTCAGGAAAAACTTTGCATATTTTAGAAAAATGTAACAAAGTAGCATTAGGATTCGGTGCTTTTACTACTGCGACCTGGGTTTGATTCTAGTCAGGGAACCAAGAGGTCACACTACCCTGAAGCCAAGCAGGGGTGGGTCTGGTCAGTACTTGGATGGGAGACCACCTAGGAATATCAGGAGCTGTATGCTGTGGCCCACTGGAGAAGGAACTGGCAACCCACTCCAAAATCTCTGCCATGAAAATCAAGTGGATCAGCATGACCATGGACATAGAGACAAGAGGTGTCTGGTGAGTTACGGGTCACAGAGAGTTGGACATGACTAAATGATGCAAAAAAGTAATGATAATAAAAACAATTTTAGAGAATTTTATATAATTCAAATATGTGATATATTTGTTATATCATTCAAGTTATTTGACACCTACCCAAAGCAACTACTATAACTGAACAACTACAACAAATACTAAAAGCAATGATGGTATCATATCATTATATCCTTTACAGTAAAATTAGCTATTTTATTTTTCATATTTTTATTGTAATAATAGAAAAATACCAATAATCAACATATATGCTGTAAATATACATCAATATAGAAATGTCCTTGTTCCCTTTTCCATTTCAATCACATATATAGTTGTGAGCAATACGGGTTGTTGCTAACGATTGCGGGCCTGCGCAGTGCGGGGGTTGCAATGAGCGCCGAAGGTGCTCAGACGACCAAAAATACATGAGGGGAGAGACTCGCAATGTGAGCCGAACGTACTCAGAGGACCAAAAGCTTATATTGTGTGGCAAACAGCATTCCCAGCTTTAAAATGTTATTGACCTTCATTTTTTGACGGGCAAGTCGCTTGTAAATTATAAATAGAAGGAAGTAGTAAAAATAAATTTCCATATCTATATTTTCTCTTTTGTTTCTTAAATATTGTATTATAGTGAAGAAACAAAACCAGACAAATAAACAAACAAACAAAAAAATGGGGGGGGGGGGGATAATTTAAGAAGTTATGTTGTGATCATTTAAAATTTCTCTTTTCAAAGTTAGTTAGAGTTTATGTATCATTCTACTAATTCCTGTCTATTTTCAGGGTACATATGTCCCAGCAAGCTGCCTATTTTCTAAAGTTCTCGTCTATAATTATCAACATCATACACATCGTAAATTAAACTATTTTAATGCAGGATAAAACAAATCCGTTTCTGGAACACAACCTTGTTTTGGTGAAGGGGTTTGTGTAGCTCAATGAAACTGTGAGCTATACCATGTAGGGTCATCCAAGACGGGCAGGTCATAGCAGAGAGGTCAGACAAATTGAAGTCCACTGGAGAAAGAACAATCAAAGATAAGATAAGCACAACCAGAAACACAGACAAATGGAGTTTCTTTTATATGGTCACTGAGAGTCGGAAAAGACTGAAGAAATGAACAACAACAAAAAAAACTATAATCATAGTAAATAAATAAAGGTAATAATAACAATTATAGGGGAAGGTATTTATTAAGAGAAGAATTGAGCTGTATCCAGACACCTAGGTAACAGCGTTCAAAGCCAAGCAGCAGCTGCAAAGGCAAGTAAAATATTAGCATGTATTAGGAAGGATATCGAAGCAAGGGAAGCAAATATAATTCTGCCACTATACAAATCTCTAGTACGCCCTCATTTGGAATATGGAGTACAATTTTGGGCACCACTTCATAAAAAAGACATTTTAGAGCTGGAAAAAGTACAGAGAATGGCTACAAAACTAATAAGGGGACTGGAGGGGCTAAGTTATGAAGAAAGACTAACCAAATTATACGTATTTTCGCTAGAAAAAAGGCGTCTACGAGGGGATATGATTACCTTATATAAATACATCCAGGGTCAATATAAGGCTTTGTCAAGTGAACTTTTTGTAGCAAGAGATTTTCAACTGACAAGAGGACATCCCTTGAGGTTAGAGGAAAAAAGATTTCACCTTAAAGAAAGAAAAGTTTTTTTCACAGTTAGGGTGGTTAAACTGTGGAATTCTCTACCAAAGGAGGTGGTGACAGCGAATTCGATAGACAACTTCAAAAAGGGGTTAGATATATTTTTGAATAAAGAGGGCATTCAAGGTTATCCTAGATAACTAGCGAAGGAATATTGATCCAGGGAGAAATTTGATCGCCAGTTTCTGGGGTCAGGAAGGAATTTTGCTTTTTTTCCCCTTATGAGACAATTGGCAAAGTTTCAATGTTTTTTTTTTTATGTTTGCCTTCCTCTGGATCAATCAACAATTAACAATAATAATAAATAGTCCACATTAAAAAGATCAATAGAGATCTAAAAAGGTTGAACTTGATGGACTAACTCTTTATTCATCCTCCAATACTATACTATTAATAATTATTTAATCAACAAATGAATTAAGAACTAATCCGCATATTGCAGATCAGAGGAGATCTTAACAGGTTGAACTTGATGGACTGAAAGTCTTTTTTCAACCTTAATTACTATGTAACTATATGTAACTATGTAATACAGTACTATAAAGTTGGTTGACATGACTCTCTAACGTTGTCAATGTTCTGCTCATGTCAGAGGTATCATAAAAACTTTGAATATTTTACTTCTGCTTGACATTTTGGTAAAGGCCAATATAAAGTGCATCACTTATGTTAAAACTTGCTCTGAGAAAAGTACATAAACATTTCAGTGAATATAAGCATCAATGTCAGGGTTTTGTTTGTCCTGCCTCCAATTCCATGTCACTTTAGCTGTATTAAACGCACTGGAGCGTAGTTATGTTGCCTTTATGATTACCTGTAATACAAGTAGATTTAGTAGATATCCGGCAATTAACTACTACATGCCGTAGCTGACAGATTTACAAATTACCATGTGTTTGGTGGTTGTAGCACAAAATTTATTTGGGCTATTTTCAGAATTGTAAATAGTACAAATCATTCAGCGCCCATGGCACTTAACATAGTGCTTTAAACCATCAAACAAAAAATATTTTTCTTTACCTTAGAGTCCAAATTGGCATTGAGTGTTAAAAAATATCTTTTGCTTTTGTGTACATGCCTTAGTTTTATAGTTGGGCATTAGATTTATACTAGCTGTCTTAGTAAACAAGCGCTAAGAAGTTATTGTACTCAAGAAAGGAGCTTGATTTATATTATATATAGAATGCAGTATATGTATTTAATTATTTTTTAATGTTGAGCACAGACGAATATTATATAGGTGCAAGATGTGAAATGTGCTATCATTTTGTGTCTCTATGGACTAAGGCCTCGATTACATGACAATTGTGGAAGTTTTATGTTATAGTCATGCTTAAAAAAATAATGTTACTATTCACTTATTTATAACAATCACCACCATTAGTGTCCTGGATGTGGCTGTTTTCTGTGTACCTAGATAGACATATTTGATAAGGGTTATTTGTTGGTGAGAAACAAGAATTACACCTTAGTTTTGTCTTCACTTTGTTAGTCTAACAGCCTTATTAAATTGAGGCTACGTGTTACAACATAGCCTGTAACGTAGATCTTAGAGAAATTTGCTATTAAATTAGACCCGTAACGCAGCCCGCAGACGACTTGTGGGTTGAAACGCAGCAAGGCTGAGAAAAGCCTACGTGTGGGGCAACATTGAAATTCACTCCCGTATATCCATTGATCTGTCAAGCCCGTAACCGTTACTTGTTCAATATAGCTATTAAATTGCAATGAAGTTACTCGGGGGCAAGCCCGTAACACGCAAATGGAGCGTAAAGCCCAACGTGTGCTTGAGAGGACCCACAAGGGGGGTAAAGTCCAATACATAGCACTTGGAGTTCAAATAAAAACACACTACTGTACTTTTATTAAAATTGAAAGTGATGTTAGGTCTTACAATTAATAGCACAACATTCTCCAGTCTGCAAATCGGCTCAAAAAAATACTTAATTTCATGTATATATTTTGTGTTATATCGATCCCGGCAATCAATGTGTTAATACATATACTGTAACTCGCATGAGATAGAATATCATATTTACGGCTTTATTATTATTGCATTGTGACTGGAATGTGGGTTCGCTCGTAGGTCGTAAATGAACGTAATGCTGACGATCTCTGTTTCCATTGGCTCCATCTAAACCCGTAACTACAGGCTTGTTTAATTGATTACGTTCTAGCCCGCAAAGCTGCCGCCTGACAGATGGTTTACGGTTTTACTTCTCAAGCCGTAGCTCGCAGCCCCTTCTAATTTTATAGCCCTGTAACACAGAGGATTTTCAAGCCTACAGCCATTACGGGTCTCACGTTGCACTTACGGGCTTGGAATTTAATAGGGTGATTAATCCTAGTGGTGGGGCTCAAGCGCTCAGATAAGACTTAGGCCTGAGAACTATAACAGTGGATAGATGTTCTCCAGGGGCTGGCAGTTCTCTTTTGGTGGTTAACAAAATAATCTTTAGTAATTACGCAGACTCCAAAGTAAGCACAAAAGGAAACACAGTATTGTCTTGCTCGCCCATTTGTTATTTGAATGGTGTGCTGCTATTTCCACTGGACACTGGACCCCGCTCATGTTGGTGCAGTTGTAACATATAGAAGGCAAAAGCAGAGTGTGTGTCTGTGTGTGTGTGTGTGGGGTGGGGTTGACATATTTGTAATTTTCTTCAAATTTGTTGCCAGATTGGAGCGTTCTATGAAACTCAAAATGTCAGATCTGGCTGTACTATGTTAAGTAAACACGAAGCTGTATGGGTGAGGCCCATTATTTGCATATAAATTTGCTAAATGGACTTAATGTATGCAAAAATAGAGAAAGGAATTATACTACAATAGAAAATCAATAAGAAAATCCATCATGTGTAATGTTTTGAGAGACTGAGAGAGATATAACCACCATAACTACTTCAAAATGTGCCATCATAAAGTTAAGAGTGTAGTGCAATCATCATATTATTTTTAAATATATGACAAAAGTTTCCACAGCTCAGCCACATCACCTCATAGGAGCCAAGTGCATCCTGGCTCAAGCTTTCCACACAAATCACATATTATAATTGTCAAACTGCGATTTGTTGTCAATCGCCGAACCGTTTCGCCATTGAAGGCGCTCATTGCCCTGTGAGCCTCGGAAAGCGAGGCAAGCAGTTGAGGCATTGAAGCACGTGGGACTTAGGCTGAAATGAGAGTCGAAGATGCTCCTGCGAGCCTCGCGAAGCGAGGCGAGCAGTTGAGGCATTGAAGCATGCAGGACTTAGGCTGAAATGAGTGCCAAAAGCGCTCCTGCGAACCTTGCGAAGCTTATTTAGGCTGCAAGCAGTTGAGGAACGCAGGATTTAAAAAAAAATTCCGACCTCGGCATCTCGGGTGCACAAAAATCCGACCACGCAAAAATACGAATTTAATGGCCAAACTTCGAAATTCGAAAAAGACGAAAAACAGGCCAGGAAACCAGGAAGCCTGGAGTGAGGTTGCAAGCGAATTTTAGCCTTATTTGCCGTTTTTCGTCAATCAAAAATTGGCTAAGCAAGAAAAAAATGGCGGACAAAAAAAACAAAAAAAATCTGAAACTGGATGAAAATGAGGCTGAGCAAAGCCAGGCACACGAGACCTAGAAAATACATGATGGCACTAACACTAACACCAACAAAATCCGACCTTGGAAAAATACAAATTTAATGGCCGAACCACAGAAATTGAAAACCATGAAAAACAAGAAAAATAATAAAAAAACATAAAAACACTCACACACAGCACAGGGGGTAGCCAGAGAGCATGGGAGTGAGGTTGCAGGTAATTTTGAGCCTTAGTTGACGAAATGGCGGCCGAAAAAAAATCCTGAAACTGGATGAAAATGAGTCTGAGCAAAGCCAGGCACTCGGGACTTAGAAAATACACGACGGCAAAGATAGTAACACTTATTTCAATAACGCCAGGCATGCTGGACTTTGAAAATAAAACAAACGACAGTCAGCGCTCCCCACACAGGGAAGGCACAGGGGGGGAGATTCTGGAAAGAGACTCATGGCCTTCCCAAGCAAAAATCATGCAGGTTAATTAACCCTGCAATGAGCGCCCAGTAGGCAGGAGGAAAGGTTCGCAATCAGCTTTAAAGCCTCACATTGTATGGCAAACAGCATTGCCTGGCTTACAATTTTATGCTCGTAATTTTTTGACGGGCAATTCGCTAGTTACATAATATTCCATAGGCAAGTCCCTGGGACTCATGACTTTAGATAACTCTTGCTGTGAAGAATGGTTAGTGGCCTTGGCAGTAGAAAAAATTATATGTCTTTTATCATTTTAGGTTATTTTCACTAAGATTATCTATGAAGTGTTTCGAAAGTTTGTGGCAAATCAAGGTATCTAGCATCACATTAATAATTCAATTAAATACTTTTATCTTGCAACTATTATAACAATACAATTCACATGGCAAATATTTAGAATACATACTGGTTAATGGAGAACATAGCTTAGTAAAAAGTTAGAAGACTGTGATGCGGGGGCAGAATTACCAGTGGTGCAGGTGGTGCAGTGCACAAGGGCCCACTGGGGGGGACCGGTGCTGTGAATAAAAAAAAAATTGCTACATTTTTTTTCTGGAGTGTAGGCCCCCCACCGGGCCTCCCACACTGGCCCAACCCACCAAGGCCCCACTGGGACCACCTGGAAAAAAGAGCATTGCTATTGAAGCTCCAACAGGTGGCAGTGAGGAGCAGTTCAGCCCGCTAGGGACGTGTATCAGGGTGCCACGTGCTAGCCCAGGGAGGCAGAAGGAGCTTAGGGAGGTTAATGCGTGGCTAAAAAAGTGGTGCAGTGCAGAGCGTTTTGGCTTTTTATAGCACTGGGCTGACTTCTCACTTGGGTACAATCTCTATAGCAGGGATGGATTGCACCTTAGTGATGAGGGAGCTTTTGTGCTAGGGGATAGGATGGTAGAATGGCTGGGGGAGTTTTTAAACTTGTAGGTGGGGGGGAGGGACTATATAGAAGTATTGGGGTCAATAGGGTAGCGAGGGAAAGGGATGAATTAGTTACCCATGGGGGAGGAGAAGGGGGAGGGTTACAATAGACAGTAGGGAGTTATTAATAGGGGCCTCAAATACAGTGGCAAGCACTTCACAACGGCAGAGCCATAGCAACATAAAGTGTATGCTTGCTAACGCAAGAAGTTTGCCTGGGAAAATGGACGAGCTAGAAATATTAGCAGTACAAGAAAGATGGGGCTTAATAGGCATTACTGAAACATGGTGGGATGAATCTCATGACTGGACTGTTAATCTGGATGGTAATAACCTACTTAGGAAAGATTGGGGAAATGGTAAAAGAGGAGGAGGGATCTGTCTTTATGTTAAGCCTGAATTTAAGCCTATAGTCAGAGAAGATATTTATGCAGGCACTAATGGCATCATTGAATCTTTGTGGGTTGAGCTTAATAGTGGAGGAGCTAATTCTAAACGCATATTGGTGGGAGTATGCTATAAACCCCCAAATATAGCTAAAAGTGAGGAAATACAATTATTGTTACAGATTGGAAATGCAGCTAAGCATGGGCAAGTTCTAATAATGGGAGACTTTAATTACCCTGAAATAAACTGGATAAATGACACCAGCAGCTCAGCTAAGGGGAGCAGGTTCTTGAGTACACTCGGGGATCATTATCTGGCCCAGGTAATACAAGAGCCTACTAGAAATGGGGCCATCTTGGATTTAGTCATCACAAGTAATATTGATATAATATCAAATGTTAAAATAGGGGAACCCTTGGGGAACAGTGATCACAACACAGTATCATTTGAGATTGAATACAAAAAACAGAGTTGTAAGGGGCCAACAAAAACTCTAAATTTTAAAAGAGCTAACTTTAATGGGCTACGGGAAGCAATACTACATGTAGACTGGAACAAAGAACTTACAGGGAAAAATAATGAAAATAAATGGACAACATTCAAATCCTTACTAAATAAACATACTCATCAGCATGTACCATGTGGAAATAAAATGAATAGGAGTAAATCATATCCCATGTTGCTTAACAATGACTTAAAGATCATGATGAGGAAAAAGAAACATGTATTTAAATTATACAAGAAGGAGGGAACCGAGGCAGCTTTATGTGACTATAAGGAAATCAACAAGGCTTGCAAAAGGGCTATTAGACTGGCTAAAATTGAAAATGAGAAGTCAGTTGCAATGGAAAGTAAGACTAACCCTAAAATATTTTTTTAAAATATTAATGGGAAGAAGGCCAGGAAGGAAGCTATAGGAACATTACAATGTGACACAGGCCATCTGATAATTAGTGACCAGGAAAAGGCAGATGAGCTAAATAGGTTCTTTTCGTCTGTATACACAAGGGAGGTACCAGTGGTTGGGACACCACAACATAATAGGGCTACACAACCATCACTAAATAATTGGTTAACGCAGGAAGAAATCCAAAAGTGATTGGAGAAAATAAATGTTAATAAAGCCCCAGGTCCTGATGGAATACATCCAAGGGTAATGAGAGAGCTGATTTCTGAAATAGCCAGACCATTATATCTAATCTTTAAAGACTCACTCACTACAGGGTCACTACCGGATGACTGGAGAAAAGCAGAGGTGATACCTATATTTAAGAAGGGATCTAGAGCAAATCCGGGGAATTATAGACCAGTGAGCTTCACATCTGTAGTTGGGAAGCTTTTAGAAGGGTTAATAAGGGACAGGATACAAGAATATGTCTATTTGAACAAGATCGTAGGTAGCAGTCAACACGGATTTATGAAGGATAGGTCATGTCAGACCAATCTAATTAGTTTTTATGAGGAGGTTAGAAGGAACTTGGATCAGGGCTACTCAGTGGATGTAGTCTTTTTAGATGTTTCAAAGGCATTTGATACAGTGCCACATGGAAGACTAGTGAGCAAACTAAGGGATACAGGAATTGCAGTAAATATCTGCTCATGGATCGAGAGCTGGCTAAAAGACAGGAAGCAAAGGGTTGTTGTGAATAAGTGGGGTTCCTCAAGGTTCAGTATTAGGTCCTCTCCTTTTTAGCATATTTTTTAATGATATAGAATTAGGACTCAAAAGTAGTGTCTCCATTTTTGCTGATGACACTAAGTTGTGCAAGGTAAATAAAATCAGATAATGATGTACTTTCCCTACAAAGGGATTTGCATAAATTAGAGAAATGGGCAGCTAAATGGCAGATGAGATTTAATACAAATAAATGTAAGGTTATGCATTTGGGAAGGAAAAATATCCATGCAATATATAATCTTAATGGAGCAAATCTTGGTGTATCAGATATTGAAAGGGATTTGGGAGTGCTTGTAGACAACCACCTAGGTAACAGCGCTCAAACCCAAGCAGCAGCTGCAAAGGCAAGTAAAATATTAGCATGTATTAGGAAGGGTATAGATGCAAGGGAAGCAAATATAATTCTGCCACTATAGAAATCCCTAGTACGCCCTCATTTGGAATATGGAGTACAATTTTGGGCACAACTTTTTAGACATTTTAGAGCTGGAAAAAGTACAGAGCAGGGCTACAAAACTAATAAGGGGAATGGAGGGGCTAAGTTATGAAGAAAGACTAACCAAACTAAACTTATTTTCGCTAGAAAAAAGGCGTCTACGAGGGGATATGATTACCTTATTTAAATACATCCAGGGTCAATATAAGGCTTTGTCAAGAGTACTTTTTGTAGCAAGAGATTTTCAACTGACAAGAGTACATTCCCTGAGGTTAGAGGAAAAAAGATTACACCTTAAAGAAAGAAAAGAGTTCTTCACAGTTAGGGTGGTTAAACTGTGGAATTCTCTACCAAAGGAGGTGGTAACAGCGAATTCGATAGACAACTTCAAAAAGGGGTTAGATAAATTTTTGAATAAAGAGGGCAATCAAGGCGATCCTAGATAACTAGCGAAGGAATATTGATCCAGGGAGAAATTTGATCGACAGTTTCTGGGGTCAGGAAGGAATTTTGCTTTTTTCCCCCCTTATGAGACAATTGGCAAAGTTTCAATGGTTTTTTTTTTCTGTTTGCCTTCCTCTGGATCAATAAACAATTAATAATAAATAGTGCACATTAAAAAGATCAATAGAGATCTAAAAAGGTTGAACTTGAGGGACTAACTCTTTATTCATCCTCCAATACTATACTATTAGTACTTATTTAATCAACAAATTAATTAATAACTAATCTGCATATTGCAGCTCAGAGGAGATCTTAAAAGGTTGAACTTGATGGACTGAAAGTCTTTTTTCAACCTTAATTACTATGTAACTATGTAACTATGTAACTAAGAATGCAAGCGAGCAAGGGCTGTAAAGTGGCAGCATAGTGCAGGGGGATGGGTACTGTGAGGGAGGAACAAAGGAGATATGGATGGGTGCTATGTGAGGTGGATGCTAAGAGGGGTGGGTGCTGGGTGATGTTTATATAAGTGTATATATTTGTACATGTGTATATATACACATACAGTGCCATGCAAAAGTATTCACCCCCCTTGACTTGTTACCTATTTTGTAACATTACAGCCTTAAGTTCAATGTTTTGTTAATCTGACTTTTATGTGATGGATCAGAACACAATAGTCTAAGTTGGTGAAGTGAAATGAGAAAAATATATACATAAAACTATTTTTTAGAAATAGAAAACAGAAAATTGGCATGTGCATATGTATTCACCCCCTTTGTTATGAAGCCCATAAAAAGCTCTGGTGCAACCAATTACCTTCAGAAGTCACATAATTAGTGAAATGATGTCCACCTGTGTGAAATCTAAGTGTTACCCTGTCATTTCATATACACACCTTTATTGTAAGGCCCCAGAGGCTGCAACACCTAAGCAAGAGGCACCACTAATCAAACACTGCCATGAAGACCAGGAAACTCTCCAAACAAGTAAGGGACAATGTTCTTGAGAAATACAAGTCAGGGTTAGGTTATAAAAAAATATCCAAATCATTGATGATCTTCAGGAGCACCATCAAATCTATCATAACCAAATGGAAAGAACATGGCACAACAGCAAACTTGCCAAAAGACGGCCATCCACCAAAACTCACAGACCGGGCAAGGAGGGCATTAATCAGAGAGGCAGCACAGAGACCTAAGGTAACCCTGGAGGAGCAGCAGAGTTTCACAGCAGAGACTGGAGTATCTGTATGACGACAATAAGCCTTACGCTCCATAGAGTTGGGCTTTATGGCGGAGTGGAAGAAAGCCATTACTTTCAGCAAAAAACTAAATGGCACGTTTTGAGTTTGTGAAAAGGCATGTGGGAGACTCCCAACATGTAAGGAGGAAGGTGCTCTGGTCTGATGAGACTAAAATTTAGCTTTTCGTCCATCAAAGAAAACGCTATGTCTGGCGCAAACCCAACACATCACATGACCCTAAGAACACCATCCCCATATTGAAACATGGTGGTGGCAGCATCATGCTGTGGGGATGTTTTTCAGCAGCCGGGACTGGGTCAAAGTTGAGGGAAAGATGGATGGTGCTAAATACAGGGATATTCTTGAGCAAAACTTGTACCACTCTGTACGTGATTTGAGGCTAGGACGAAGGTTCACCTTCCAGCAGGACAATGACCCCAAACACACTGCTAAAGCAACACTTGAGTGGTTTAAGGGGAAACATGTAAATGTGTTGGAATGGCCTAGTCAAAGCCCAGACCTCAATCCAATAGAAAATCTGTGGTCAGACTTAAAGATTGCTGTTCACAAGTGCAAACCATCCAAATTGAAGGAGCTGGAGCAGTTTTGCAAGGAGGAATGGGCAAATATGCCAGTGGTAAGATGTGGCAAGCTCAAAGAGAATTATCCAAAGTGACTTGGAGCTGTGATTGTCTCAAATGGTGGCTCTACAAAGTATTGACTTTAGGGGTGTGAATAGTTATGCACATTGACTTTTTTCTGTTATTTTGTCCTATTTGTTGTTTGCTTCACAATAAAAAAAACAAAAAATCTTCAAAGTTGTGGGTAGGTTCTGTAAATTAAATGATGCAAATCCCTGTTAATTCCTGGTTGTGGGGCAACAAAACACGAAAATGCCAAGGAGGGAGAATACTTTTGCAAGGCACTGTATATACACACACACATATATCCGTAGAGGATGTCGTAGGAAAGTGGATGGTGAGTGCACTGGAGCTGTGCTGCAGGCAGGGGAGCTTCGCACAGGCAGGAGCGCTGAGTGATTTGGTCCCGGGCCGGGCCCTTCACAAAACGTTTTTTACATCCCCCCGAGGGGGCCCAACCTTTTTTTTTTTGTACCTAGCTCCCCCACTGCAGTGATGCTATAAAACCAAGCATTGCAACCCTTATCATTTTCTACAATGCTTAGCCAGTTCTTATTGTTGTAGTACTCTATATAAATATTAACTTAGACATTAATACCAAATAAAAGGCAATATAGCCATCCAGTATGTCCATTATATCTACTTAATCATCAATTCTAGAAGTTTAGTACTTTTTAAATAATAGTACAAACCTGCACCAGTAATTTTCTAAACTAACACATTCTTGATTTTGATTTACTCCATTGCCACTAGTTACTGATTTGCCTCTGAGGCACTGGTTTCATTGTCTTCAGTGCAAGTCACCAGTACAAAACAAAACTAGGCATGGTAACCACCATTGTTAGAAACATAAAAGAACATTGACTTAACTTAAATTAGATATTATGTTGAAAACAACCTACATAAGTCAATGCTTTCTGCGTAGCCATACAGATAATTACAAGCAATTAGTACCAAACTTTTGTTATATATTACTTGAGATGAAAATCTCATACGATCAGTGATTTCCTTTTTAATATGGGAATGCATTTATTATATTCTCTATTCCTACACTGTAAATATTTTTTATAACAGGCATGCTGCAGATGTTTGTTTGAGTTTTTTATCTGTATGTTGAAAGGGTTAACCATAAAGCAATCTATCCCAGCCACCAGTAATTGCAATTATAGTGAAAAAAAACTTTAAACAGTCATCTGCACATCAAAATCTATAATACAGTACAACCACCATCAATTTAGTCACAAATAAAAACCTTTCCAATTAAATTCTATAAAACAACTCTTCAGGAAAATGAATTTCTTAAAGGGACACCTAATCCAGTACAATTTGGAGCACATCACTGTAAAGATCTCCTAAAAGCATGTTAAAATACTTTAGAATCTTTGAAATACATGCATTTTTCACAGAGAAATTAATAAATGAAATCTCTGTTTACATGTGTCACTAGCCCCCAGACAAACCCACAGCAACAGCTCTGTGCAGTAAGCAAAAGAAAAAAAGAGTTAACCTTTCACAACTTCATCTGTGCAGAGAAAGGAATGCTGGAATCAGCTAAATAGAACAGTTGTGGTTAACATCTCATGCTGCATTTCTGAGTTCATGGAAAAACTATAAATCTTTGTGCTCACTGTGCCTTCATTGCACAATGTCGGCATATGTTATTAATCATAGAATTGTCAGTAGACAGTGTGTTTGTATACATACCTAATACTTTAGTTTTGTTAGGTGTTATTAGTGTAATTTTTTTTTTTTACATTTAACATAAATGTTGTGCTCATTTACACCAGGAAGTGCACTTACAATGAGGCAGATGGCCCTTTAAGAGCATAGAGACAGAAATTAATAAAGAATATGGTAATAAATATTTTTTTTATAGTATACTGTATGTTAAGAATTATAAATTGATATAGTAGCATATGTGCATTGTTATTATAATAAAAAATTGACAAAAATACAGAAATTCCTATACGTTATTTAAAGTTCATAGTGTGTGGAATAGATGGATTTCCACGTTATAAAAACGGTCATGTGCTCAGCTGGTCATCCCTTAAATCTTAAAATCTATTCCTTTGTCTCGCTTTGTGTGCTGTTAGCTTTGTGTATAACAACATTTCTTCTGAATGCATTTTAGTAATAGCTGTTGGACAATCTCAAGTCATTCCTAGAATGGCCTCAATAACTCTTCATTTTATAAACAACTATGTTTAGTCCCAGGCATCTCCTTTTACCATTTCTAAAATCCCTTGCTTAGAGAAAACAGACAGTTTGGCATGGCTTAAGGGACAACTGTAGTTATATATTTAAAAAATACCCTTCTGAAGAATAACACTTGAAGATAGGGATTTTTTTTTTTTTTTAGAGTTTACAAAACCATTGCCTCTAAATTACAACCTGCTTTGTTATAAGCACTGGGCTCACAACAGGGTAGGGACCCTATGATATTGGCAGGGAATGTATTAGGGGTGAGAGACAAATAATTATTTTTTAAAGAAAGGTGATCTGGTCACTCTATATGTCATTTTACAACGTGTATTTGGGGTTTTTATTTTATAAGCAACTACCCTGTACAGAAAAGCTCCACCAAGTCCTCCATTAAATAGCACCATCTCTTTCACATAGGATTAAACTATTTCTTATTAATTATCATTAAAAATCGTGAAAATCCAACTGCTCCAAATGTACACTACAAATTTGCACTTACCTTGCTTTTTACTATCCACGATGCTGATATGCAGCATCACGTATTTCAGCCTTGTGTGAGCAGTATAGTTTATATTTATATAAAATAATATAACCAATATTGATCCATTAATATACGCTGCTAGAAGTTATACTTAGCAGATAATGTTGGATATTGATAGGCCAATATTAGGTTTATTATTTTATTTAAATATAAAATATACTGCTATGTACAAGGGTTGAAACCAGCTTCATATCATGATTGCAGATAGTAAAATATTTAAGACCCCTTTGGGGCCTCTAGGTGTGACCATGCAGGTTCTTATGGACCCCCATGGTAAACTAATCAATAACAATGGCGGTCATTATGAACCCCCATGGCACATTACACTAACTCCTATATCACTGGGGTATGTAAACCTGGCGCCCTACCATGGATGTCCCTATGGATTACCATAGAACTCTACTTAGTACCAAAGGGGTCCTTATGGACCT
Source organism: Discoglossus pictus (assembly GCA_027410445.1). NCBI lineage: Eukaryota > Metazoa > Chordata > Amphibia > Anura > Alytidae > Discoglossus > Discoglossus pictus. Next base: position 78,070,976 of record CM050165.1, read on the forward strand.
CCATGTACCCTATCCTCCTCCACAATAGTCCCTAACACAACCCCCCTTAAATAAATGAAATAATAAAATTAAAGAATTACAAAAAATTAAAAAATCACGTAAAAATAAAAAATAATTAAAAATAAAAAAAAATAACAGAAAAAAATAAGCCTGTGTGTGTGTGTGGGAGGGGGGGCGGGTATAGTTACCCATCCTTTGACGACCCTTCAGAGATGATCTGTGATGCCCTGGTCTTCATTCTTCAGCCCTCAATAAAGCAGATACCTTAATGTTGCTAGAAGACACCAGTCCTCTTCTTTGTGCATTTAAGACCCTTGAACCTCATCTTTGGCCCACATTGCTCTGCTCTAAATGTAACTAACTAAGCTCCTCCTCCAAAGAGCTCACTGGCTAATGGCTTTCTGACCATATCCTTACCTTATATACTATTATTATGGCTTCTGATTGGCTCAAATATGCGTCCATCATTTTTCAATCAATCATAACCCAGTATTTTAATTGCTCAGCCCCATTTCTGATTGGTTAAAAATCTAACCAATCATAATTCATGGATTGAAATATGTATATTCTGATTGGTTAGCTTTTAGACAATCAGAAGGCTCTATTTCCCCCGATTCTGATTGGTTAAAAAGACAATCAATCGAAATAGGGCTTCATTGTAATGTAAACCTTCTGTGATTCCCTATTGAAACAGTATCAATCATAAGCGAAGAGCAATAGTAGATTGAGGCTCATCTCGTGTCCTCCAAAGGTGAGAAGGGCTGTTTTTCACCCTAGGAAATAGTGCATAGTAAATCAAGATATGGTTTGAGATGCATTTGAGATGCTTAGTAAATTACTCCCAGGATCACATTAAGGGTTATAGAAGGTTCCCTGTTTTAAAAAAATTATAATAATAAAATTACTAATTGTTTGTTTGCATATCTAAGCATCATTTTATTAACAAATCACAGAGTGTCTATCAGCAGCATTTCAACAACATGCTACTAAGAGGCACTCCGTGATTGACTAGTACATCTAGTACCAATAGAAACACTATGTGCATGAGCTACTGGGAGCAGACCTTTCCAGTGAGTAAAAACCTGAGTTTTTAAGCACTTATTAATTAAATAATGTTTAGATATGTAAGTAAATATTTAGATTATAACGATATGTCCCTTTAAAATACTTGCATATGCAATAAGAAAAGGCTGGACTGCATCTTTAAAATGTATTGTTTATATAAAGGTATCCTACATATGCCCTCCTAGATTTTTATTTCTACGTCAGGTAGACTACTTTTTCAATTCACACCAGAAGTTTGGAAATCGTACTTGGCATGGATGATGATACATAGTGATGTTGACAGTTTGCCAGAACAGATGGTGATGGCATTCCATAGCTTACTAAATGCATGAATAGCATTACTATCCTAATATAAGATGAAAGTTTATCACACTTACAATTTCTCTGTAGTATTAACAAGTTTATTTTTAATAAGGCAATTCAACATCACTAATACAATCTGAAATGTTATCTTTTCTTCCTAGCCTTGTGTTTAATGTATTATTTTTAGAATATTTTAACAGAAAAATAATTTAATATATATATTTAATATATTTTCTTTGTTTCAGCAATCTACAATGAGTTTTAAATATATTTCCAGTAGTGATAATTTAATACCTTGAATATTATCTTGTAAATAAACATTAATATAAAATGTATTTTGGTGGCAGCAATGTTTAAGCACTGGCTACATAACATAATTTATTTTAGTACAATCTGTAAAATAGGATATCAAATAAAGATGCTTTATTTTTTCAAACTAAGCAATATCAGTATAAATAATAATGATTATGTAGGCTTACTCATCCCAGTTATGATCCTCTAATGATAAAAGGGTTATTTTATTACATACCTGTTACATTTGGTCATCTGTTTCAAATACTTTGCATATTATCAACATAAGATTTTAACCGCTCCAAATGCTTCTTGAGTTCTTTTTCTATTTGCCTCATCCTTTTAGCCCTTAAAGGACCACACGGTCTAATTCTGGGTAGTGTGTGGGAATAGGCCTTGTGTCTATTTCAATCTTATCCAATAATCTTTACAATGGCGCTCTGTTCCCTCCTTTCCCACCCCTCTTTTCATTTATGATTCAGATCTGAGGAAGTGATGATGTAACTTTAGGATGAAGCTTTATAACTTGTAGGATATATATCTGAGTTTAAAGATTTAAAATATCAATTTGAGCACAAGCTCAACACACTGGGGTGAGAACTGGAATTAAGGTAAAACGTTTTTATGTGAAGTTTATAAAATTAAAAAAGAGTGCAATAAGGATACATCTGACATGCACATTTACTACACATTTACTACAATTACTTGAAACTAAATACACAGATATTTGACATTAACAGTCATGTTTTTTACATTAAACACGTATTGTTACCCAGAGTAGAAGTTTTTTTAAAGATAGTTCTAAACACTTAGATTAAAGTAATTCTACAATGGCTTGAAGTAGCCTGAATAGGTAAAAATGTTGAGTAGGCTCTTTGGGAAGCTCATGACTGGCATTTAATGCTAACATTGAGAACAACATGCATCAAAATGAAAATACAATGGCTTATGTACCTACAGTATGTAAGCAACTTACCTTTATATACAGAGCCTGCCATGGAAGGGGGGCCACCATGGAAGGGGGGCCCTATTCTGGCAGGCAATTATATTAATGATGTTCTGTGGTGAAATGCCTGTCATTAGAGAAGGAGGGTGCACAGAATCCTATAATGTATACTTTTGTCACCTAAATATTTTTGATTATAATGTATCTCTACAAAGGGCTTCCTTCTAGAATCCTAGTAACAGTCTGTCTGTCACCTAAGTGTTAGATATTTTTTATGTATTTGTATTAGTGGTGCAAGGAATTAAATATATTAATTTTATTAGATAAGCTAATTAATATATTTAATTACTATATGTATGGTTGACATAAAGATTGGCTACGAATGATGGGAAAATGGGTGTGCATTGGGTTGGAGTGGTCTTGACTATTACATTTGCACTGGGCCCCAATATTTCTGATGATGACCCATTGGATACATATTTATGAAGACCTGACTATATATATATATTGTGCAAACTAAGGGATACAGAAATTGCAGTAAATATCTGTTCATGGATTGACAGCTGGCTAAAAGACAGGAAGGAAGCAAAGGGTTGTTGTAAATGGAACATATTCAGGGTTCCTCAGGGTTCAGTATTAGGTCCTCTCCTTTTTAACATGTTTATTAATGACTTAGAAGTGGGACTGGAAAGTAGTGTTTCCATTTTCACTGATGACATGAAGTTGTGCAAGGTAATTAAACAGCTAATGATGTACTTTCCCTCCAAAGGGATTTACATAAAATTGAGGAATGGGCATCTAAATGGCAGATGAGATTTAATATAAATAAATGTAAAGTTATGCATCTGGGAAGGAAAAATAGCCAAGCAATTTATAATCCTAATGGAGCAAATGTTGGGGTATCAGATTTTGAAAGGGATTTGGGAGTGCTTGTGGACAACCACCTAGGTAACAGTGTTCAAAGCCAAGCAGCAGCTTTTTGGGCACCACCTCATAAAAAAGACATTTTAGAGCTGGAAAAGGTACAGAGGAGGGCAACAAAACTAATAAGGGGAATGGATGGGCTAAATTATGAAGAAAGACTAACCAAATCAAGCTTATTTTCTCTAGAAAAAAAGGCATCTAACAGGAGATATGATTACCCTATATACAGTAAATACATCCAGGGTCAGTATAAAGATTTGTCAAGGGAGCTTTTTGTGCCAAGAGGTTTTCAACTGACAAGAGGACATCCCTTGAGGTTAGAAGTAAAAAGATTCCACCTTAAAGAAAGAAAAGGGTTCTACACAGTTAATCTGTGGAATTCTCTACCAGAGGAGGTGGCGACAGCGGTTTCGATAGATAACGTTAAAAGGGGACTGGATTTATTTCTAATTAAAAAGGGAATTCAGGGTTATCCTGGATAATTAGAGTGATAATATTGATCCAGGGAGGAATCCAACCAACAGTATCTGAGGTCAGGAAGGAATTATATTTTTTTTGCCTTTGAGGCAATTGGCTAAGTTTCACTGTTTTTTTTTTCTGTTTGCCTTCCTCTTGATCAATAATTAATTACAAATAAATAAATAAAAAAAATAATTGTTGATTAATAATTAATTAACATTAATTAACAACTAATTAATTAATTACTAATCCACATATTGCAGATCAGAGGAGATCCTAAAAGGTTGAACTTGATGGACTGAAAGTCTTTTTTCAAACCTCAATTACTATGTAACTATGTAAACATTTAATCAATTCCACCTTTAATACTGTACTTAAAGGGACTCAATCAGGAATCATTGACAGACATTTCTATTGAGTCCCATTACTGGCCACCCCATATTAATAATAATAATATTAATAATAACAATATAAGATTAAAAATGTACTTACTATTTATCCTGTATCACTTTCAGCCTGTTTACAGACCCTCCACTACTGGTCACCTCAAATTGTTTTGTATAATACTATAATATTATAACGCACTATTAAAATTAAATTTATGTGCTGTGGGGGTCGATAGGGACCCCCATGTTCATGGTTAGAGGCCCTATAGGAGTACATATGTACCACCATGGGGTTAATGGACAAAACCACACCACAATACATGGAATGGGGGAAAGTGGGTCCAATGGCCCCTCGGGTATTGAGGGGGTAGTATCAAAGGGAAACCTGAGCTCATAGTGGGTAGTGGGTATTAAGGGGAATCCTTGGGGATACAAGGAAATATTGCACTATACTACATCTATGACAATAATTTCATACAATAACAAATATGGATATGAGAGAAAGCACATTTCACTTGCAAAATATTCACTAGTTAGTATAATTAGATTAGTCTGTCACGGTGGACCAATGATTAAAGGGCCACTGAAGATACCATATATGCTCTGCATGAAAGATGAATTCATGAATTCATGATCTATAGAAGTTGGGATATTTCAATGTGTTGCCTCTGCCCTGAATCATAATAAACCTTGCAGTTCATGGTGGTAAGAAATATTAATTTGAATCAGCTGCACCATGGGCAAGTGCAGAAGTGCAATGCACCAGGGCTCTCATCTGGTGGGGCCCTAGTGTAGTCTATTTATTTTCTATTTTATAAAAAAAAAAAAATCTCTGTAGTGTAGTTCCCTCCAGCCCAGCTTGACCCCTGGGGCCCCCTCAACCTCACCTGTGCAGATGCCTTTGTGCTTGCTCAGTCCCTTATGCCTGTGCACTTGTTCTTGACTTATTTCCACGCATGCTCAATTCTTGAGACTGTCTCTATCCAGTGTGGCAGGAAAATTCGCAAAGCGGTAGGAGGAGGAGAGGAAACAGGGGAGGGATCCTGGGAACAGGGCACAGAGTGAGAGAGAAATGACACACAGGGAATGAGGGCATATGTGGATAAGAATCTCTGTTCCAGGTTGGTCATAAATAGATTGCGGTATGGTTGTGCCATTTTGGTGTCCCATTTCAGTCCCCATTATTAGTAGGTAAACATGTTTGTTGAAGGTAAAGTAATTGTAGGTCAGTATATAGTCAGGTGGTTGGCAATAATATCAGGGTTTTGGTTCAGGTTCTGAGTGAAACTTAAGGCATGCTTTGTGCCATCTGTAAAGAGATTCAACATCCATGGCAACAAGTAGTGTATTAGGAGGTGAGTTTTTTTAAAAGTCAATGATGTCTTGTATATAGCTACTAACTAATGGTCTAAGGATGTTTTCAACAAAGCCAGATATCTGTTCAGTCAGTGTATCCATACTTGCAACTACTGGTCCCTGTGTTGACTGGTTAGTGGATATTTGGCAGCAGGTATAAAGTTGAAGTATAGTTGGGTATGAGCTGCTCCAAATCTTGCTGCACATTCTTAGGGAACATTTGATAAGTTTGCTGAGCTGAATAGTATACTCCTCATTCATTTTTTTGTAATAGGTACTGTCTGTTAGTTGTCTGTTTCATTCTTGTATGTAGTCCTGAGTGTTCAAAATAAAATCTGCACTGTCTTTGTCTGCTGGTTTGATGGGGATGTTAGGGCCTCATTCAATTGCAAGCCCGTAGATTGCGTTGTACAGGCCGTATGTCTACGGGCTTGAAATTTGCAGCAATTACAGAGCAATTCAATTGAACAAGCCCGCAAGTTACGGGCCGAAAGCCTAAACTGTAAACCATGCAATCAAAAGTAGCATTTCAGAGTGTGAACATGCTCAAATAAGTAAGACCGTGGCACCCCATTTAGAAACATTTAGAAACAGCCAATATTAAATGAGACCGTCATCATTACGTCAGTAAAACATGGAGGTTACACATCAATCAGTTAGGGGTCCGATATGCGATCAGACTTGCAATCCTGCAATATACAAAATATTAAAAATTAATGAAGGAAATGTTCTAGTCCATGTGGGTGGCTTGATTTGTATTAACTCCTTAATTCCTAAGATTGATATAACACGGAAAGGACACATCAAAAAATAATTTCCATCACTTTCCCTGTCTTTTAAAGTGCAGTATTGATGTTTAATTTGCATTTCCAGTGCTATGGACAGGGGTTAAACCCCCTTGCGAGTCCTATCTGGTGCCTGAGGGATTTTCTTCTACGCTTGACATTTACAGGTGTGAAAATATTTGCGGGCTTGAGGAATTGTAGCAATTACATAACTCTTGCAGACTTGAAAGATCAAAAGCTGAGATGGGTTGTAAGTTACAATCTTGACAACCGCAGGCATTTTCAGCCTATAACCCGTAGATCGTTTGCAGCTCGCAAAAAGACATCAAATGAATAGCAAACTAGTTTACGGGCTCCATTACGGGCTCCTGTAAACAACAATAGCTCAATTGAGTTTCCTTTTAAGGCCTTTATGGCAGTCCTTGTACAATGAAAAATTGTATCTTTTTTGTTCTACAACTATGCAATTTATTTTGCATCTATTTTCTCATAAAATAGAATTTATCCTTGATCCAGACTACCCAAACCCTACATAGAAAACAAAATAGAGTGACTATATTACTTATATGTGAGCGTTTAAAAAAAATCTCAAAAACCCAATGAAAAATATTTGATAAATGACTAATCATTAATAGAAGACCTTAAAACTATTTTCTATTTACTGGTCATATGTTTTTTAGTTACTGACAAAATTTGTCCAAAAGTTTATTTTGAGAAAAAAATTCCAAAATATGAATAACTAGCACTTTATGAAAACATATTAAACATTTTGAGATTCTCACAATTGTGTATCACAAATATTACTGATTCTGTACTTTTTCATATTAAAGCATCTTATTTGTAAGCACCTTCTTTTTATATTGTATGTCTAATAATATTCTTAATAAATATTTTTTTCAGGGAGTCTCAAGTAAATATCAGCATACAGTGTGCTATTCTAGTGCATGTTGTTCAATGTTCCTGTATATTTTCTTTAGTAGGCAATAAAACTAAGTCTCAGTAATGTACATATGCATGTATAAAATCCAGGCACAGCTGAAAAAAATATTTACAGAAAAAAAACCAGTTTGGGTTTTACTATATTAGTTTCCTTTTTTTATTTTGTTTTACAAGACACAGAAGCCTCCTATGGACACATTTGATAACTTACATATTTATAGGAAACATTACCAAATATGTCCAACATGCAGGCAAACAGTTAAGATTTTTATAGGCCTTCATCAGAAATGCAGTTTGACCTTTATAGCTCAAGTACAGAGAGCCAGAGTGTTTTCTGGCTAGAATATGCAGAAAACTGGATGTCTACACATAAAGTTATAAAATAGACATGCTTTGCTGTACTTGTAATAAATAGTAACTCTGCTGTTGAGAAATACAGAGAGACTTTTGGCCAGCTTTAGACTTGTTCTTAAAAACACTTGACATTTTTATGAGCAGAGACTGTATAGGGAATCCAGCTAAGAGACTAGCCTCACATTAAACAGGAAATAGTGTCATTTTTTCTTACTGAAGGAAGCATAAGAAGTGGAATAAATTTACAACTCAAAATTATATTTACCGTATTTCTTTTTAAACTATAAAGAAAATAGCACAGCACACACGCAAGCACAAAGCAAACAGTATATTTTTTCATATACGAACATTTTTTGAGTGCCAAATTCAAGGGAGGCCAAAGGACAGGTAGTGAATATTTACTTTTCCCCCTTCTGACAAGGTGTTTACAAGTGTAAAATGCCTGGAGATTATAGTGGTTTAGTTAATTTAAAAGAAAGATGATTAAATATCATAGAGTATGTTAACCTTTCTTATTGACCGTGCCTTTCAGATCTGTGGTATTTAAAATATTGGTCAGACAATGTGTTTTTTTCCCAAGTGCGGCTTTTGAAAGGAATGCTTTGCATGCCCAAATGCAACTCTGGACTAAAGGTGATTTGTCTCTAGTATTCCGATTATGCACAGCTTAATTATCTACTGACTAATTGCACTTGCCTTCTTGAATGTCTCCAGGTAATAGGAGTATTGCTTTCTCTTTGTTCGTTGGACCGTGAAAGCAAGTAGCTCAATAGCTCATCCTTTCTGGTACCTTTCAAACAAAGAGCCCTTTCTAAGGAGAAACCCTGAACAAAATCAATGGTGAAATAAAAGGTATACAATACACAGTGTCCTTGGGCCTAATCCAAATACTCTAAGCACAGTGCATCCTCCCAGAGGATTTCCTTATCCTACAAAAATCATGTTGACTTTAACATTGTTATCTTTGTCATAAAATCTGAATATAAAAGGATTTTTAGGAATGCAAGATAAATCTGCCAGGTATATCAATTCTCAGGTCTTCACTTCTTAGATCATCACGGAATTGGTCCAAAAAAATGCTGATCTGCTCTGAAAGAGACAAACTTCAAAGTTTTTCTGTATACTTTGATTACAATAATTTTTCACATTTTTGGCAGCACAATTTCCATTAACTTTGTACACACAAGTAAGACAAGTTCTAATACCTCTGCCAGAAGTAGAAAGTGGAAAAAATAATGGAATTTCAAAATAATTAATTTTATTATACTGACATAATTTTTGTTCATTTGAAAACATTTTATGTTTTCAAAAGCTGTCTCTTAATTATTATTTAAACATGAATATTTGACTTGGCCAATATGTAAAGACAATCAACCTTAGCTCATGTTGTAAATTGTTCTGAAAAGTCTATGTATAATAATTTAACAATTTGTGCTAATTTATTATTCTGAATGAACACAATGGCATTTTACATTCCAATGGAAATATGTTGTATTATTTTGTATCCTTCAGTTAAATTACCCAATTCTATGCCAAGAATATTTGTCAAATACTCCTTCCTTCTCTCTCTCTTCCATTCTTCCTCCTCTGTCTTCCTTCCTCTTCCATGCAAAACTGGACTAATAGGTGGGTATTAATGTATGATGTATATTTCCTTATTGTCAGATAGAGACAGCAGAAAGATTAGGGAATAGAGTTAAACACGTAGTAAAGAGGGAGGGAAGAACAAAGCATAAAAGAAGAGACTGGGTGTTCAAGAAAAAAGACAGAGTACAGAGGAGAAGAGAGAGGGAATACAACATGACAAATGAGGTGGAAAAACTCTACAGTACTTTGCAAAGTTCCAAGTGGCTTGGAGTTTCTGCAACAAAAACCTATATAAAACCTAATATATAAACTACCAAAACACTATAATGCCATGCTTCTGCTCAAAAGGTGCCTTTGTGTTAAAACTGAATCAAACTGTGATATTCTGATACTATGTTAAATTTGTCATCATGATAAAACTGTTTATAGTTGTGGACAAAAATGAAACTCTTTTAATGTGTGGTATTTGTCTCATTTTTGACAATCCAACTTGTTTTTTGTAACTACAACAATAACCCTGTCTAAGTGATTTAATGCCTATGGAGACAATGCTTACCTGGGCAAAGGAAGTGAATTGTGTGCCACAACTTATTTTGTATCACCAAATTGCTCTGCTTGAAGGGGGTCTTCTTTAATGTACCCAAGGTAATGATGAAGACGGAACTGTAGATGCAACCTTCAGCAATAAAATATTGTTAAATATGCATAGATGAGCAGTTCTGCAACTTACTCTAAGTAATGCAGTGGATACAAATGCAAAACTGTAGATGTATTGATGTAGCTTCGATCCCTGATCCACTAACAACTTCTTCTACTTTGAAGAAACATATAGCCTACTTTATAAAGGTGAGCAATGGGCTACATCTTACCATTTCTCTGTCTCTATATCTCTTATTTCCCTATTTGAGTCTTGAGACCTGTTTCAAAGAAATCGTCTTGTGGAAATAAGCCCCCCCCCCCGAGCTGATATGTAACAGATTTAACCCTACAATTAATAAACAAGATAAATCACATTTTAGTATAGTTTATTATTGTATTGTATTGATCCAGGTAGAAGTCCCGTCGCCGGTGTCTGGAATCAGGAGGGAATTGATTTTTTTTTTATACAACTAATGAATTTATAGTTAATCCGCATATTGCAGATCAGAGGAGATCTTAAAAGGTTGAACTTGATGGACTGAAAGTCTTTTTTCAACCTTAAATACTATGGGCCTCATTCTATTAGCGGCCGCAGCCGTTGCGGGGCCGCAAGGCCCGGCCGCAAGCTTTCCGGCTATTCTATTCCCCTCAGGCCGGGGTTTCCGGCAGGCTTGCGGACGGCGCCTTGCTATCCCTTGCGGCCGCTCGCGCCGGAGGAAAGCCTTTGATCTAAAACGGCCGCAAGAGTTTCGGCCGCAAGAAAAGCCCGGTTGCTATTCTATTGCTCCGGGAACCCTCTCTACAAGGCTAAAAGCGAACCGCAGCTTACTTGCAGGAAAAAGGTCCCGCTAGCACCAATTAAGCACATAATATAGCCAAAATAAAGCCATCCTGCACTCTGAGGAGACTAAAAAGTGATTGTAGGTGTTAGCAAAAATAGCACAACATTCCCCTACACTCAAATCCGTAAAAAAATATTTTTTAATTTATGTCAAAAATCCATGGAAAAAGTCCAGAGTGCTTGGAGCACCTCAGACCCGCCCACGCTGCGGCCAGAAAATAAACAGTTAATGTAAACTCGGATTTGGGCTGATGTGCAAACTTGAGAGGGGGTTGCTATTAATCCTCATGTCCCCCAATATGATCCCTAGCATTTCCAGAGCTGTATAGTACCGTCTTGAATTTATTTTTGCGTTTTAAGTTTTCTGAGCTTACGGCCGGTTGCAAGATATACGGCCGGCCGTAAGGGGAGATCCTTGCGGGGCTGTATAATTGAATTCCAAGATAACGGAACCCCCGCAAGGAATCGCAGCTTTGCGGACGATTTACGGCCGATAATAGAATGAGGCCCTATGTAACTATGTAACTATGTATGGGCTATCATATTATCACCTTGCATGAAATAGGGAGCAAATATCAATAGATTAATAATAGAAACTTTTCAATGAGCAGTAGATATTTACCATAGCCATTAAATGTAGAATGATTGGTTTTAATATGGGGGAGTAACAAAGTCTGGAGTCCATGTGGACTACTACTATTCCCTGCCCTCTCAAAAAATGAACTCTTACTTATTCCCTCCCTTGAAACATACAGATTGTACTCCTATACTAAAATTAATCTTAGTCCTTTATAAAGTATGTTTGCTATAATTTGATTTGAATATTTAACATTTTAATATTTAATAGTTTATACATGGTTCATTAGTCATCCTAATCATATATATGTAAGTGTTCATATTTAAGACAAAGACAATAAAAAAGATTTGAAAGAATTTGGGGCAGAAGTACTAAAAATCTATGTAGTGGCGTGTAATAAGGTCACCAGTTTGCTGTAACAGTAACAGTGGCGAAGCTAGTGATTGTAGTGCCCCCGGTGCAAAATAAATTCTCTGTACAAAGTATACAAGGTAGGTGTGTGTGTAGGGTCCATAAAATCCAACAATATTTCTAGGTGATCAGAACACTCCTAGGGTGAACATATCACTTTCCTATAAAAATAAATATCTGTTCCTCTCCCCTATTAAATTAAAAGTCCTCCTTTAATCAAGTCCACTGCCAGTTTCAGAGCTACCCTAAAATGTTGTGGTTCACCTGCTGCATCGGCAGTATCACCACCAAAGATGTCATCATTAATATAACATCTCTAGAACTGATGTTTAAGGGCAAGTTTGTGAAAATCGAACCAGATCAACCCGGACAGTTTTCTACATTACTAAAAATGAAAGACTGGATAGCAGTCTAACTGAGCTTGCAAGTTTAAAGATGTTTCAGATCATGTTTTGTTGAATCTAGGGAAAACGATTTTTAACTGTCCAACAGAACTTTATGATCATTTTAAAAGTTTATTTCGCAAAATGTTCTTATTTATGTGCTGAAAGGTTTGGACACATGTGTTTTTTATAGGCTATTTAACTCTTGTTGCCAAACCATTAAGTAAGCTACTTTCTAATATTTCAAATTGTTAATGCAAAATGTTGCCTTCACCATTTTTGTTCCATAAATACATTTATTTGACCTATTTTATATTTCTCAATATGTTTGATGAATATGCTTTGGCACGTAAAACTATAGGTGTACCCAAATATTTACATACCTTCCATGAGTCATATATCCATTTATAGATTATTGTGAGATGTTCCCTAGTTGCTTTTGACAATGAGGCTCCATTACATTTGTCAATGTTTTATTCTTTGGCCTTTCAGAAAAACACACTACAGTTTTTTGGCTCTTACCTTTTTGTTAAAATTAAGTTTCTTTTTAACCTAAGGTTTCTCAACAAAAAGAGTTTCTTATTTTTGTGTCATCGTACACTGGTGGTGTATTCCTGCCTAAACCACCAAAGCCCAGGCCTAGCGACGCATGTTTCAAAGTGCCGCTTTTTGGATCAAGTTGCAGTTGTTGTGTATGGAATAGTATGTGCATATGCCTCTAAGTTTACCTGACACTTTCTTACATTTTGTATATAAATATAAAACCATACAAACTTATGCACTTTTTCAGTTTTACATGTGTATAACTTCCATAAGCTACAATACAGTATAAGGGGAAAAAAAGAGTCATAACTGAGATGTCGAGGAGGGATAATTTCTTCCTCATTATTAGTGTAAAATTAAGTTATTTTGACAATTTGAATATTTTTTTATTGTTTTAAGCTCAAAGACTTTTTTTGCCATCTGTTAATATTGTATTTGTCTTTCTACTTTAAGGCATTTCTAAGTTTGTCTACATAGCAACCTGCCCCCCCCCCCCCCCCCAATCAGCATGGAGCATTTGGGGAATCATTTTGACCTATTATTCACTAGCTGTGTCTTCCCCAGCCAATAGGAGAGCACTGATGTCAGCCAACAAGTCACTGCTGGGATATGACCCGTCCTCCTGCTTCCTGTGTCTGCAGTGTCTGCTCTTTGCTCTCTGATGTGTCTGTGTGTTAGAGAGGTACAGCTGTCACTAGAAAGAATGAGAGGTGAGTGTGTGTGTGAGACAGAGTGAGAGGTGAGCAAGTGGTGGGTGAGTGAGTGAGAGAGAAAAAAACAAACACCAGCAGCAGTAGTTGATGCAGAGAATGGACAACCTGCAGGGGTGGTAATCCATTGTGAATGTGCTGCACAGAGAGACTCATATAAAAATACATAGCACCTTCTACCATGGTGCCACACTACCTATCCCAGGCTGCCTTGCAGCACAAACAGGAACCCCAGAGATTGATACAAATGTTTCAACTGCCTGAAGTTCCCCCTGATTGGCCAAAATTAATTTTGAATGTAATGCCAATTTAGCGTGGGTTTCAAGGAGGTGTTTACTCTAATTTTCAACAGTCAGAAATTATAAGACATTTTGATAACTTCAAGGTATGTTTTTAAATGTTTATTTTGGTATTTTCTCATGCAAATTTTTTTTCATACACTGCTGATTCTCCTCTATCAGATGCACTCATAATCCAGGAAACTTAGATATACCTTTAACCCTATAGCACAATGGGATATTTTGACACATTACAAATAAAGGATAATAATAATAATAATAATAATAATAATAATATTTAATAATAATTAAATAATCTAAAAAAACATTTATATTAAAAACATGCTGAGGGACATCCTTTTGTTATAACCACAACTGTTCATTTATATCACATGTTGATATTATATTTTATTCATTTGTGAGTTGTAACTTTTGGCAATAATGTGAACTTGCTTTGTAATATATAAAAAAAAACATTAAAAATAAATTCCTTTTTTCAGCCTTTGCACACATAGCAATTGAATTTAGTATTGTTTTACATCTGTTATAACAACAAAATGCCTTTTTTAGCATATTTAAAAATGAAACTTTAATAGTCCTTAATAGTTCTAGATTAGTCTTTAAAATTCAGTCAGCCATTCCTAATTGAGTTTTTAATTTTCTATGTAGAATTGTGTAAGAAAAGAAATCTGGCTGTGGAACTAGCTGCAGATACATAAAATATGTCTTGACAACAGCTGCATAGATCTAACAGCGTGGGATGATCACATCCTATCGGCCACTACAAGGCAATAACTGAAACACATGCACATCACTAGCTTTATTAAATAACTATAATAGTTTGTGATCCCTAAAATTTCCTATCACAGGGCTTAAGAAAATGTCATATAAACTGTGAAAATGTTTCTTTTACATGTCAGTAAATTATATTTGCATGTTATATTTGTCTGTTTTTCTTAGCTTGAATCCTCTTGAGCCATCTAAATTCACTAAGCTTCAGAGGGCCTGCAAAGTTCTTTCCCGAACACTACATTTAGGAAATAACATTTTATGATATTTTGTTGCCAAGGAATATAATTAGGAATTTACAAAGCCACTGTAATGGCCAAGTTGATCTTTTGCATGAAAACTTACACTGAAATTGCTGATTTTAAGTAATCTTTATACTGCAGACCTTTCGGTCTTATAGACTACTTAGCACTGTAGCAGGTTGTACTAGCACCTTCCCGCAGCTGCTCCATTGTTGCAGAGTGTGCTCAAAAGTAAATTACATTCTGATTGTCCTGCACTGTGCCGCATTGAGGCAGCTGCAGGGAAATGTGATTCACGCTCAGTCACGGTTACATAGTATTACATAGTTACATAGTATTTGAGGTTGAATAAAGAATGTTAGTCCATCAAGTTCAACCTTTTTAGATCTCTTCTGATCCTTTTAATATGTGGAATATTTGTTAATAATTGTTAATTGATCCAGAGGAAGGCAAAGAGAAAAAAAAAAACCTGTAAACTTTGACAATTGTCTCATATGGGGAAAAAAATGCAAAATTCCTTCCTGACCCCAGAGACTGGCGATCGAATTTCTCCCTGGATCAATATTCCTTCGCTAGTTATCTAGGATAACCTTGAATGCCCTCTTTATTCAAAAATATATCTAACCCCTTTTGAAAATTATCTATCGAATTCGCTGTCACCACCTCCTTTGGTAGAGAATTCCACAGTTTAACCACCCTAACTGTGAAAAACCCTTTTCTTTCTTTAAGGTGAAATCTTTTTTCCTCTAGCCTCAAGGGATGTCCTTTTGTCAGTTGAAAACCTCTTGGCACAAAAAGCTCCCTTGACAAAGCCTTATATTGACCCTGGATGTATTTAAATAAGTTAATCACATCCCCTCTTAGACACCTTTTTTCTAGGGAAAATAAGTTTAGATTGGTTAGTCTTCATAACTTAGCCCCTCCATTCCCCTTATTAGTTTTGTTGTCCTTCTCTGTACTTTTCCCAGCTCTAAAATGTCCTTTTTATGAAGTGGTGCCCAAAATTGTACTCCATATTCCAAATGAGGGTGTGCTAGGGATGTGTATAGTGGCAGAATTATATTTGCTCCCCTTGCTTCTTTACCCCTCTTAATACATGCTAATATTTTACTTGCCTTTGCAGATGCTGCTTGGCATTGAGTACTGCTACCTAGGTATATAAAACATTACCTTTGCATTTTACATCAAAGAAATTATATGAACTACTGTTTTCATGACTGTATATCTCAATATATAACATTATTTGAAACATTTTCTTTGGGCAAAAAGGGTTTGCAAAATATGTTTTTACTTTGGTTTGAACCTGAAATGAAAATATTTTAGTTTATGTGTCGAAATGATTTGTGTCAGTATTTCATACATTGAGACTTAACTTGCTGCAATATTATTATTATTATTCTACAAGATATTTGTTTGAAATGATTTATATTAATTAGATAATGTGTTAATTAAACACCTAAATTAGACTACTGTATCTGGCTTTTGAGATGTCTGAAAGGTACAAAATGTAAAAATCAAAAAAGTGCCTACATACAATACATATACTTTGATATAAAAAGCAACTTCCTTTAAGACACTCAACTGATAATGATTTGCCGATTTATTGTTCCAGAAGCCCGTAAAGGAGCCTGCAAAAGTTACGGTTATTAAATTGGCCTCTTTTAGCTACCCACAAACGATCTGCAGGTTACAGGCTGAAAAACAACAGCAGTTGCCAAAATCTGAAGTCCGACCCATGTAAATCTTTGATCTTTCAATCCCATAGATGTTACAATCGCAAAGCGCTATTAAATTGCTACAAGTCCTCAAGTCTGCAACTGTTTTCACACCCGTACATGGCAAATGTAGCCAAAAATTCCTGTGCGTAGCACTGTAAAAGCAAATATAAACACAATACTGTATTTCGACTTACAGGTAAATCGATTTTATGGTTAATTTCCATGCTATATCGATCCCGGCAATCAATTTGTTAATACATATAATAGAACTCGCATGGAATAGTATATTATATTTGTTGATTTTTTCATATTGCATTATTTCTGAAAAGCGTGCCCGATCACAACTCGGACTTCAAAATCGTAAGTGATTGAAATTTAACCTCCATGTTTTAGTGACGTAATGATGATGGTCTCTTTTACTATTGGCTCCATCTAAACCTGTAACTATGGGTTTGAATAATTTATCATGTTCATGCCCGGAAATGCTACGTGCCCAAACATGGTTTACGGATTTGGATTTCCGGCCATGTCGTTACGACCTTTTGTAATTTAATTGCTCTGTAACTCCTGCAGCTTTCAAGCCTGCAGACTTACAATCTGTATGGCGGAATTTAATAGGGCCCCTGGTTTATCTTAAGGCCAATCTAACCCCAAGAGTACAATCAAACCTTGTTTCCCAGCTGGGGACAGATCACCCCAAAAGCATGTTTTATCTATATGTGTAAGAATGTAAGTTGTATATCCATATTTAGAACTTATCTGTTTCACAGAAGATTTTCATTTTTGAAAGAAGTTTAGCCTGCTTTGCACCTCATATGAATTTTAACATCTTATTTAAAAAAAAATAAACCACTTATAGGGATAGATTTCTTAAAATATTCTTGTCATGATAGGGAAGAAACTGTGATGTCTGGTTTTGCAGCACTGCAGCCTTATCAATATTTACTGAGCTAGGTTCCCCATTATTTCACAAACCTTTACCATTGAGATCTGTTGTATGTAAAACCCTACTTGAGACTCTTGACTGTAATCATCATCCAAAATCCCTTTTGGGTTCTAATCTATAAAAAAAAAAAAAAACTTGGAGCAAATGGTGAATATAATTTGTGAATGTTTTGTTTTATAAAAAATGGAGAAAATAAATATATATTAAAGAAAATGAAGAATTTTAATTGGAACACTACACATTTGTAATTATTATTTACTCCTACCCATCACCATGCTCACAGAAGTGGATGGAGAGTTAGAGATGGTCTTGGATCCACACATAGCTTATTATAATAAAGCAATTAGTTAATTACTTGACATCAATTGCCAAGACTAGTCTTTGCGATCTATATAAAAAAAGATTGACATTTTTAATTAATTGTATTTATTTTAAAGCATAGTAGGTCACATGTACTAAGGTGTGAAGCTTGGAGAACTCTTGGGGACACTCTCCAGCTTTATATTATTGTATAAGTGAGACCAAACCTTTCATCTTAGAAAATATGTCTTTATTGATTTCCCTTTTCAGTCACTATTTGATTAAATCTTGTTGGATTTTTGCAATTTAGAACACAACAACACATTACATCGGAACAACATGGATCATCACAGCAACAACAGATGGATTAAAGGACCAATGTGGTCAATTTGTTTTCTATATTGTTCTTTGAATAACTAAACTCTATAATGGGCAAAATGTTTTTAGAAAGCAAATAAATAAATACATGGAAAAACTCATCCATTACATTTTTATCTCTTATGCCCAATTATTTATTACTCTGGGATCCATTTTTTATATCACCTGATCCTGCTGATTCAGGAGTATTTGTCCTTTAAAGTAATGAGCATGCCATTAGACTTAATTAATTTACTGGCATTTGTTGATGACACTTTATCCCGTAATGCAGATATAATCTTCCTTTATATTCAATGTCTCCTCTCGCCTCATGAACCAGAATAGAAGAAAACAAAATGATAAATCCTATAGGGGCAATATTACATGTAAAAGAAAATATAGTAGAGGCTATATTATTTTCTTTTCCATTCTAAAACATTTTTAATATTTCGAAATGCAGTTTTTAGAAACAGTTTGTTTAAATAAATGACAAAAATAATAAAAATAATATTTAAATGGATGTGTCCATGAGAAGAGGAAAGCCAACCTACACTATGGACATTGTTGCATGTGATGGATTTGTTTTTCAGTACTGCAATATCCTGCATATAGCTCATGAGCAAAAATGCATCTCTAAATTTAGGTGAGTTTGACTTTAGTTCAAGCACCAGAGGTACCAGGCAGACAAGAGTTGCATATGTTCATATAATATTGTAAAATGTTAAAGAAAAGTATGCATCATCTAGGTATATGCATTTCAAAGATCTTACTTAAAACTATAAATGACCCAATATCGTTCCTGGTTGACACATAAAATGTTTTGGCAGAAATTATAGTAAAGTAAAATATATATTATGAGCACATAACAAAACATATCTGGGGCCTAAAAAATGTTAAAAAGCCATTGAAAACTAAGGTTAAAACATTCAATGTTTTTTATTTTGTTGAACCACTTGCACATCATTTTCAACTCTTCTGTGGTATTCACTGTTTTGGTAAAAGATGATCTTTCAAGCAACGGTAGCTATTTTGTGTACTAGGTTGGTGTCAATTGCTCCAGGCACCACTTAGTGAGGGAACACTGACAACTATACTGATAAAGTGCTTGCAGTTCTATGACCTGTGTGTGTTCCGCAATGGCATTAGGGATGTTCCCTTCCTTTTAGCTTTGGAAAATAATTGCAGCATTCACTCAAGCTTTATTTGTTACTTAGGTAGCCGGAAAAGTTGTTTTCCCTGCATAGCAGATTTTGGGTGAATGTAATGTAGAATTCCGATGGATTTATTTTCCGTTGAATGAATCCCAGAGAGAGCACAAATAAACAGCAATGCAGAGCTGAAAAGCGTTTGAGCACCGCAGTGGGCTTTAGGAGATATGATTCTCAGCAGGGCATTGACTAAAATGTCAACAGGACTTGTGTTTTATGGCAGCAATTGGCATATTGATAGTCAGAAATCAATATTTGCAGTCTACATTTATATTTTGAATGTTGTTGCTCCAGTGACCGTTTCTCTAGCTTGGCCATTAGTCTTCCTCCTGCCCATTAATTCCTCTATAAAATAAATGTGATGAAAAAAGTGCAGCTCATGAATAATGATGCTTTACTCAAACTCTATTGGCTTCAAGGTCTTGGGAAGTGAATGGATAAGCTTGATCTATTGCCCTTTGGTATTCATTACGAGTCATGTCACATTGGCTTATTTCATTACACTCAGTTAACATTCAGAAATTAATTTGCAGAGGGCCAAGGAGTTTTTACTGCACAATATTGATAAGAATGTGGTCATAAATGCAAATACACTTCCAATCTAACTATAAAATATTTTGTTAGATACAGCTGGTTATGTCACTAAAGGTCAGTTGAAGTAAATTTTTTATTATATGCTCTTAAGAACATGCAATATTTTATGGGAGTAAACACACACACATATATATAAGTAAATAAATAATACATTTGCGTTCACATTTGAATGTCTAAAACAAGTTCAAAAACTTGATTTCTGTTCAGAATTCCCAGAAATACAGTTATTACACTGCATCCTGGTAACCTGGACAGGGACATGCAAATGTGCTCACGAAGGCTTTTCCCTTGTAATCCATTATCATTTAAAACATGGCTTCTTTTAAGCAGATGCCTGCTGTATTACAAAGCTCAGGATAGATTATACACAAGCTAGGAATCCCACCCACGTACAGCTGTTTCAAGGTTACTGCTTCTCATCAGCTTGGGTAGTAGATTTTTTTCAAGGAGGTAGTTTACCCCAACAATCATTTAATTTATGGTGGGCAAAAGAGCAATAGAAGCCCTCCACCATATAGTAGTACAATATATAAATAGTACATTTGGTTCACATTTGAACGTTTAAAACAAGAAATACAGATATTGCACTGCACAATTGGGTAGGGGCATGCGAATTAGTCGACAATGCCTTTTCACTCATTAATCCAAAACCATTTTATACATTGCTTTTAGGCATATGCTTGCTGTACTACACAGCTTTAAAACATAGCATAGGATGGATTATGCATAATTTACTGTTTCAATCTTAAAATGGATTTCATTAGTGTGGGGCTGGATCTTAACTTGTACTTTAGATTTTGTGGAAAGGATATCTACCACAAAATCATTGAGTATAATTATTGAAAAACTCTATTTATTTAATAATTTTTAAAACATTTTGTCAATTATAAAGGCAAGTTTTTAAAGTGCATACTATAAAAGGCCACTTCAACTGAACTTTGAAACTTACATTTCTTCAAGAATAATCTGTAGACCGTCATGTTCCTTAACAATTCAGGGGTTCATTAAATGCTTTTCAGTAACTGAATACTATAACAACCTATCCAGATATTAATAATGGTGTAGAGCAGTGTGATGTTCAGAAATGTACATGGTATACTTAAAGATAATGGGCCTCATTCAATTGAGAAATTGTAAGTTACTTAATGTAGCCCATAAACTAATTTGCTTTTCAATTGGGGTCTCTTTGCGAGCCACAAACGGTCAACAGGTTATGGGCTTGAAGTTCCTGCGATTGTTACAACCAGAACTTACAGCCCATATAAGCTATTGAACTTTCAAGTCTGCAAGAGTCAAAACCGCTAAAATCGCAAATTGCTATTCAATTGCTACAATTCTATAAGCTCGCAAATGTTTTCACACCTGTAAAGGCAAATGTAGAAGAAAATCCTACGGGTACCAGATGGGACCTGCAAGGGGGTTCAACCCCTGTCCGTAGCACTGTTAATGCAAAAAATGAATACTGCACTGTAAATTACATGGAAAGTGATGAAAGACATTAGAATTCATTGAACAACAGTCACAAGCTCGCAAATCAGCAATAAAAAATCATTGATTTTTATGTTTAATTTTGGAGTTAGATCGATCTCGGGAGTCAATGAGCTAATACATATCAGGCAATCTATATGGACTAGAACAGTATTGGCATTAATTTTTAATATTTTGTATTTTGGGGGATTGCGAATCCGATAGCATATCGGATCTCTAAACGCTAATTGATTGACATGTAACCTCCATCTTATACTGCCGTAATGATGACGGTCTCATTTTCTTTTTGCTGTTTCTGACTCAGGAGTTATGGCCTTGGTTAATTGATCATGAAATACTACATAAGATTGCGTGGTTTACGGTTTCGGCTTTTTGCCCGAAACATGTGGGCTTGTTCAATTGAATCGCTCCTACGGCCTTTTGCCTCTTTCAGGCCTTTTTAGAAGTCTTGCGTGCCTCGCCATGGGCGCCAACGGCCTTTGGCCATTGGCGCTCATTGTGGACATCGTGGTTCTGTAGCCTAGAGCCTAAGAATAGAATACATGGCTATTCAGTCTTATATTTTTGAAAATGTATTCTTTGTTCTTTTTTGATAGAAGGACATTAAGAGATTGTATGCACAGCATTAAGTAATATCATTTATATATATTTTTTTTCTGCAAAAATATACACTAGGTTAACAATGTTAAAGGGCCATTGTAATGGCCATTGAGATTGGTCGTGATGGGCTGTGATGCATTACACCCACATTAGTAACTTAGTTCCATTTCCTAGTAAACATTAATTTCTAGGTGTGCTGTCTTGACCCCCTAGGATCCTTAAATTTTTAGTTGTGTTAGAAGTTGTATATAAAACACTAGCCACAGTCACATCACAATATTCTCTGCCCACAACAATAGAGCTATCCAGCAACACAAACTGAAGATGTTATTCACCACACTGTTGAAATATTTATAACTTCCTAACTTTTATGAAATTACAATTCAAGTGGTGTATAGGAAATATAAGTCAATACTAATATACTTGTGAGAACATTGGCAGCTGGGACAGGGCTGGAAGTCGGTGGCAGTGAGGATGTTGCTGGCAGTGATTCAAGGTCAGGGAGTAGAGAGAGCTGCATAATCCCTATACAAGCAAAGGGGTGTCAGTGGCCAGAGGTCAACACAAAAGCATAAAGCCAAGGTCAGCAACCGGAGATCAGGAATCACATATATAGTTGTCTGCAGCCGGGCTTGCCAAAATCCGTTGGTAACGCAACAGGGAAACTGCGGGCTTGCAAAGCGAGCCTGCAGCAAATGCGGCCAGGCAAGGAGCACCAAAGGCGCTCCCTGCGCTGGTAGAGATGAGCGCACATCAACACAAAAGTCACACTGCGAAACTCTTTGAAAAAATTGCAGTAAAAAAAAATACAGCCCGTAACACTTACAAAAGGAAACCGCGATTTACATGAAAAAAAATACGAGCCACAAAAAATACGAACCTAACGGCCAAACCGCTCACACTGGAAAACACAAAAACCACATTAAATACGAAAAAACACACTACACACTTCACACATTGTTGACACTTACACCTCAGGTCACCAACAATGCAAATCTACATTGTATGCTGCAGGAACTTTAAAACATTGTTAGCTCTTCTGCATATTGGTTGCTGCATATATATTAATTTATGATTTAATTAATAAATTATTTCATTAATTATCATAAAAAAATACATATACAGAAAACTTTAAAAAAACACCACACCACACAATCGCAATAAACACCAAAGGCGCTCATTGCCAGCCACACGTTGACCGCCAAAGGTGCTCACCATGAGGCTCGCAATCAGCGCCGAAGGTACTCAAACAACCAAAACACTTACTTTGTGTGCCAAACACCATAACTTCACTTACAATTCTATTGCCATAATTGTTTGACGGGCAATTCGCTAGTAACATATAAAGCTGAGAAGTAGAGTAGAGAAAAACAATGGGTGTGTTCGTTTTGGATGAGTTAGGGATAGACTGATTGCTACTGTAAAGCAATGATTGAGTTTGTAAAATGCTTTTTGAGTGACTGTAGTCCACTAGAAAGACAGTGATAGGCTAAGTGATCCTAGCACAGTCCCATATAAAGCATTGGTAATCATTTGTAAATTCCAGGAACAACTGTACTTCTTTTTGCAATTGCAGACCTGGTCACTTTCAGTGAATACATCAGTAACCTCTCGGATGTGTGACAAGGTTACCCTTTAGAGTCCTATTGTTACCTTTCAATATCATTCAGAGAGTTAGTCGATAGGTTCAGGCAATTTTCAACAGTGTGTTTAGTAAAATAATAATAATGAAAAATGTAGCAATGAAGATGAATCTCAATATACTAAAGTAGTACAGCTTGTCTGCTACAAGGAAAAGCAAAGTTGCCAAAAATAAAGTCACTAGTGTCCTGATTAGAGGTCACTAATCCTGTAGTAACCTTTCTCTCAGGCTCCACTCTTGGTTTGTATTTAATACAGTAATTCCTTATAGCAGCGGGTGGAGCACTAGCCCACCATTCATTCCAAATGTTCCACCCAAGAGGCCCTTAGATATGCAGCTTTTATGCACTGCACTTAGCCCAATACACATAGTATTTTCCCTGGGGTTCTTTTATACTAAAATATTCCTCTGTCCATTAAGTTTTACATTCCATGATTTCTGTCAGTCTCTTGTTCTAACTCTGCAGTTCAGCTCCTCACAGCTGTTCAAGCCTTTTTCAGGCGCAGCCTAATTGTGCTGTATGTTTTAAACCCTACAGGGTAGGGTTGGACATATGACTTTATTTAGACTCAGGCTCACATATATGCCTTCTATTACTCTCTTATCCTATCTCTGCCCAGCTTGGTCACAGGGTATATAATGAATTCTAGAAATTACTGTATATTATATCCATTTTGAATAAAAAAAAATTTAGTTTGACATATAATCAATGTGTTCAGAGATGTGAGAGTATACTTGGAGCATGTGTACTCTTTGATGTTCTAGAGAGGAAGAAAAGCCATGCTGATGCAGAAACCTGCAGGTAGACTGCAGGAATGCCACCATCAGGTAAAACTGTTGCAGGACAAGGGGAACCCCTAATAATAGGAATACCTTTTTTTGAGTATCTTGCCACGATGGCCCTCATTTGAATTCATTGTTCTTAGAGAATACTATGAAGGAGCTGTTTTCATGAGATATGATAGAGTGCAATCCATCACAGTTCTTTATAGTCATTCTTAGTGAATGTCCTCCTTTTTAAAAAAATAATGCATTTTTCTTAATAAAACTTGCCTTTTTCAGTGTATTAGCTTGTATCATTATAGATTAATGGTGATAAAATGTTCTTTCCCTAATATATAATTCCTATAAATCATGTTACCGCTAGATGATATTGTCCACCTTGAATTTATCAAGAGTGACTATATAGTATACATACTGTAGTGCAGGGTTAGTCACAGTTGACACAGTTCCTTAATGTCTAAATGTTTTTTTGCAAATTAAATCTAATAGGCATCAACTGATAGTTACATAGACCATAATATTCAGGGAGGTATAAAATTATTTCAAAAACACTGTGGAGATCCAAAGGAAAACAACTTGCAATTCTCTCCTTGCTGGCCTTCCTATCACCCGTCTGTCTCCACTCCAATCCATTTTGAATGTATCCGCTAGACTCATATACCATACTAAACGATCAGTGTCTGCAGCACCTCTCTGTCAGGCACTCCACTGGCTTCCCATAACCTCTAGAATACAATCTTAAAATCATGACCCTAACATATAAAGCCCTCCACAATAGTGCACCCTCCTACATCTCTGCTCTCATCCCAAAATACACACCCACCCGCCCTCTTCGCTCTGCTAATGACCTTCTTCTCCCCTCCTCTCTCATCACCTCCTCTCCCTCCAAGACTTTTCAAGACTTTTCTCGTGCTGCCCCTATTCTTTGGAACTCCTTGCCTCACTCCACCGGACTATCTTCCAGCCTCAAATCCTTCAAAATATCTTTAAAAACACATTTATTCAAAAAGCCTATCATCTTAAGCCTCTTCATTCACTATGCATATATCACTCTCTTGTACCTCACCCACACCCTTTAGAATGTAAGTTTGCGAGTTTCAATCTTGTGAGGTGCTTTAGGGAAAGCACTGTGTATGTCTGATTGAAAGCTCAATAACAGGGTCTTCCATTATTTTTCATTGTGGGGTATTGTTTATACTTGTACCTAACCCCTGTATTTCATGCGGAATATGTTGGCGCATTATAAATAAAGGATAATAATAATAATAATAATAATAATAATAATAATAATAATAATAATAATATTGTTGGAGCATTGCAATTGATAATTAAATATTGCTTTGGCACAACAATGAATATTCAGTATTTATAAGGGACATGTTACTAAAGGATCACTAACTAACCTTTCCATCAAACATGCTATATCCACTGATTAATAGAAAAAAAGAGATCTATACTGAAATTGTATGTCAACTGTTTAAATGTTCAAAATGTATTTGACCTTATGCTTGCAAGCAGAACTGAATCACTGCATCAAACCTGAACCTGGTAGTGCAATTTATATGAAGAAGTTTGGCACACTTTTTTTGCTATGGTGCTCACTGAAGAGGTGAGAAGAGCAGACTCCCATGGGAGGAAGTACCAACTATTAAGGGATTCCATTTTAAGAGGAGTGGGTTTGGGAAAAGCAATGAAAGAAATAGTGAGGCTAGCTGAATTCTTGAAGCTATTGCTCACAAGGTCACAAGTCAGATTTGAAGGAAGGTAAAGAAAGCAAAATAAGAGGCAGATTTAGATTTAATTGTACACCTGGGGATTTGGCTTGAAATTATTTTGTTACAGTTTAGCAATAGTCTTCTGAGCTAATAGCATTATCCGTGGTTTTCTTTAACATTTTGCTTATGGAGACATCAATGAAAAAACTGTATCACACCATCAGCCACATTAAATTTGAAGCCCGTAGCTGTGTCGGAACACCAGCAAAGTCTGTGGGCTTGAAATTTGGCTGCATTACAGAGCTATTAAATTGAACCATGCCACTAATTACGGGCCGTTGATTCAAACGCGTAAACCAGTCTTGCGCACGTTGGATGTGCGGCCGTGGACATGATCAATTAGTCAAACCCGTAGTTACAGGTTTAGACGGAGCCAATGGCAAATGAGATCATCATCATTACGTCACTGAAAAATGGAGGTTAGATTTCATAGCCTTACATGTTTCAATATTGCAAAAGCAATATTAATAAATCAGTAAATATTATATTCTAGTCCATGCGAGTTCCATTATATGTATTAACACATTGATTGCCGGGATCGATATAACACGGAAATTAAACAGAAATAAGAGTATTTTATATTGCAGATTTGCGAGCTTGAGAATGTTGTGCTATTAATTTTAATACCTAACATCACTTTCCCTTCAATTGAAAATACAGTAGTGTGTGTATATTTTTTGACTGTACTACGAGTAGGACTTTAACCCCCTTGCGGGTCCCCTCTGGCTTTTTGGCTCCATTTGCAGGTTACGGGTTTGAACGGCAGTGGATTCATAGCAATTTAATATGACAGATCAAAAGATTTGCGGCCAAATAGTTTAAATTTCTATGTCCCATAAGGTTTTTTCGCCTCTAACCCGCAGATTGTTAGCGGGTTGCTTTACAGGGCCAATTTAATAGCTGTAAGTCTTGCGGGCTACGTTTTTACACGTTGAGGGAATGTAATAGGCCTGTAAGTATTGTATATGTGGGTGATGCAAAGAGAGAGAGTTTTGTTCTCTAGGCCATATGAGCTTTGTTTATGTTACAGAGGACTTGAGAGATGTCAAATTCTGAATGATGATGGTATCGTGTTGCATCACACAATGCTACTCCAATTAATATTGCCATCTTCTCCAGGGAAACCAACACACTAAAAGTATGTCCTGTTGTAAAATGGAAAGTTAATGAATGAGTGTACATTTTGACCAGTCTTTGTAAAAATCCTAATCTTGACATCATTACACTGAGCACTGCTGATGTAGAAAGACCCTACAGGGCTTTCTTTAAGAGGACAAGTGGACAGGCTATGTAGCAAGGGCTATGATTCAGCAGGTCATTCAATCTGAACTGCCATCTTCGATGTACTCATGGTTCTAGTAAAGGTTGCTGGACAAAGAGGATGTTTTTGATTTGCACATATATAACTGAATAAAAAGAGCCATCAAGTATTCTTCCCACCTGAGGCAGCATTAAGTCTAGTATTGACCCTAGTAGACATATTCCTAATTGCATTCACTCATAAACAGCACAAGATCTAGAATGCACAAGTTCTATATTGAATTCTATAAAATCCTTCTTTGAACCATAAGTAACATATACTTTTATCTCCAAAAATTAATTCTGTAGAAATACATTTTCAATGGGTGGACTCCAACAGCATGCCTCTAAGAATGACAATGTTATTGGTCTTCACAATAACTTAAAAGCAGTAATTATTTACTAAATTTAGAATATTTACTGTAACTGAGGTGAGTACAAAAGATATATTTTATAAATAGAATCTAAAATGTGTTGAACTTTCTGCATAGTTGTTTCCAAGATAAATCTTTTCATACAATATGTTAAGCAGTTAATCATAATGAATTGCAGTAATTAGGGTACATTTTACATGCGCGGACCAACAAGTTTTCAGACAAATGATGGGAAACAGAGATATATGTGTTAGATTAGTTGACAAGAGAGGAAGAGCAGTTACACAAAATATTTTCCTTCTTCCTGTGTTATTACTCTTCTTCTTTTTTTTTTTCTTTTTCTCTTTATTTCAGATTTTAGATTATTAAAATATCAAACAATATAACACACTATTTATTCTATCTTGTTCTTCCTTCCATAATTCAATGTATGGTTGTTTCCCTCTTATTATTATCCTTAGTCTTACAACCATATCTCCTTATTAAAGGGCAACATCTTAATCCATAAAATCATCACTCAATCTTCCCATTATTAAGATTATTAAACTTTTTCGCTTCCAAATTAAATAGAAACCTAACTTCTAGCAAAAACGTAATTACCCATCATATATTTTTTAATATTCTAATATATGGAGAGTTGAGACCATACATTTTCCTCCTCTATTTCCTTACAATTTAAGAAGCGGCAGCAGACAAGAACGTTAACAGAAGAAAAGAAGGAATAAGATTAAAAAGAGGAGCGAGGAAAGAGAAGAAAAAAGGAAAAACCTAAATGTGAACAATAATCACAGTAATATTAAAGTAACATCCCATTTTCAACCCCCTCAATCCCCATAGAATTGTTTGCGGAAACTTTAAATATTGAATACAGCATGAATTGTAACAAATTTCTAACCCGTAGACATGCGGCATGTATGAAGGTTATTATGGGCTTGGAACAAAATCGAGGCCATTGTGTTTTAAAAAAGATGGAAAACACCTAATATCCAACTTTGGTATTTTGAGAGAAAATTTGGAGGTGGGTAAAACCAGTACGATGAAAGCCTGGAAAAAAAAGATGAACCAAAGTTGGCCAGAGGAAATATGGTACAATGCTTGCTAACTGTTTACTGAGAAATGTATTAAATGTTCCTCCTACAGGGAAGTATACTTTAAAGTTCTAAAGAGATGTTATTGGGTACCCACTAAGATAGAGAAAATAATTCAAAATAGAGAGGCAGAAAAATGTTGGAGAGAGTTGTAAATAGGAATCGATGTCTAGAAAAAGACTTTCAAGAGTTAGATTTGATTCCCTCGGATTCGATAAAATGGAACATCTGGGATAAATTTGTAGTGAAATATTCTAACTAAATGTAAGATCTTGCTCCTCGCTTCCCCTACATTTTTTTGTCTTCTTGTATTTTCCTTTTTTTCTTTTCTCTTTTTTTTTATGGACTACATATTGTTACTATAGCTCATGGCAGATAATTTGTGTGCTCTTAATAAGGTGACTTTATGGCATTGTATTTTTTAAATGATTATATTGTATTATTGTATATTATTTTCCGTCTGTATTTGTTGGTTTGTATTATTGTTAGAACTAATAAAAAAATATATTAAAGTAACAAGAATACAATAAGTAAGGCATGTTTTTCATATAAAGCATATAGGTAACTATATTAGTATCATCTTATATCTTATGATTACAAAGTATCCAGGGTAATCATACAAAAAAATATAGAAGGATAATTGTACATATAGGTAGATTCACCCTCCTTCTCCCAATAAAAAAACAGCAAATGGAGCCAAAAACCCAATGGGTACTAGAAAGGACCCGCAAGGGGGTAAAAGTCTTTTCCGTAGCACTCTAAATGCAGATATAAGCACAATACTTTATTTTAAATTAAAGGGAAAGTGATGTAAGGTATTAAAATTAATAGCGCAACATTCTCAATCTGCAATAAAAAATTATTTATTTTATGTTTAATTTCCGTGCTATATTGATCTCGGTAATCAATGTGCTAATACATGTAATAGAACTCGCATGGACTAGAATATCATATTTATTGATTATTTAGTATTGCATTATTTCTGGAATGGGGGCACTTGGGGTCCACCAATTACGCCCTAATAAGATATCATGAAATCTACTCTAATCTCCTATACTAATTATACAGAAGGGAAAATGGAAACAACAACTAACAAAACAGTAATGACAAGTGAGTATGATCACAAACCAAAAGTGAAAATTGTATGTATCAATCGGAGATCATGCACATGTATAATGACACTGTAATAATAAAAAGCACCACTGTAATATTGAAGAATGAACTTCTCTTGTCGTGTTACAGCGTTCAGTCTAAGCTGCTCCGGTGCTTAATAGCTTTGCATGCTGCGGTTTCAGGATGACGTCATCACCATGGGACACAGAAAACAGCCTGGCGCGCACATTTCGCCAGTGGCTTCCTCCCCTGTTATTTAAATTAAATGCCTGGTTTGGTATAATATTACAAGTGAGCACATACTTCAGATCTGAAATGTTTTCCAGACAAGACAGGATTCACGGATGTTGGCTGAGCACCGTAATATTGTGAATGAAACCTGTAACATACACCTAAACAAGGCCAAGTTGGTATGTACATATAAAGATTAGACACAAATCACATATTGGATATAATGATTAGACCCAAACCACTTATCGGAGGGAAAGCAGCCACAGTGTTTATTGGTAAACACAAATAACGTAATAACCATAACAATAACAATAACAATTATTACTTAACAGTGACCAAGTGACCGGAGGAGCCTGGCCAGAGACAGTACACCCTGTGCCCTGAACCCTCGTCCAGGGCCTACCGTGATGAATCATCCGTTCCACCGTAGGGTAAGATCTCACCCACTTTACCACTGTCCTGACGATTCCACTCACCATCCGCCGCTGTGACAACAACAAAATACATTTTCCAATAACGTATATTACAGACTTAAATCATATACCCACAACAAACGATTACTTAATACAATCAACTAAATGAATACCTCCTATGTTGTCATAATTTTTTTTTTTTTATATGTGTGGGTGGGTATCCACACATGGCTAGCTGAGGGCATAATGGCGCAGATGGTGCCAAAGAGCCTAAAAATGGCTTCACCCCCCAGCTAGCCACCCCAGCTAGTGCAGCAGAATCAAACGTAAGTCGGTCGCCAGAAATCTTCTTGGCAGGACTCCGATGCCCCGCCTGCCCTCCATTGAACACCACTGCCTATTGCAGCACTGGAATGCTCACTGCTGCTAGAACATTTGGGTATGGTACCACATCTTACTGTACATCTGGATGACCTGCTGAAGCAAGAGGAACAATTACTGTCCCTCCCTTGCCTGTAGCTTTGCTCCCGTAATCCATTACCATTTTAAACATGGCTTTCTTTAAGAATCTGCCTGTGTATTACACATCTTGATCAAAGCTCAGGAAGGATTATACATAGGCTAGGAGTCCTACCCACATACAAGTGTTTTGAGGGTTACTGCCACTCAACAGCGTAGAGGCGGAACCTCTGTTGTATTGGTGTCAAGGCTTTACACTGTGTGCACTCACTCCTTGTAAGCCATCGTTAACTGACCCTCCCAACCTTAGGTCAGCTGCTCACGTGGCACAAGGCTGTAGTATGTTAAACACAGCTGCCTAACCAATGCCAGTAGAAAAACCTACGCTATCCTCGATTACCTTAAAACCCAGCAAACACCCATCCCCTATTGGGACAGTCTTGTGAATTGGTAAAATTGTGACTAGGAATATAGGTTCTAATTCTTAAACAGTAAGGAAACGTCTGTCATTAGGTGTAATTGATCTGAAGACCTTAACAAAGCAGGCAGCTGCATCACTAACTGAACTATTTCACCTTCTGGAGTTGTTCTAAAGCCGTCACCCCTTGTGGGTATGCCGTGCTTGGTGCAGTTGTTGTGCTTGGTGCACCCTAATACACTTTATTATTATAATACATTTATACTATAATACATAATACTTTATAATACTATACTATACTATACTATAATAATACTATATCTTAAATTATATACTATAATGACATGTGGCCCTGATGGCCAAATACTAGTTAAGGGAGGTAAAGTGAAGGAAATGTGAGGGGTTAATAGAAAACATTGCCTGTGGGAGGAGCTGTCTGGGGATTAACCCCTTCATTATAATACTATATATACTCTACTATGCAAAATATATAATACTATACTACATCCCATTTACAACTGCTCCAGGTCGCATACTTAAAAGAGCATTTATTAATATGTGGTGTTGTGGGTTAATGGGAGACATTTATGCTAAGAACTTTAATATTAAAACAATGTATTCTATTAACCTGTGGCCCTGATAGCCAGGGATCTGGGGAAGGGAAGTAATTAAGGGAGGAATCTAACAGGTTAATCTAGACTTTGTGTGGGGCCTGCCCGGGCAGTAACCCTCCACTTATAGTCTGCTTCTGAGCTGTAAAGTCTCCTTGCAGGCTTCCAGCACTCTATGTAAGCTGCATGGCATGCCTGCATAGGAAAAACTACATATCCCATGATCCATCCAATGACATCACTCAATGCTCCAAAGCCGGGGGGACAGCATAGGGACTCCAGCTCACCTCCCAAGCTGCATTCTCAAGCTGATGCGCACCTTACTGCGCCCCCGGCTGCCACTGCACCACTGGAACCATGGACCTCCACCTCCAAAGGATGACACCCTGGCGTGCCACATCTAGGATGCAGGCCAGAATGCCACGCTCAGTAGGATCAGCTCCCAGGTTAGTGGTGAGGTGAGGGAAATAAAAGGAAGGGGGAAAAGAAAGGGACCAAGAAAGGACAATAAGGACAGAGGAAACGGAGAAGATCCTCTCACATGGCTAGCTGGGGGCGTAATGGGGCAGATGGGGCCAAAGAGCCTATAAATGGTCCACCCCCGAGCTAGCCACCTCCAATCAAATACCCCGGTCCTGCCATGTCAAGTGGCCCCTCCCACCAACCCCCGGTGGCCTGGGGTGGTCTCCGATGCCCTTCATGAAAAGAGCTCCCATTTTACGTTGCAATGCAATTTGCGTTGCTCGAATAGAATAGGGCTCTAAGATTGTAATGGACATCAACCCTTTTTGGATTGTTGAAGTCTTGTGGGTTCATTCAAGCCCTTGTATATAGTAATGTGGAAAACATTCACAGCTAAACGATAATAATATGCACCATGCTTTTTTAAAAATAGGAAGTCCAGGTCTGAAATGGGACGGTGGCATCATACATACTGAAAGCTTACTCCAGCGATAGGTTGTGGGTAAAAGTTGGATGGCCAGGTAGGTCTTATAAGCCAGGAGAAGTAAATAACACATCTTTTCATTTTGGACGACTGTCCTCCCTGTATAAGTTTCAATGTGAAGAATGCTTTTGCATAGGGGTACATCCTTTAGGGAACTATGATTTTTGTGGGAGGGGGTAAGACTCTGTCTGGCTCTGGTATTGTGGGGCATAACTGGAATGAGGTACTATAAGATTTTTGGAGGCAGTATCCCTCCTAATACTAGCTAGGTGGCCCACTTGGCTTTAGCAGCCGGTGACAGTTAGCTCTACCTTAATAGTATGCAGCCAGCCAAGAGGTGTCCTCCTTGGTGTGGCCTCTGCATAGTAGAATATATTGTAAGTTACGGTTATTAAATAAAGTCTGTTTCGCTTATACTCCATAAAGGATTCTATTGAGTTGTAAAGGGGAGTGATCAATAGCTGAGGCTAATGATATAATGTATTTCCTCATTGTACCTCCAAGCTTTCTACTCTCTAATTTCAGTGCCCTACCTTGTCCTTTAGGATATGTAAGTTTCTAAAAAAAATAATCAACAAAATTAAACAAAATTCTAATACTGAACTTGATCACATACCTGTACTAATTTGGATGGTCACACAGTAATAACATATGTTGTAGACTCTGGTTAATATAATTTTACATTGAATTTCCATCTATATGCTGAATATTTGACAGTAATAATATGCACTTACATTAATCAACAAAAAAACTGACAACTTTGTTCAAAGACATTTTATAATGAAGGTAAAGTACATGAAAGATAGACTGTCTGAGCCTAGGCAATCACTACAATAAAATAATAATTTATCCAGGGATACCTAAAACACTTATTCCTTGGAGAAAAGTCTCTTTATTGTAATTTACTCACCAATGTCCAGTAGGTTAATTTTAATGAAAAATCTGGATTTATTTCTTGTAAATGCTAATTTTTAGAAAGATAATGTTGAAACGTTTCTAGAGAAATCAATACTTTATTATACAATAATTGCATCTGCAAGTTTAATGTTCTTCAAAATGCCCAGAAAGAAAAAATGAGGTTATTAGGTTATAGCATGCAAATTGTGTCAGCATGACCTGAAAAAGTGATCAAGAATCAGAGGCCTACTGGAGTGTCTGACGATGTTCAGTTACAATGGAACATTTCCTAAACTACCTTAGAAACTATACATTATTTTGTATCCGTTGTACCTAAAAAACTACTTTGATGTTCGGAGAAATCAGATAAAGACTATCCCTATATATAGAGCAACAATATTATCCAATGCCTGGAAAACATATAATGCTATCATGTAGTTTAAAAGTTTAATAGAGCTAATAAATTTAATACAGTTGATGGGCAGGCTAAATGCCTCTTTCAGTTCTTATCTGGCACCAAATCTATTTCTCTACTAAAAAAACATTTGCTTTTCAAAAATGTTTGGAAGAACATTTGATCGATTCTGATATTAGAGGAAGAACTATGAATTTTAGTATAGAATGCAAATTGGATGAACTACACAACATCCAATTTAGATATTTCAATTTCTATGTTTACTACATACAGTGGGGTGAAAAAGTATTTGATCCCCTGCTGATTTTGAACGTTTGTCCACTGACAAAGAAATTATCAGTCTATAATTTTAATGGTAGGTGTATTTGAACAGTGAGAGACAGAATAACAAACAAAAAAAAAAACGAGAAAAATGCATGTCGAAAAATGTATAAATTGATTTGCAGGTCAATGAGGGAAATAAGTATTTGATCCCCTATCAATCAGCAAGATTTCTGGCTCCCAGGTGTCTTTTATACAGGTAACGAGCTGAGTTTAGGAGCACTCTCTTAAAGGGAGTGCTCCTAATCTCAGTTTGTTACCTATATAAAAGAAACCTGTCCACAAAAGCAATCAATCAGATTCCAAACTCTCCACCATGGCCAAGACCAATGATGTCAGGAACAAGATTGTAGACCTATAAAAGGCTGGAATGGGCAACAAGACCATCGCCAAGCAGCTTCGTGAGAAGGTGACAACAGTTGGTGCGATTATTTGCAAATGGAAGAAACACAAAATAACTGCCAGTCTCCCTCGGTCTGGTGCTCCATGCCCGATCTCACCTTGTGGAGTTTCAATGATCATGAGAACGGTGAGGAATCAGCCCAGAACTACACAGGAGGATCTTGTTAATGATCTCAAGGCAGCTGGGACCATAGTCACCAAGAAAACAATTGGTAACACACTATGCCGTGAAGGACTGAAATCCTGCAGTGCCCGCATCGTCCCCCTGCTCAAGAAAGCACATGTACAGGCCTGTCTGAATTTTGCCAATGAACATCTGAATGATTCAGAGGAGGACTGGGTAAAATTGTTGTGGTCAGATGAGACCTGTTTGGAGGAGGAGGAATGCTGCCTATAACCCCAAGAACACCTTCCGCACCATCAAACATGGAGGTGGAAACATTATGCTTTGGGAGTGTTTATCTGTTAAGGGGACATAACTGCACCACATGAAAGGGACGATGGACAGGGCCATGTACCGTCAAATCTTGGGTGAGAACCTCCTTCCCTCAGCCAGGGCATTGAAAATGGGTTGTGGATGGTTATTCCAGTATGACAATGACCCAAAACACACAGCCAAGGCAACAAACAAGTGGCTCAAGAAGAAGCACATTCAGGTTCTGGAGTGGCCTAGCCAGTCTCCAGACCTTAATCCCATAGAAAATCTGTGGAGGGAGCTGAAGGTTCGAGTTGCCAAACATCAGCCTCGAAACCTTAATGACTTGAAAAGGAGTGGGACAAAATCCCTCCTGAGATGTGTGCAAAGCTGGTGGCCAACTACAAGAAACATCTGACCTCTGTGATTGTTAGCAGGGGTTTTGCCACCAAGTACTAAGACGAAGGGGTCAAATACTTATTTCCCTCATTGACCTGCACATCAATTTATAACTTTTTTGACATAAGTTTTTTCTTTTTTTTCTGTTATTCTGTTTCTCACTGTTAAAATACACCTACCATTAAAATGATAGACTGAACATTTTTTTGTCAGTGGACAAACGTTCAAAATCAGCAGGGGATCAAATACTCCCCCCCCCACTGTACACAAACCCACGCATTTGCTAAACTTTTCTAACATTAAAATATATTGTGGGAGGCAAATATGTGCATTAGAAAGAACTGTACAGGAAAGTGGACAAATCCATTCCATTGGGCATCACAACACTGCCAAGAATTGGAATTATATAGACAACTGGTGCAAAACATTTTTCCACATCAAGGGCTTCTGACCCACCATTTGCAAAAAAGCCATTATCAGGACATCTACATTGTCTCAAGAAGGTCAGCACTTTTAAGTGCTGACTGAATGTTGAGCCTTATTTTGTCTTGTTCTGAGTCTGCATTGTTGTAAAGGCAAACTGCTCTTTAGACACTAGAATTGACAACTAAAAATGTGCAAATGTTCCAAAACAGAGGGATTTATGGAATCCAGCAAAGGGCCACTTTATGCCTCTGGGTCCTACTTCAGACCTGAGCATGTTCTAACATCACAAAACAATTTGTCCTTTCTGTGCCCAGACAAGTCTGTCCTATCTGTATCCTGCCCAAGAATGTTACTATATCACTGCAAAAATGTGCATTATTTTTTTGCACATAAACTATATATCTACTTATTTTTACTGAATATTTACTGTAATTTGTTGTTTCAAAGGAAGTGGCCCATACTGCTTAGGTCATTTACTTACAGTAATCAAATAGGATGCAGTGGCGGTGTGTTTTATGGGTTTTACATAGCCCATATCAGACCCAAAAAGGAAATGAGCTGTACAAATCGTAGCAAATTATCTCTAGAGGCCTCATGACCATAAGCTCAACTTTTGTCTACAAACAGTAAATCTTTCATTAAGACCATAGCAATTAGGGAGAGCTGGAGTTCTGGAGAAAAGAAATGCCTAAATGCTGTCTTTTTCCAGCTAGCTTTGCAGATTTATGTTGTAGAGATGACATAGAATATCCCTGTAGAAATAAATTAAGAGCACATATCTAAATGAATCTTAAAGTAATTTAAGACGCCAGCTAATGTTTCCAGGTAAAAACAAAAAAGTGATGAGCTACATCGACTGTGCTATATTAATTATGTCTGATTTTAATTAATGCTTTTACTATAACACATTCAACTTGTTTTAAATTATGAACATTTAAAGTGATCAACTAATCTCACTGGTGCTTAAAGATGTTTGTGAATGCAAATTTGTTGAAGAGAAATGGATACACAGTCTGAAAAGAAAACAGCAGACGGATTAACATCTGTGAATCTAAAAAGGTTCTTAGTTGACTGACTTGCAGTTTACAGAACATTTTGTACCAGGTTTTGTTAATATTATGTTAATATTAGTATTTGTTTGTGTGTCAGAAATTGTTCCGAAAACTTGACCAAGCCATTCATGATGGCATATTAACTGAATTATATTAAGATCGTAATTAATTAAACTTACAATGCAATATATAACATTGCAGCAAAAATGACACAATAATACAACTTAAAAAATAAAAACAGACATTTTCATTGTAAAGCAAACATAAAAAGGAACCTGTGACAAAATGTAATTTTAATTTTAATGTTTTATTAGATGCTTTGTTTTTTAGTCATTCAGTCCCATCCAACTCTCTGTGACCACAGCACACCAGGTACATCTCTCAGTCACTGCCCCTCTGCGTTCCATCAAGTTCATGTTCATTGCTTCAGTGACCTCATCTATCCATCTCCGCCTCTGCCGTCTCCTTCTTCTTGTGCCTTCAATCTTTTCCAGGATCAGAGTCTTTTCTAGGTATTCCTGCCTTTTCATGATTTGGCCAAAATAATCATATAAATAATAATCAATAATAATCAAGTAAAATAATTTTCTGATAAGATAACAATAATTGTCATTTATTTATAATGCACCAATCAATTCTGCAGTTTAATAAATAAAGGTAGGTGTAATAAATAATTAAAACAACACTACATATTTAAAATACTAATATTAAAAGGTCACTGCTCCTGGTAGCTTTCATTGTAAAAGACCAATGAAATGGACAGAGGCATTTAGATACATGTCAAGATTGTATATCTATCAACAGAAGTGTTGGTTTCTGTAAGGAGTTTGGGTCATGGGCTTCTCTGAAAAGCTGAGGTTTTTCTAAAGTGTTTATGGGTCAGAAAGAATCTTACAGAACAAAGTAGTTAAAAACAATATGAAAAGCCTCCAGGTGGAATGGTACGAAAGAAAGGTAAATATACTGTGTAGGGCAAGTGTGGACAGCTAGTAGGATGATTTTTTAACACATGAGCAGAAGTAAAAGGATTGCTATGAATGTGAAGGTCGACTTTTTGTACTGTAAACTATTGTCCACACAAAATGGTGGCATGTATACCAAGTCTTGTTTAAGTTGTGGCACACAAAAAGTGGACAAGGCAGAATGAAATGCATATAATAGTGGTAATATTATAAAATAGGCATAAGCCTACCTGGGTCAAGATCAGGGCCTCTGAGCCCTTTCTTATGGGCTTTCAATGCATTTTTGAATGTATTATATATCTGAATGGAAATTGCAAATTCATCAGTTAATTGGTATTCTTTCCTAAATACCAGTCACTATGTAAAACACTACCTAATACCTTTTAATTATATAAAAAACTTGGCCGAATTTTTTTCGACTTGATTACCTGAAGTATTGGATTAGATTTTATCTGTTTGCACTCAAAGGGGTTCTAAGCAGTTTTCTTCAGCACCAAAGGAAGCAATTCTACAGCATTCAGCCTTCTTTATGGTCCAGGTCTCACATCCGTATGTTACTACTGTGAATATCATTATTCTAATTATGAGGACATTTGTTGAATAGTGTTATGTATTTACTTTTTACTAGCTTGCTAGACTTACCACACGTGCCATAGCTTTCCTCACAATAATGACATTTCTTTTAATTTAATGGTTGCAGTCACCATCTGCAGAGATCTTGGAGCCCAGGAAAATAAAATCTGTCACTTCCTCAATATCTTCCCCATCTATTTGTCAGTAACTAAGATTGCTGTTTGCCATGACCTTCATCTTTTCAATTTTGAGCAGCAGGCCAGATTTGCACTCTCTTCTTTCACCATTATCAATAGACCCTTGAGTTCCTGTTCAATTTCAGCCATCAGAGTAGTTTCATCCACGTATTTGAGGTTGTTGATATTTCTCCCAGCAATATTCATTCTGTCTCTGGATTTGCTGTATTCCGAGAATTAATTGAAGAAATAAGATGACATTATACAACCCTGGCACGCTCCTTTCCCAATCTTGATATTATTTATTTTGTATCTTGTTGGTCTGATGATTTTTCCTCAGTTTAGTTCTGAACTTTGTATTAAGAAGCTCATGATCTGATCCACAATCAGCTCCAGGTCATGTTTTTGTTGACTTTATAATGCTCCTCTTTGGCTACAAAGTCTGACGCTGTTGGAAGTGGGTGTTTATTACATCCAGAAAATTATACTGACAGCATTGTACTAATTTCTGACCTGCCTCATCTTGAATGCCAAGGCCAAATTTGCCAGGTATGTTTTGGTTCCCTACTTTAGCTTCCCAATCTCCTATGATGAGAGTAAGATCTTTTATTGTTGTTAAGTCTAGGAGATGTTTGAATATCCTCAAATAATTGGACTTTAGCCTCCATGGCATTGACTTGGATCACTGTAATGTTAAATGGCTTGCCTTGAATTCAAACTGAAATCCTTCTGTCATGTTTGGGTTGTAACTTTTTTATTTATTACTGCTTTGACACCGTTTGATTGATTATGAGGGCTACTCCATTTCTTCTGTAGGATTCTTGACCACAGTAGAAGATCTGGTGGTTGTCTGATATAAAATGACCCATTCCAATCCATTTTAGTTCAATAATCAGGATATCAATGTTTAATCTTGTCATCTCATGTTTGACCATGTCCTGTTTGCCTAAATTCTAATCTACCAGGTTCCTATGCTGAACTGCTCCTTGCAGCAGCAGACTTTCCCCTCAAGAAACATCAGCAGCAGTGACTTTGTCCCAACCACTTTATTACATCTATAGTACTCTACATTTTCAGGACCTTGACTTCAGTTTCACAAATAAGTTCAGACCTTGGTGATTTAAAAAATAAATAAACAAATAATTGACTACCCCTGCTGTAAGGTACATGATAAATATTGATTCAAAATAATTCAAATATATTTTGTAGGAAGAGACTTTGAAAGGTTAGCTCAAATAATTTTTCTCATTATTATACTTTATTTATAACGCGCCAACATATTCCGCAGTGCAATGCAGGGGTTAGGTACAAGTATAAACAATAACCCCACAATGAAAAATAATGGAAGACCCTGTTATTGAGATTTCAATCAGATATACACAGTGCTTTCCCTAAAGCACCTCACAAGATCGAAAACTAGCAAACTTACATTCTAAAGGGTTTACTAGGGAAATATAACTTATCTTGTGTTTACAGATTTTTCTGGTTAGGACCTATCACATTTTACTCTCATCAATGTAAGAATATTATTACTGTATATACTCGAGTATAAGCCGACCCGAGTATAAGCCGAGGCACCCATTTTACCACAAAATACTGGGTAAAATGAGTGACTTGAGTATAAGCCGAGGGTGGGAAATGTGCTGCCCCCTGTGTCCCTCTTGTGCCCTCTGTGTCCCCCTCTCTCTCCGTGTCTCTTCTTCCCTCTCCCTTCCCTGTGTCTCTTCTCCCCTCTCCCTTCCCTGTGTCTCTTCCCCCCTCCCTTATCACCCTCCTCAACCCCACTCCTCAACCTCCCTCCTCATCCTCAACCTCCCTCCTCATCCTCAACCTCCCTCCTCATCCTCAACCTCCCTCCTCATCCTCCCTTCTTATCCTCCCTCCTCATCCTCAACCTCCCTCCTCATCCTCAACCTCCCTCCTCAACCTCCCTCCTC
This sequence comes from Discoglossus pictus, assembly GCA_027410445.1. Classification (NCBI taxonomy): domain Eukaryota; kingdom Metazoa; phylum Chordata; class Amphibia; order Anura; family Alytidae; genus Discoglossus; species Discoglossus pictus. The sequence goes on from CM050165.1 coordinate 78,112,122, forward strand.
ATCCTCAACCTCTCTCCTCAACCCCCCCATCCTCAACCCCCCATCCTCAACCCCCATCCTCATCCTCTCTCCTCAACCCCCCATCCTCAACCCCCCTCCTCATCCTCAACATCCCTCCTCATCCTCAACCTCCCTCCTCAACCCCTCCATCCTCAACCTCCCTCCTCAACCTCAACCCCCCTCCTCAACCTCAACCCCCCTCAACCCCAAACCACCTCCTCAACCTCAACCCCCCTCAACCTCCCCCCTCAATCCCCCTCAACCCCAACACCCCTCCTCAACCCCCCACCTCAACCCCCCCTCCACCTAAACCCCCCTAAATACCTCCCCCCTCTCCCCTCACTTACCTGCTTGTGCTCCGGCCTCCGCTCCTTGACCCAATTCAAATATGAAACAAATTGACAGGTAGCTTGGTGCAACAGAAGTGAAGTCCCTACTTACAATCTAGAAAGTAAGGTTGGGGTGTGATATAAGAGGGTGACAGATGAAAGAAGGAAGTGAATAAGACAGTAGTCTGAAGCAGAGGTGGCATTTTGTTACACTGTAGAATGTGTGTGTGAGCATCTGTATGCTGTATAGTATGCAGTTGTGCCTATTAAGGCTGAAGATGATAAACTATTCTAAACAGATGTGTTTTCAGTGTATTTTTGGAGGGTTAGGACGATAGTCTGGCAGAGTGAGGCAGGGAGTTCCACAGAGTTGGGACAGCTTGAGAAAAGTCCTGAAGGTGGGGTTGAGAAGAGGTGACAAGAGAGAAGGAAAGAAGAAGGCTTGTTAGCAGAACAAATATGGGAGTATTTTGATATGAGTGCAGAGATATAAGGGGATACACTGTTATTGAGGGCTTCATATGTTAGGATCATGATTTTACATTTCATTCTGGAGGCTATAGCAAGCCAGGAAATTGACTGACAGAGAGGAGCTGCAGATTGTTGAGTCTAGCAAAGGCATTCATTGTGGATAGGAGTGGAGACGATGGGGAGGCCAGAAAAAAGCAATTGGTTAGTCGTGGTGAGATATGAGGAGAGAATGAGTTAGATTTTTTATTGTGTCCTGTATAAAGTAGTGACATGTTTTGATTTTTTTAGGAGAGAATAACATGATTTTGTCATTGAAAGTATGTGAGTAATGACTGAGTGGGCAAGATCCAATAGAACCCCAAGACAATGATCCTGGGAGGTGGGAGTGCTGATGGCATTGTCAACAGTGAGGGCTATTTAAGGAGTGGAAGCTGTAGCAATTAGGGGCTCAGTCTTTGATGTTGAGTTTGAGTTGATGGGTGAACATTCAGGAGGATATGCTAGAGAAGCAGTGTGCAATATGTGCTGGGGGAAAGGGGGATAGATCTGGTGCTGAGAGAGAGATTTGAGTGTCATCTACATATAGATGATACTGAAATACTGTACCAACCGAAGATGTATAGATGGAGAAGAGCAGCGGAGCCTAAGGCAGACCCTTAAGGTATGTTAACAGTCAGAGGAAGTGGTGCTAGAAGAAGAACACTCAATGCTCAATTTACTAGATAAGATGTGATCCATGAGAGAGCTATTTCATGGATACCAAGCTTCATGTTTATTTAATAAATCAATATGCTCTTTTAAATAATATAACGTTTTTCAAAAAAGTTCATAGATTTTATTCAGAGTGAGTTCATTGGTTCTGTTTGATTAAAGGTAAATGGTGGTAAAATAGAGGATGGTGAAATTTTGACAAATATTTAATATACTCATTTTTTTTTCTTGAAACAATGGGTTCCAATTGTTGCAGTGCTGCAAATTATCAGCCTTATTAAATTGCAATTGAATAGGGCTCTATATAGGCACATAGCATATTTTTTTTACAGAAGTTTTTAGTTAGTGAAGACCTTGCTTTTGGATTGAAGTTCACTAACTAAAAACTTCTGTAAAAAACATATGCTCTGTGCTTATATAGAGCCCTATTCAATAAGGCTGTATATATCTAAACAAGCAAGTTAGTTATCATCAGCAAAAAATAAATAACATGTTCAATATAGTCTCACATATATAATGAACACACTATTAGATGATAACATAAACAGACAGTTCATTACAGCAAATTAGCTTAATTAATTTTAGCACTAATTATAAGATTGATCTTTGTACATACCAATATTGAGCCAGTGATGAACCATCTGTACTCAAGTAGCAATATTTTTTAATTCCTGATTATTAGCACGTCGTCTGCGGAATCTATTATACACTGTTTTTGCCTTAAACTATTATATACATTTTAAAAATGATTATTATGTTGTTTTTAGGTTCACTGGTTTTAACACCTTTTTCAGTAACTTTGAATAGGTTATAGAAATCCCAAACTATTCAAAATACTTTAAAGTTCTTTTGGGACATAGCCAGATACTTAATATTGTATTACATTTTATAGTTGTCACTTAATCAAGCTATTTAATATTATAGTACATTTTAAAACTGTCACTTAATCACATTTTCTTGACCCTTTTATGTGAATTAAAGATCACTGAAGATAAAAAATGGCACGCTTTAGTTTAAATAGATTCAGTATGTCCAGTTTGACAGTTACTTCTAAGACATTAAAAGAATTTTGTGTGATTAATGTGACCCACACATGTAAAATGGTGTAATGTTCCATTTCTTCAGCCATTAGAGGAAACAGCTTCAGACAGAAGGAGCCAGAAGTTATCCCACTGTATGGAAAGCTAAAACACAAGTTTAAGGAGAAGGTATGACCATACATATTCACCTCTTAAATGGGGAGCAAGAAGAAAGCATATGCTTTTCACATACTCTAAAATAATGCAGTGAAAACACATTTCTTTGAAATGAATGTATTACAGGTAATTTTACTCTTTATTATCTAAAAATCTAACATTATGCTTAAATTAAAATACTGAGAACCCTAAATCTTTAAAGCAATACAGTGGTATTTTTCTATATAGGCTTCTGGATAACTAAACTTGGCAACAATCAAGTTTTTAAAGAACAGAAACTTTTAACTTTTATACACAATTGTTCTTTACTACAAGCACAGCTGTAGCTACTGCCAGTGCAGGAGGTGCAGTGCACTGGTGCTCTTCCTGTGGCGGCACCCAATACAGTTTCTTTTTGTATTTATATTTTTTTAGGGGGCCCCTCCAACCAGGCTTCTCTCAACCACACCAGCCCCCCACGCCACCCCACCTTAATGTTGCCTTGTGTACTGCTCGTCTTCCCCTGTCTGGTCTCTTCTTGCCAGGGGAGGGATTCCCAAATTACATCAGGCCCATGAGACTTAACTTGGGATTCCCTGCCCCTAGAAAAGAAATGCAGGCGGGGGGGGGGGGGGGGGGGGCTGTATCACTGACCCACTAATGAATTCCACCCTGATGCCCCATAAGAAGCCCATTTAAGGTTGGGGCTGTATTTAATTTATTACAAAATAAATTAAATACATATTATATATATATAATTTATATATATATGTATGTATATATATATATATATATATATATATATATATAATTATATACATATAATTATATATATATATATATATATATATATATATATATATATATTAGCAAATTGCCCGTCAAAAAATGATGGTCATAAAATTTTAAGGCAGGTAATGCTGTTTGCCACACAATGTAAGTCTTTTGGTCCTCTGAGTACCTTCGGCGCTCAATGTGAGCCTCTCCCCTCCGACTTTTGGTCGTCTGAGCACCTTTGGCACTCATTGCAATCCCTGCCCGGAGCGCCTATGGCGCTCATTGCAAGCCTCTCCCCTTGTGCACTTTTGCTCCTCTGAGAACCCTTTGAGCTCATCGCGAGCCTCTCCCCTGCTGTTTTTTTTATATATATCTATATATTTGAATAATAATTAGTTAATTACTGTAATTAATTAAATAATAAATTAATATACTCTACCTATTTGTAATGAATATCTGCAGCAATCAGTATCCTGCAGAGCTAACAATCTGTTTTGATTTCCCTGCAGCATACAATGTATATTTGGGCTGTTGCTGACCTGAGGAGAAAGTGTCAGCAATGTGTGAAGTGTGCAGTGTAAATAGGCTGCGTGCCCGAGGCTAAACCGTTTGTTTAGCTGTGTTTAGCATTTTAGATTGGTAATGTTATTAGTTGCAAGTTAGTGTTGTAAAATGGCTGCGATTGTGTATGTGTTACGCGGGTCTGGAGCATTTTCCGTACTTCCTTATAGTGTATTTTGTACCTTGTACGTTCCTGGGTAAAGTCTTATGTGCCTGGCGGTGTTTAGCGTGGTTAGGGGTTATGTAGCCTTATTTTCGTTTGTTTCATCTGTAATTTTTTTGGGCGCTTAGGCAATTTTCGATTGCCGAAACTTGGCAAATTGTGTTTAAATTGTCCTGCAACCTCACTCCCAGACGTCCTGGCTGTCCCCGCATGCTGGCGTGATGTTTATTTTTCTAAGTCTTGCTTTCCTTTTTGCAAATTTTTGCTAATTTTTTTTCTGTAATTACTGCCACATAATGAGTTATTTATAAAATATTATGAAAAAACATTTTTGTTTAGTCATTCAGTTGTGCCTTACTCTCCATGACCCTATGAACCTCAGTACGCCAGGCACATCTATCATTTTGTTTCTGGTAGTGCTTATTCATAAGGTTTTCTGGAAAAAGATACTGTAGTGGATTGCCAGTTCCTTCTCCAGTGGATTGCAAAGCCAATCTATGGGAAAACCATAGCAAAGAGGGCTGAAAAGTACCAGTGTATAAGACCATCTACATAGCTTACATATTGTTAAATAAATAACACATGTAGTCCTCATTGCAAGTATCTTAATCAGTGAAGCAAACTAACATTAATTTGAATTCACAGCTATCAATGATTTTACATTTTGCTGATTAAATTCTGATTGATAGAACAGACACTTGTTCATCTCTAGAGCCGCAGGTTGCCGACTCCTGTGCTAAGTGGTTCTCATTATATGCTGTCACTAAATGCATATTTATATGACTTTTATTTCCAAAATGTAAGAATTGCTTATGTATTATTTGTCGCTAAAAACATAATTCAACTAACAGAAAATGTGTAAACCTTGAAAATCACAAACAAGGTTAATTGTCTGAAATCTTTGAGGAAGCAGCCGAAGTAATTATATAAACCAGAATAAGTGAATAGCGAGAGCAGCACACAAATTCCTGCATAATTTATCCAATATATTTTATTAATAAAGTATAAGTTCATAATAAATAGCTCACCATCACTAACATGCAAAATGAACATGAAAATACGCAATAGCAGCTGAGGTTACAGAACATCCTTCTCTTTCACATATCAATTCAGAACACATGAACATATTGATAAATATGTAAGTATGACATCATTACTGTACTATACATTTAGGTACAGTTTAATTTCACATCTTAATTCATATCTCCTTAAAGAGATATTTAAGTTTTTAGTTTGTCGCACTATGGTGGTTAATAATATAATATTAAAACATATATTTTGTTGTACTTTTTGTTTTTTAACCAGTAAACATAAAACACAGAGCAAACTCAGTTTGAGATAAAACTATTAGAAGTATCAATTTTAGATTGTAAGTTTGAGAGTTTTCAAACTTGCAAGGTGATTTGGGGAAAGCTGTATGGACACTGGATTCTAAGCTCAAAGACAGGGCCCTGCTTTTTTGTAATGTGTTAATACTGTTTTGACTTGAACACAATGCATGTATAGAGCTATGGAATATGTTGGTGAATTACAAATAAACAATGACAATAATAATAATAAAAATACTTTGGATTAGCACTCCACTTCCAGGAAAGATTGGGTATTGGCATGTATAACCAGTCTATGGGCCATAGTAAATAACCTCAGCGGCACTGGTACACCAGCAAAGACTACGGGCTTGAAATTAGTCAGAGTTACAGATTTATTAAATTAGCCAAGCCCGTAACAGACATGGTCGACATCCAAACCCGTAAACCATTCTTGCGCACGTTGCATGTGCGGCCGTGAACATGATCGATTAGTCAAACCTTAGTTAAAGGTTTAGATGGAGCCAATGGTAAAAGAGATCGTCATCATTACGTCACTGAAAATGGAAGTTAGATTTCAATCCCTTAAGGGTTTGAATTACGAGTTTCGATCGGACCCGCATTCCAGAAATAAAGCAATATTAATAAATCAGTAAATATTATATTCTAGTCCATGCAAGTTCCTTTATATGTATTAACACATTAATTGCCGGGATTGATATAACACGGAAATTATACATAAAAAAAGTATTTTATATTGCAGTTTTGCGAGCTTGAGAATGTTTTGCTATTAATTTTAATACCTAACATCACTTTCCCTTTAATTTAAAATACAGTAATGGGTTGATATTTGCATTTACAGTGCTACGGATAGGACTTTAATCCCCTTGCGGGTCCTCTCTAGTACCTGTAGGCCTTTTGGCTCCAATTGCGGTTTAAGGGTTTGAACGCCTGTGGATTCGTAGCAATTTAATAGCGATTTGCAAACGTAACATATATGGGCTTGACAGATTAAAGGCTTTGCAGCAACGGAGTTCCCTTTTCGACAACCCCAAGGGTTTTTCCGCCTGTAACCCGCATATCGTTTGCGGGTAGTTGTAAGAGGCCAATTTAATAGCCGTAAGTCTAGCGGTCTCTGTTACGGGCTATTACAATTTTGTATATTACATACTGATCTGACTCTTAAACAGTTCTAACTCATACAAACAATGCACACTAGGTCAGCCATTAATTTAAAGATAAAGATATGTTATTTTTAAAGACTTAATTTTAGAGGTTTATACTGTATATTGGATATATTGTGCAATATTGTTTGGGATTATATTGCCTTGAGATCCATTGTTGTCTTTGTGCAGCTCAAAGCATTAATGTTTGTCTCAATAAGCTGGTGCCAAATTATTGTTGCCATAAAATGTGTGAGTAGTTTGTGCCCCAGACCCCATGTAACGGAGACTGAGTGAGAAATATTTGGGCTGCCAAGCACCAAATTTGACTAATTATATGTTTTTATGTATGTCACAATATATATAAACAACTGCTGAACCCAGGATACATGGATCTATGGATCTATTATTTAAAACTCCCAGACCAGCTGAGGATGCCAGGGTGCTTTCCCTGGCAATCGCTGCTGGTCTACGATTTTTAAATATTTTTTATTGGCAAAACAGCTTAGTGAATTATTTTGTTGTATTGGTTGGAAACAAAATTAAGTGAATTTTGTCTATAGCATGAACCTACATCCACAGAATTAATGTCATTAAAAGTCAGACGATTATGACTATTTTACTGTATATTGATGCTCACTTATTCATTGTGAGTCTGATGCACAAGTGAAGGCTCATGGAAACTCATAGGTTCAGTAAGGTTCACTAAGGTCACAAAGAAACCTCAATGGTTGTTTTCCAACAAAAACTCTCACATCTCCAGAGAAAATAGGTATGGTGGCCAGGGGTGTAGGAACCAAAATAATTGTAGGGGGGATACAGCTCACTTAACACACAGAACACTTAACATCTTCTATATACCGTATAAGGCTAAAAAGGGCCCCCTCGGCTTATACTCGAGTCACTCTCCCCCGTTTCTCTCTACCCCCCCCGTGTCTCTCTAACCCCCCGTGTCTCTCTAACCCCCCCATGTCTCTCTAACACCCCTGTGTCTCTCTAACCCCCGTGTCTCTCTACCCCCCGTGTCTCTCTAACCCCCCGTGTCTCTTTCCCTCCCCCTCCTCATTCTAATCCCCCCTTCTCATTCTAAACCCCCTCCTCACTTTACCCCTCTAAGGGGGTTGAGGAGGGAGGTTGAGAATGAGGAGGGAGGTTGAGGAGGGTGATAAGGGAGGGGGGGAAGAGACACAGGGAAGGGAGAGGGGGGAAGAGACACAGGGAAGGGAGAGGGGTGAAGAGACACAGGGGAGGGAGAGGGGAGAAGAGACACAGGGGAGATAGAGGGAAGACACAAGAAAAGGGCACACAAGAGGGGGACACAGAGGGCATAAGAGGGACACAGGGGGCAGCACATTTTCCACCCTCGGATATACTCAAGTCACTCATTTTTTCCGGTATTTTGTGGTAAAATCGGTGCCTCGGCTTATACTGGGGTCGGCTTATACTAGAGTATGTACGGTACACACATGCACACAATGAGAAATCTGGGGGGGGGGGGATTTGTCCCCCACAGTTCATACATCCATGATCGTGGCCCTTCTTAGTACATAGAAAGCTTAGACAATCTGGCCCAAAGGAATGTTTGAAAAAATCTTTGTGTGTTTGTAGTTTTTTATATGTACAGTATGTTAAATTATAATGTCTGTTTTTTATTTTAATACCAATATTTTCCACTAAAGAATTCAATAAACTGAATTGCCTTTGTGTGTGACATAATAGAAGAAAATTCTGTGTATATCAGGTTTGTTCTTGTACAGGGTGATGATGATTGCATCACAAAGATCCTGTGGCAGTTTGTCTTGGCTGCTGCTTGCGCTAAGGCAAACTGCCCCAGGACCTTCATGGTGCAATCATCATCATCATCACCCTGTACAAGAAGAAAGGAGAAAAGTCAGACTGCTCCAATTATGGTAGAGTCTGCCTGTCCCGCATTGGCCTCCAGAGTGCCCATAGATGTGGACACCCCATCCAAAATCTTTGTTCGCGAAACCAAGCCTATATATACAACTCCACTCCTATAGGACCAGAGTCAGCTGGATATGGATAGTCAAATGTTTGCAGGTTCATGCAGTGATTGTGACTATCATCATTGTGACTATCGAGAGAACTTGTAAATAATTGATTTTGCACGGCTAAACCAATGAGGTTGTGTGTTCTAAATGTCGACATGTTGGAGAACGCTTGGAGATGTGAAATTCTATCAAATGTATATAATAATTGAGAGGTTCTTCAAGAGTTCTCCAACAATAACCATTTAGAGATCTGGTTTCCCAAATATTCTTTCTTCACAAGGATCATTTGAAAATTGATGGGGTCTTCAAAGACCTCCTGTCTGTTGTTTTATTACCTTTTAGTAAGGAAATCATAGCAAACTATACATGAAAAACAAATATTCATTTAGAACATTAATACCACATATAGATCAATTAAATTATTTTAGTTTTTCACAAAATCTGTAAAATGATTATATCTAATGGGATACACCAATAAATCTCAAACATTAAAAGCTGCATAAGACACAATAGAATAGTAACTTTAAGCCAAGCTCTCAATTGAAGGGACTCTGTCTCCCCAAAATCACATTGTTTTTTTAAAGTGATTGGTAAAAGTGGGTGAGAATCTGACTATACTTTGTGCCCGCCACTTTTTTCTTAAGTAAAACATTGGTGATATATTCATTATGTGTGCTGCATTATTATGCAAATGTGTGGCTCCTGAATATTAAATAGATGCTTTGATGTATTAATCAGTGAAACACTGTTTGAAAGCACAATCTACCCTCCAGTGTTATTATGCAGTTATATCCCCTCTTCCACCCATATCAAGCATTGTGCTTGATGACGGTGGAGGGGATACAGGGGAGCAGCAAATTAGCTTGTTCAACTGAACATTAGCATTATAATGCAGAAGAAATAATGTTGAGTATCTCAATAATGATTCACTGTAGATTAAAATGTCTAGTGTGATGTATAGCCAGTTTTAATGCTCTTTAAGAAAAATACAAAGTTAGAATGACAGTGTACCTTTAAATTGTATCATTATGCAACAAAAAATACCAGAAACATTTTGTCTCACTTCCATTTGAAATTGTTTCCAAAACTACTAATTTGATTATTTTTCAAGCAAATTTGAACACAACTATTTTTTCCCATGCCAAGTGAGGATAAACACAGCTCAGCACAGGGTTGAAAATAGGATCAGCACTTAAAGGATTAACTCACTTTACCCCCTAGGGACATATATTATAGAGTCTAAAGCCACCACAAGAGTAGATAATCAAATACATGAAACTGCCCAAATTGTCTGAAGGGTTTTAGGAGCAGCACTGATTCCTATTCAATAATAAAAAATTCACCTTTTAGTATTTTAAATATTGGTTTTACTTGTTGCTCAATTTACTATTAAAATATAGAAACATACATCTGACTGCAGATAAGAACCAAAATGACCATCTATTCCTGTCCATTTTATCAACTTAAAATGTCATGGCTCAGTTGAATCTCAGGTTAAACATATACATATTCCGAACAAAATGTATTTCCTGTATGTCATAGAACAAATGTATCCTGTTTTGAGAAACACAATGGGACGGAGCCACAAGCCCATAAACCCTTTCCGCGCATGCAAGCTGTTAGGTGGCTGGAAGAGATGCAGGCTGTATTTCCGATCCAAACCCATAATCATGGAATGCGACACAGTCCTAACAGCCAATAGAAATTGGGGAGCCGCAGGAAGCGGTTTTAAAGGGACTGAAAACCGTATATCATTGACTGTGCTGTGCACACAGGTCTAGGCGTTGGTGGGTTTGTGATCATTGGAGAAAGAAAGAGAGAGAGAGAGAGAGAGAGAGAGAGAGAGAAGGAGATTTGTAAGTTTTTTTATATTTTGACCTCTATTAACCCTTAATTTACAACACACATAATTCACACACATAGATTAATATGTACGCATAGCTATACATAGCGGCAGGACACAGCACATCTACTCACCCTATACCCCCCACCTACCCCCCACCCCCACCCTATACAATTACTATACTACTCATAATACTCACATTCTTGTTTTACCACATACACTTACACGTATATATTATATTGATTTGTTGTTATATTTATTTCATAAATTACAGGAGGGTAGAGGAGGGGAGGAGGATAGTGAGGAGAGAGAGGAGAGGAGGAGAGAGAGGGGAATACTGGAGGGGGAGAGTGAGGAAAGGAGGAGAGAAGGAGAGGATGAGAGGTAGAGGTATGGAGAGAGGGAGAGCCAGGTCAGGGAGGGGAGGTACAGGTGGAGGAGAGCAGGAGAAGGGAGGGATGTGCCCCCAGATGTAGACACACAAGGATTATCCACAAAGTCCTCCTCTTAATCACTCCTCACTGAATACTGATTGGTATAGATATTGACATACTATTGGATGGCTACAGAGTGTGTACATGTCAGGTTATGTTTAACATTTTAACAATTGATGTTAAATGTGGATTGACCTTGAGATGAGGTGTTGTAGTTAATAAGAATTTTGTTATGATTGATATCTTGTTCTTGTCTCTGTAGGTGTTAATAGCCAAATCTCACGACCATGAAGGCATGTTCTTCATCTTCGAGCAGTACAATACCCTCATGTGAGTAAACATTCAACCCAGTTCCCAACAGGCATTCGATCAGTGTCATTCACCACTGCAGATGGATCTGAAATGCAATATATGGCTACACATCTCTTCACTAATGAACATGACTGGTGTGAGTTTCAACTACAATGAGGTCCCATTATAATCTGCTAATCCAAACCAGTAGCTATACATGCCTTTTTGTTTTGCATTTTATTCAGCGGATTATTGTATTTCATGTCATCCACAAACAAAATGGATAATTTCCTTGGTTTGACATCAGGATCAATGTGCATGTGTTTATGGGTAATGTGAACAGTGTAATCTGTCTGGCCTTGGTACCACCAATATACCAGTGAGGTGGGACATCAGCACGGCACAACTATTCCATGTAGATAGTGATAGTACACTTTGCTAAAATATTGTGTTCACAGTGAAGCATGCCTTGTTGTATTACACATCCTCAACATATTTTGGAACGCTGTTAGAACAGGACAGAATCAATATGGTTATCACTGCTCGTAGATGACGTTCATGTTAATTGGTTTATTGTAGTGTCCAGAGTAAAAACAATGTACTATAATAAGAGCTTATGATTGTTCTAACAACTCCTCTTTATGTTTTCCAGATTCCTATCATCTATTTCGGAATCATCAGTAATGTATGAAAACACACTTTGTGTGGAATTAATTAGTATCACATGATCCATGATCTCTAGTATCTGTTTAATATAGCAGATGGAGACTATATGGTTGCTGTATGCGCATTAATGGTTATTTCTATGAAATGGAGTGTTATATGATGTTCCTATGTCACATTCAATTATGGTTACTATGGTGTCCTGACCACTAGTAGATGCTATGCTTTATCCTTATGATGCTGTCTAACAAATTAACCCTTTAGGTGTCCCTTGTTGGCCCACAGCCTCTTGCCCTTCCAGTATCTGCCCACAGCACACCCATGATAATGATGCACAGTCTTGTCCATTTCTGATTGTGCTCTGTGTATGAAATAAAGCTTTGTTATATTGTTCTCAACGTGTCAGTGTGTTTTCAATGGTTGTGGTTATGGGACATCCACATACATCCCATTTGTGTCACATTCCTATATCTGTAAACTAAAGAGCCCTAGTTACTATGCAATAGAGTAATACATATAATACTAATAATAATGATAAGAAGAAGATGATCATGAGATATCATATAATAATATTTATATAATATATGATAATTATTATTATTATTATTATTATTATCTTTATTTATATCACGCCAACATATTCCGTAGCGCTGTACATGGGTTTAGTACATGGCAAAAAACAAACTTAACACCTTATAAAGAATGGAGGGCCCTGTTTTTGAGCTTATAATCAAATGTACATAGTGCTTGTTTCCAAGACACGAACACACGCTTGAAAACTCGCAAACTTACAATCTAAGGGTTAATACAAATGACAGGTCCAATTTGTGATAGTGTGGAGTATCAACATTTCCCTGAAAGCCTGATTGGAATATGACAGGTGATATTGTGAATACATTGTTAGCAAAACACTGAATTGGAGGTCATCGAAAGATAATGGGTATACATCTTGACACATGGCCACCAGCAATGGCTTGGGACTTTTCAGGATGGGTGTAGCTGAGATAGTTCCTGATGGAGGTGAGTTGACTGTTGCCCCAAGTGCATCTGCACAGCCTCCATGGGTTAAAGTAGAGTAGTGTGGTGTATTTTCCCCATTTACCCTTCTGACTTGCTGCCTTGTGGTGGTGAAGGGGCTTGTGTACTTCAATGAAGCTGTGAGCTATACCATGTAGGATCACTGTAGGTGGGCAGGTCATAGCAGAGTGGTCAGACAAATCACAGTCCACTGGAGAAGGAACTGGCAACCCAATCCAGTATCTTTGGCATGCAAACCTTGTGGAACATCACATGCAGAGACCTAGCTAAATGTGCAGAAGTCCATAGGGTCACAGAGAGTCGGACACGACTGAAGGACTGAACAACAAATAATAAAATGTTCCCCTGGTACTTTATATATGTGATGTGGCAGTGTAATTTGGCCACTATTTTTTCCCCCAATGTAGATGTGATGAGCAAGATGTATATGCAATTATATATATATATTCCAGGGTACACATTAGAGCCTCTGTGAGTGAGAAAGTGTTAATGTGACAAGCAATTTCATGTTTTTGTGTTGCTATTTAATCAGGTAGTGTGTCTTTAATTGCTTTATGCATGTTGCAGCATGACTTTTCATATTGGCATATGCATGACCATTCCAACATATGAGGAAATAAAATTTATTTTAAATGCCTATTTTATATTTGGGGATTGTTGTGCAAGTAATTGTAATGCCTTTCAATGCTTTCCCCATATTTTAAAGCCCAATGGTGTGTTTATATTGTCTTTTACAGTGTTCAGAACTTGTCTGTAAATCCTTTTTGAACTTTTGGGATCGTACGATTTACGGGCTTGATAGATCAAAGGTTTAGTGGAGATGGAGGCTGGATTTTGACGGCCCATAGGATTTTTCCGTCTGTAGCCCACAGATCGTTTGCGGGTAGCTGAAAGACGCCAATTTAATAGTTGTAACTCTTGCTGCCTCCTTTACTGGCTACGAGCTTTGCGGTTGGAGGAATTTAATAGGGCTGTAAGTAACCAATTATGTTATGCTACTTTTTTTGTGAAACACATACAATTGTGGTACATGCCTAATACAGCCTCATTAAATTCGGGCTACTTGTTAAAACGTAGCCTGTAACATTGAAAGTAGGACTTACGGCTTTTAAATTAGCCCCGTAAAGCAGGCCGACGACGACTTGCGGATTAAAATGCAGGATGGCTAAAAAATGCCTACGTGACATGAACATGGAACTGCACAGCCCGCAAATCCTTTGATCTGTCAAGCCTGTAACCGCTACAAATCCAATCATGCTTTTAAATTGCAACAAAGTCACCCACGAGCTAGCCCGTAACACGCAAATGGAGCCCAAAGACCAAAGGGCGCTGGAGAGGACTCACAAGGGGGGTAAGGTCTAATACGTAGCTCTTCAAATGCAAATATAAAATCAATACTGTACTTTTATTAATAAGGAAAGTGATGTTAGGTCTTAGAATTAATAGCACAACATTCTTAAGACCACAAATCTGCCCCCAAAAATACTTTATTTAATGTTTATTGTTTGTGTTATATCAATCCCGGCAATCAATTTGTATATCAATATATATACTGTAACTCGCAGGTAATAGAATATCATATTTGCGGCTTTATTAATATTGCATTATTGTGGAATATGGGTCCGATCGCAGCTTGTAATTGAAGCCCGTAGGACTTTGAAATCCTAACCTCCCCTTTTTCAGTGACATAACGCTAACAATCTCTTTTTCCATTGCCTCCGTCTAAACCCGTATCTACGGTCTACACTAATTGATCATCCGCAAGTGCGCAAATCCAACTTTCTACGAACAAGTTACGATTTGCATCCTAACCCCATAGCTCGCAGCCCTTTCTAATTTAATAGCAACATAACTCAACCAGATTTCAAGCACGCAGCCATTACAGGCTTCAGGTTGGGGTTACTGGCTTGGAATTTAATAGAGCTGTAAGAAAACACATTTATACAACATGTTTTCTTGTTCTGGGGTTTACAAGAAACTTAAAATGTTTTTTCTACTCTTTTTATACATTGTTTATCCAAGTAATATTGTTAAAGAATAATAAACATTTTATTTGAGTCTGAACATTCTTTTAAACATGCATAAGCTTTGAATAACAGTGACAAAACAATATGCCAGCCAGCAGATGATGATATTTTCCCCCTTGTGTTAATGAACCTATTACCCAACTACACTGAAATGTTTTTCTTCTTGTTAGTCTTTCAGTTCTTCAAAGGAGTAAATGATAATTGAGAGAAAATTGAAACTTCCCTGCAAAAATACATTTTAATTTTGCCAATTGTCACCAGGTGTCAGAAATGGCTTCAAAAGACCAACAATGTGAATGACCAAACAGAGGGGTATTTATATTTCTGGCAGACATTGTTTCAGCAAAATAGCATTTGAAACTGATCTGATTATCACAACTAGTATTACATCAGAAACTGATAGTATTATTAATGTTTAGATTATGTTAATTTTCTACATGACCTCCACAATGCTGATACTCTTTAAATAAATCAAAGCAAGTGTCTATTCACTGCCTTCCAGTGGAACTGGTAGGGTCAAATACAGTTAGGAAATGTAAGCATGCCTGAGAAAATCATACTGCCATCCGGAGGCTTTATTAAGCCAAACTTTTCTTGGTTCTTATCTACAAATATGTTTGTAAAGTTAAATAAATCTCCCTATAGGATGCTGACCACTCACAAGTCTTAGCTTACTTATGTCACCACTGAGGAGAGATGTCCTGTAGCAAATCAGTCTGACTCCACCCATAAGGAACCTTTGTCAGTGTTGTGTTGTAGGACAAGTAATGCAGTATAAGTGAAGTTAACGTGGGTTTGAAAAGAAAGCACATAAAGTATAAAAGTCAGCTTGACACCTTGGTAATGGAGAAAAGACAGTTGTAGTAGCTAATACCTTCTAGAGCAGTGGTGGGCAACTGGGTCCTGTCTCGGAATCAATCACGATGAATGAAACTGAGCAAACTCACCTTGGCTCAGTCAGAGAGATCCTGAATACATTATCAGAGAGATACTGACATTTTGGACTGATGGCTGCCCTCATAGAACCAAGTTGCCCACCACTATTACAGACGACCAGCTGAAAAAAATGTTTGTAGATGGTTTAGGGAACTTTTGAAACCCAATTATTTCTTCTACCTCAAAAGGATTTAGTGATAAACCCATTGCTTCGTACACCTCTAATCGGAGTCATGTAAAGAGCAGTTATATTTGTTTTCATTTTAAGGGATATGGAAGGTTTAATTTTTAAAACAGGGAACATTCCATATCCCTTTGTAGGGACACTGAATTCCCAAAGTTTTAGTATGTTAGACTTTATAATGGCAAAATATTTTAGTTGTTTGTTAAGAAATAAAACAACCAATAATTTGTGATTTATTTTGTGCAGTTGTGTGCAATCCTTGTGATCTTTTTCATGTATTATTAGACTTACTTCTTTCTATATGTAAGGTTATCTTTCTTGTCAAGATGGAAACCTTGAATAATGTGATCAACCCATTGCAGCAATTTGCACTTTTATGACAGATACAAAATAAGTTGTGTGTATTAAACTTAACAGTTTCTGGGCTGCACAGAACCATGTATAATAGTTAAATTAAAGTTTAATATTCTTTTTTTAACTTTCTTAAATTTTGCCCAGAAACAGGTTTAGTTATTTAAAGTCATTTAACACACTTCACCCATTTCATATAGAATTTATATATTGTTACAAACTAGCATAAATCCGTGATCTACAGATCATCCATTTTACAAGCATTCACTCCTGCAATCTCTTATGCTTGGTATTCTTGCTGCCTTTCATTTTTCCTTATATCTGTCACTCTTGATCGGTGAAGGACAACTCGATTCTACAATAGCCACCAACAGCAGAGAGGTACTGAACACACAAGCAGAAAGATACGGAAACCCTGGACTGTTGTCAGCTCTAGTGACCCAGCACTGCCCTGGGTTATGTCCACATGAGCCTCTCGTAGAATACAGAGCTGCCCACCACTGCTCTGGGTTATGCCGAATACCTAAAATGGTACTTTTTGTCTCACTCATAATGTTAACTGCTCTTTACACAATGATGGACAATGATGGAACGAAAATTAATTTATGTTCTCTTCTGTTTGTTCCACCTCTAACTTTTCTAATATCCCCTATTTCTGATCACCAAATCCTAACCTTTTTTAGTCGTATCTACTATAGCACATTAGTGCTTTTGGCAGTATTTCATATCACTGGTACGGTATCTATCTTGTCATCAAATCCATATTTTTCTAACCAAGGAGCAACTTTAATTGTCTTATTAGTCCAAACATCTGCACCTCACTCCACATTCACAATTCAGAATATTGCAGTCTATTTCATACTACGAGTGTATCAAGTGAGACGTATGTCTCCATACACTCCATAACCCACTTCACAACTTATTTACCTCTTTTCCACTAGCATATTATAATCCTATTGTATATATAAACTAATAAAGATCAATCTATAAACATCACTCTCCTGGATTTATTAGACTCTATAACTATATTAATTTCTCTCTAACAGATGGAGAGATAGAACTGTAGTTTCATCTGCCTGAAGTATAGGACTGTTGGTTAAAGGTACAATTGTCAACAGAGATTAGAGATCACAAATTTTTCTTAGCACGCTTAGAACTCTGTATTGAGGGGGCGATAAAAAATAACTTGTGCTGCGATAAATAAAGCAAGTTTTAGGTCAGTCACAGCATTCAATTCAGGACATCATCAGATACCTCATTGCTAATGACATACATAAACACAATCTAATTTCTAGTTGCTTCAAAGACTGGTACAAACATATTGGCGGGAAGTTATTAAGCATCTCAAGTGCATCTCAAGTCATCTCTCAATTTATTGCGCACTAATTTCTTTGGGGGAAAATAGCCTTCTGCACCTCCCCTTGGCCTTTCTCACCACATCTCAACACATCTCAGTAAAATCATCAGGAAATGATATAAAATGTGAACTCATAACCATCATAGTTGAAAATGTGTTTAATAATAATTTATTATTGAAGATACCTACACATTCATTTTCTAGCCTTTCCAAGCATTTGCTGAGCTTCAGCTCTGTGCAGGCAGTGTATGTTGACTAACATGTTCATGATGGAAAATGTAGGTATCAACTTCAACCTGAAACACATGTCAATATGATCATGCAATTTGTCTCAACATGAGCACCTGAGAGTAGTTACACAAGCACAAAATAAATCAGGAGCTCTCAAGGGTTCTGTATACGTGACCTAATACACCAATGCCATCTGTATACAAATAAATACCTTCTCCAGTTTGACACATATTTATAGAACGATTTTAAAAAACAAGTAAGATGGTTCTTCTCTCTGATAGCTCACTCCATGACTGCAATTTAAAAGTGGTATATGTAAGCACAGTTAAAGCATCTTTGTAAATGAGAAAAATGTCATATTTGTGAAAGGTGTAACAAATTAACAACATTACCAGCAATGTAAGAAATGATCATAAAAACATTTCTAAAGAAAATATCAAATGTAGCTGATTCTGCTTGCCATAGGGATTTATCTTATACTTTTAGTCTGTGTGCAGCTTTTTGTTTTGTCGTTCAGTTGTGTCCTACTCTCTGTGACCTCATGAACCATAGCACATCAGGCATATCTTTATGTCCATGGTCATGCTGATCCACTTGGTTTTCATGGCAGAGATACTGGAGTGGGTTGCAAATAGGCCACAGCATATAACTCCTGATATTCCTAGGTGATCTCCCATTGAAGTACTGTACAGGAGACCACCTTGGCTTCAGGGTGGTGTGACTTCTTAGTTCCCTGACTGGGATCAAACCCAGGTCACAGTAGTGAAAGCACAGAATCCTAACCACTGGACTACTAGGGAACCCTGCCTGCAGCTTGAGGGGAATTCTATTGTCAAGGAGCAATTTAAGGCAAGAGTCTATAAATAGATCGGAATAGAAATGTGATAAAGGATTTTCCCATTGCTCCCAGGTTTCTAAACCTATTAGGAACAAAGGCAAAATGTTTGCTAAGATTAAAGCAAAATCAACTACAATAGCTAAAAATGAAATCAAACAACATTTTACCCATTTTCATGTCAAATGCTTCATAAGAGCATACCATAAATATGACATTTCACTGAATCTTTAACAGAGACCTGGTCAATTTTATCAGCAAATTTCCTTCAGTGTACTAACTATGCATTACTACAGAGTTATTCAGTGGTTTTGCTTCAAGATTTTTTATTCAACAGCTTTTATGTTACATAACAAACAATTACATTGCAAACATCTGTTAACTGAAATTATTGAGATAATTGTGTCTATTGTTATTAAAATATAGTATTCATATCAATAAACAATCATTCAGCCAGATATCTCACATTTTTTTCCTTTTTTGGTGATGGTTTTAAGTAAATACACAATTAAAGTTCCACTCCTAAATGTTCCTCACTACATCCATTCCTATGATCTCCAGTGCCACCCTCAGTACCTTTTGTCGTCTAGATGAGTTGCCTCTCCGCTTCCCAGCTCTACCCGTTCCAGTCCGCTCCACACTCCGCTCCCCGGACAAGCCACCGCTGTTAGCCAAAGTGTAATGCTCTTTCCTGTCCAGACCTTACAATGTGCTATCTGGAGACTGAATCCAAGGTCCCCAAATTTCTAGGTAAATTTGGTGAGTGTCCAACAAAGTGTGAGTCATTCTTTCGTTAATGCAAAGCTAATTTATTTTGTTTATGACTTCCTGAAATTGGATATGACTGCTTTTCCATCTTCTAGCAATTATATTTTTGGCGGCTAAAAAAATAATTTGGGCCAATTTGTTCCCCTTATTACCCAGCCCCTGGTAATGAATTCCCAACAGACAAGTCGAGATTGATGGTTCTAGGGGAGATTTAAGAATCTGTGAAGCTAATTTGGTAGCTTCAATCCAAATATTAGCCACTCTAGGATATTTCCACCACGTATGAATAAAATCTCCCCTTCCCTGGCATCCTCTAAAGCACCTATCTGAAGTTGTTGGAGATAGCTTATTTAGCCTGGCAGGAGTCATCTATGCCCGGTGTAAGATTTTCAACGAGGTTTCTAGCAAGCTATAGTTATATGAGCCTTTAGATAGGCTCAGAAAGGATTCCGCCCATTTGTCCCCCTCCCAGTTTTGTTGCATGTCTATCTCCCATTTCAATGTGTAAGCAGGCTTCCACAAAGCCTTTGGGGCATTAAACATAGTGTACAGTGAGCCTAAGGTTCCTCTAGTTAAGTTTGTGTTTTTACATATTATTGACATCCACGATTCTTTGGGCGGGCCATGAATCCTATGTATCTCCTCAACCCAATGTCTAATTTTGATGTAGTTAAACATTTCTTGGTGTGGTATCCCTATTTTCCTGTTCATTTCTGCCCAAGAAATAATTCTGTCGCCCTCAAACCATGCCTCAAGTTTGTCTAAATTGTGTGTGGTCCAGAATGCTTTGGAGTCAGCTGTGAGGGTGGTCGCTAGAGAGGTTGATGTAAAGATTGAAGTAAGAGGTGATACGGGGTGAATCAGTTTATGTTCCTTCCTAGCCCATCTCCATATTTTCAGCGTAAATTTAGTTATAGGGTTATGGATTAGGGAGTCAAACGTGTGGGAACTCGGAGCCCATAAAATGATTTCCCATTTTAATGGGGCCATTTGTAGCTCTTCAATAAAAACCCAATTGGGCTGTAGGGTGGTAGAATGTATTAACGGTATAGAGGCAATTTGAGCTGCCTTAAAGTAGGTACTGAAATTAGGGCAGGATAATCCTCCTCTAGACTTATGTTTATACATAGTATGTCTGGCGATCCTAGGAGGTCTATTCCTCCAAACAAATCTAAAGACCTGGGCTTGAAACTGTGCCAATTCCCTATTATTAATTTGGATCGGCAGAGTCCTGGCCAGATAAAGCAGCCTCGGCAAGATGTTCATCTTGACCGTGGCTATTCGGCCCGTCCACGAAATCTGCCTTTTTGTCCAGCTGTCTAAGTCCCTTCGAAGAGTCTTAAATAGGGGTGGGTAATTGGTTTTATAAATATCCGCTAGTGAGTTAGTCAACTTTATCCCTAAATAGTAAATGTAAGAGGCAGGCCATAGAAAGTTGTGTACCCTTTTCAGTTGGTCCAAGATGTCCCCAGGAATGCCCACACTTAAGGCTTCTGTCTTGCTATGATTCAATCTCAGTCCAGAGAGAGTGCTATATTCATTGATTGTGTCCAGTAGGGCGTCTATGGAGGAGCCAAGATTCGAGAGGGTGCACAGTAGGTCATCAGCAAACAAAGAACATTTTAGATGCTGATGTCCCACCCGCAACCCCCTCTATAGAGGAGTTTGCTCTTATCGCCTGGGCCAAGGGCTCTATGGCCAAAGCAAAGAGCAGCGGGGACAGAGGGCACCCCTGTCTCGTGCCTCTCTCTATATTAATACTAGCCGTCTGGGAGCCTGGTAATTTTAAAGTGGCCTTGGGTAGCGTGTAGTAAGTGTGTAATAAGTTTAAGAAGTTGCCTTCAAACCCAAACTTTGCTAACGTGGCAAATTGAAAGGGCCACTCTAAGGTGTCAAACACTTTCTCTATGTCCAATGCAAGCAGGCAGACCAGGGACCCCCTAGACCTAGCCAAATGGATGACATTTAAAGTTCTCCTGATGTTGTCGCCAGTTTGTCTATGCGGGATGAACCCTGACTGGTCTTTGTGAATCAAGGAGGGAAGGAATATTGAGATCCTTTGAGAGAAGATCTTGGCAAGCAACTTGACATCCCCATTAAGCAGTGAGATAGGTCTATAGTTCTTGGCATTTCTCTGATCTCTACCCTCTTTAGGGAATATTGTTAAGTCAGCATGGTTTAGTTCTGGGGGGGTAATCTCCCCTCTCAGTATCGAGTTAAAGAGATTACATAGATGAGGAGCCAGAAGTGTTGAGAATTTCTTATAGTAGATATTGGTGAACCCATCCGGGCCTGGGGATTTTCCTAGTTTTAGTTCCTTAATCGCTTCTAGAACTTCCTTGATAGTAACTTCCTTATTTAGAGAGTGTAAGTCAGCGGGCAAAATCTGGGGAAGGTCCAGTGAGTTTAAGTAAGAAGCAATGTTATTTTCCATGGCCACCTGTTTAGTGGAGTATATATTTTGGTAATATTCCCTAAAAACTTTTTGTATTTCATTTTGGCTATATATGAGGTCGCCCTCTTTATTCCTGATTTGGGAAATCCTGGATTGGGCGTACTTTGCTCTCAGGCTTCTGGCTAACAATTTATCCGGTTTATTCGCTTTATTGTAAAACAAATGCTGCGTCAGTCTCAGTGCCTTGTCCGTTTTTATGGACAATACGCTATCTAGCTCCAGCCTCGTCTTGTCTATCTCTGTTCTCAGGGAGGAGGAGGGGGAGAGCTGATTTCGAAGCTCCAGTCGTGCCAATTTGCTCGCAAGATCTCTCTTCCTTTGTAGATTCTGTTTTTTGAACTGAGAAGCCAATTTGATGCACACTCCTCTTATAAAGGCTTTATGTGCCATCCAAACCCATCCCGCTCCCGAGTGACAGGTTTTTTAATGTTTGGTTAATTTTTCTTTGAATTCCCCTCTGATGGTGCACAACATTTTGTCTAGTAAATTGTTATCTGCCTGGTGAAATGGTTACTTCTCTAATAAATGTTTGATCTTTATGGTATTTTTGAAATGGTTACTGAATTCTCTAAGATGCCCTCTCCTGAGTATTAGTACTTTCAACCTCTGGATTAAAGCTCATATTTTCAGACCTGAAGCATAGAGCAGATCTGGTACTTGTGGTTGGACCAGCTTAAATGCTAGAATGCTAGAGTCTTAATGTTGTAATTAGACCAAAACGTAGCCTGCAAGATTTACAGCTATTAAATTAGACCCATAAAGCAACCCGTCAACGACTTGCGGGGTAAGGGCGAGAAAAGGCTACAGGACGTTGAAATTTGAACTACACGCCCGCAAATCCTTCCATCTGTCAAGCCCGTAACTGTTAAGTTTCCAATTATGCTATTGCAACAAATTCACATGCGTTCAAGCCCATAACTCTCAAATGTAGACAAGAAGCCAATGGGTACCAGAGAGGACGCAAGGGGGGTAAAGTCCAATCCATAGCACTTTAAATGCAAATATATACACACTACTGTACTCATTTTAAAAGGGGAAGTGATGTTAGGTATTAAAATAAATAGCACAACATTCTCAAGCTCTCAAATCGGCAAAATAAAATAATTTTTTTTATGTTTAAATTCCATGTTATATCCATCCCGGCAATGTGTTAATACATATAATGGAACTCGCATTGTAACTCGTAATTGAAGCCCGTAGGACTTTGAAATCCAATCTCCATTTTTTTTTTGTGACGTAATGATGACGATCTTTGTTGCCATTGGCTCCATCTAAACCCATAACTATGGATTTGACTAATTGATCATGCTCACGGCCACGCATCCAACGTTCAAAAAAAGATTTACGGGTTTGCGTCTTAAGCCCGTAACCCGCGGTCTGTTCTAATTTAATAGCTATGTAATGCAGCCGACTTTCAAGCCTGCAGCCCTTGCGGGCTAGACAATGCCGCTATGGGCTTCTAATTTAATAGGGCTGCGGATATTGTAAACCGCTGGATGGGAGTAGTTCAAAGTGTGGGAAAGGTATTCATTTTTTCAGTATTAAGCTATTTCTGTGTATAAAAGTTTTTAGTGATGAAGTGGATGATTTCCAGTTGTCCGGTCAGCGGATTTTTACAGCCAACATAGCAAACTGAAACAATCTGTTGGCTGGTCCACACTTGGTTTTATGTACATGCCCAGAATACAGTGTTTGATGTGAAATTCAATCTGGTGGTCGAGTAGTGAGAATGGAAGAGAAAATATTTTAAGGCATAGATTGTGAGACTGAATTTTTAGGTGTTGCCAGTTATACCTTTAATAAAAAAAATTACTTGGTGTTAAAGATCTGTAGCTGTAGCCCCAAACTTACTATTGTGTATTTAAATGAGCATGTAACTTAATATATAATGTTTGCATGGAAAATAAATGACATTAATTCAAGAAAATTAACATTAAACCAACATTATGAAATATATAAAACCTTTTTGTTTTATTTGATACTGGTAGGGGAGTTACTACATCATAAGTTTTCCTTAGATTTTTTAATAAACGTTAACCTTTTTCCTGACATAATTTAGAAGAGGGTTGGGATGATCCGGGAAGGGATCCTAGATTTTTATTTTTGTTAACCTTGTTTAGATAGGTTTCTTGTATCCTTAGTGCTGACAGGACTTCTGGTACCTAATTTTGTAAAACAGAAGACCGGTTTAGGTTAAAACATTACTTTGAAATACTTGTTATGTTGTTCTGTGATAAAAGTAGCAAGTGTCATGTGTTGATGACCCTTGCTAACTTTTTTAGACTTTTTAGCTAGCTATTACTAGGTGGGGGTTCAGACATTAGGGGTAATCTAGAGCAATGTGAAGTTTGATTAAGGACATTTTTTCAGCAGGTATTTCTTGTTAGCTACCTTACCCTACCATAGCAGCTAATGTACAGTGGATATAAAAAGTCTACACACCCCTGTTAAAATTTCAGGTTTCTGTGCTGTAAAAAAATGAGACAAAAATAAATAATTTCAGAACCTTTCCACCTTTAATGTGACCTATAAATTGTATAACTCAATTGAAAAACAAACTGAAATCTTTTAGGTGGAGGGAAGAGAAAAAAAAGAAAAATAATGTAATTGCATAAGTTTGCACACCCTCTTATAACTGGGGATGTAGCTGTGTTCAGAATTAAGCAATCACATTCCAAATCATGTTAAATAGGAGTCAACATACACCTGCCATCATTTAAAGTGCCTCTGATTAACCCCAAATAAAGTTCAGCTGCTCTAGTTGGTCTTTCCTGAATTTTTTTAGTCGCATCCCAAAGCAAAAACCATGGTCCACAAAGAGCTTCCAAAGCATCAGAGGGATCTCATCATTAAAAGGTATCAGTCAGGAGAAGGGTACAAAAGAATTTCCAAGGCATTAGATATACCATGGAACACAGTGAAGACGGTCATCATCAAGTAGAGAAAATATGGCACAACAGTGACATTACCAAGAACTGGAGCTCCCTCCAAAATTGATGAAAAGACGAGAAGAAAACTGTCTAGGAGGCTACCAAGAGGCCTACAGCAACATTAAAGGAGCTGCGGGAATATCTGGCAAAGTACTGGTTGTGTGGTACATGTGACAACAATCTCCCGTATTCTTCATATGTCTGGGCTATGGGGTAGAGTGATAAGACGAAAGCCTTTTCTTACGAAGAAAAAAATCCAAGCCAGGCTACATTTTGCAAAAACACATCTGAAGTCTCCCAAAAGCATGTGGGAAAAGGTGTTATGGTCTGATGAAACCAAGGTTGAACTTTTTGGCCATAATTCCAAAAGATATGTTTGGTGTAAAAACAATACTGCACATCACCAAAAGAACACCATACCCACAGTGAAGCATGGTGGTGACAGTATCATGCTTTGGGGCTGTTTTTCTTCAGTTGGAACTGGGGCCTTAGTTAAGATAGAGGGAATTATGAACAGTTCCAAATACCAGTCAATATTGGCACAAAACCTTCAGGCTTCAGCTAGAAAGCTGAACATGAAGAGGAACTTCATCTTTCAGCATGACAACGACCCAAAGCATACATCCAAATCAACAAAGGACTGGCTTCACCAAAAGAAAATTAAAGTTTTGGAATGGCCCAGCCAGAGACCAGACCTGAATCCGATTAAAAATCTGTGGGGTGATCTGAAGAGGGCTGTGCACAGGAGATGCCCTCGCAATCTGACAAATTTGGAGTGTTTTTGCAAAGAAGAGTGGGTAAATCTTGCCAAGTCAAAATGTGCCATGCTGATAGACTCATACCCAAAAAGACGTTATACCCAAAAAGACGAGTTCTGTAATAAAATCAAAAGGTGCTTCAACAAAGTATTAGTTTAAGGATGTGCATACTTATGCAACCATATTATTTTATTTTTATATATTTTTTCTTCCCTCTACCTAAAAGATTTCAGTTTCTTTTTCAATTGAGTTGTATAGTTTATAGGTCACATTAAAGGTGGGAAAAGTTCTGAAATGATTTATCTTTGTCTCATTTTTTTACAGCACAGAAACCTGACATTTTAACAGGGGTGTGTAGACTTTTTATATCCACTGTAACTGCTCATAGATTTACCAGTAAATTGAGAGGAACGATTTATGTATATCCTGTTATGATTTTTATAATCTAGTTTTAAATTAAAAAAATATGTGAATTAAAACGTAACATTGTTCCAGTTTCGAAAACAGGAAAACAGGAGAAACAACCCCATCCCTTTCTCACTTTTAATGTAATGTAATATTTCTACACTATATACCACTCATTTTAAATAATTAAAAAAAACTTTTGTTATTTAAAAAATTCTAGATGCATGATAGAAAACAATGGATTGTAGTTGACCTTTTAAAATGAGTCTTCATTTGGCCATCTATTTACCAAGACATATAGTCCTCCATTCAGTTAAGCAATTGTAAGTTACTGGAACCCGTAATGGAGCCCGTAAACTAATTTGCTATTCAATTGGGGTCTTTTAGTTATCTGCAAACGATCTGCGGGCTACAGGCTGAAAATCCCTGCGGTTGTCAAAATTGTAACTTGCAGCCCCATCTAAGTCTTTGATCTTTCAAGCTCACAAAAGTTACAATCGCTAAAATCACGAATCACTATTCAATTGCTTCAATTCCGCAAGCCTGCAATTGTTTTTACACCCGTAAATGGCAAATGTAGAAGAAACTCTTACCACTTTTAAAGATGGGGAAAGCAATGAAAGACAGAATTAATTGCACAACAGTCTCAAGCTTGCAAATCTGCAATAACATTTATTTTATTTTTTTATGTTTAATTTAGGTGTCATATCAATCTCAGGAATCAAGGAGTTAATACATATCAGGCCACCCTCATGGACTAGAACATTTCCTTCAGTCATTTTTAATATTTTGTACATTGCCGAATTGAGAGTCTGATCGCATATGGGACTTCTAAACGCTAATTGATTGATGTGTAACCTCCATGTTTTACTGACCTAATGATGATGGTCTCATTTACGATTGGCTGCTTCTAAATCGATAAAAGAGGGGTAGGGGATGTTGGTAAGTGCTGATGAGCAGTACTTATACACATATTTTTACACTGTTTATGTTTTTATATCACTGAGGAAGCCTTTGGGCGAAACGCGTTTGATATTTTTTATGTTTTTAGATCATTGATTTTATTCATTTTAATGTGCCTATCCCTATTGGCTATATATGGCATGTATTGAGGGTTATATGGTGCAATAAACACATGATAAACACACTATTGTTTGTATTAGTGTGTTTCATTTGTCTCCTATAGTAGACATAAGGAGTTGGAATCACATTTTATTCTGTAGACACTATATAATAGTGTACCAAATAGCATTGGTGATCCAACTGTACCTGCTATAAAACCATCTGGATCGTATCCTGAGCTACGGATGGAGATCTAAGGATTGGACATTGGGTACTTCCAGAGCTATCCTGTTTAAACCATACAGATACCTCATAACCTTGGGGTCACCACATGTGAGTGAAACAATATATGACTGTTGTTTTGACGTGATTATACACTCATGTTGCACTAGGAGGTGGTGCGCTGTCTTTCCCCTACCCCTCTTTTATCTTTACCAGTTACTTGGACACGGTGGGAACGGTGTCCTGTGAAGAAGCTGCACACCTCTGGCATCTCTATTATTGTGGTTTTGGACTTGTATGGATGGATATTCACTCCAATTTCCATTTGTGCATCTCTCTAGAGGAACTGTATGTAAACACATCGAATATAGTTCATACATATATATGTATACACAGTAGGTAAAATATAGAGCGCTTCTATTTTGTAGCAATATCATATATGCAAATTGCTTCTTTGTTTTCTAAATCGATAGTTACGGCCTTGCTTAATCGATCATGATCACGCACTGAAATGCTACTTATGATTGAATGGTTTTCGGTTTCGGCTTTCAGCCCGTAAATTGCGGGCTTGTTCAATTGAATTGCTCTGTAATTGTAGCAACTCTAAAGCCCGCAGACATACGGCCTGTATAACTTGCAATTGAATAGGGGCCATAGTTTGCTAGTTTGTGATTCAGAAATTCCAATGACCTGTAGTCAATGGGCCTGATTCAATTGCCCAATTAGTAAATTTATACACACTTAAAATCACTCTTAATATTGCTATATATTCGGCAAATATTACTTATTGCCACTAAATAATTCTTAAGTCAACAGAATGCAAATAAACATTTATTAAAAAAAAACACCCAAAGCCCACGTTTTTGAGTTCAAGGCATTTGCGAGTAGCTAATTAAATAAGGCTAATTGCTTGTGTGAATGCATTGAAGTGGACAACCAATTACATAAATATAGGCATTGCAAATGCAATACTATAATCTTGGAAAATGTTAAATTTTTTATGTAACAAATTGCGCAAAATTAGAATCCATACATCCAATAACGACAGATCACGATGGTAAAAAATTCATCTATATTCGTCTATATTTCTTTAACTAAATGACATATTGTTTAACTTAATGAATATGTCTGAAATACTATAAAGATGAATACAGTGTATTTATTTAAAGCAAGCTTATATTCATTATTAAAATATTATATTAATTATTGTAAAATAATTTCCAAAAATATTTTATTCTGCTAATAATAACTCTCTCAAAATTGTAATTTTACGCATAAAAACATTTCTGTGAAGGTATGTGTACACTATAGTGTTTAAAATGTAAATGTTATGTAGCTTACTAACTTTGTTTGTTTGAAAAAAAATTATTGTTGGATGATGCCATTACATTTTTTCTGTGACTAATACTATTTTAAATTCACAGCTGTAATCAGATATCCAACTGCAAATTCAAATTTATGTCCAATAGTTCAATTTCATCTCTTTGCACCCCACATCACCTAAATTCTCTAGATTGAAGAGTAACAAAAGGAAAGAGCAACTTGAGTTTTACATGGTGCAGAATTTGTTAAGCAAAAAACTAATAATGAAAGGAAAGAAATAGTATTATTATGATTTAATCTGCCAACATATACTACAAAACACTATATTGGAGTTACAGTTTAATATAGTATGCTAAAAAAGTTGCATAAGAAAAACGTAATCCAGTTTTATAAACTGGCAAGGCAAATTCTGAAAAAATATAAAATTAGTGCGCAATTTATATATTTTAACTATAAAATAAATAGCTAAGCAAAACATTTAAAATTGAAACTAAGTTTGCAGAAAGTGAAGCCAAAAATATGACACACTTCTGTTTTATATCAAGATGGTTACTAATGAGAAAAACAGTAAAGGAGTAAAAAGATTTTGGCAAAGTGTAGAAAATGTTCATTATGAAATATATAAGGAAGCATGTTTAAGCCTTTCTGACCTAGGTTGCCCTGCTGCTGTTTTCTTGCGGCCAGGGAGATTAAGGATAATTGTTGCTTACTAAGCAGTAGTATTTCATGAAACACTGTGTTGCTGGAAGATACCTCTCCATTGATTACAACCGATTGACTTACTTATTACATGGTGCTTGTTTTTATACACTTTCTGGAATCAGATTGAATGTTCTGGCCTATACTGGTGAACTTGTGTTGAACCATTTGCACTTCTCGTAAACTGTTTTTAATAAGAAAGGCAATGCAAATAAATATCTTATAGCCCATTATATGCCCATTATGTGTTCTTTTGAATTGCATAGTGGGGCTTTAGGTTATAGCAGAGACTAGTTTAGTAATTATAATCATAACATTTAAAGGGCCACTGTATGATGGAAACATCAGTGTGACTAAAGCATAATTAAGCAGGAAAAATGGTATAAAAGTGTGCTCTTAGTTAAAAAAATGATGGTGCACCTGCTGGTCCCTGGAGATATACATATAACTGTGATAAAAGTTGTAAGAAAAGAGCATTTACGATTCTGCAAGAACAGGGCTTGCAGTTTTCTTTTTGCTTGCGTGCTTCAGAGCATGTGCTGGAGAAGTGGGGAGATGTCACATACTAAAACCTCCAATCAGGTAACAACTTTTCCCATCATCCAAACCTCTACTTAGCAGTAAGTGCTAATGCCAGATAAGATGGAACTTTCTATGCTCAAAAATGTATGATCTTCGAACATTAAGATTTGCTCTAAAATGCTTTTAAGCACGTGGTATACCAAACACTTGAAGTTATGGAGAAGTTAAGAGTTCACCGTTCACCCTTCAGAACATATTGCAAAATTTAACATTAGTTGGTATTATATAAAAATAAAATAAAACTGACATAGAAATTAAGGTTAGCCTATAGATAGCAAGTGCTGAGACTATCAAATATCTCTCTGAATAGTAATAGAGGGACGTTTCGCAAGAGAGTTCTCACTATTCATGGAGGAAGTGAAATAAAAAAAAATACTTACTGATACCACCAATATAGTAGCAAACGGTTAAAGAAAATGTAAATGCAAATATTAAATATCTAAATATTATTATGATATTATTATTAATTTATTTTATGATAACATATTATCATAAAATTAAAAAACTTCTAAAACTATTCTACCATTTTTCCATTGTTCTTCTACCTGTTAATTATTTCAAGTGAGTGCAGCAATAGTATTATATTTCATTGGGTTTTGTGAATTATTTTTAAGATACAAATAATGGCCTTCATTCAATTGATCAAGCCCACAGCAACCTGGCCGAAAACCGAAACCGTAAACCATGCATCTGTATGTACCATTTCAGAGCATGATCATGATCAATTAAGCAAGGCCGTAACTACCGATTTCGAAACAGCCAAAAGTGAATGAGTAATCATGATGTCAGTAAAACATGGAGATCAATCAATTAGCATCTAGAAGTCTGATATGTGATCAGACTCGCAATGTACAAAATAATAAAAATGAATAGCGATACTGTTCTAGTACATGTGGGTGGCCTGACATGCATTAACTCCTTGATTACCAATATTGCGAGCTTGAGACTGTTGCGCAATTAATACTAATGTCTTTCATCAATTTCCCCGTCTTTTAAATGTGCAGTATTGATTTTTTTATTTGAATTTAAAGTGCTACGATCTGGTGTTTAAACCCCTTGCGGGTCCTATCTGGTACTCGTAGGATTTTCTTCTCCATTTTCCATTTACGGGTTTGAAGGTAATTGCGGGCTTGAGGAATTGTAACAATTGAATAGCAATTTGTGATTGTAACATTTGTGGGCTTGAAAGATCAAAGACTTAGATGGGTTGGAGTTACGATTTTGACAACCACAGGAATTTTGAGCTTCTAACCTGCAAACCGATTGCGGGTAGCTAAAAGACGCCAATTGAATAGCAAATTATTTTATGGCCTCCATTACGGGCTCTTGTAACTACTATTTGCTCAATTAAATATAGGCCAAAGTGTGTTAATTATAATCAGTGAGTACTTGAATAGTGTTCAATTTATCATTTTGCATTATGGAAATCAACTTCACTTAACGATCTAGATAAATGGTTAATACTTTGAGGCAGGGCCTAGTAACCTTTAGAACTAGAGCCACAAGTGGCACCCAGAAAGATTTTGATTGGTACTCAAGTAAAGAAAAACAATAAGTGAGTATGTGGTGAAGGGTTTGGTCTGAATTAATGGGGATATAATGTAGATTATGACTTTATTATTATTATCTCTTTATTTGTGTAGTGCCAACATATTCCATGGCGCCTGGATACAGTAGATCAGTGTTAACAATAATGCATATTTAGGCCAGCTGATACAAAAGGAGTTGAGGGCTAACAATCAGGCATCCGTGACACTTTTATAGAAAGTACTATTTTAGATTGATAGCTCACAATTTTACATGCTAAAGGAAATGAATGAAGCAAAAGGATGAAGGAATAATTTGTATTAAACACAGATATGTTCTACAATTGATCTATCTCTACACATAATGTAGGTGATATTAGTAAATGGGGATGAGAGAAGATGCGATGATGACTTGATGGGAGCGGTAGAAGGGGCATTGGGTGATAGATAGATAGATAGATAGATAGATAAATAGATAGATAGATAGATAGATAGATAGATAGATAGATAGATAGATAGATAGATATAGATAGATAGATAGATATATATAGATAGATAGATAGATAGATAGATAGAAGGACAGAAAAAAAACTCAGTTTTGGGATAAAATATTGATATTGACAACTGGAGAGACAAACATAAGTCCAATTAGAGGGATTCTACAAAATCAGTTTATGAATAAAAAAATATTTTATATTTATTTATAACCAGAGGTATTGTTAAATGATTCCCTGTCATTAACTATATAAAATACTATTTTTTTCTTTATGGTACGAACTGCTATAAACAACAAGGCTTTTTTAAATTGCAATTAACACTTTTTGGATAAAGTTTGCACTGTATAGCAATGTATACATTTACTTAAAGTGGAATTAGTGGCAAATTGTTTGTAAGTTTATTTGGTCCAATTTAGAAATTCATTAATAAATACAAATATTACCATATCACTGTTGCAATAAATTCATCTCTCCATCGTTTGAAGAACAAGAACCATTCAAAATGTATTAAGATATAAGTGAGGGCTATTTAAAAGGCAGTAATTAAATGTTTTAATTAAGAGCAACTCGGGAATGAAATGACATGGATTGTAGGACAACTCATTATGGAAAGTTAGAGAGGATGGTGTGAGGGTTTTGAAGGATTGTCCCAGTTTTTAATATTCTGTTGTTTAACAGTAGCAGTGGGGTAAGCAAAGCATCCATTAGGTAAGTGAAGTCTTCCATTTCTCATCAGAAATACATTACACCAAAGATAAATGAGCCTTTGAAAATATACTGTAAGTTCTATCCAGTATGAAAAATGCCTCTATGGAGTTGCCATGTTGATCTCCTTCCTCCCATCCCTGTAGTGCAGCATGAAAATACCACTGAGAGCAGGCAGAAAGCTGTGAAACTCCATATTGCAGTTCTAATGCACACAGCACATTCAGTTGATCTGGTGATCTTAATGGAATTTTACTCTCTTTAATTTGTTTTTTCCATAGCGTCACTAGAACAATACATTTTATGTAAGTTATCTGCTTAGAGAGCAAACCTTTAAATATTTACTTATGTATACAATTACTCAAGTCATTACTTTTTCAGAAATTTTAACAGATTCCTCCATATATATTCATATGTACTTTACAATAAGAGAATCACATATATAGTTGTGAGCATGCGGGTCGTTGCTAACGGTGCAGGCTCGTGTAGCGCGCGTGCGGCTCTCGCAAAGCGAGGGCCTCAGTTACTGGCATGGAGCGCCGAAGGTGCTCCTTGCCAGCAACTACGGACCTGCAAAATTTACAGACTTACGAGAAGAAAATACGAGACGCTGGACTTAGAAAAAAAAAACAGTACGACTTTGCAAAAAAACGACCTTACCGCCGGAAACCCGCGCACAGGAAAACATACAAAACACCAGTAACACCTCAATTTAAGTCAAAATGAAAGAGTTTAGACACCTGAAAATCCCCTAAGCGAGAGAAAAAATGGCCGCCGAAAAAAACGAAAGCGATGCTACAGCACTCTAAAGACGCAAAACACCACCAACACATACGGATTTTCCCAAAAAGACGGACGCGATCCAAGAACAAGCACGCCAAATCAGCCACAGACGCGTACCACACAATAGGCGCCATATTATCACACTAACTTACACAATGCGGAAGTACACAGCTACCCTAACGGATTTGGCACACTGTTTACACTACACACTGCACACATTACTGACACTTACACAGCAGATCCACAGCACTCAAAACACACATTGTATGCTGCAGCAACATGAAAACAGATTGCCAGCTCTTCTGCACAATGCTTCCTGCATTTATTACTTCAAAATAGGTAAAGTATATTGATGTATTATTTTATTAATTATTTCATTAGCATTAGCAAAAAAAACAATGCTCATAGCACACAAACAACCAATAACCTCGCAATGAGCGCCGAAGGTGCTCAGCTTGAGGCTCGCAATGAGCGCCGAAGCATCTGGGAACACCAACAAAATTTACCGCCCTTACAATCTTATTGCCGTAATTTTTTGACGGGCAAGTCGCTAGTAGCATATAAAGTTATGATGATAATCCATGAAGTGGTGCAGAAACTTTGGACCACAATACACTTCATTTGATTTCATCTGATATATTATACTATACTCATTGATCTTTTCTGTTACTATTTCGGATTTTGTATAACCTTCTAGGACATGCAGTGTATTTGTTGACAATAATACACTGTGTAGAGTATCACACATAGGGTTGTTAAATGAACAATGTAGCTTATTGATTTGTCACTGTCAACATTTTGGTTGCACAGGCAAATCAATAAACTACATTGTTTATTTAATAGCACTATGTGTAATGACCTTGGAAAATACCCAGACATTAATGCTACTAAATTGTGCGTTCCAAACCAATGTTTTATTTATAATTGATGCAGTATATAATAATAAAGTGAATTTTGAAATTTGATTATCTTGATATATATGGTTTAATTTTTTCCATATTGAATTTTTTTCATGTGCATAACAAGTCTTGGCGTTATTGTGAGAAATTTTCAAAATGCTGCCACTTGGGTACAAATTTAGTCAACATCTCATATTTTTCCATTAGATGTATTGTTTTTAATTCCTATTTATTTTAGTATAATTAATAATATAATAATAATATTTTTTAATATAATTTTCTCTGCAGAAAAGTAGTTCCCAACTATGGTGCAACAGAAAGCCAGGACTGGAGGATATTGCTGAGGGTACATGAATAAGAGAGCAATGAGCCAAAAGGTTTTGTCTAATGCTCTAACTACTTTCTTAATTCTCCACTGTACCATTTTTGCAACTCTGCAAAGTGCCTTAGATAACAGAACTATGTGCATGTTACATAGTCACATAGTAATTGAGGTTGAAAAAACGACTTTTAGTCCATCAAGTTAAACCTTTTTAGATCTCCTCTGATCTTTGTAATATGCGCACACATTTTTAATTGTTAATTGACCCAGAGGAAGGTAAACAGAAAAAAAATATGACACATTGCCAATTTCTCAAAAGGGGAAAAAAATAAAATTCCTTCCTGACCCCAGATACTGGCAATCAGATTCCTCCCTGGATCAATACTCCCTCTCTAGTTATCCAGGATAAGCCTCAATGCCCTTTTTATTCAAAAATATATCTGATCCCTCTTTAAAGTTATCTATCAAATACGCCGTCACCACCTGTTTTAGAAGAGAACCCACATTTTAACCACCCTTACTGTGAAGTACCCTTTTCTTTCTTTAAGGTGGAATCTTTTTACCTTAAAGGATACAAAAAGTTGACTTGACAAAGCTGTTTATTGACCCTGGATTTATTTATGTAAGGTAATCCTTTCCCCTCTTAGAGAAAATAAATTTGGTTAGTCTTTCTTCATAACTTAGCCCCTCCATTCCCCTTATTAGTTTTGTTTTCCTCCTCTGTACTTTTTCCAGCTCTTTTTATGAAGTGGTGCCCACAATGATACTCCATATTCCATATGAGGGCATACTAGGGATTTGTATAGGGCCATAATTATATCTGTGTCCCTTGCTTATATCCCCTTCTGAATACATGCTAATATTTTATTTGCCTTTGCAGCTGCTGCTTGGCATTGAGCAGTGTTACCTAGGTAACTGTCCAAAAGCAAACCCAAATCCCTTTCAATATCTAATACACCTAGATTTTCTCCATTAAGATTATAAATTGCATGATTATTTTTCTTTCCAAGACACATAGCTTTACATGTATTCGTATTAAATCTCATCTGCCATTTAGTTGCCCATTTCTATGTAAAAAAAAAAAAAAAATTATATATTTATTTTTCCTTTTCTCCTATGTTGGATGTTTATTTTGTTTATGAGTTTTATTATCCCTACTGCACAATCTTAAAACCTAATCCTCCCTTAGGGCTTTAAATAATTAGCGAATTTGACCCATTGTAAAACATCAACAGTCCCACCAACATTTGTAACTAATATCATCTTTTTGTCTTTGTGTCAAACATTAGTGGCATGTTTCACTAGCCATCCAAAACTAGTGTTAATGATCTTAACATCAACCATGATAAGATGGCATTATGCCAGGGCACATCTCTGTAAATAGAAATGAATATTGCATCAGCAGAGTTCAAAAAGTGACATCTTTGAAGTAAACTGCCAATAAACATAATTTTAGAAATTTGAAGCTATCATATAGTATGTAGCCCTTCATCACTTGTAATAATGTTCTCTGTATCACATTTTATCTAATCAACCAACATTTTTATGCCGTTGAGAATTTAGTAAGAATAACAATGTGGTGACAATTATGTGCTTATTCTCCCTCATAAAAACACTGTCTTCTGTTTGGTCTAGATTCAGGTCAAGACATTCCACTAATTTGCTAGTCATTAAAAAGATATTTTTATACCCAGCCTGTAACATTATACTCTTCAGTGATTATGATAGCTCCCAACAGAATTCCAGATTTGAAAATGAGGGCTGGGAAGCTGAACTGCAATTATGATACTTTAAATAATTCCACAAAAGTAGAACCACTGTTAAATAATTTATAGCCTTTGATCTTGTCACAGATCTATTGAAATCTTTACATCACTCAAGTTAAATATTTTCAAACAGAAATAGGATAGGTTTCTTTTTTTCTACGTTCACACAGAAAAACAGACCACAGATAACAGGGTTTTCTCATTCCCTTAAATTGCCTTCTAACATTGGCAATTGTCCAAGATGTAGCAGCTTTGCATTTTAAAATTTAATTGGGGAAAAAATATACATTTGCAACTCTTGGCTTTTGAATTTTGTTCTTGCAAAAAAAAAAAAAAAAAATGTAAATTTGTTCAACACCATTATTGCTAAAAATTTAGTATGCTATTTCTGGATTTACAGAAAGCTACAGCGTAACAGTTTAGTTGGACAAAGTTCAAACATTATTGTTATCAAGGAATTGTTTTTTAGATTTTGAAACTAAAATCACATACATTTACAGGGGTGACTGATTTTTTTATTCCCTCCTCAAACTTAGTTTAGTAAAATAAAATAATTAAGAAAGTTAAAATGCGATTTGGCCAATTGAATAGGGCTCTATATAAGCACACAGCATATTTTTTTACAGAAGTTTTTAGTGAGTGAACTTCTATCCAAAAGCAAGGTCTTCAATAACTAAAAACTTCTGTAAAAAAATATGCTCTGTGCTTATATAGAGCCCTTTAGAATTGTCCGAATCACAATTTAATAAGGCTGAATATGGATAAGCACAATTAGACCCAAGATGTGCCTGGTGTGATGTGGTTCATAGGGTCACGGAGAGTCGGACATGACTGAACAATTATACAAGGTAATTGCATTGCTAAGAGGCAATGGTAAGCTCCCGCCTGCTTCAGGCACAATCATTACAGATCTCACGTTAATATATCATTTTCTTTTACACTTGGTCAATCTATGCTGCTGACTTATTGGACATTTGTTAATGAAATATACATTAAAAATACAATGTGTTAGATCTCTCTATATATGGAGCAAACAACTGTATTTTATAATATTACATTTCCCTGTACATAGTTTTTTCCCCAAAAAATAAAGTGCCAAAAGGTAAGGCATTTTGTAATCAAGTTGAAACTTTATTAACACATGTACTTAATTTTTTTATTATTATCCATATTTTAAGGAGTTTTCTTATATTTGGATCATCATCTAATCCAGCAAATATAATAGACGTACATTATATTCAATTCGTGTAAATTTAAAAAAACAATCCAAGAAAAATGGTCTGTGCTTTAAATCCAAACTTTTCCTTGGGTTAAGATTCCTGGTCTCAAAGTTATTTGCAGATGCAAACTGCTGTAATTATGTACCAATTTGTTAATTTAACAGTCCAAAGCCTTCTAATAAGAGCAATTGCAGTGTGTAAAAGTACCATGGGACACACATGGGAGATACATGTTCTCTGGTGGTCTCAGCTGAAAAAATGCAAAAGGATATTATTTATATAACAGTGAGGATTCTTGAATACGTAATTGCATACATTTCAAAGGGGTAGTAGTAATAATAGCTGCCTGCTTTCAGGACTTTCCCATGAAGAACAATTTGTGTAAAATATTAGAACATTATCATAAAAGTAAGTGAGACGATGTAGCTGATTGACATAGGACAAGATCACAATGCTCTCGATAACCAGAGCAATGGGTTCACCTACAAGAATCTATGAACAGTTAATGAATGAGTTAATTAATTAATTAATTTATATATTTTTATTTAAAAAAACTAAAAGACAAAACCAAGGGATAAAATAATATATATTGTTTAAAAAAGTCAAAGAAGTAAAAGACAGAACTAAAATCCATTGACTACAAGCGTATATCACCAACGCAGACAAAATAAGAAAAGAAAATAAGAATTATGGATATTTTTGATAAGCCTACGATATTTCCAGTATGGGTACTGGACTGAGTGGCTAAAGTGTAATTCCCCATAGAGTTATCTGGAAGAACAGTGTTTTTCAATAGCCAGTCCTGGGATTGTGTTGGACCCTCAGATCTAATCTGCTGATCCTAAGAAAGAAATGAAAATGAGAGGGGAGATTAAAAAAGGCATGCACATGAAAAAAAAAGACTGATAACAAGCAGAGATAGACTGACAAAGTAGTAAATAGATTGAAGAATGAATGTCTTCATAGTGGTTTTGATCTCAAAAGCAGTCCAGAGAAGTTTCAGCTGGGAGTTAGAAAGTCCCTGGTTCTATAAAGGTTGAGAAACACTGATATAGAACTTAATTGAGGCTGATTGAAGGGTTTCATTGAACAACATAATAAAACATAGTCTCAGCTTCGATGTGAATAAGATCTATATAATATTATACCTACATTATTACTCTGACTTTTAGAAAAAAAACCTTTTTCTACTTGAAATCTTATATTGTACTTTTCATGAGTTATATTTCTATAAATTATCAAGTAAATTAAGGGTTTTTAGGGCTTATGCCTATAATAATATACAACTAAACCTTATTCTTATTTTTCATTTTTTTAGTCTTACACCTTTATTCATCCAATACCAAGGACTTCAACAGTAGTTAGAATGACAATGACTGTATATATAAGTGTATGTATAAGTTCCATCCATCCTTGCCATAGTAAGGTCATATGCTCTATAGGTATGCTTTCAGTGTGCTGTAACTTTTGGATCCATTGCTAATTGGACCTGGATCCTGGTTCAAGGCCCAGTCTGTCCCTCTGTCTCTGTCCCTTGGGTTCTTCTCAAACCGAAAGACACTGAGTGGTTTCTTGAAGACAAAACAAATATGTGCCTTAAAAAGTGGAATAAAAATGGTAACTACCCAGGTATTAAAGCAGTTGCAGATGGCACAAAGTACAGGAAACAGATGAAAAGCTGTATGTGTTGTCATGGACCCTGTAACCCAAAATCAAGTTTGGTTCTTTAAAGAAGGTGTCCATTCATTGTACTCAATGCAAATTTTCTAAACAAAATAACTGTATGCACTGTTGTCTCAATATGCGACTTATAAAATGTTCGACACCTGTGCAAATAAACAACTTGTTTCCTTCTTTTAAGCCAGTCAAGACTGCAGAGTAATAAATTAGCATACCAAGCCTCAAAATGACATACTGACTGCTGTGTATATGTCAATATTGATTTACGTATGGCTGTTTACAAAGGATAGTAAAATGAAAGGTGGAATTAGTTGCAAAACTTCTCTCATACACAGTTGTTTTCAATCTTTTTTAGTGTTACACCTTTATTCTAATAGACATGCAAATTGAATAGTTGGAGTGTTTGCAAGTTATCCCTCAGTAGAACAGGAGACATGTTTTTGTTTATACTGGAACAATGGTAAAATCAATCACAAAAACTGGCTATTATGGGGATAAACCTTATTTTGCTCATAAACCTCAGTGCATCCCTTTATATTTTGGGATTCATCTTGGTTTTATTTGTTAAAAGCTGCTTTTCCAAATGATTGTTTGCAGACAGGCAGGTAGAGCTTTTCTCAGATTCCACAAACTGTCCTATTTGCAGCACTTCCAGGAGTCTCAGTAACCTTGCGGTGGTAGTGACCAGGGTAAGTTACTTGCAGGGTAGAGATAGGATCAGTATCGCAGCCACCAGGAGAAAAATAAGAGAACATACCATTTCTATGTGTCTCAGCAGTAAACTGATTTATTTTTGGAAAGCCAACAATATTTATAGGGGTTAAATACAGAGGGGGAATATGCAACACAACAATGACAAACACAGGAAAGTGAGTCCACATGGGATCCAATAGTCTGACATCCTCTCTGGCACCTGTGAACAATAGGCCAACCTCCAAATATACATTATGCTGTCCCCATGTCTAGTGGTCCAGACCTCAAATAGAGTACATTAACTTTATCTGGCCATCAATGGGAAAAAAACTGATTACAGTAGAATGGAGGTGTTTATGCACATAGTCCAGTGGCTGGAGCAAAGCAGACTGATCCAGAACTGGAAAAGGAGTCTGTGACAGCTAAACAGTATCCTTGTAACAAATTAAGTGTAACAAATTGCAGTATTATTAATTACTCTGAACAACTATTTTTTGTCAATGAATGTATTGAGTAATATGCATTGTTATATAAGTGAAATGTATTGATTAATTAAACTTATTGAAAATAAATGCTGACAATGTTTTTTTTTTCTTCAAAATTGGGGATGACTGCTGTCTAATGTATGTGTATGTTTTGCCTTTGTTTAACATAAAAAATAAGTTTTACTGCAGATAACATTATATCAGACATCCTTAAATTCCATATATGTGTTTGACCCTGTTGCACTGGAACTCTTTGCCAGTTATGTATTTTTTTTTATATAAAGTAGTACTTTCTTAGATTAACACCAAATGTTCCAGCCTTCAATGTTGAAGTAAAGGCCTCTTCTTCTTGTATACCTCTTTTTCTAGAAGATAATTCCTTCGTGAACTTTAGGAACCTGATATTTTTAAAGATTTCTATGGAGTGTGACCTCTCCTTTCTGTTCTGCAAGCTACACAAATTGAAGTCTTGAAGTTATTTCCTTAAGATGATTTTCCTTGTTTGATGAAAAACTGGATATTTAATTCTGAATGTAAAAAGTTTGCCAGAGGTGGTTAACAAATGTTTAAGATGTGTGGGTATATTTTATTTTGTAGTACATATTAGTACTTTTTGAAATAAAAAATGTAGTACATTTGCGTACATATAATGGTGAACGTTTGCTAAAGATGGCGAGCAAAGGTTTTTTGTATAAGGACGTTTTAATATTGAAATTTAAAATGTAATAATTTGATTTTAAAATTAAAATGTGAATGATTGAATTTACATTTGCCTGCTGCCATATGTTAATAAATGTAATTTAGTTACATGGAAACCTTTCATGTTCAGAGTGCAGTTTCTTTCTCTGGACTGAACAGGAAAACTTTCCGTAGTACTCAATAACATTAGTTTGCTAATGACAGAGAGCAATTGTACATATAAACATTCACATTTTTTTATTTTAATTTCAAAATATAACATTTGTTTACCATTACAGGTAGGTATAGGGTGGTGAGTATCTAGTTCACCACTTGTTAGTTTAGAAAATTATATTTATACTAGTCGTTTACCCATCATAAATGATGGGATAATATATATATATATATATATATATATATATATTTCCCCATGCCCCTTCCCCTGTATCTCTTCCCCCACTCTCCCTCCCCTGTGTCTCTTCCCTACCCCTCTCCCTCCCCTGTCTCTTTCCTTTTTTCCCTCCCTCTGTCTCTTTCCTCCCCCTCTCCTGTGTCTCTTCCCCCCTCCCCTCCCCTGTGTCTCTTCCTGCCCTCTCCCTCCCCTGTGTCTCCCCCCCACTCTCTCCCCTGTAACTCTTCCCCCTTCCCTGTGTCTCTTTCCCCCATGTCTCTTCTCCCCTCTCCTGTGTGTCTCTCCCCCTCCTCCCTCCCCATGTCTCTCCCCCCTCCACTGTGTTTCTTTCCTCCCCCTCCTCCCTCCCCT
Source organism: Discoglossus pictus (assembly GCA_027410445.1). Lineage (NCBI taxonomy): Eukaryota > Metazoa > Chordata > Amphibia > Anura > Alytidae > Discoglossus > Discoglossus pictus. Next base: position 78,154,202 of record CM050165.1, read on the forward strand.
GTGTCTTTCCCCCTTCCCTGTGTCTCTTCCCCCTCCCCTGTGTCTCTCCCCCTTCCCCTGTGTCTCTCTCACCCCCTCCCTCCCCTGTGTCTCCCCCCCCCCCCGTGTCTCTTCTCCCCCTCCTCCCTCCCCTTCTCCCTCCTCCTTCTCCTCCTAAAGAAGCGCATGGCGTGCACATGCGACTCACGCCACACGCTGCGTGTACGGCAAGTGTGTACGCTCCTTATGAAGCATTACACACTTACCACAACTATATTAGTGATGATGTATATAAAGTCAGCGAAAAGCCATCTGTCAAATGAATGTTAAGCTGCCTGAGGTGCTGGGTTCACTGGCTCCACTTCGCTCCTCTCACTTGCCTTGTGTTTCTGGAACCCATTGCAGTCACCTAGTAGTCTTTATTCATGAGTTGTGTAACGGATCTACTGGCACCCCGACCGGGTACCTCCGTTGATGGATGCGTCCTAGCTTGCGTCGAGGCCTACAAGCACTGCACCGGACACCAAAACCACCACAGACTCCAAGGATAGTACGACAGGAACAAGCGTTCAGTATTTACAACTCAAGGGAGTATGCAAAAGCATAGCAATCCCCAGTATCATATAGTGATCCCCTCAAATAACGAGACGAGGCTACGTTTTGAAGGGTCAAGAGGAACTATATTTTAATGACAGGGAATCTCCTTTTATGCAATGGTGCCCTCTGAAGGGCTACACCCACATAATTATCACAACAGCCAATTATCTACATGGTTCAACCCCCACGTCTCCTCCCCTCAGATAACAGGTAACACAATTAAAACAGACACAATTTTAACCACATTCTGGATGTACCCCAAATACAGGGGGTACACCTTTAAGTCCCGCACCATTCAATAGCTCTCACCCAGGGGAACAACATATAACAAAAATGGCATGAATCAGACCAGGGGTTCAAAAGTTAGTAAAAGTATGTTTTTACACATAACACACAGACATTGCACATATCCCCCATACAATACACATATAGGACAATAGGTGAGTCACACCTCCCTGGCAACTTGGATACAATCAGACATTAATTAGATCATTCTTCTTTGTTCTTATCAGAGAATGAAAACACTTTGGAAAATGCAAGGATCCTTTACAACTTTCTTATCTCTTGAATCTCTGTAACAGGATTATCTATTAGCCTAGGTCTGCAAAAGTCTGGCTAATATTCTGAGCCAATATATTCTGTAGAACATCAACCAACATATATATAGTAGGATCATATTTTAACCATAATAATCATAAAACAGTTTAAAACAGTGATGGGTTCCGCTACAAGTTGTAACTTAAGTGTGCCTTTCATCTGACATAAAAACATTGATATCAATAATTACATCATGTGGGGCATAGTCACACAAAGCACAGGGATAGGAGAAGACACAACTCTTGAAAACGTAAACAATGACTTCAATGGCTTCAAGGCAAATGACTGGAGTATGTGACAGGATGAACTTAGAGATATACCCAGCAGATCACGTAACATCCATTTAAAATCCATTTTATTTACAGATGGCTGTATTGTTGACTTTATAAACACATATTCAACAAGTGGTTAACTAGATACACTCCTTTATCTGGTGCTTATACTGGCCCTTTCATTTCTGTTATAATTAATAAATATAAATACATTTTACCCGTAATGGAATATTCCACTTTAATGTTTTTTTATGCAAATATTATTAAAAGTAAATTATTTAAATATGTACATAAATGAATGCTCCCAGACTGGTCTCAGCACCTTATACTTCACCATTACCAGGGGTATAGGAACTCGGGGGGATGAGGGGGACAACCCCCCACCCAGATTAAATGAATAGGAGCCAATAAAAAGAGCAAAATTGAACATAATCATGCATTACCAGTGCTATGGAGCAGTATGTTTTTCCCATGAAAGCTTTGACCCATAATTTATATATATATATTTCTATGAATATATATGGCACACCGACCTTCGAGCGCTGCAAAACAGCACGCCGTCATCAGGGCGCCGACAAGTGCGACCTGATGATGCTCTGCGCTCCAGCCTGCATCCCATGTCACGTGTATGTAATGTCACTGTGTGCATGTGTAACTAGGAGCATGTTACATTACATACAAGTGACATTACATACAATATGCTTCTAGTGACACATGCCAGTCCCACATGGCACTCTGTCAGCCCCTTACCTTAGCCTTACCGCAGCCTCCAGCAAGCAGGTCCAGTAAATGATGGAGCAGATGGGATGCAAGCTGGAGTGCAGAGCGTCATCAGAGCGCAGTTCTTGGTGCCCTGATGACGTTGCGCTGTTGTCCAGCACGCGAAAGACGTGCCACTATATATGTATATATATATATATATATATACATAATAAGTTGGCATATAGACATACAATATAGGGCCCTGGTGCATTGAAGATTTGCCCCTGCTTCCTGTCCTAGGAGTAGAGATGAATTATCCCCTCCAGATTTTTTTGGGCTCCTATGCCAATGACCATTGCAAATGTGCACCATACCAAACACAAGTGTAGGTCTATTTAGTGTGATTAAATTAATGTCCAGATAATCCGGTGGACTTTCCTTTTAGGTAAATCTGCTGATAAATGTATCCTGACCAATATGATCTTAGGCAATGGTTAAGTAATTGGAGCTTTCTGAATGACATAATTTTTAAGAAATTTTGTTTGACATGAATGGCATGATGTTATAACAATTAATTTGCAGAATAAACCCTTCAGACTAAAATTCCCAGTGGATCCCCATTAAGAGTTAAAGACACAAGTCTGCAATCTGTAACTAAGCAATATTTAATCATTTCAGCTTATGGGCTAAAATACTTGAGTATTATTGATTTATACTAAAAATATTTCATCTGGCCTCATTAACCTCCTGTACTAAATGGTTATGTGGGCCAATTTCTACAGCATATAGAGAAAAAGCCTTTTTATACAGAACTAATGATGAAAATCCATCATCTCGAAAATTATTCCTTAAAGAGATTTGTAGATTAAACAGTTGTAATTTTGTCAAGATTTGTGTGCCTAATTTAAAATTGATATGGAATTTTTGAATCTGGATTTAGAGTACACAATGATATTTTTAATACACTTGAAAAACAAATACAGAGCTTTGGCAAACTTTAAAAAAATGGAAAAACCATACTGTAGCACTATATGAAATATTAAAGCACCATTTTTTTTAGGTATTTTAGTCTGACATGGAGCATAATTAAAAACATATTCAACAAGTAATATGTATACTTTAGAAAAAGAGGGAACGGAAAGGGCTTGCAGCTAGCTCATAAATGGTTTTCAAACTGTGTAATAAAAGAAAAAATCACAAATAAGAGCACTCACTACTTTCTTGGGTTCTTTGTTTTCCAAACTGTAAAATAAAAATACAGCTAAGTATTACTTTTTACTACAAAAAAGTATTAAAATCTTTTTTACATTGTGTAAAATAGATATTAGCACAAGTTGTCACAGTTCTGTTGATGGTCAGTGAGTCCCTCCTCCATGAGAACATGAGGTGGTAACCTGGTCTCCTGCTGCTATTGAATAGGAACAATGCATTTTGCCTTTCCCTAGGGGTTCAACTGACTTGGGCATCCTAAAGTTATAGAAGGATCTTGTCTCTTGTGTTTTTATTTTAATAGTCCAGAAAAGCTAAAAGACAACAGAAGAAAGTGATGCTCTTATTTTGTGCTATAAAGAGCAAAAACACATCGATGCCTCTGCTGGTCCCTAGATGCATTTATGATAATTTGTGTGAAAGAGGGATGTTTCTGTAGGAGCAGGATTTGCAATTTACCATGACACTGAGCATGTGCAAGGGAAGGCTATTGGTTTTTAAATACTAAAACCTTAAATTATATAACAAATACACACTCCCTCCTCCCCAATACCTGCTGGCTTTGTTCAACAGACCCTTTAGATTGTAAGTCTGTGAGTTTTCAATCTTACAATGTGCTTTGGGGAAAGCTTTATGGTCACTGGATTCTAAGCTCAAAGTCAGGGGCCTCCATTTTTTATAATGTGTTAATATGTTTTTGCCTTGATCTCAACGCATATATACTGTAGGTGCGTTACAAATAATAATAATATTAACAGACAAGAAAATCACTGTACTATATTTTGCTGTAGCAGATTAATGCTTTTATGTATACAACTTGTCTAGATCTAAATAAAACAAGATTTTGTTGACTTTATATGTTTTTGGGCTCTGTGTAAATCTCCATAATTCTGCTTTGTTTTAAGCTGCTGTCATTGGGAATAAACCAGCAGGCTTCCTAATGTTGCTCTGGCATCATAGAACAAAATATATGTCCTTGGAAGAATAAGTTGTTCTTCATGAGAACACAGATTTGGAATCTTGTGTTAAAGAGGACTTCAGATGTCTCAGGAAGAGCATTGGAAAATATTAATAATATTGACTCTGGTTGGAATAAATCTTATTTAGTACATATAAAGCTAGATTCCCTATCGGCATCCAGTGAGACAGACCCATCCAACTCTATCTGAAGAGTCCTGGTGGCAAATGATCTAGTAATGATAAGGATTCATGTAATATACATTGCTAAGTACCTTTCTTCCTCTTTAAGTGGCTCCTAAAAGTATAGATTTTGTTTAATGAAGTATATGTGGACAATAGGTTAACTATATTTATTGTCGCTACCTACAGTTGTTATCCTATGGAGCCTGTTTGAGTTCCAAAGGGAACACTTGCTTTGATTCTAATATATATCTCCTCTTCTGGTTAATTAATAGAAAACGATGATGTACTTATTCTGTTGTTCTATTTACATTTTGGGAAGCAGCAGTCGATAGAATGGCTGAATGGGTTTACGCAAAGATATGCTGGCAGATATAAACTTTTGGGCATCTATTCTCACACATTTCACCTATTATAAACATAGTAGCGATTTGCCCGTCAAAAATAATGGGTCAATAAAATTGTAAGGCAGGTAATGCTGTTTGCCACAGACAGTAAGTGTTTTAGTCATCTGAGATCCTTCGGCGCCCATTGTGAGCCTCGTGCTGAGCGCCTTTGGTGCTCATAGCATGGCTCGCAATGAGCGCCTTTGACGCTCATTGTGAGCCTCTCGGTTGGTGTATTTTTTGTTATCAGAGGCGCTTTTGCGCTCATTGTAAGGTCAGCGCTGATCTCCTTTTGGCGCCTATTACAAGTCTCTCCCCTGGTGTACTTTGTGTCCTATGAGCACCGTTGTTTATTGTGTTTTTTGTATTTTTTTGGTTCTGTATATGTATTTTTTCATGATAATTAATTAATTAATTAATGAAATCATAAAGTAATATACTTTACCTATTTGTAATTAATATATGCAGCAAGCATTGTGCTGAAGAGCTGACAATCTGTTTTGATGTTCCTGCAGCATACAATGTAGGTTTGCACTGTTGTTGAGCTGAGGTGTAAGTGTCAGCAATGTGTGCAGTGTAAATAGACTGCGTGCGCTAGGGGAAGCCGTTTGTGCAACTGTGTAGTTCCGCATTCTGTAAGTTAGTATTGTAAAATGGCGGTGATTGTGTATCTGGTACGCGGGTGTGGATGATTTTGTGTCCTTGCTAATAGTGTATTTTGTACCTCGTACGGGTTTTTGTAAAAGTCGTATGTGTGTGGCGGTGTTTTGCGATTTTAGGGGTCGTGTGGCTTTGTTTTCGTTTTTTTCGACAGCCATTTTTTCTGTTGCTTAGGGGATTTTCGAGTGTCTAAACTCTGTAAATTGGACTTAAATTTGCATGCAACCTGACTCCTAGATGTCCTGGCTGTCCCCCCTTGCTGTGTGTAATGTTTTTTGTTTGTGTGTATATTTTGTGTTTTTTTATGTTTTTGGCTGTGCGCGGCTCGACCGTTAAGTTCGTATTTTTGTGAGTTCGTATTTTTTTTTTCTAAGTCCCGCGGCTTGTATTTTTTCGTGTAAGTCCGTAGTCATTGCGTGGTATAGTTTTTTAAAAAAAAGTCCCGCTTCTGTGGCTGTTTGTAACCGCTTGTGAGGTGCCATAGAGCCTCAACCTCCGCAAATGCGGCCCCTCGCTTCGCGAGGTTCAGCATTTGCGGCCTGTAATGAGCCTTCCATCTCCATAAATGCGGCCCCTCGCTTTGCAAGGGTCCGGATTTGCGGCCCAAACTGCTTCCCTCGCTTCTCGAGCTACACAGTTCTTGCGTGCTCGCTTTGCGAGCTCACAAAGCATGACAACATTTCGTAGTTTGACAACTATTATATGTGTTGTACTTACTGTAGATGTGTGAGCACATTAAACATATCCCTACTCTACAAAATGTATATATTAAAACAAAAGGGAATCACTTTATTATCAAATATATCTCTAATTAATAATATATGAGAGCATTTTTAAATAGCAAAGAAGGAATGGCATGTGTCAAAGTGAAAACGTATCAAATAGAAATCCAGCTAACATTAATTAGTTATTATTTGCAGGATGTTTCTATCTTCTGTCCTTCCTTCCTTCCTTCCTTTTTTGCACTCCCTTCCTTTCTTTGGTTGCATTTTTGTTAATTTACTTGAAATAATAGTTTAATACAATAAATATCTGTGTCTTCTTTATTTGTTCCTACAGAAAAGTAGTGCTTTATCAAAAAAGGATAACATAATGGTTCAAATATTTTTCCAAGTCATATTTTAAGATATTTAATTAGTTTTTTAAATTTATGTTACTCACAAAAAAAACATTGTTATACCGGGACAAACTAGTAAATTACTTGAGAACCTCAGTTACTCATGATTTGTCCTCTTGTTGTCCTTACTCTCTATAAAATCTTTTTTTATGTGATAAAACATATGGGTATAAAATGTCTTAAAAGCAAATGACAACATTTCAATTTGTTTCCTAATACCGCAAATCTGGAAAGCCTCTGAGAATTTTATTGGGGTCATTTTTTCAAATTTGAATAATAAACTTAAAAGGAAGGTAAAAATAAATGGGTCAGTTATTCAAATTTGTTTCTAGCTTAAAAGGATGAGAGCTAATAAATATGTACTATAGAATCTATAAACAACTTGTATGGTTCTCAGTGCAAAAGATTGGTCTACACATAAAAGTCATCTTATGCTGTCCAGAAAACTATTATGTTACAGGCTGCCTGTGATAATGTCTAAATGGCAATGTGCCAATAACATAAGAGACCCTAAATCTAAAAGTAATCTGATTCTTTCTGGGATGTTTGGATGGATACTCTCAGTGTCATGAATCGCTGGAAAATTAAAATAATAAAATAATAATAATTTATTAGTTTACAGTTGTAGTTGTACAAAAATCTACACTTTGCTCCAAAGTTTTATAGAATTTGATAAAAAGGAGGACAGAAGCTAGAATGATGATCAAATACAACAAGTTAATAATGACAAAGTTGGTACAATAAAAATAAGATACACAAATGCAAAAAAGAAATATTGGTTTAAGAAAAAATATTGTTTTTGTTTTCTAAAAAGGAACTGCTTTCTATAGATAATATTAATGTATTTGATTAAAGAAAAGTGGCTGGTACTTATTCTAAAACTATTTTCCATTTTAATTACATGACGTCAGGGCACTTTTGAAACAAACAAAAATACTGGCAGCCTTTACTTCCCTTAAATAGTGTTCAAGTAGATAAGGCTTAGCCTGTTGACCATTCCATGTGTGGGACCGAAACTATCGTGGCTCCAACGATTAACCAATGCTCAATGATGTGGCACTCATCTATTAACCTTTAACACAGAGGTCCTTAAAGGACCCCCGTGGCATCTATGTAACCTTAAACCATGGAGGTCCTTAAAGTCATTATCTGACTGAATGACTGAACAACAAAACTTTAAAGAGCTAAAGAAGAGACTTATTAATTTGTTATATCTGATAGAGTGTATGTTTTTTTTTCTTTAAAGAATTGCCCCATTTGCTGAATAAACCATTTTCTAATTGTAATTGTTCATGCAATGTTTGTCCATGTCAGCCAATGAGCAGTTGTATAACATTATGAGTTGTTGTTGTTGTTCAGCCTTTCAGTCATGTCCGACTCTAGTGACCATATGGACGCAAAACGCCAGGCACATCTGTCTGTTTCTGGTAGTGCTTATCCATGTGGTTTTCTGGCAAAGATAATGGAATGGGTTGCCTGTTCCTTCTCCAGTGGACTGTGGTTTGTCTGAGCTCTCTGCTATAACCTACATAGTGATCCTACATGGTATAGCTCACAGCTTCACCGAGGTACACCAGCCCCTTTACCTCAAAGCGATACAGAAGGGGTATGTTTTATTAGTTTCACCCAATAAGTTAACATAAAACTTTTTCATTCATACACAGACCTTCATTCTTACACATTCCTTGCAAGTTTTTTTAATATTTGATAGTCATGCAATATATGCTGCATTTCATATATCTAATACAAGAAATGTAGTTATATGCAAAGCTATCAGTAATCATGTAACAAAAAAGCTAAAATAAATGATTAAAAAAGTAATGTCTGTAAACATTAGTGGCTCTTATATTTTGTTATATTAACCTAAAATTATACTTAATGTAATCAGTTTTAACACACTTGAGTGTAAATTAAAAAAGGAAAAAATCAGGTTATTTTTTACTAAAGACTTGAGAATTTCTTGAAGTGCTTGTTAAATACTTCCATAATTTATGTAATTACAAAATATCCAAAGAGTTGAACTTATATTCAAACACTCAGAGATGTTAGATCTGAGTATTAAGAACACCACAGTAGCATGCTTATAAAAGCAACCTCTTTTTAGCTCCACTGGAACACAAACAAAGGATAAAACTGTATACTATAACACTCTGGCTCCACACTGAGCAGTCCTTATGGACCACTAAATATTAATTCTAAGGACCCCCATGGTGTTTTCAAGTATAACCCTAAGGACCCCCATGGCACCTAAATATAACACGTTACCATAGTAATCCAAATAGATCCCCATAGTACCATGGCACCTAACTTTGGACCCCCATGTTATACTTAACTATCACCATAGGGTTCCTGATGAACCTCCATGCCACACAAAATTAACCCTTTGGACCTAATATTAACCCCTATACAATGGTGGTTCCAACCTTCAAGGCACCTAAAGTTACGCCTATATCATGAGGGGTCTCAAAGATTCCCATGGTACCCTTCCTACCACCACATGGATCCATACAGGACTCCCATGGGTCCTAACCTCCCATGGGGATCCATAAAAACACCCCCATAGTGCCTAACTTGAAAATACATTAAAAAACACTACATAAAATAAAAAAGTATTACATCTGTAAGACAGGAAGATATACATTACCTATCATTTTGATGCCTCCTACAGCGACAGTTATTGATGCGCAGGTCCTTTACTCTGCAGCCCTGGATAAGTGGGTACTTCCATGTTTATTGCAGAATGTGTCCTCTTCTTTCTCTTCTTTCTCTTGGTGCTCATCTTTGTCCTGTGGTAATGGACCTCCACCTAAAAAACCTGCCTCTTTATAAAAAAAAATATTTAATGGAACTCCCCCTCCCATGCTAAATAAAACATTTTGACAGGCCTTCACCTTATATCAGAATCGAGTATTCAAATGACTCCCGCCCTATATCTGATTGGTTAAAAGTCTAACCAATCAGAACGCACAGATTTCAAGGGGGAATTAAGGGGGAGCCTCAAATCCGACACAAATAAGGTGTTAGCTTTTTCATAGTAATGGATTTCAAGCATCCAGGCTTCTCAGAGGCAATTTTTCTGCCTTTAGCAAGGGTTAAACGTACCCGTAGGTTTTCACAAAATTTCAGGTACTGGGAGAGACCTCAGTGAGATTGGATACTGTTACAAAAATGCTTGTGATAGCGATTTTTAAAATAGTTGGGACAATTACTTAGGTTTTAGTATATGAAGAACATCTTGAGTACTTTGATGTTATTTCTCAGAGGTTAGATTTACATGTGACGAGATAGATCAGTAGTGATTTACAAGTGAACAGGAGCCATGGAATGGAGAACAAAGATGGTAATGTGAAGTTGGCTCAAACTAACTATTATTTATTTTGGAGGTCGTTGCCTAAGTGTGTATCACATGTTAAATGATATTCTATTCCAACATGAAGCTATTGGAGGGCAAGTGTGCTTAGCAAGGTTTTTTTCCTTTGCTACTCTAATCGGTCAACTATTTTTTTGAGCCTTAAGTCTGTTATAAATTATTTGACCAAGTTATTATGGTGATTTTCATGTGCATACTCGAAGCGTGTTTGAGCATTATGCTTACAGTACTGACAATAATGATATCCATCATTACTTACTTCTAAGTAATATAACTTAAAAATAACCCATCACAGTTCTTCTTCTAGAGTTTATATTCAATTAAAACTGGGTCTAAAATAATAACAACTTAAAGTGTCTCATGTTTCAAACTTAAACATGTGCTAAAATCGGAAAAATAATCTTTGAAGGCCTATCTACATCTACACCTTAAAGGATAACTGACATATTTATACTATGCACTTATAAAGACTATGGCTTGATAATCTGGGAAATGTTTTTACAAAATTTTCAATAAATTGTATTAAATGTTGCTGTAATGGAGGGAGACATATTGTCCTTTTTCCTAAAAGGATTAGCTAATTGAAAATAAGGGAAGGAACTGAGGATTCAGATAACACCTCTGTTCAGCTCTGCTGGAAATTGCCCCTCGAATATGAGAGCAATCCTTATTAGGATTAACCTTCTACAGAAGCCACACACAGTGTAACAAAAATGGAACCCCCTGTCCCATGCCACAAGCAAAGTATGCTAAATGTAAGTTTTTCTCCTGTGTGTTGTTTATTTTGTTGCATACAAAATTGTGATTTTTTGTTTTGTTTTCCCAGATTACAGCAGTGATTTAATTGTTAATAGTTAGTAGATGTTTTCCACTAAAACAGTGTTGCTTGTTCTCTACCAGAATACAGCTTTACCTCGTTTAATGCTGTAGATCGGTTCCAGGCAATAGGAGTGTTAAGCGAAACAGCTCTAAACGGAGTAATTTAACATAAGGTAGAATGGGATAGGGGAACGCATTAAAAAAATACACAATTGCAATTGAAATGTAAACTTTTTTGGTTTTATATGAACTTCAATCAAACAGCAAACATAACACTAACACAAACTGAGCATTAGCAGAAATATAAACTTTAAATACGTGATATTGAAGCTTCTGGGTCATCCTGGATTCTGGGTCCTTTTTGAGAATCAGAGCATTAAAAGGGGATTGGCAGTGAGTTAAACAGGGAACTATGGGTCAAAATAGCGTTACAGAGAAAGATTGCTAAAAGGGGAAGGGTTAATCAGGGTATAACTGTATATAAATACAGGCATACCACTTTTAACTCTGTAGATGCATTCCTAGAAGACCTAAGTGCTAAACAAAAGAGGGTCAATTTTAATATAGGTTAAATCACAGGTAAACTTATTTTTAAAACTCCTTTCATGGCTCTTGGTGTTTTGGAATGATATACAAGCATCAAATCAGTGTTACTCGGGGATGTGCCAGGCAAAAACTGTTATATCCAATATGGGATGTGTCAGGCAAAAACAGCTTTATAGTGTTAAACGAGGTAGTGTTAGGCAGGGTCTACCTGTACTTAATACATAGAGACTAGTGTTATCACTAATATAGTTGTCGTGTGTGTGTAAGGCTTGCAAAATTGTGAATTGCAAGCGCTCACTTCGATCCTTGCATTGCACAGCGAAGGGAGAGGGAGGGAGAGAAGGAGAGAGAGGGAGAGAGGAGGGAAGGAAAGAGAAGGAAGAAGGGGGAGAGAGAGTGAGAAGGAGAGGGAGGGAGAGAGAGAGAGAGCGAGAAGGAGAGGGAGAGAGAGAAGAAGAGGGAGAGAGAGAGGAGGAGGGGAGAGAGGGACAGAAGGAGAGAGAAGGAGGGAGAGAGAGAGAGAAAACTGTGAGTTGCGCATGTACACTGCGCATTGCAAGGCTCTCATAGCCTGGCAAAGGGATGGAGAGAGAAGGAGAGGGAGGAAGAGAGAAGAAGAGGAGGGGAGAGAAGGAGAGGGAGGGAGATAGAAAGAGGGGAGGAGAGAGAAGGAAGGACGGGGGAGAGAGTGAGAGAGAGAGAGAGAGGGAGAGAGGAGAAGGGAGGGAGAGATAGAAGGAGAGAGAAAGAGCGAGAGAGACAGAGAGAGAGAGGGCGCACAGAGAGAGAAAGAGAGTGAGCACAGAGAGAGAGACAGGGTACACAGAGAGAGGGCGCATAAAAAGACAGAACACACAATTTTTAATACAATATTATACCGTAATTTTTGACGGGCAAGTGACTAGTTTAATTATATGTATGCTTGCATCACTGAGCAATATATGTTTACAAAACTGTACTGGCTATGCTTACTTGTTTGTTTCAATATATACTTTAGCTGTTTAGTTTAAAGCACTACTACAGTTCAAGAAACATATATTTGAATATTTTCTGTTGGGTGGCCAGGAGCAGTGTCCGTCGCAGCGTGGCGAGGGGCCATTAGATGGCGTTGTCCGCGTTTTACACAATTTCTAAGCTTAAACTGTTACCCTAACCTTTGCCCTAACCCTTACACTGAACCCTTACCTTAATCCCTTACTCCAAACCCTTACCCTAACAACTAAATCTAAAACCTTACCCTAGCTCTTTACTATAACCCATTACCCTATCCCTTACCCTAATACCCTACCCTAACTGCTTACTCTAGCTATTTATGCTAACCCCTTACCCTATCCCCTTACCCTAACCCTAACACCATGAAATTGATTGACATTTTAGATGCAATTCAGTAAAATTGGCAGTAAAGTCTCGCACAAAAGCACTGCACAAATATCCACTGTTACTCCTTACCTCTAAAAATTATGCTTACATGTTGTGATATTTAATGTGGATATTATAGCTGGTACTTCAAATTTATTATTACTGTTATTATTTATTTAGAAAATTATATCATGTTCTGTGGTGCTCTACAATGGGACAGAAACTAATTCTATTTGTATTTTAAATAAAACTTTGATAGAGTATTAAAAAAACAGTTTGGAAATTGTGCAGGTAAGACTAAGTTGGTATCTGGATGAGTTTCACAATCATATTGAAGATTCTAAAACATATTAATTGAATATACCTTATGATAAGATAATAATATGAGTAAAGATTAGGAGGTTAGAAGAAGGGCAATCTTGGAATGGCTCAGGAGATAGCTAAACAAGCAACCAGTTCTACTGTAGAGATTAGTTGAGATAATTCTATAGATAAGGCCCGCAAATGAGGAAGCTAAGATGGTAAGTGCATGGAAGAAGACAAAGGGATATGTGTTCAGTTTTGGTATGCGGAAAGCAATCATCTGCTCTGTGGAAATATAGATTACTTGTTATCTCTGTTTGTATAGTTAAGTAGGGTTGAAATTCCTTTATCAGCAGAAGAACAAATATAAAAGGGAAGTACTTTGGCATTTTTCATTATTTCATTCTTTTCTTTTATTATATCATCCACACATTTCTTAATTAACACATTTCAGATAAAAGATAATTTGTGCCAAAGGGACATTTAAATTATATTATGCACTGTAACACTCAATCAACAACTGGTTAAGAAACAAGTTTCGTATTTAATTAAATGTAATATCTGTATACTAACAAAGAGGAACAGCAGAGACCGACTTTGGTACAAAGAAAATGTGACGGCATAACAATGTAATACAAAAATGTTTTCTACTCTTTCATTCCTGGATAGCATATATGTGCTAAAACAGCAACTTTAAACTACTGGCATTCCTGATTAGTTTGTTAAAGTTTAAATCCTCTTTCTTTGCTGGGCTTGTTGAAACCATTTGCATCCCTGTCGTTTGTCTGACCCCTCCTCCATTATTTTCACCCAATGTCGCATCACCCTTCAGCGCATTCTTCATTTACTGCCATATTCTAAAAAGCTCCAGATCCAAGGATCCCACACCCCACTATCCTATCCCCACCCACCTATACAGCCTTATTAAATAGCAATTTGGCAAATCTAATGGGCTCTATATAAGCACAGAGCATATTTTTTTTACAGAAGTTTTTAGTTAAACTTCTGTAAGAAATATATGCTCTGTGCTTATATAGAGCCCTTTAGATTTGCAGAATCTCAATTTAATAAGGCTGATGATTCTAGTTTTTCATAGCAGGTGTCTATACTATCTGATACATTTCTCACAGGTACAGTTCTCACATAGGGCCCCATGCTAATCTTAGAAAAAGCACCTACGAGTGCCCAAACTAATGAGCAAACCCGACTTAGCTATTATTTATTATCGTCTCCGGGTCACTGATCCGAGTGAACTTCATGACGCCAAAAAGCAAGGCAAAAATCTCCATTGATTTGTGCCCTGACAATAACATACGAGTTACCCAGTGACACTCCGTCCTCGAAACCCTATGCTAATAAAAGATTTCCCCTCACCCACAAACTACAGCGCTCCCCTAACTACCAAAGACTAAAGAAATACTTTTGGGTACTCTAGTTTACAAATTTACTAGCCACTAAAAAACATATTTTTGAAACCAGATAATATTTATTATTATCTTTTTTATTTATATAGCACCAGCATATTCTGCAGCTCTGGATTACAGTAAGACATGGGTAAAACCATGGGCGTGGGAACTTGGGGGGGGGGGGGGGGGGACAAATCTCCCCCAGATTTTTGTATGTAGTGTATGTATGTATATATAAGCTATTTTACTGCCTGTGTATACAATGAGCAGTATCCCCCCCCCCCCCCCCCCCCCCCCCCCCCCCCCAGAATTATTCTGGCTCCTACACACCTGGATAAGACAAAACCTAATTTGACAAACTGACACAAAGGGAGTTGAGGACCCTGTGCAAATAATCAGGCATTGTATTGATTCTCAAGGAAAGCATTCTAGGAAAAACAAATTAAAGTGTTTATTCCTCTCAATTGACAAATTCAGGTAAACATAATAGTACAATATGAATTGTTTAATTAAAATTCAGATATTGGCATGGGTAGGAATGATAGCTAAAGCAATTCTTGACAGACACATTTTTGGTTTTGTATCCTTTTTAAGCAAATTAGATATGAATGCCATCTTCAATATACAGATGATCAGCATAAAAATTACAATCTCACTTGCAGCTGGGACTGTTAAAGACGGGTACATAAGATCTCTACACAACTCTATTACAGTCCATCATGTAAGAGTTTCTGCCCAAAACTAACATGATTCGGATGATATTGCTCTTCATCAGAAGAAGAAGAATATCAGCTATTAATCTGCAGTATATACGGTGCCTTGCAAAAGTATTCACCCCTCTTGGCATTTTTCGTGTTTTGTTGCCTCCTAACCTGGAATTAACATGGATTGTTTGAGGATTTGCATCAATTAATTTACAGAACATGCCCACAACTTTGAAGATGTTCTTTTTTTTATTGTGAAGCAAACAACAAATAGGACAAAATAACAGAAAAAGTCAATGTGCATACCTATTCACCCCCCTAAAGTGAATACTTTGTAGAGCCACCTTTTGCGGCAATCACAGCTCCAAGTCGCTTTGGATAAATCTCTATGAGCTTGCCACATCTTACCACTGGGATTTTTGCCCATTCCTCCTTGCAAAACTGCTCCAGCTGCTTCAAGTTGGATGGTTTGCGCTTGTGAACAGCAATCTTTAAGTCTGACCACAGATTTTCTATTGGATTGAGGTCTAGGCTTTGACTAGGCCATTCGAACACATTTACATGTTTCCCCTTAAACCACTCAAGTGTTGCTTTAGCAGTGTGTTTGGGGTCATTGTCCTGCTGGAAGGTGAACCTCCATCCTAGCCTCAAATCACGCACAGAGTGGTACAGGTTTTGCTCAAGAATATCCCTGTATTTAGCACCATCCATCTTTCCCTCAACTCTGACCAGTTTCCCAGTCCCGGCTGCTGATAAAGATCCCCACAGCATGATGCTGCCACCTCCATGTATCACTGTGGGGATGGTGTTCTTTGGGTGATGTGATGTGTTGGATTTGCGCCAGACATAGCGTTTTCTTTGATGGCCGAAAAGTTCAAATTTCTCATCAGACCAGAGCACCTTCCTCCATACATGCCTTTTCGCACATGCCTTTTCGCAAACTCAAAACGTGCCATTTTTTTTTCCTGAAAGTAATGGCTTTCTTCCAGCCATTTTGCCATAAAGCCCAACTCTATGGAGCGTACAGCTTATTGTCGTCCTCTGTACAGATACTCCAGATTCTGATGTGGAATTCTGCAGCTCCTCCGGAGTTACCTTAGGTCTCTGTGCTGCCTCTCTGATTAATGCCCTTCTTGTCCAGTTTGTGAGTTGTGGTGGGTGTCCGTCTCTTGGCAGATTTGCTGTTGTGCCATTTGGTTATGATAGATTTGATGGTGGTCCTGTGGATCATCAAAGATTTGGATATTTTTTTATAACCTAACCCTGACTTCTCAACAACATTGTCGCTTACTTGTTTGGAGAGTTCCTTGGTCTTCATGGCAGTGTTTGGTTAGTGGTGCCTCTTTCTTAGGTGTTGCAGCCTCTGGGGCCCTCCAAAAAAGGTGTGTATATGTAATGACAGATCATGTGACACTTAGATTGCATACAGGTGGACATCATTTCACTAATTATGTGACTTCTGAAGGTAATTGGTTGCACCAGAGCTTTTTATGGGCTTCATAACAAAGGGTGTGAATACATATGCACATGGCAAGTTTCTGTTTTATATTTCTAAAAAATAGTTTTATGTACATATTTTTCTCATTTCACTTCACCAACTTAGACTATCGTGTTCTGATCCATCACATGAAATTCAGATTAACAAAACATTGAACTTAAGGCTGTAATTAAACAAAATAGGTAAAAAGTCAAGGGGGTGAATACTTTTGCAAGGCACTGTATATAAACTTTAATAATAAATACAAATACTAACTGTCCAACCTAATACCTGGGTCACAATTTGGTTCTCCAATCCATTTTATATGGCATTCCTCTACAAGACCCCGGAACATTATACATGTCTGGATCAGAAACATATTGTACATTAGTTCAAGCTCCTGCTTTTATTTTTGGCCTCCGGCCTACATCCCTGTCATGTTACTGCTCAGGCTACAGCTGGAATCTCCCAATGAGCCACCCAGACCTGCACATGCTGTGCGTAAGAGCTATTCTCAATAACACCATTTGGAGACCTGTTTAACTGAACATTTAGCTACTGATTAGGTTCTGGTTTGCCTCGCTTGCTGCTTTATCCTATTGTTATAAGGCAGCCAGAACCAGACCTCAGCACAATTGTCTTGCTGTGTGCTGCAACTTTGCATTCCTGTGTACACCTGGATTGTAACTGCTGGTTCTGACCCCAGCTTGTCTCTCTGTTACTCCTCTTATCTAGTTCCCTGACTTTGGTGTGTTTCCTGACATGCTTTTCTGTCTTTAGCCTGCCATGACCCTTGGATTGTATGACTCAGGCCCTTATATTTTCTGCCTTAGGCCCTTTGGTACATTTACAATTGGACATAGCCCCTCTCCTGCTATAGATCTCCTCCCGCCTGTTCTTTGTCTTATTCCTTGCTCCTCTGTTTTCTATCTTCTTCATTGTCTCTATGTACTTTCGTGCAACCCCATTCCTGCACTCCTTTCAAATAGTTTAAAACACTTAAAATCCTTATATGATACTTTTAATATCATCAAAGAAGTTGAAATAAAAATTAGACATGTTCTACTTGTTGGAACTTGCACATGGGCGGCTAATGCACGTGGGTGGTTGCTGTGCCAAGAGAAGAGGGAGAGTCTGACATATCAGTTATTGCATATTAATTTATTTCTTAGCTCAGTAAGTGAAAAAGAATGCAGATAATAAAATGAAAGGATAAGATTATTAATAGGTATTTTGGGAAAATGAGATAGGCAGATGAATTGGGAGAAATGGGTTTATGGAAATTACATTGTTGGCATATGAAGGGAAAGGGTTAATGTAGGATTGAAATAAAAGTGGTGTAAATAAATAAGATTAAAATGGGAGGAAGTTAAATCAGTAAGGCAATGAAAGGGGTGGAATGAAAGAGGCAATTGAAGAGATGTGAGAGAAGAGAAAATGCGTATTATGTATTTTGATCATCGATATTATTAATTTAATAAGATATGCTAAAATACTGTGTTAGTAGATTTACTGACATGAAGGTGGGCAATGATAGGGGCTGGAGTCAGAGCGTGAAGACCACCCTCACTGCAGCATTATTTAGAAGAACCGGGACAAACAAGCAGGACTGAAAGTGAGATGGAGGAGAACCCAATACTGTGAATGTGGAAGTGTCAAATATGTGAATGCAGCAAATGCCCTAACTAAGGATAGATAATCACACAGCGTGTGGGCCTGAAGATAAAGTTATGGACTAAGACCAAAGAGTGTCTTGGAGGAGAGTAGTTTTAATATAAGTGTAGGTGTAGACAGCAGATTAAAGTTGGAAGTAATGGAAATTAATTTAGATGGATAGCCACAGCCACAACATAGTGAACAAAAAGTGTTAGTTTGACCTGGCTTGGTATATAGAATAAAGAGTATGTGATTGGTTAAGGTAAATAAGTGGGAGAGTTATGTCCAGGTAAATTCTATACATAGGTGTGATTTACCACTCTTTTTCACTTGACAGCTGGTGAAGAAGAGTTTTAACAACCCCAAACCCCCCTGTATTTATTGATATATATGAAGTTAATTTGTGATGTCATTTTGTTAAGTTAATATTTCTGTTGTCACAAGTAAGATGTATTTATGTAATGTCAGTACTTTAGAGGCAAAGGGTCCCCTTGAGTTATTATTTTCATGGGTTGGCAAGAAACACTAGTTTTCCTATGGTTGATTACTACTTTTTCTCATCAATAAAGAATTGTGGCCTTATCCTCCAAATATTGAGTTTGTGTTTTTATTCTTGTTTGTATTTTACATTAAGATTACATTATTGACAATACCAAGGTCTAGATAGATAGATAGATAGATAGATAGATAGATAGATGAATGGACAGATGGATGGATCAATAGTTAGATGGATAGATAGATGGTTAGATAGATGGGTAGATAGATAGATAGATGGTTAGATAGATAGATCGATAGATAGATAGATAGATAGATAGATAGATAGATAGATAGATAGATAGATGATGGATAGATAGATAGATAGATAGATAGATAGATAGATAGATGGTTAGATAGATGGGTAGATGGTTAGATAGATGGTTAGATAGATAGATAGATAGATAGATAGATAGATAGATAGATAGATAGATAGATGGTTAGATAGATGTGTAGATGGTTAGATAGATGGATAAATAGATAGATAGATAGATGGTTAGATAGATGGGTAGATGGTTAGATAGATGGATAAATAGATAGATAGATAGATAGATAGATAGATAGATAGATAGATAGATAGATAGATAGATAGATGGATGGATATATGGATGGATATATGGATGGATAGATAGATACTAGCCTAATGATTTATTGTAGTGAAATCACCCACTAGTATTGGTTTACTGTAAGTTGGAAGGTGATCTTGTTTGTGTCAAGTGTGAAAATACAAGCGCTAAATATTACTTTGTTTATGGGCTGCATTGTGATCATGGCACAAAACACTTTAGTTTCAAATACTTTTTTAAATGCATTTGTTAAGTTTTCTATTGAAGATTTTGCACAGAGTGCACTTAAATATCTATTGCTAGCAAGCCCTGTGTTTAAAGGAAAAAAAATGTCTCATTGTCTTTGAAAGTGTAATGGAGGGTCTTGGGGTTAACTGACATAATCTTGATGATTCCTTGATGATTCTCACGACAGGACAATTTAATTCCAGGTGGAATAACAAATGTAAAACTTAATTTGTTTACTGATGCATTTGGCTGGTGATTAGGGCTCACATTTCAAGAGAAAATTGTGTGCTAGAAAAGGTAAGCACAATGATTGTATTCTGTTCTATTTTTTTAAATCCCAGTAGTAATAGAGATAGAAGCAGTTTGCTGTTTTAGTAGCATGGTAATGTTTTAGCAATCACAATGTCAGTTTTTGAGTAAAATTAGGCTTTGAAGCATTTGCTAATGCTTAGATGTTGTGATTCTAGCAGTTTAAGCAAAATATGCTTATTAGATCACAATCCTATGAAATGGAAAAAACAAGTATTTTAATTAGGCTTTGGTGTTTGCTCTGTGTTTTTATAGAAAATACTGTTTATGACAATTCTCTGACTTTGTTCAGAGAAGCATAAAGCATAGAAATGCAATCTTACCCCAGTGCAAATGGTGTAACTGTTAATTTCAACCTAAGAAAAGCAAATTATTTTAAATTGTACCATGTTGTGATAATCTATATTTTCAAGAAGCGTTTTTTTTCTTTTAAACAGTGAAAATTTTAAAATTAAATATGTATCCTAGATGTAGAGGAAAGCATGATGAAAAAAGCATTTATTGCTCCAAACAAACAAAAAATATTATGTGAAAGTACCTTTGTAGTTCAAAGAAAACTGCACGTGTTTCTGAAGTATGTAATCCCAACATTGGCAACTGTGTGAAACAGCATAAAGAAAAAAAATAAAATGTTTAGATATTTATGTAATGAATAATCTATCTTGTTTTTGTTTAATCACTTACTAAGAGCTTTCGGTATGAGTGGTGTGGTTTCTTTATCAATCAGTAGAGGCAGAAGGGATTATTTGTTAGATAATTTGATCTCACTGAATGTCACAATAGCCACCTTTACCAGAACATGTTTAGAAGCAGGCAGTGTGCATCAGTAAATGCAATCCCTATGCTCAGAAATGTAAAAGCCCCTCTCTCTCACACAGTGTTCACCAAAGTGTATTAACATTTCTCTAAAGTAAAAACTAACTTTGTGACTTTTTCCCAATTTGATTATGCCCCTAGTTACATTCAAAGTTTTCAGACATATAGTGTTACAACATACTGCTAAGACATGGTCCCTGATAGGCTAAGACACAATGCTGCACATCCAGAACTACAAGTCTATTAGCCCTATTCAATTCCCTCAACATTTAAAACCGTAGCCCGTAACATAGGCCGCAAGCCTTGTGGGTATTAAATTGGCCCTGTAAAGCAACCAGCCAACAACTTGCGGGGTAAGGGCGAAAAAACCCTACGGGAAGTGAAAATTTTAACTGCGTGCCCACAAAGCCTTTGATCTGTCAAGCCCGTAACAGTTACATTCCAATCACGCTATTAAATTGCAATAAATTCACTGGCATTCAAGCACGTAACAAACAAATGGAGCCCAAAAGCCAACCGGTACTAGAGAAGACACGCAAGGGGGTTAAAATCCAATATGTAGCACTGTAGATGCAAATATACACATACTACTGTACTTATATGTAAAGGGAAAGTGATGTTACAATTAACTAGCGACTTGCCCATCGAAAAATGACAGCAATAGAATTGTAAGGCAGGTAATGCTGTCTGGTTCACAAAGTAAGTATTTTGGTTGTGTGAGTAGCGTCGGCGCTCATTATCTTGGTTGGTGTATGTTTGGTTATGAGAGCTCCTTTGGCGCTGATTGTAAGCTTTGCGCTGATGGCCTTTTGGCTCGCATTGTGAGCCTCTGCCCTGGTGTAGATGTGGTTCTGTAAACACCGTTGGCGCTGGTTGTGAGGCTTGCGCTGATCGCCTTCATCTTTTATTGTGATTCTGTAATTTTTGTACTTGGTTTACTCTGTGTATGTATTTTTTTATGTAAATAATTAATTATTAGAGTTATAAATTAATATACTTTACCTATTTGTAATTAATATATGCAGGAAGCAATATACTGAAGAGCTAACAATCTGTTTTGATGTTCCTGCAGCATACAATGTAGATTTGCACTGTTGGTGAGCTGAGGTGCAAGTGTCAGCAATGTGTGCAGTGTGTAGTGTAAATAGACTGTGTGCACAACTGGAAGTTGTTTGTTTAGCTGTGTAGTTCCGCATTTTGTAATGGTAATGGTAATGTTATAAGTTTGCAGTTAGTCTTGTAAAATGTCTGCAATTGTATATGTATTAGGCGGGTGTGGCGCATTTAGCGTCCTTCCTAATAGTGTATTTAGTAGGTTGTGCTGGTCTGTATAAAAGGCCTATGTGGTTGGCGGTGTTTTGCGTGTTTAGGGGTCGTGTAGCCTCATTTTTATTTTTTTCGACGCCCATTTTTTCTCTCACTTAGGGGATTTTCAAGTGTCGAAAATCTTAAAATTTTTCCTCTCAGGACCCCATTTAATGCTCAGAACAGTGTCAAAGCATTAAGAGAGAGAACAGAAGAGATAGACACAGAGCAAAGTACCATCCTGCAGAGAGAAAAAGCCACAAGAGACCCCCAATTCCTACCTCCACCATCCAGAGAGAAGGTACAGAATGTTTTCCTTGTTACCTTGTTTCTCATAATGTGGTTGTTAATTGTTATTGTTAATTGTCTAATAAAATCGACATTTGTTCTATTTTTGGTACTGTTTTACAGACAATGACTGAGCACAAGGAAGATCAGGACAAATTAAAGTTCCAGAGAATTCTTTTGGATGTCAAGATGCAGGACCACTTGGAGAAAGGAGAATTCCAAGTGGACATTGGAGTGGATTTACAGTTGCCAACCTCAACAATCCACACAATCCTGATTATGTGATCCAGATGCTACGCCCTGTAGGAAATGGAGAATCGGCTGTCGGTCTGGATTGATGATAAGATTGAGCGCAACATGCCTCTGAGCCAGGCCATCATTGTGGAAAAGGCCAGAAACAGTGTGTGCGCTTTTGCCAAACTCAGGGGCAGCCCCGGGCAGCAAAAGTGCACAAACAGACAAAATCACTCACAGACACACACACACTCACAGACACACTCACAGAGACACA
Organism: Discoglossus pictus; assembly: GCA_027410445.1. Lineage (NCBI taxonomy): Eukaryota > Metazoa > Chordata > Amphibia > Anura > Alytidae > Discoglossus > Discoglossus pictus. The sequence continues at coordinate 78,177,058 of CM050165.1, forward strand.
CACTCACAGACACATACAGACTTACACTCACTCACGGACACACACACTCACTCACAGACACAGACACTCACACAGACATACATACACTCTCTCACAGACACTCACTCACAGACACACATACTCACAGACACACATACACCCACAGACACGGTCCGCCCCCCACACCCCTCCCCCAGTGGCCAGAAACATCTATGGCCATATCCAAAGCCAAACTACAGATGTGAACAGAAAGCTTATCAGCCAACAGAGGTTGGTTTGACCGGTTCAAGAGGAGGAACAACCTCTACCACAGCAAATCACGTGAGAAGCTGCAAGTTCTAACAACAAAGCTGCTGCTGTCTTTTGTTATAAATATATGATTAATTAACCAATTTTGGAGCTGTAATGAAGAGGTTAATATGCTTGAATGTCTTGTTTGTGGATATCCAGTTATCTGTGATGTTATCTGTCATAAGGAACAAAGGAAAGATAACTTTCCCGGATGACACCCTACTTGTGATCAAACAACAAATGGTCAGTACTAAAAGCCTCAGGGATGAATTTGCATCATGGACACAAAGCATGCGAATCAACTTAAAAGAGACAAGAGGTCGAGCAAAGGTGAAATGAAGAATCGCATCCAGGGGTCATTCACTACCTCTCCGCACCAGATCTATCCCCCTCTCTTCTAACACACGTCTCCAACTGCCTCTCTTGTATATCCTCTTGGATGTCCACTCACCATCTAGAACTCAACATGTCTAAAACTGAACTCCTAATCTTCCCTCCCTCTCCCACAGCATCAATTCCTCACATGTCTCACTGTCAACAACGACATCATCACCCCCTCCTTCCAAACCCGTTGTCTTGAAGTCCTACTGGACCCCGCTCTGTCTTTCATCCCTCACATACAATCATTAACTAAATCTTGTCTTCTCCATCTAAAAAGCATCTCCAGAATTCATCACTATCTTACACAAGGCACAACTAAAATCCTTATACACTCTCGCATCATCTCTCGACTAGACTACTGCAACTTGCTTCTTGTTGGCCTACCTACCACCCGACTGTCTCCACTTCAATCCATTATGAATGCCTCTGCTGGTCTCATCTTCCGTATACAACGTTCAGTGTCAGCATCACCTCTCTGTCAAACACTCCACTGGCTTTCCTTAGCCTCAAGAATAAAATTTTAAATCATGACCCTAACTTACAAAGCCCTCAATAATAATGCTCCCCCTTACATCTCTGCTCTCATCTCCAAATACTCCCCCACCCACCCTCTTCGTTCTGCTAATGACCTTCTTTCTACAACTCTTGTCACCTCCTCTCACTCCTGCCTTCAGGACTTTTATCGTGCTGCCCCTAGTCTCTGGAACTCCTTGAATCCCTCCACCAGATTATCCCCTTGCCTCAAAACATTTAAAACCTCACTGAAAACACATCTCTTTAAAGAAGCCTATCACCTTCCACCCTAACACGCTTATCACATCTCTCTCCCTCTTTTACCACTCACTATCCCTTAGATTGTAAGTCTGCGAGTTTCTATCCTAAGTACTTTGGGAATTCACCATGGACATTGGATTCCTAGCTCAAAGACAGGGCCCTCCTACCTTTGCTAAATGTTAATCTGTATTTATCACTGTCTGAACCTAATTTATGTACAGCGCTACGGAATATGTGAACGCGTTATAAATAAATTGAAGAATGGCTGGGACAATCTTCAAGGTGTGGCTATGATGTGTATAACTGGGACAAATGGGCTTGTTGGGTAGTAGAATTATCTTAGTAAAGGAACAGAGGAATCAGGAGGAATACTCTACACTCTTGCATACACACATAAGTATTTATACACATTAGTATTATATAGGTAGAACCGTGTATTTCAGATGCCAATCTCACCACTACTGTTGTATGTTAATAAACCTTTTAACTTATAAGTTTCCAGTGTATTTGGAGTTCTTATAGCAGTCAGATGTAAGTTAACTAGTCAAGATACACGGTTAGAATTCCAGTATAAAAGGACTATATTTAACATATTTCCAGACACTTTGAAGGACATTGTGGAAAGAGGCAATTATTCACCTGAAGTGGTCTGCAACGAGACAGAATTGTTCTGGAAGTGAATGCCAAGCTGCACCTTCATATTTTGTAACCAGAAGTGAGCACCAGGTTTCAAAGCAGCCAAAGTCTGGCTAACCCTTCTTCTGGATGGGAACACCAGTGGCGACTTCAAGTTAAAGTCACTGCTTTTGTGCCACTCAAAAATACCTATAGCCATGAAGGGTATTGGAATTTGAATTGTAAAGCTTGGATCACAATGGACATCTTCAAGAACTGGTTCAGCGAACATTTATGTCCATGGGTTCAACACTACTGCAGGCGTAAAGGGATTGGGGCCAAAGGGCTCCTGTTAATGGACAATGCTCCAAGCCACCCAACCAACTTGGCTGAGCTTCATTGCTGCATCCCAGTGGAAGTAGTTTTCCTGTCACTCAACACTACTTCACCCATCCAGCCAATGAAGCACAGGGTCATTACCGGCCTATTTCCTTCACCACACATTCCTCCAGCTCATTGACCAAACAGACAGCAAAAAGTATACCATCATGCAGGCCATAACGAACATCAATTTGAGGTGTCAAAGCAATGGCTCAAAGCAGTGTGGAGGAAGATATGGCCAGAGCTGTATGCAAATGTGTAATCAGAACAGCTCACCATAGCGGAGATAGTAGACCTGGTCAGACCTGGACTGGGGACTTAATACAAGCTTCAGAAGAGAGCCTGACTGACAAGGACTTCCAACAACTGGCAGAAAAGGGCATTGAAGCCCAGGAAAGCAGTGACTCTGAAACAGGAACAAAATAACTTCCCACTGAGTTTCTCAGCAAGATTTTGCTTTCCACCCATGACATTATGGATGATTTAGTGAACAAGGATCCGGACACTGTGAGGAGCCGCGTTATTGGGGCAGTGTCTTGCTACCAGCATCTGCTGGATAGCCGCAGGAAAAAAAAATAGTGTTGTTGTTATGTTTACAGTTTCTTAAAAATGCAGTTTGTTAAAAAATCTGTTGGTTTTGTGTCTTTGTTTCCATGAGTTCCCCATCCCTATCTACCCTATGTTAAAATGACCCAGTTTAGCCCTTTTTCGCTTAGCACTCCTATTGCCTGGAACCTATCTACAGCGTTAAACAGGGTATTCCTCTACATAAAAGTAAATAAATACATATGTATGTTACATACCTAGTAAAATACAGAAACCTTCCATATACCTTTAAAGGCAATTAATTCAAACAACAGTTTGTAAAGCACATTTTTATTTGTTTATATATGTATAGATTCAGATCATATTACTAAATACATACAATTACATAATGATCTTGAGATACTACATAGCCTTCACCAAAGATTACCCTGCAATAAGACTATTAATATATTGGATAGTGGCAACCTTGTGAGGATTATGAAGTGCTGAAAATTCTTCAGTACGTCAAGGTTAAAACAGCAGTTATGTTTAAGGAACATTATGCTTACAGTGATATATGAGATTATCTGAACTGTAACTAAAAGACAATAAAATACAATACTATTACAAAACGAATAAGTGATCTGTTAAAGATAGATGTGTTTAAGAACTGGAATTTTAAATTATTGAAATTTACATCTATATTATATTCATTGTATATATTTGCCATTTGGCAAATGTATTTGCTCTTATTGTTTATGGTATCAGCAAATTATTGCTGTTTAAAATGATTTACAGGGTGTTTCTAATGTGTTTTCCAGTGCACGCTTCAGTCATTTGTATATTGATATAACTAGTGATTTACTCATAGACTCAGATAAAGGCAAGTGATGCTAGTGCTTAGTAGAAAGCCCACACTACTGCAAAATATATTAATAAATTTGAATGATCAAACTGGTTAAAATACTTTTTTTTTTAACTGCGTCTGCATAATTTAGCTTGATATGTACTTTATCTATCTAATCTCTTTTTGATAACCAATTTGGCAAGATATATAGGTAATAAAAAAGTTTTGTCAAGAGAAATGCATGGAGAAATTCAGTTTAAGAGCCTGCAAATACATTTGTCTACTAAAGAAATAAGAATATTAAAAGGTTAGAAATGTATCTTAAATTAAACTGAGGGATAACAATTTCCAAACTCATCTTATGGCTCTTACTGGTCTTGTGAGTGAGGTGTGGCTGATATACCAAGGCAAGCAGCATGAGAATGGAGTCAGTTTCTGCATTGCCCTGGGGCAGATCTACTAAGGATGCCAGCCTCAGGGAATCACTCTGCAGACCCAGAGAACCTTAGTGAATCTTAATATATAGATAGTTAGATGCCTAATAAAATCATAGATAAATAGTTCAATGGTATATTTTAATTATTATTATTATCTTTTATTTGTAATGCACCAACATATTCCGCAGCGCTATACAGGGGTTAAGTACAACAAAAAATACACAGTAATAAACAAGGCAAAATTGGAGGACCCTGTCTTTGACTTTAAAATCTTACATATATAGATTATTTTCTAAAGCATTGATACAAGATTGAAAACTCACAAACTTACAAACTCGGTAGTGGGAGAGGCAGAAACCTGTACAAGAAACAAATATAAGAATTGGAAGAACCAGGAAGAGGGAGAAAGTTATAGAGAATGAAGAGAGGACAAGACAATTATGTTGCTGTAAGACAATCATTGAAATACCTGGGAAGAAGATGTGAGAAGTTGGGAAGATGTTTCTATTTAGTAGGAGACAGTAGAAGTCTGATAGGGAGGGAAGGTTTGCGTCAAGCACAGGAGAGAGTGCTGAAAGGTAATCAAGATGGGTAAGGTGGATTGAGTGGTAACATATAAGGATAGCATATACTGCTGATGGGTTAATTGCAAGTGATTTCCGTGCCTCTATAAATTATGCATCCTTTCCTTTAAACATTCGATATTCAGCCTAATTAGCCTAATCACTCTCTGTAGTCTGCACTCTCTTTTTATATGTGTATGTATTCAGACTGAAAACAATGCTGGCAGACCCCAGGGGGTAGTAAACCTGTATCTCAAATTATTACACAGATATCAGCCCACACATAGTGGGTGGATCAGAAAAACTAACTGGTCGGTATAAATGATAAACTTCTATGTAACTTTACCGTAAGAAAATTGTCATTTAAAAATATCTTTCATTTGAAAAAAAAATACTTGTTATTGCCTACAGTATTAAATGATAACATATTTAGAACCTTGGCTGTGTCTCTTTAAGCATGATTGAAAATCCTGCATAATAAACCAAAGTACTTTGACAAGGACAAGGTTACAAGCGTTGCCCCAATGGGAATTGGTGTTATATGTGCCAAATGATATACAGTGTCTTGATGGTCTCAGTGCCATCATTTAAAAAAAACTGCAAATTCATATTTATTCATACACTCATGAAGAAGTAGACCTGATTATGGACATTAGTTACTAGACTTATTAGTTATTAGACTTATAGGTTATTACTAGACTATATAGTTATTAGCAAATATCATTGAGAGGCCACTAGAGCATAGATAATTAAAACATTGTTTTCCTTTTTGCAATTACTGCTGAATTGATTTAGGTGTTGCAGAGTATTTTAGTCCCCCTCTACGTAATTAGGCTTCACCGTCCAAGGCATTCAGCATGGTTGAAACAATTGTTGCTAAATAGTTTTGTACATTTGCAGACAGATCGATATGTGGTAGTGAATTTTCTGGGAATGTTGTAGGTCTATGGGGTCATCTCTCTTGATTTAATAATATTTATTTAATGCAGGAGTTAAAAAAACAGAGAACATGTATCAACTGTAAGGGGCGAGGTATGCTTTGCATGGCATTCAAAGTCACATATTCTGGTGCTTCACCCATTCAGTGTCACTCTTTCCACCATTTGCAAAGCATTACAGAAGATAACTGCAATGCATGCAATGGATAAACCATGCCAAAGTGTTTTCTACTAGTCGATGAGTGATGGAGAGAAGCTCCACACTGTAGCTGCTTGACTTGTCACCACTCGATTCACTGACTGGCCATGTTGAGCATCTCATTAGCTGTGTAGTTATGTGTCCAGTAAAATCCTACAAATACCTCATAATAATGTCACACTTGCCAGGAATTAACACAGGAAGTTGAATGCTATCAATAGAAAGATAAAGCTACTCACCAGTGTTATCTTTATATTGATAGTATTCAACTTCCTTCCTCTAAAAATATCCATAGAAGTCTGCATTTCCTGAAAACACATTTCCTACATAATGTATAAATGGTCACTATCAAAATATACTATTTTTATAAAAAAATCCATAAATTAATATGCCTATTTACATGTTTAGTTTTTCCAGAAATAAAGTGTTTAGACATCAGCTAAAGATTCTGGGCAATGACATAAAATATATAGAAACAATGTATTATCTTGTGAATTAATTCACTTAATTTAGCACAATTTGGGCCACATGACAGTAAAGATCCTTTAAAGCACGTTGAAATAATTTTTTAGATTTTTGAAATACCTGCATATTTCACTGAAGAATCAAATTTAAAAAAATCTGTGTTTACATGTATAAGAGACTGTCCACATGTTTTCATTATACCAGCCAACGGGGTTGAAGGGATGTGTTCCACACTCAAGTCAATGGTTAGACTGCTTATATTTCCAGGATGAAGGGACCAGAGTTTTTTTTTTCTTACTGTAGAAAATTCCGGTTTATGCTTTCTTGCATCTCTGGAAACTGAGCAAAGCAGACCAGCTGGTGGGGGGTTAGTGCTTCGCTCCACTGCTGCAGCTTGTGTATTCATCAAAAGAGAAAAACACATCTATCGGTGCAGGCATGAATTGTTGGACTCCCCTAAAACAGGATAGCTATGGGTAAACTTGTGTTGTATACTATGTATTGTATGCATTGAATTGTGTTGTTTTTAATGCTTATGAGTTTATATAAATTAGATGTGGGGAAATTCAGGACTATAGGCCTATTTCCCTGAAGTCCATGTTTTGTGCAAATGTCTTTGTTTTAGCAGTAGTTATTTCTGCAAGTTTCTATAGAAGTGGCAGCACGGCTACACGTCAGGCCACACCGACAGAAATGGACAGCACTAGACTCAATGCCCAACCTGCAGCTCACATGGCCATTTCATTGCAACCATATGAATTGAGCTGAGGGAAGCGCACTCGAAAATCACCACAGAGCTATCATATTACACTACTAAATCTAACCTCTGAGTGCTCCAAAAGTCCCTGTGATCATAAGCACCTAGCAGAGGGGAAAATACCTGTGCTGCAGGTGGTGCAGTGCATCAGGGCCCTCCTCTCAGGGGCCCAGTTCTGTGTAATGTTTTTTGCATTTTATTATTTTCCTGTAGTACAGGAGCCCCCTGGGCCACCTTGACCACCCACATCACCCTTGCAGGAAGCTGATGTGTGTGTGTTTAAAAAAGAGCATTTCTACTGAAGCTCCAAGAGGTGGCAGTGTTTAGCAGTTCAGCACAAGGGGGATGTGTATCAGGGAAGAAGGTTAGTGTGCAAGGACTGCAAAGCAACATTAAATTACAGAGATAGTGGGTTCTGTAAAGGGGGGAGCAATGGTGATAGGGATGGTTGCTATGTAAGGTGGGTGTTGAAAGGGGTCAGATGCTGTGTTTGGATAGATGCTGAGAGGTGATGCCTGCTGACAAGTATTGGGGGCTGTGCAGAGATGGGATTATAAGGGAGATGGGTGTTGCATGGGGGTGGATGTTGAGAGGGACTGGGTGCTTGTGCATATATATATATATATATATACTATATATATATATACTATATATATATATATATATATATATAAAAATAAGCTCTGGGAACACCCATGGTTTCCATCCTCCCATTCGATGAAGGGAACCCCCTGGGATTCCCTTCTCTCCCGCTGTTCAGGGAACCACTAGGGGGTCCATCCTCCAACACAGTGAAGGCACCCCAGGGATTACTTTCCCTCTTATCCAATCGCCAAAAAAGTTTATAACCATAGAGTTTATTGAGACCCCCATGACACGTACACATAAACCCCATGCCACGGAGGTCCTTGAAGTAATCCGCTATCCACTATATATATACTGTCACGTGAGCTACTATAGAGAACAGACTACCCCATTGGAAAATGGGTAGGGGAATTATATTGCCAGCATGCATCATGTAATTCCCCTGTAATATTACTGTGTCCTGTGTCATGTTTTAAATAATTAATGTGTGAGTATAGTTAATATCATGTATGTAATGTGTGTATATAGTTACTGTCATGGTTTCCTGATTACAATGTATTTTTGATCCAGAGGTGCAATTCCAAGATGTTCCTGACCCCGATACAGTCCCTCATGCATGATCACAGCCATAAACATTTAATCTAGTTTTATTGCCCTTGGGGCTTGTAAATAGAGCAAAGGGAATTTTCTCACAGGGGAGCAGGAAATGTGGGTTGTGCTTTGGTTCTGTTTCTGTCTGTAGTTTTTAGTAGTGTGTGGAAGCGAATAAAGGCATTTCACTGCTGAGGCATATGGAAAACAGTATGTCTTTTATTTTCCTGGATGGCTGCAGTGAGGTACTGTGAGACTCTGTAAGATTCTGCTTGGGAGGGTTTGACTGTAACAAATCGTATCAAGCCCCATAAGAAGAAGCAGATCTGCAGTCTCTTGGTAGCTTGGAAGTGCTAATTTCTGATGCAAGGATCCTAACCGATACAGAATCCAGGAATCAGGGTGCTGATGCCAAGATTTTCCAAGAACCCCACGGTCCTTGTTGGTAGTTAACCTGTAGTCTACCACTCGGTTCATCACATATACAATGCTATGGAGGCCACAAATGGCTTTTGCCGGAATGGCTTGGAGGAAAACTTGAATTGGACAGGTCACAATAACTTGATAGATCTGATCGTTTTAGCCTATTCAGAGGTGGATTCACACAGCACTGAAAAAAAGAGTGATTGTGACAGTGTCATGCAATAAGGATATGACAAAAATATTGCAATGTATAGAATAATATATTTTATTGAGTTCAATTATCAATTTATGGAAAAGTATATGCTTTATGCAGAACATCGTTTATTGAAACAATAGCAAAACCAAGAATAAACAATTGTATGTATGAATACATGTGAAAACAATATATTTTCAGATAGATCACAATATAGATCAGTGAGAGGTTTATCAATATCCTTTTAAATGAATGGATAACAATCAACTTTAAAACATTCTAGATTCTGTTAGATCAAAATAGAAATCAATAAGAAGTGTATAAAATCTTATCGATCTTGGATAAACAATCAGATTTCTATATTTCTATATTTTATAGAATATATTTGTTACTAATATTCAGTGACTTGGCATATTACTCTATGAAAACAGTAAATAGCAAAATCAGGTATAAAACCTATATGGCAGCCAGAATGTAGAAATATACAGAAGTAATATAAATCTATTTAGGTTATAATGTAGCTAGATATAATTCTTATATAGGTATTAGATTATATCATGAAGGATTTTATAACATAGTTGATTAAACTTAAATTATCAAAGCAATCAGTCTGTTTTTGATCGAATGGACCTAAGAAGAAAACAATAATGGATTGGAACTTGTATCCAGACAAATGACCCCAATACCTTATTCCAGGTTGCATCCACCCTAACAGAAAGATTGTATCTGGACTATTTCAATTCAATTATAAAATGTAATAATAGAAACTTGATACTATACTTGAACAAAAATGTAAGATTGAAGGGTGGACCCCCTTCTGAATAGGACTGCTCCTGAAGTTGGTCAGAAGTAATACCTTTTGGTCTTCTTTTTAGTAAGAATTTGTAGTAAAGAAAGATTTAGAGGATAATTACAGAGAAAAGCAAAAGGGCAGGCGTTAATGCCAGAGTGACAGACAGAAAATGCCCCGAGCTTCCCTCTGTCCTAATAGATAAACTCCTTCCTTTTTACCGACTCCCCATCACCGGATTGATTTCCACCAATTGCAATAGCCTCTCTCCATATTTGTATGTACATGCATAATTAAGATATGACAATAAAATGGTGTATAGAGGTTATTTATGTACGCTAGACAGCAAACACGCGCCAAGGCCCAACTATGAATTATACTTTTAAGCCTTTGAGTAGCTATCTGTTTTTTGATAATCCGTGGTTAAAACAATGAAGATTTTAACAAATAGTAACCTTGATAAATGTATTACCATCATAAGACTATGGTAATCATATTCAAAGTTGCTGAGCCACCTGAAATTATTCAGTGGTGTCCCGGCTCCCCTTAAGGGAACTATTAGTAACTTCAAAACTTATTGTGTGTAAAAGGTGCATGATTTACCCCTCACTCACCTGGAAAATGAACACACAATAAGTATATATGTATTTACAGTTGTAACAACAAAACCAACAAACAGTCAAGTAAAGTAGACAATATATATTTATTTACAAATGTCAAAACAATATATACAGTAGGTTACTTGCACAGTATCTGCCTGTGCAAAAGATTGGAATAGGGCCTGTCTCCAAGTTTATCTCCAACCATTTAATTTATAAAAATGCTGGATTTTTCTTGAATCGGTTCTGATCCACTTCATATTAAGAGGAAGGACTTTCTTTGATGTTAATATTATCCAAATATTGATGCGATAGAAATAACTGTTTTAAAGCCTAGCCAAAATAATCATAATAAAGCAAATAAGAAGTTAGCTTTCAAGAACTTTTTTAGCTGATTTTCCAGCTGGTATCAAGATTGTTTATTTATCTGAAATTATATAGATTTACAGTTTACATAGCCATGCTAAAGTAATTAATCATAACAAACACCTTGGTGTATTTTCAGTATATAATCCCTAGAATTTTATATGCTGGTTTGTCAATTTGTGAGACTTATCAGTATGATATTTTTGTAAAACTCACTTTGTCACTAGAATCCAGAAAACTGAGTGCATGTGATGAGGGAGTGAGTCTGGTTTGTTTTTTGCCAGTATTTCGATTTGAGAGAACCTCTAACTCTGAAGAATTTGTAAACAATGCACAGACTTAATGTTAACATAGATCTTTAGGTTATAAGCTTATCCCAAACACATGCAAATAAGCATAAATAGTGGGACTAAACAGAGACTCAGAAAAGGTTGCAAAACTGGTTTCACTGAAGTCTACAATTAAAAACAAGTATTTCTAAAATCATAAACTATTACAAATAGTAAGCCAAAATATTATGTCCGTTAGTCTTACTGAGCCTTCCAAATGACTTTTTATGGTACCTATATGCTAAAGCTCATTTCATCATTTACGTAAATGAAACTGAAAACAATGTCCATTGAAATGAATGAAAAGGGGATAAGAAATTGATTACTTAAGCCAGTAATATTACAGAGAATTACGTTTAGCTCATCTGCATTTATTATTGATTACTACCTGTGGGATTGCAGAAATAGCACATGCTCATAGGACTTGATTACATGTAAGATCTACTCAAGGCTGACTCATAGCTATGGGATTTCTTACGGGAGGCAGGGAGGAGGGGCGAGCACAGGTAGGTATTGATCCCCTGGAACAGTTAGGAGACTGAGAGGAAACATAGGGCCCCCAATTACTTCATGGAGGAATTTGTTGTCATCCTGAACTTCATTTTCCACTGATCCAATATCCTCCATGGAGCCAGAGAGGTCAGAGCTGATCAAAGTGCAAGAATGTGGCGAGAGGTGGCAGCAGAGATTAGCACTGGGGGAATGCGTGCTAGGGACATTAAGAGTGTCAAGCGCCACTATGATAACTGCCAGGCTATTGTGAAGATGAAGAAGGCAGAGTCAGCGCAAGAACCACAGCAGTAATGGAGTTTAATGAGTGGGAGAAACTTCTGAGGGACAGGATGTCCACAGGTACTGTTCTTGAAATCCCTGGTGTAGTGGGCAGGGACCAGCCTGAGGCCCTGCAATGAAGCTAATGACCATCAATGAGCTGGTTGCCCAGAAACTCACACAAAAATATGTGACATCATATTTATACTAATAATATACTAAAAACAGGCCATTCTTTCACATAACTCCCCGGCCAAACAATGGATATTTCAGCAATATGAAAATTCACATTATATCAATCCCCAGACCCATGACACCATAATTGGTGGATATTGATATCATCAAGATGTCTCCTAATCCTTGCTTACAGGAAATAGAAAATACATGTTATTCTCCCTCTACAGCACTGCCAGTGCCACAGGAACAGCCACCACAGCAAGCAGTGTTGGGAGGAATTCATGTGGGCCATTGACTCACTATCAGACCCTTCAGCAACCATTGTCTTTTTTGACTCAAAATCCGATCACAGATTAACCCTCCTCCCAGCTAATCCTATTGTTAGGGATCTGGGCCTCAGGCTGCTGCCCCTCTGCTCCCACCACCAACAACATTGCAGGCTCAAGCAACAGGCACAACATTTTCCACCACTACCCCACAGCCACCATCTTACACATTGGAGATGGGGGAGGGCATTATCAATTGCCAAATCCAGAAGCATCAACAGGAGATGGGAAGGCATTTACAGAGAGAGTTGCTTCAGTAGTTAAGATGGATCAGGGCTCCAATTCCACAACTCCAGAGGACAGGGCCACCAACACACTCCTCCTCCATACCAGCCTGCTACACCAGCTGCTACTCCACCACAACCAGCAGCCACTGACAAATGGCTGGTCAGGAGGCCACATGGTGGCACAAGAGGGGCTTTGTTTGCCGAGATGTGTAGGAAACAGGGACTGCATCCTGTTAAGTTTTTCTCAACTCCAATCCTCAGGAACCAACAATACAATTTTTGGCATATCCCTGCTTGGACAAAGGTCAGCTAAACAGAGCTAATTTAATTAGCTCACATGTGGCCAAGCAGGGATTTGTCAATAATGTGTCCTATTATTGGTCTCTGGGAACTGGAGTTGAGAAACACTAATTTAGTCCTTTTTTGGTTAAGTTTGTTTAGTTAGGTTTCTGTTTTTTGCTTTTCAGGTAGCTCTAAAATCAAACTTTAAAGCATGTTGATCTGAAAGCAATGCCACCTGATACTGTAAGTGAACCATAGACAGTGCAGACCAACAACATACAACCACATCTGATCTGTAAACACATTTTACAAGCTTTAGATTTTAAGACTTCACACAAATAATCTTTCAAATAAAAATTACCTTAATTATTTCTTATTTACACTGCAATTACGCCTGAATATCGGCTTGATGTAGCCATGTCATGCTTATTAGCAAATACCATTTTATTCAGCCCAAGCGTTCTCGTAAGGCTTTTCTCTGCTCTTGCGGGAGATTGAGTTTATAGATAGCACTTGTCTCACTGCGAGCACTTACACAGCCTTACAAGAACACAGAGGATGTTCAGTAACAGTTCATACATAGCGATTTATCATAAGTGTTTACTCTTAAGGGTTTGATCTGAGAATGTAATAGTTACTGTACATAGCTCCCTATGTGGAAAGTTCATTCCCAAAATTCCTCATGGGAGCAATGTAATTGAGCCCATAGTCATTTATACAATGGGCTGTAAAGCTTCACTTTAGAAAAGTGATTGATTTATGGGCATAAAGTAGCAAGTTCAATCTAAGTTTTAGCATATTAAATTTTAATTTGCTTTCGCTTGCAAAAGTTCTTATCTTTAAATGTACTTTTATTGACACAAGACTTGGGACATTTTATTTGTCCCTTTAACAATTATAGATAAACTGTAATTCAGAACTTAAATCTGCAATAGCCTATGCACTCCATCTCAAATGTATTTTTCACACACATTCACACACTTAAAATAAACTTTTACAATTTTTGTATTTGGCTACCAAACTTTATACAGCTAAACAGTGGAAGCGGGAAGGGGGGATGACCGAAATTTGCAGGTAATCATAAATAAAATAGACTATATAGCTACAAATTAAAGAATTACGCATTCTCTGGAAGACTCCACGAGTCGCTTTATGGTAGTATGGGGGCCATGGTTGGTACACAGAGAAAGGCGGGTGATTTAGGAATCTTCCCTATATACATACACAGAGGGAGAGTGGGAAGGGGGACCAGCTTCATCGGGAGGTGCAGAGGCCCTAAAAGTGAAAGGACTGGCAAGACTACCAAACACTGGAAAAAGGTATTGATGGTGATCTGTACTGTTTAATATATTTTGTTTTTCGTTTTTTTTCTCTTTGGTATTACTGAATATACGAAGGGTAAAAAGGAAAATAATTGACCTAAGATGGTTCCCATATAAACTAAGTAGGGACTCTAGATATGGTAATTATATAGAGTCAATGGTAAGACACACGGGATAGCGACTGGCGACAATAGGAAACCATGTTAGTTCTGAGTTGGGAGATAGGATTACAGCTAATTGTATAATACTTCAGATAACAGATGATATGTTCTGGAAATATATATCATTCTGATGTTAATGAGATGTATGCTATATCTTACCTGATATGTGATCCGATTCCCATCTAATAAAAAATTAATGAATTAAAAAACCAAAAAAATCTTTTTATGTGAGTTCCTAAAAGTAACTATCATATTTGTAACTCAAAATATATGCATGTAGAATGAAGATAAGAAAAAGTGATCAAGCATACCTTATGAATTCCTCACCAGGCTAACTGACACACCATCAGCTTTGGAGAACACATCTGTTTAAAGAAGCTTATCACCTTCATCTTTCATATGCACAAAACATCTATCACCCTCCTGTATCACAACCAAACCCTTGTAAGTTTGTGAGTTTGTAATCTTGTAAAGTGCTTGAGAAAGCACTTTGTATGCTAGATTCTAAGCTCAAAAACAGGACCCTCTATTTGTTTGCATTGTGTTAGAACTGTTTTTACCTTTTACTTACCCATGTATAGCTCTGCAGAATATGTTGACACGTTACAAATAAAGGAAATAATAATAATAATAGCAGATTATTCCTTATCTTGCTTGAATGCTGTCAGGTCCATGTAGAAATATTTCAGCTTTGGACTAATTAACCTTAATTTGCATATTAGAAAGCAATGGTGGGGCTAGTGAATGGAGGGACCCTCCTTGCAACTTCTCTCACTCTCTCTTTCACTCTTTGTCTCACTGACTGCCCTCTGCCTACCCATTATATATATATATATATATATATATATATATATATATATATATATATATATATTATTCTGCCTTTACTTCAGGGTACTGCTGATACACATGTAACTTTAGAGGAAGAGATACTACAGAATATTATTCTTTTTTTATCAAACATCTGAATCCAGTCTACATTGAGACCTGATTGTTCTCTTCCAATAGATGCCTTATCTTCCAGTTGGCACTTATGTGATGCCATACCTATTACCTTGAATCTATAGCTACTTTTGTACTCTATTTCTCGAGGGTAGCACATACAAACATGAACTGTATATTTAAGCTGTATATATAGCATCAAATATCTCACTCTATCTGGCAGTAATTTGCTCACACTATTGAAAACATTGCACTTGTGGATACAGCAAACTTTAATTAATTTACTAAATGTTTTTAACACAAAAAGGGACATCTGTGTGACTGCCACTATGGAAATATACAAAAAGATTCTATTATTCTATTTTTAAATCTTAATTTATATTTTTTCCATGTCACACAATGGTGCATTTTACACTAGAATTAGGATATTAAACATTCATTCATTATAGAGCAAAAAACACTCAGCCAAAGTTAGAACGTTTACATCTGGAGAGTTCAAGAACAGATTGTTCTTTATTGTATTGCTAACAAAAGTTTATAATATCTAGCGGAAAACAATTTTTTTTTACAAATATTTATTAGATTGTTTATAACTATTTAATTCAAGAAATGGAATGAATGCAATTCACAGTTTGCTCTTAGCAAAAAATACATTACCTCATCTATCTAAAGACTCTGCCTCTATGAAAGAAATTCTGTGAGTAATGCACATTAATTAATTAACAGATTCCTATGTAAATGCAAATCCAAGCTAGGTTAGGTTGCAACATGTTTTTTAATTATTAATTTTATTTTAGGTTATATATATGTATTCATATTATGTAACCCATTTTTCATTATTACTAATAAACACACAGAAACATATTATATGTGTTTTTCCTTACCTTAAAAATAGAGAAAAAAGAAAAAATATAAAAAGAAAAAAAAAGAAATTCAGTCCAGAAATTCAGGTGTACTTAAAAAAAAAGTGAGAAAGCAATATGAGCAAAGAATAAACAACATTTAAATCTCCATGTACATATTCCTGTTGAGCCCAGGGATAGAGGTGTCAACTGGAGGAACGTTAACATAAAAATCCTTACAGGCAAGCAGATTTTGATTATGTTTTTTTATTTGAATACATAATAATGTAAACTAGTAAAATATATATTTAAAAGGTTATTATATTACTGTTAAGCACTTCCTTGTTTTTCTCAGGATTATACTTAAAAAACCTGAGAAACACCAGCATCAATCCCCCTCCCTCCCTGCCCCTCACCCACCCGCCCCTGTTTACCCTTCATTTACAGAGTCACACAAAGTTCTTACAGCTGATTGATTAGCAACACCTGCAAACTATTCTTATTTAATCCTGTATACAATGTCTCCTTGTTCCCGCTCCTTCCTCCTGCCTTTTCCTCAGTTACTTCTTCTCAGCCTTTCCACATCCTGACTCCAATATAACCATCTCACCTTCCATGCTCTCCTCTCCTCTTTTATGCTCCCATGCGCTACTCTCCTTCCTCCAGTCACTATCTCCTCCCTCTTCTAAAGCTCATAAGCAGATACACTTCTGAAAGTTCCATTACCATCTCCTTTCTGACCTCCTTTCTTCTTCTACTGACTTCTGGAGATTTATCTCTTAACCCTGGCCCCTCATCTGACATTCCCACCTGCAGGTTATATTATCTGACCACAAGGTGCAGATAACATATTACATACTAGAACCTCAAGCAACTCTATCAGATCTCTTCCCTCTCCTACTAAATGAAAAACCTTTCTAAATTCCCTCTTTCCCTTCACCTTCATACCCAAGTAAACTGTCACTTCCTTCCTGACACTTCTATTCCTTACCTATTTATTCTTGCCGAGGTTTCTGCCTCTTTCACTTCCTTATATTGCAAGTAGCGAGTTTCCAGTCCTGTAGGGTGCTTTGGAATAAAGCACTTTTTGCAAAGATTCTAAACTCAAAACTGGGCCTGTCATAGTCTGCAGTTTACTATAGTGTATTCTTCCTTGTTCTTATCACCTGTACAGCCCTATGGAATATGTTGACGCGTAATAAATAAATATTAATAATAATAATAATAACAACACTTATGTGAGGTAATTCACTACCAACGAAAAATAAGCTAATCCAACATATTGCATTTATACTGTATTGCACCTCATTACTGTAATTTATCTTTACATATCTTCTTTTGTTTACTGTATAATCTGTGTGTTCTATGTATGCATATATTTGCTTCAAAATAGAGGGTTCAGACTTAAAGATTGTCTGTAAATCTTCAACAAAAAAGTTCCTAATTAAAAACCAATCTAAACAACTTTCACATTCATTGCAATGAAAAAAAAATCTTTAGACATAAAACATTCATAGAAAAACTCTTCTTTCACCCCCTTCTTGAATATGATAAAAATACTTTGACTAATCCAAGTGTCCTTTATAAATGATCAGTTACTACTAGTAATTACATTCGATAAAGAATTTTAAACATTTATAAAAAACTGTTGATATATGTTCATTCAGCTATCCTACAGTGAATTTTTCATGCTGTGGCAACAATAAAAAAAGTTAAACAATGTATATTGTTGTTGTCCGACCCTTGGTGACCATATGGACGCAGCACGTCAGGAACATCTGCCTGAGTTTCTGGTTGTGCTTCTCCATGGTTTTCTTGCCAAAGATGTGGGTTGCCAGTTGCTTCTCCAGCGGACCATGATTTGTCTGACATCTCTGCTATGACCTGCCCATCTTGGGTAACCCTACATGGTATAGCTCACATATTCATTGAGGTACACAAGCCCCTTCACCACAACAAAGTACAGAGGGGGAAAATATATATGCAATGATACAAACATACAGATAGAAGCTAATACGTTTAGGAAGATCAATAAAGTTGAAAAATCTCACAGAGAAAGTATATTCAAAGTCCATCTGAAAGTTGTATCTTATGGAAGGATACTGTATACTGTAGAGGTTGGAGCATTACAGTGACCTTTTTAGGGGCTTTGACAAACCTTGGAGTCTGTCTAGAGCTTTGCAGCACTGGTCTCAATCACAGTTTAATTTACAAAAGAATATGGTACAGTAAAATAAGCTTTTATAAATCAATAGGAAAAATAAAATACCTGTCAAACAAATTCTTCTTTTGTCTGCAATATATCAATGTAAGTATTATCCTTAAACCCAGGTGTCATCAACAGACCATCCAAGAAAGGGACATACAGTTGTAATAAGAATCTGTATAGCTTTATAAATCTCTCAGGATTCTTTTTCCACAACAGCAACATAGAAAAATACCACAATATTTTCAGTTACAACTTGGCAAAAAGTCTTGAATCACACCATAGTATTGCTCTGCCAGGCATCTTGTAGAACATTCCAATCAATGAACTGTAAGGTAATTTCCAGCATCAGAAGATATCTTATGGCTCAGTATTGCTTTGCAATTATGGGTCTATGCCTTTCAATCTTCAACATGTTGGAAGAATTGAATTCCTAGTAATGAATTCCAGACTTTAGTGCATCATTAAAGGTGTAGATGTTCCTCATAATTGCTTTCGCATGCATGATCACTTCAAACAACACTTATGTTGATATAATGAATTTTAGAAGTATTGTGCAAGTATTGTTGTTAAAACCAGCAGATATTCTATCAGTCACCAAGCATACAAAAGGGGAACGTCACAAAACATAGGGTATTATAAAAGCAAATATATATTTTCAAGAATTTGAGTAGCTGCATATTTAAAATGTTGACACAGTAACACTTCATGCATTCTTTATAAAATAATATATTCATAATAATAATCAATATGTTTAAATAGAAGCAGCTGATCTTTCTTTGTCAGTTTTGCTAATGTATGCATGTATGCCAATATTTGCAAGAAAATTATAGCTTAAAAAGTATGTGTTTTCAGCCTAAGAAATTCTTGCCTTCAGCATCAGGAAACCTCCCTCAGGTATCTTCGAAGGGTCAGGGTTGGGCCTCTCTGTGCCCGGTGTGCATATCAGCATCAGCTCAGGAGCCCATGGTCACTGGATCAGCCTAACAGGTATCATTAGCTTCTTCAATGGGCTTGAAAAGGCCAAGGGGACAAATCCTACCCAGCAAAGTCCAATTCGGTTCTTCAAGCAGCAAAGACTCAGAATAGCAAAATGATTATAGCTCATTAAAAGAATTAAAGTCTTCCCTCTAAGTGAAACACACCATTCACTATGTGTCCCAGAAAGAGCATATGTCAGATTTATGTAAATGTATCCAATCTTGAAAATTGTTTGCTACCTTTTGAATTTTTTCTAAAAAAAATCGTGTGCCCTATATTTAAAAAAAATATATATTTTAGTGAAGTCACAATTCTAAATAGCAAAACTGAATAAATTGGCCAGGAAGAAGACTATTTCAATTTGGATTTGTAATAATGTATAAAAAGATGTATTTAAAAAATCATGCTCTAAAATATAGATTTTGTCTTGATTTTAAACAATACCAGACTGTATCACACAATTTAAATGAAAAGTTACAAAATAGGGTTATTTTCTGTAACAGGAAAAAAGAAGGTATCATATTATAAAGATGTAATGATAAATCCAGAGAGGGAACCAGTACTTGCAGTAAATTAAATAATAAGTTCAAACTATTGGTATTACACTAAATCTATTGCCCTCTGATCATTAATTTGCTGTCTGTACATAACAAAGGCATCATTTTTATTATAGAAATACTGTTGTGTACCTGGTACTCTAATCTTCATAAATACATAAAATAGATTTTGACAGCTGATTGATTTATCAAGGATGCGGGTAACAAAAAAGTTTTGCTTTAAAAAAGTTTTTGTTTTAAGGTTCTGGCACTGTATAAAATAATTAGTCAGGTGAAATATGTGAAGAGTGTGGGATGAATGTACAAGATGAAAAATTGAGTGGAAAAAAAAATCTATATATTTATATGATAAAATGTGTGTAGAATATACTCATAACCATATGTAACCATACCTATGTTTTTTTGCTTAATAATCCATATACGTACAGTGCCTTGCAAAAGTATTCACCCCCCTTGGCATTTTTCATGTTTTGTTACCTCACAACCTGGAATTAACAAGTATTGTTTGAGGATTTGCATCATTTAATTTACAGAACATGCCCACAACTTTGAAGATGTTTTTTTTTTTATTATTATTGTGAAGCAAACAACAAATAGGACAAAATAACAGAAAAAGTCAATGTGCATAACTATTCACCCCCCTAAAGTCAATACTTTGTAGAGCCACCTTTTGTGGCAATCACATCTCCAAGTCGCTTTGGACAAGTCTCTATGAGCTTGCCACATCTTACCACTGGGATTTTTGCCCATTCCTTCTTGCAAAACGACTCCAGCTCCTTCAAGTTGGATGGTTTGCGTTTGTGAACAGCAATCTTTAAGTCCTACCACAGATTTTCGATTCGATTGAGGTCTGGGCTTTGACTAGGCCATTCGAACACATGTACATGTTTCCCCTTAAACCACTTAAGTGTTGCTTTAGCAGTGTGTTTGGGGTCATTGTCCTGCTGGAAGGTGAACCTCCGCCCTAGCCTCAAATCACGCACAGAGTGGTACAGGTTTTGCTCAAGAATATCCCTGTATTTAGCACCATCCATCTTTCCCTCAACTCTGACCAGTTTCCCAGTCTCGGCTGCTGAAAAACATCCCCACCGCATGATGCTGCCGCCACCATGTTTCACTGTGGGGATGGTGTTCTTTGGGTGATGTGATGTGTTGGGTTTGTGCCAGACATAGCGTTTTCTTTGATGGGCGAAAAGTTAAATTTTAGTCTCATCAGACCAGAGCACCTTCTTCCATACATTTTGGGAGTTTCCCACATGCCTTTTCGCAAACTCAAAACATGCCATTTTCTTTTTTGCTGAAAGTAATGTTTTTTTTTTTTGGCCACTCTGCAACAAAGCCCAACTCTATGGAGCGTACGGTTTATTGTCGTCCTATGTACAGATACTCCAGTCTCTGCTGTGAAACTCTGCAACTCCTCCAGGGTTACCTTAGGTCTCTGTGCTGCCTCTCTGATTAATAACCTCCTTGCCCGTTCCGTGAGTTTTGGTGGGCGGCCATCTCTTGGCAGGATTGCTGTTGTGCCATGTTCTTTCCATTTGGTTATGACAGATTTGATGGTGCTTCAAAGATTTGGATATTTTTTTATAACCTAACCCTGACTTGTACTTCTCAACAACATTGTCCATTCCTTGGTCTTCATGGCAGTGTTTGGTTAGTGGCGCCTCTTGCTTGGGTTTTGCAGCCTCTGGGGCCGTTCAAAAAGGGTTTGTAATGTAATGACAGATCATGTGACACTTAGATTGCACACAGGTGGACATCATTTCACTAATTATGGGACTTCTGAAGGTAATTGGTTGCACCAGAGCTTTTTATGGGCTTCACAACAAAGGGGGTGAATACATACGCACATGCCAATTTTCTGCTTTCGATTTCTAAAAAAATAGTTTTATGTCTATATTTTTCTCATTTCACTTCACCAACTTAGACTATTGTGTTCTGATCCATCACATAAAATTCAGATTAACAAAACATTGAACTTAAGGCTGTAATGTAACAAAATAGGTAACAAGTCAAGGGGGGTGAATACTTTTGCAAGGCACTGTATATAGTAAAATGTACATGTGTGTAGAATATACTCATAACCATATATAACCATACCTTTGTTTTTTTGCTTAATAATCTATATATTTATATAATAAAATGTACATGTGTGTAGAATATATTATTAACCATATGTAACCATACCTATTTTTTGCTTAATAATCTATATATGTGCATAATAAAATGTACATGTGTGTAGAATATATTAGTAACCATATGTAACCATACCTATTTTTTGCTTAATAATCTATATATGTGCATAATAAAATGTTCATGTGTGTAGAATATACACATAAACATATGTAATCTTACAAAAAAAAATTTGTTTGTTTTTTGCATAATAATCTATACATGTATATATATATTAAAATGTATGTGCATAGTATCTACACATAACCATATATAACCATGCCTATGCTTTTTTTTATTTTGCTTCTGCTTCATAATATATTTACCATCCACATCAGATGTTGCTTTTCTACCCGGAGGCAACAAAAATTTATTCGTGGTTTCCTATCTGAAAACAGACATGTAATTATAGAAAAAAAACTATTATTATGTAAAACTATCCTAATATTAAATATTTATATTGTAAAGTAAAAAAAATAGCTCCAACAGTAATGCTTTCAAACACACATATATGAAAAAAAAACTTTCTTGGAATTTTTGCACTTTTAGGGTACCAAAACTATAAGAAAAAAACATATAAAAATATGTATATTATAGTGGGGTAATTAAGTAGCAATACCGCTGATTGGTATGGTATAGCATGGAAGCTCTCATTAACAACAATCAGAGTTCTTATGGAAGCAGCATAATAAACAGTATTAAACTAGAAGAAGAAAAGAAAGTGTCAAAAGTTCAGTGTAAAGAGTATCAGACATTCAGCACTAATACTCTTTTTATTGCCTCAATAAAATGATTAGCTATTGCAAAAGCATGCTTGTTATGTGTTTTATATTTCAGTAGCGGAGATTCAAATAAACTTCCCAGTCATTTGCATTTTTTATAAACATCCCCTCACCTAACAACATCTGCACATTTATGATCCTGTCCCTTAACATCTGCATTGTTCTAAATTAAAGTGATGGGTTTGACAGTACTGTGGGTGCTGATATTCATGAACAGTTACTGCTTGGTTTATTAGGATTGGAGTTTTTACATAAACTACACGGATACCTGAAAACTAGTTTTGAAGCTGTATTTTAGCATGATCTGTGATTACAGCCAAGGATTTTACAGCCACATGTGGCTATAAAAGCAATAAGACAGTACATAAATGTTATTACTTTTAAATAATTCACCAAAGAAAAGCCTGTGCCTTCTGGGAATATATTTTGATGGTTACACAGAAAATATAAAACAACTTAAGTTATTAGGTAGAACATAGGCATACACACCTGAATACACACTCATACACCGTATATTTCAATGCATATATCTATCCAAATAATAGAAAGATATACTCATAAATATTTCTCTTACAATCTTGTGATGTATGTATGTGTGTTAATTTGCCCTTAGGAAACAGACATCAAAGCTTTTAGCTATCTGCTGCATAGACTCCCAGAAGCTTAGTGAATCTAGGGGAAAGCCGGGAAGAGAAAATAAAAGACACTTTCAGAGTACATTGGATTCCTAGCTCAAAGACAGGGCCCTCTTTGCTTAGCTATTTGTTCATTTGTATTTATCTTTGACTGAACTTAACTTATGTACAGCGCTACGGAATATGTTGGCGCATTATAAATGAGCAATAATAAAAAGAGTAAAGGTTATCTTGAAGCTCAGAGAGATCTATGTATCTATGTATCTATCTATCTATCTATCTATCTATCTATCTCTCTATCTATCTATCTATCTCTCTATCAATCTATTTAGTTATCTATCTATATCTATCTATCTAACTACCTATCTATCTATCTATCTATCTATCTATCTATCTATCTATCTATCTATCTATCTATCTATCTACCTGCCTATCTATCTATCTATCTATCTATCTATCTATCTATCTATCTATCTATCTATCTATCTATCGATCTATCTCTCTATCTACCTATCTATCTAGCTATCTATCTATCTATCTATATATATCTATTGATCGATCGATGTATCGATCTATCTATCTATCTGCCTATCTATCTATCTATCTATCTATATCTATCGATCTATCGATCTATCTATCAATATATATATATATCTATCGATCTATCGATCTATCTATCTATCTATGTATCTATATATATCTAGTGATCTATCGATCTATCGATCTATCTATCTATCTGCCTATCTATCTATATATATCTATCGATCTATCGATCTATCTATCTATCTATATCTATCTATTGATCTATCGATCTATCGATCTATCGATCTATCTATCTGCCTATCTATCGATCTATCTATCTATCTATCTATCTATCTATCTATCTATCTATCTATATATATATCTCTATTGAACTATCGATCTATCTATCTATCTATCTATCTATATATATATATATATATATATCTATTGATCTATCGATCTATCTATCTATCTATCTATCTATACATATCTATTGATCTATCGATCTATCGATCTATCTATCTGCCTATCTATCTATCTATCTATCTATATATATATATATCTATCTATCGATCTATCGATCTATTTATCTATCTATCTATCTATCTATCTATATCTATCTATTGATCTATCGATCTATCTATCTATCTGCATTTCTATCGATCTATCTATCTATCTATCTATCTATCTATCTATCTATATATATCTATTGATCTATCGATCTATCGATCGATCTATCTATCTGTCTATCATGCCATGCATACATATTCACCCCTTTAGACTTTTCCACATTTTTATTAAAACCTGGAATTAAATTTGATTTAACGTTGTTTTTTACCATTTGATTTATACACACACTTAATACTTTTAAAGTGAATACATTTTGTATTATGAGACAAAATGAATGAAACAAAAACAGACTTGTTGGTTGCATAAGTATTCACTTCTGAGTCAATACTTTGCAGAACCACCTTTGGCTGCATTTACTGTTGTGTATCTTATGGGATAAGTCTCTACCATTTTTGCAATCCTGCAATTTGTATCCATTCTTCTTCCAAAAACATGTTGAGGTCCAGGGTTTCACTGGTTCTTGTTTTTAAACCACACTGGCGTGGCTTTGGATGTGTGTTGTTGCTGTGCTGGAAGATGAACCTCTGCTTCAGTCTCTGGTGTCTTGGAAACAGATTTTTCTCTAGAATTGTCTTGTATTTGGCTCCATCCATCATGCTTTCAATCCAGTCCTTGCTGTTTAAAAGCATTCCCACAATTGATGCTACCACCACCATGCTTCACGTGGTGTTGGTGAAGTGCAGTGTTGGTTTTGTGTAACATAGTGTTTTGTGCTGAGTCAAAAAAAAATTCAATTTAGTGCCTCATCAGACAAGACGACCTTTTTCCTTTAGAATTACTATTGGCACTTGGTTGCTTCTATGACTAATGTCCTCTTAGAGTATACTCCTTTTTTTTAAAAATAGTGCTCTGGTTATGTTCAAAGTTTGGATTATCTTTTATAACACATACCCTTATTGTGGCTTCCAGAAATAGGTGTATTTATTATCAGATTATGTGACACTTTAATTGCACATGTGGACTCCATAATATCAGTTTTAATTCCACATTGTATCATTACAACATGTGACAAAATGGAAGAAACTATATCTATCATCTATCTGATTGTTATTATTTGTATTTATCTATTTATCTTAAAGAGCATCTAGGCCAATCCTTGGCAAATCTCTTCAGTATGAAAGAGACTGCTAACATCCGTATATGTCTCTTTTCTTGAACATTATCTGACTTTCATTTTCTCAATTTATCTTCAAAATAAAGTCATAGAAGTTTCAGCACATTTAAAATGTAATATGAAAATCTGAATAAACTGTTTTATTGTATTACATTTCAAGTATATTGAGAAGATGTACATGTGAAGTTGAAAAATAAGGTTATACATTAATACTTTTTATCTGGCAAAACATTTAATTTAAGCATTCAAAGCTTAAAAGTCTTTTTATAAAAAAAACAGTGCGGAATTAATGTTTCTAATAGTGACTTTACACAAGTAGAAAAGTAAAAAAAAGATAAAACAAGGATGATAAAGAAGAATTTAACATGGGGGAGAAGAGATAGGGGAAGGGGGCAAGGGATATATGTGAAGAGTGTGGGATGAATGAACAAGGTGAGAGATTGAAAAAGAAAAACAAAGATAGTGCTGATAATGCTCAAGAAAACTCAGTCAGTATGGAGGTGATGTATCTTTTGTGATCACTAATGTGAACATTTTAATTTCAAATGTTTTCTCTCTCCTGGATGCCTTTGAAATTCCCTATCATTATTAGGTTTTTATGGGGTGATATTTTTGTTTAAAGTCAGTGATTCATAATTATAAATATATCATTGTTATTTGTCCTTATATATCATTGATAATCATACATCAATACTTTGTTGTTATCTGTTGCATCTAAGCAACAAATTGACCAGAATATTTTACATGCTTCATTCTGTTATAATGGGTTATAGGAATATGATTATAATATTTAGATCAATGCATAAGTTAATGCACATTCTTTGATTAATATGGCAAGAAGAGCTGAACTTCACAGAGGTTAAAAATACCAGTTTACAAAACTATCAGGCATATCCAACATTTACCACTCCATATTTTCTTCTGTTAATTGTATCCTCTTGTTTTTTTTTCTTTATGTTTGATTGTAAGTCTGCGAGTTTCTATCCTAACTACTTTGGGAATTGACCATGGACATTGGATTGCTAGCTCAAAGACAGGGCCCTCCTTCCTTTGCTAAATGTCAATCTGTATTTATCTTTTTATGAACTTATTTTATGTATTTATGTACAGCGCTACGGAATATGTTGGCGCGTTATAAATAAACTATAATAATAATAATATGTTTATATATATATATATATATATATATATATATATCTGTATCTGTGGACTTTAATATCTTTGGGTAAATTAGCATATAAAATGTATTAGAGCTTCTCCTTATGGTCTACATCACATTAGTTTTCTAGAGACTTTATTTTACCCATAAATTGGCTTAATAATCCTCATTGTGCATCTATCACTTTCGATGCTTACCTAGATTTCAGGCTCTCATCTGAACATGACACTTAACTCCTTCTGTCCCAGTATGTGTATCTGTATTTTGTTTGTCATATATGTTCACTGCAACCACTTATACAGAGTACTACTGAATATGTTAGTGACCTATAAATAAATAATCATAATGGCATTTCAGGTTTCCATATTCGTTTTCTGCTTTTAATCTTTTTGGGGTTGAATTTAAGGCCTTCCCTGGGTATTCAGATCAAGAAGAAAATCTTGGTAATGGCAGAGCATATAGTGCTGAATGAATTATATGCCCTGAGGGGAAAGGCATTTTTAGCATATCAAGTGACTGATTAATGTCTAACAGCTTTCACTACACAAACATCATTGGCACCCAAACAATGAGTATGTGACATATTCCAGCGAGGCAAAAAGAATTATAAATAATAATAAGTTATAATCTATAAGAAGCAGAAAAACAGAAAAGATAGATTGAAGCACAACCTCATTTGGCACCCGACGACTGGAAGAGTTTTTCATGAATCTTTTAAACTTGAATATTGCCCGTCAAAAAATGACGGGAATCAAATTGTAAGTGAGCTAATGCTGTTTGGTGTATGGTAATGAACTAAATAATAAATTAATAACGGAATATACTTTACCTATTTTGAAGTAATAAATGCAGGAAGCATTATGCTGAAGAGCTGACAATCTGTTTTCATGTTACTGCAGCATACAATGTGTGTTTTGAGTGCTGTGGAGCTGCTGTGTAAGTGTGAGCAATGTGTGCAGTGTGTAGTGTAAATAGTGTGCGTGCGCGAGACAAATCCATTAGGGTAGCTGTGTACTTCCGCATCCTGTAAGTTAGTGTTGTAAAATGGCGCCTATGGTGTGGCTCATTTTGCGTCCGTGTTCTTCGATTTCGTCCAGCTTTTTCGGAAAATCTGTATGTGTTTGGTGGTGTTTTGCGTGTTTAGGGTCCTGTAACCTCGTTTTCGTTTTTTCCGGCAGCCATTTTTTCTCTCGCTTAGGTGATTTTCGGGTGTCTAAACTCTGGAATTTGGACTTAAATGTAGGTGTAACTTCACTTGTAGAGGTCCTGGGTGCTCCCTCTTGCTGTGAGTAAGCTTTTTATGTGTTTGTTGTGTGTATTTATTGTGTTTTTAATGTTTTGAGGTTCCCGCGGGTCGGCCGTTAAAGTCGTAATTTTGCGAGGTTGTAATGATTTTTTTCTAAGTCCCGCGTCTCGTATTTCTGTGTCGTAAGTCCATAAATGTTGCGAGGTCCGCAGTTGCTGGCATGGAGCGCCTTTGGCGCTTGCAGCGTTAGTAACAACTTTGGACAACCCACAGTTATGACAACTATATATGTGATCACTTTTGATACCGGTTGTTATATTCCTGTATGTGCAGAATATGCCTTTTTCTTTACATGTGAATTTGGCTTATTTGCCTGTACATAATGAATAAGGAATTAGCTCAGTTTCTTAATGAAATCGGATTGACACTAGGTAGTTCTAAATTTTGTGGATGTACAGAAAACATTATTTAAATCACACCTATAGAGAGACCCTCATCTTACACATTTTCTCTGTTTTATTCTTGACACAGTCAGTTTCCATAGGCTTGTATTTTGAACATTGGATTCTGTTTTAGGGTTTGGAAGGTGGAGTAACTCCAAATGACAGTAGTAACTGACACTCTCACGCTGTGCATATGCAAACTTATTATTTAGAGTATCCTCACATTTAAAGAAGTTAAGATACTGAAAGCAAAATGGCAGATCCCACATCTATATACATTAAAAAGTAATACATTTCAGAGTTTATTTTTTTCTTTACATCCTAAAAACAAGTTGCATATTTTGAATGTAGTTCTACAAAACAATCAATTAAAAAATAAACCTGTGTGGTCCTTTAATATAACAAGAAGACAAAGGGATATTTAACACAACTATTTTTTGTAAAGGGCCAGTTAATTCAGCACTACTTTGAGCACACTATGAAAAAGTCATGATGAAATACTTTTTTAATTTTTTAAATAGGTTCCTTTTTCACAGAGAAATTATTAAACTAAATCTCTGTTTAAATGAGTCACTGACAGTGCCCCCAGATAGACCCAGAGCAACATCTCCGTGCAGAGAGCATAAGCAGAAAAATTATTAACCCTTCACAAATTCATCTGTGCAGAAAAATTAATGCTGGGATCAACTAAATACGACAAAAATGATACAGAAAAAATGATAAATTTTTGTGATCATGGTTCCTACATCGCTCAGTGTCAGCATATGTTGTTAATCATGGAACAGTCAGGAGTGTGCTTGTAAACAGACCTAAGACTGTAGATTTTAGCTGTTATTGGTGTAATAACAAACAAACAATAGATAATGTTAACATACAATCTTGTGCTCTTTCACACCATGAAGAGTACTTACAGTTGTGCCCAAAATTTTTCATACCCTGGCAGAAATTGTGAAATGTTGCCATTTATTTTGAAAATATGACTGATTTTTTTTTTATTGAAGAATAGTGATCATATGAAGCCATTTATTATCACATAGTTGTTTGAGTCATTTTTAAATCATAATGATAACAGAAATACAGAAATCACCCAAATGGTCCTGATCAAAAGTTTACATACCCTGGAATGTTTGGCCTTGTTACAGACACACAAGGTGACAGACACTGGTTAAAATTACAATTAAAGGTTAATTTCCCACAACTGTGGCTTTTAAATTTCAGTTAGTGTCTGTGTATAAATAGTCAATGAGTTTGTTAGCCCTCACGTGGATGCACTGCGGAGGCTAGATACTGAGCCATGGGGAGCAGAAAAGAACTATCAAAAGTCCTGCGTAACAAGGTAATGGAATTTCATAAAGATGGAAAAGGATATAAAAAGATATCCAAAGCCATTAAAATGCCAGTCAGTACTGTTCAATCATTTATTAAGAAGTGGAAAATTCGGGGAACTCTTGATACCAAGCCATGGTCAGGTAGACCAAGATAGATTTCAGCCACAGCTGCCAGAAGAATAGTTCGGAATACAAAGAAAAACCCACAGGTAACCTCAGGAGAAATGCCGGCTGCTCTGGTAAAAAGACGGTGTGGTCGTTTCAAGGAGCACAATACGACGATACTTGAACAAAAATAAGCTACATGGTCGAGATGCCACAAAGAAGCCTTTACTGCACCAATACCACAAAAAAGCATGGTTACAATATGCCCTACAACACTTGGACACTCCCCACATCTTCTGGCACACTGTAATTTGGAGTGAAGAGACCAAAATAGAGCTTTATGGTCACAACCATAAGCGCTATATCTGGAGAGGTGTCAACAAGTCCTATAGTGAAAAGAATACCATCCCCACTGTGAAGCATTGTGGTGGCTCACTTAGGTTTGTGGGGGGGGGGGGGGAGCTCTAAAGGCACAGGGAAGCTTGTGAAAATTGATGGCAAGATGAATGCAGCATGTTATCAGAAAATACTGGCAGATAATTTGCGTTCTTCTGTACGAAGGCTGCGCATGGGACACTCTTGGACTTTTCAGCATGACAATGACCCTAAGCACGAGGCCAAGTTGACCCTCCAGTGGTTACAGCAGAAAAAGGTAAAGGAGTGGTGGAGTGGCCATCACAGTCTCCTGACCTTAATATCATCAATCTAATCTAGGGAGATCACAAACATGCGGTTCGTGCAAGACAACCAGAGACTTTGCATGACCTGGAGGCATTTTGCCAAGGCAAATGGGCAGTTATACCACCTGCAAGAAATAGGGGCCTCATAGACAACTATTACAAAAGACTACACGCTGTTATTCATGCTAAATAGGCAATACACAGTATTTTTATCAGGGCCATTTGGGTGATTTCTGTTATCATTATGATTAAAAAATGGAGCCAAACAACTATGTGATAATAAATGGCTTCATATGATTACTATCCTTCAATAGAAGTCAATGAATGCCAAAATGTCACAATTTCTGCCAGGGGATGCAAACTTTTGAGCATAACTGTATAGTGAGGTAAATTGCCCTTTAAGCATTTCAAAGAGTATGTTTTAAAAATTACAAAAATAATTTAGCATGAATAAAACCTGTTAAAACTTCAATGGAACTAACAGCAAATGCAGATAGCATACTTTAGTCTTTAGATCTCATTGACTGGCAGAGGGCAAGCCCCCCAAACCTTTTAAACTTAGGAACAAGAGATCTATATATAAAATATATTTTATCTGAAAGAAAAAGAAAAATTCATCTTTCCACATCCCATTAATCAGGAGTAAAAGGTAAAACTCAACATTTCTTAATTTTTTAAATAATATAGTAAAACGTGAAGTGTCCTTTACAACAAAAAATAGAAAAAGTAGGGATAGTTTAATGTTTGAAATGTTATACTCATTATATCCTGAATGTCCTAAAATGTATTTTTGGATCTTTATCTGCAATTCTGTGACATTGCTGGAGTAGTTAGCTCTAAGGTAACTTTCATTAATTAATTAGTTTGAAAATCCTTTTGTTCCCTGAATGACTCAGTTTTTCCTATTTATGCATTTTGTTAGACATATATGCTTATTTATATAATTGTATATTTTGGTGACATATATTGTATGTTTATAAATATAGTTTAATTTAAAAAATATACATTTAAAAGTCCATTGACTTTCCCTCTGTAGAGGGAGTTTGTAGTGGATTTGATTTGGTCATTTGCCATCAATGCTGATTCATCATCACAATGACCCTTGTTACATGTCCTTCTACAGGGGTACCTTTGTTGTTTTTAATAGATCCTATATGTCCTGAGTTAAATCATCTTATATGTTTGGGCAACTGGATTCCACCACGTGTAAATTCCATTGATTTGTAAGTCATTAAATTCTAAATTGGTCAAGAACTGATGGTCAGATTGTTATGGTATTATTTTCCTTATGAAGTGCATTTACTAGCTGTGTAATCTATCACTGAGATTGTTTTTAAAGAGATGACTTCTTGTTTGTTGTTTAAAAAACTGTGAACCAGATATTCCTTGAAATTCCAAGCTATACGAATCTAATTGCATAAATTTTTTTTGAAAATTCCCAGGATTGTTTCAATCATAATTAAAATTCCCCCAATCAATTTATAATCTTGTTTTTCTTGCAAATGTGTCAGATAAAAGTATGCCTGTTCATTTTAATACGTGATATAAGTTTTTATATATTTGCTTTTTTGTGTTATGGATAACCCCTCTGAGGAATTTTGACTTTTTTTTCCATAGTACAATATTTTATTGCTAAACCTCCCATCTTGATTGATTCTGGATGGTGGGTCTTTAATATTTGTCTGACTGCTACAAGTAGGGGGCTTACTTTTAACTGCAGGCAGAGCATCATCTAAAGAAACTGCAGCTCCAATTCACTACACCAGGAAGTCATCTGTTTTACATGCATCATGAGTTCTGGATTAGCACCCAGGTTTTATAATCCTTCACAGATTTGCTTCATATTTGCATTCGTCCTGTTTTCATTGTGTGTTGCTTCCAGGCTTTTTGTTTTTTTTTAGAAATTCAGTCATATCTGACCATATAGATCACAGCACACCAGGCACATGTGTCAGCCATTGCCCCTCTGGGCTCTATGAAGCTCATGTTTATTGCTTCAATTACCTCATCTATCCATCTCCGCCTCTGCTATCCCCTTCTACATTTACTTCAATCCTTCTCAGCAT
Source organism: Discoglossus pictus (assembly GCA_027410445.1). Lineage (NCBI taxonomy): Eukaryota > Metazoa > Chordata > Amphibia > Anura > Alytidae > Discoglossus > Discoglossus pictus. The sequence continues at coordinate 78,209,762 of CM050165.1, forward strand.
CAGAGACTGTCCTCTCATGATATGGCCAAAAGATTTGTACTTTAGCCTCATGATCAAACCTTCGAGTTATCAGTTTTGCTTGATTTCCTGTAGTACTGATTGATTGGACCTTCTTTAAGTCCAAGGCACTCTAAGCAGTTTTCGAAGGTGTCATTTATATGGTACTCAGTTTCCTGTCTGGTACAGCTCTCACACATGTATATTACTACAGGGAATAGCATAGTTCTAACTATGTAGACCTTGTTAATAGTGTAATATATTAACTTTTTAATAGCTAGTCCAGATTTGCCATAGCTTTCCTCCCCAGAAGCAAACGTTTTTTTAATGTAATGGCTGCAGTCACTATCTGCAGAGATCTTAGAGCCAAGGAAAATGTAATCTTTCACTGCCTCCATTTCTTCTCCATGAGATTGCTTTGTCTTCTTAATGTTGAGTTGCAGGCCAACTTTTGCACTCTCTTCTTTCACCCTCATTAAGAAGCCCTTTAGTTCTTACTCATTTCCAGCCATCCGAGTAGTATCATCCACATATCTGAGGTTGTTGATATTTCTCCCCTTAATATTGACTCCTGCTTTGGACTTGTCCAGCCCAGCCTTATGCATGCACTATTCCATGTGTAAATTAAATAAATAAGGTGACAATATACAACTAATGACCAGCCTTTAAAACCTGCTTCATAACCGCTTTATTTCCTTGCTCTAGTGAGATTACTGCTGTTTGTCATAGCTGCATTTACTGCTATATGTCCTTGGATCACACCATCTTCCTCCAGTCTTTCCTGAATGGCAGAACATGAATTCTTCTGTTCCTGGACTCAACTCAGTCCTACTATCCATTCCCTGGACTCCATCTGATGCCTGTCCTGTCCTGTCTTTCCACACCAGAGCCCTTCATGTCTGCTGCCAGCTAGCCATGTTTTCTCTCCACTGCACAATAACATGCATCCTTACCTCAACCTTTGCTCCTTACCTTCATCACATTCTTGGTGGACCTACATAAATTTGTTTAAACACTGCTTTTTCTTAATTGCAAGAATTTTAGAAAGCAATCTATAGGTTTCCTCCATCAATAGCTATGCTAATACTGTTAAAGACAGTTGTATCAAGAACCTGTTGCCTCTCTTACCCGAAGACCAGCCTGGCTATGTTAAGGCAACATCTTCCTTGGGTTACAGTATGAATCTTTTCCAATGTATGCTGAGGGGAAGAAACAAGTAGCCAACATATAAAGAGAAAATATCTGCAATGTTAAGCACTCCTATTAAGGGGTCTCTCCCTCAAGGGGAGAGGTCTAATATTATGGTAAAGATGCTGTTGATGTTTGATATATTCACGGAGAAGTTGTATATTGCTGTGCAGACCTTTCAATTTTGGAAAAGCACAAGATATTGTTGTGCAGCCTTTATGAGCTAAATAAATTAATAAGAATTCAGCAACCCAACTAACAGAAACTATTAACAGATGCTATAGGATTTCCCTGCCATAAGGGATTTTGAGGCTCTAAAGTCCCATATATGTAATATGCTCCTCTGAATAACTTGTAAAGTGCAAATAACATTTTTGTACTTGAAAAATATAAGAACAGCCTTTAGTGTACAGACAGATGGAAGTCTAATAAGACAACAATAAATACACTACTTCGGCTACATATGACTAGATATAAGTTATATATCACAGGACTGATGACGTGTTATCTTAATAACATGCTCTTGACTTGATAATGGGCAAACTATTCTTATAATTAAACACAGGCTTTATTCCGTTCCTATTCCCTTCTGTTGATACACTACCATTGTTAACATCCACTTGCCAACAGGACTTGATAGAAGAGCAAATATGATAACTCTTTCCCTCAGGCTACAGGCAGACCAGCAGTCCAAGATGGAAGCCCCTATGACACAAGCAGAGCCAGCTAAAATGTATATTTTCTCTAACATATGTTTATGCTCGGGACTTGCATACTTGCTACTGATATTAGTGTGTTACATACATCACAAACATGAATCCAAAATTACATGTCTAAATAATTTGTTTCAATAATCTCTTTAGCATAGTATAAATAATAAGTGCTCTTTAACACAGTGAAGAATTACCTCGGCAACTTTTAAATTAGCTTAATCAGTAACATACCATCAGAACTGCCAAAACTAATAAGAAAGCCAGAATTATACAACAAAAAAATGATGTCATACACAAAGTATCTTTAAAGTTATTATTCTTCCAAATCGCTTGCTGTTTTTTCTGCTGGCTAAAATTCATGTTTGGTGAAGGCATTCTGGGAGCACTATTACTGTCACAATGTACCATGGGTGGGGTGGAATAGGAGAACATTACTGCTGATATTCAAACTTCCATTTACAATAGCCTTTAATTGTGCTTGTACCTGTGTACAACTGCTGATTTGGGCACTATATACAGTAGGTCCCTGAGCTACAGACGACCCGACTTACAGAACATCCTTACTTAAAGGCATTTTGCTGGATTATGAAAGCATCGGATGGAGGATAATTAGTAGTGTATGCAAACATTTGTTTGCATGGCAAAATCCCCCAAATAAACATTTAAACACTTACATCAAAGTCAGCAAAATGTCTTGCAATTTCTGACAGTTGCAAATTGTTCTGGCCAATCTGGTTAGCTTAAACATTTGATTTAAACTCTGTGATTCCTGTTTGTGCTGTAAAGCAGCCTGGGATATGTAGTGTATCACTGATATGTGCTATGTATTGCTGCTGACATACAGACAGGAAGCTGCAAGGAGATTGACTGAGCGAGAAACAGCAGGTAAATAGTGGGTTATTATTGCTCCCCGGATGCTGCATGCTGATTGGGGGGATCAGATGCCTGTTTAGACACCCCCTGGGGGTGTCAACATAATCATTAGAGCGATATTTAGATATTAATAAAAAATAAAATGTTTTATGAGATGTGCTGCATACACATAGGCTGCTTTTTGCCTAAGGATTGCAAAAATGTATTAATCCATGAAACATTTAAGAATGTGTTCCCAAGGCTTTTTAGATGAGTTTGTTTTTATGTTCAGCTTGTTTGTATAATTATTATTTTAGTATTACACTGTATTATTATTACCACCAATGAGCCATTATAGTATTATTATTATTATTATTATTAAGACGTTCTCAGGAACACTATCTCGCCCCTAACCTGGGGTCCACCTGTACTATAGTTATATAACACAAGCTAAATATTTCTTGAAGTGCCAGCTAAATCAACATTTTTTTACATGCTTGAAAAAGTATCACTTAGTCAAATGTAGTGTATTACATGTCATTATTCTCAAGTTATGGCACTTTTGTTTTTCAATATTTTTGTAGCCATCACTTACTTACTGAGGCCCTCATTCAATTGCTATTTTGGCCAATTGAATAGGGGTCTAAATAAGCACATAACATATTTTTTTAAGTAAGTTTTTTCTTAGTAAGCATCTATCTAAAAGCAAGGTTTTCAATAACTAAAAACGTATTTAAAAAATATATGTTATGTGCTTATTTAGAGCACTATTCAATTGGCCAAATCGCAATTGAATGAGGGCCTGGGAATCCATGGAGCTGGCATAACACAAAATTAAGTAGGCTCTGCCTTAAGCATCTGTTTATTAGTGAATACAGGTACAACATTGATTATCCAGCATCATCCGTTCCTTAGCTTTTCCGTATAAGTGACTTTGCCGGAACAGAGGTGGTTTTAATTTTTATAAACAAATACTGCAGTTCTTCCTAGTTATATAAGGGAGTGATAATGCAGAGAATTAAGTTAACTCAATTATAAAGTGTTCCTTTGAACCAGGGCTTTTTATGATAGCCTCATCTTTTTACAAAACCGGCTTTTTTTTTTTAGAAAGCAATAAAACGTAACAACTTGTGCTAATTAAAATATGTCCGTATTAAAAGAGGTGCTGGATTATCCAATGCAGGATAATCAATGTTGTACCTGTACTGTGACGCAAACAAATATGTTTTTCATATAGAAAGTTTGTAGTTTTAAAATTAAAATTCCTTTGTTGCAACTGCAAAAAATATTTTTGACATCTTTCAAATTGTATTTTATTTTTGTAAAGCAAAGCACCCAATGCTAAATAAACTTCGGAGAGTGTGTAATTATTTTGGTGGACTTTTCCCTGTTAATCAATGAGCAGCAACAAAGCAGTATGAGTCATGTGTCAATCAGCAAGTCCCAGGTACTGTTGTATGCTCTGTTGCATTTCCCGATTCAATATGGTAGTTTTACTTCGAAACTTTTGCAATGCTTAAAACATGCTCTTTTAAAGATATGATAAAAATGCACACATCTCATGTCCCTACATATGTTATTCGTACATGTAAAATTGTATTTGTTTTATAAAAATAGGTTTTAAAAAATAGATATTCTCGTCACACTGGGTACTCATAAATGACATGTTAGAAACCTTACATCACATATATAGAAGTCATGAAACTTTTATAGCCTTAATTGTGTGACTTTTTAGCTATCCATATCTGTTTCACATTTCGGCAACATGCATAAAGTTATAGCAATTGTAGGACATCGATTCAATTGCATTGATCTATTTAAATGTTGATGCTTGTCAAGCAGAGGTTAAGACAAATAGATTAAGTGGTTAATTAACCTATAAATAAAATGTGCAGAATTCTATTAAAACATTTAATTTGATATATTTATATTAATGCAGCTTGAAATTACTAAATAAACCTTGCTGCCCAGTACGCACTGAAACCCCTTCTGGATCGTTAACTTGTTGTGGTGAAGGGGCTAGTTTACTTTAGTGAAGCTGTGAGCTATACCATGAGGGTCATCCAAGAGAGCAGAGAGGTCAAATAAATTGCGGTCCACTGGAGAAGGAACTGACAACCCATTGGGCATAAATAAAAACTCATAAAAAATCTCATTAGTTCACACAACAATCATCAATTTTAGTTATTCAAAGGTCTTATAGAAAAATGTGATCACAGTGATCCCATAAAGGTATCTAAGTTTCCCCGTTTTTAACTTTTTTTTTTATTTAACACATGCTGCTTATATCAAAAACGCACATTACACTGAGTCATTCTATACACATAGAGATTTATTTAATTTAAAAATAAAATTTGTTTTCCACCCCCCCAGAGCTGCTTACATAGGCACAGTGTACCTACCAATAGAAACACTGCATTTGGGTACGGCGATTAACCCAATACTAACCTTCCAGCCAACAGCAGCACAATGCAGAGATACAAAAAGCAATGTCTGACTCGTCCTTACTTCCTTGTGCAGGGGACTTACACATCCCACAATACCTTGCTACACAAACTGCCATCACAAATTTATACAATGTATTAGCTGCCTGTGATTGGCCAAAACAAATTATATGCTAATTCAAGCAGGGATTTCTATTTTTATGATTATCTTTATTTGTAACGTGCCAACATATTTCGTAACACTGAATAAGGGTTAAGAATGAGGCAAAATAAAAATTTACACATTGCAAAGAATGGAGAGCCCTGTCTTTGAGGTTAGAATCTAGTGTACGGCAAGCTTAAAAGATTGAAAACGTACAATCTAATACATTGGGTATGGTGGGTTGGGTGAAAGATGTGCTGGGGTGTTAACGCTGAAAATCAACTGCTTGCAAAATCATGGGATTTAGCAGACATCAGGGTGGGTTTGGTAATGCTTATTTTGGTGCAAAAAAAAAAAAAAAATCATACACTACTAATTCTCCTCTATCAGATGCACTCATGATCCATGAAACTGAAATATGCCTTTAACAATGAAAAGATTATCAACACATTTTCTCTAATATTATTTTAATTTTTTGATATAACATTTTTTGAACAACACATAATTATTGCATTCAAGGTGTTTTAAAAAGGAATGTCTTAAGCAAGAGTCTTGTGTTATGTTTTGGATGCACTTTAGGTTTAGCTAAGCATTACGAGTGCACATTCCACTATGTCAGGGTCTCTTGTGGCTTACAACGATCATATTAAGCTGTTATACCTCCAGGTAACGCTCTACTCGGATTTCTTATCTCTGTGAGATGGAAGGTAAATAATAGAAAGAAAAAAAAACAACCTCTTTAAACTGTCCTAGTACATGTTAAAACCTGCCCCTATGATTACAATAAACCTAACCTGCAGACCCACCTACTGGGAATTTTGCTCAATATTATGGAATGGATTTCACATGTTTAAGCATGATATTAACCTTCTTTGTGTTCAGTTGTGATGTTGTTGCTCTTGGCAGGTGACTCTTGCAGCTTTTCAGCGTTTGCCCCCTGAGGGACTTCATGGAGATTTTTACTCACATCCACACTTGTTTAACACAAAGGTTAAATCTGATTTCACAGAGCATTTAGACATGAGGATTTTAACTTAACAAATAAACTGTGGAAAAACCTTCATCATTTTTTGCATATCACTTATATGTATCAACTTCTAAATATACATGTAATTTGCCTTATTTATTTCCCTAATTACGTCCCACAGGCAGCATTCTTTCAGCTAACAATGCATATCTTAATCACCTTTTATTTTCTCCGTACCAATACATTTCCTAACATGCATGCATAACTTACCAGCTTTTATGTTTAAAAAAAACTCCTGTTAACAGTTTTCTTCTTGTAACCAGTAGGGGTGCTGTGATAAGAATCTAATTTGCTGTAAAATTACTCATTTGTCAAATAAGCATTAAAATAATTGTTCCCTTTTTGACTGTTATCCTGCTGTTTTCAGTCATTTTCCCAAACTAAATTATTTACTCATTTAAAAGTTCAGCTGTGCATATTTTAATTGATATGCTCTCACAGGACTCATATTGTTAATGACAATAATTAACCCAAAATGGCTGCTAAATAATTAGGCTGTAAAGATATGCACATACTACACCGCCATTTGAGGAAACGTAATACTTTTTTTTTTTTTTTTTGAAACGCAGTAATAATTTAAAATGAAATTAAGGATTATAAATGTAGATTGTCAAGGCTCCTACATTTCCAATTAATAATTTTACATTGTTGTGAAGCCTGTAGAGATTCTCATTTAGTTGTCTTGTTTTCTAACATTAATTTGAAAAGCTACCTTTTTTTTCTCACTGGATTTAAAGGCTCCCCAAACTCAAAACTGTAAGCATAACCTAAACTATGTTATTCCATTGGATTATAGCATATTATATTGTATGTAAACAGAAGTCAATTTTGATGTAATTGGCATCAGGGTTCCTTCGTGGCCTATTCTCATTAAAAGACCACTGTATTTTAGAATAAAATGCACATTTGTGAGGTATGTTACAAACTAGCAACAACTGCAGCAGTGTCAGCGCTGAACATAAAACGATTTTAGAGAAAATCTTAAATTTTGAAGATTCTATTTGCGTATAAAAAGTTCCATCTTGTCTGGCTTAAGCACTTCCTGATAGCTTGGAGACTGATGGCAAGTTTTTTATCTACTGAACAGGAGGGGTGGTGAGGGTTTGGGTGACGTGTTAATTAATTGGATTTTTTCATATTTGACAGCTACCTAATTCTCTAACACATGTTCAGAAACAAGCTGCTCACAAAAAAAATGCAAGCACTGTCGTACAGAAATGTAAATGCCCCTTTCACACATGCAATCTTTACATGGGTGCCTCAAGGAATCAACATGTCTGGTAGGGGATAAAAAGCCTTTCACCAAAGTCTCCTGTTGGACTGTGAAAAAAGGAGTTGCAGCAAGTGGTCGGCGCTATAATCCATAGTCGCCGTAAGTGCCCATAGTTAGTGCCTGTTGCTTGTGATTGTGGCCAACGAAGACTAGTGTTCTACACCCTTGTAGTAAACAATGGATTAGCTTCTTTATTCCCTCATGTTGAAATAGCTCTGCGGAATAACAGGTGCTTGATGATAACTAATGCGATTGGAGAAAGGAGTTTCTCCAAGATTAAATATTTGAAGAATGAGTGCAAATTGATAAAACAAGAAAATCTCAACAGACTTGCTCTTATGGCAAATGAAAGTAACGTAAAGCAAATATTTGAATTTTAATTGATGTTAACCTTGTAAAAATAAATGTAATTTTGTCTTGAACTTCTTTTTTGCTTTTTGAAAAAAACAGAGTAATGCCGTTATTGATCTCTTTGGTGACCAGACAAGTAGCAATGGGCAGAGCCAACAAATAACAATAGCAACAAAAACAACAACAATAGATGACATAGTCCCATTGCACATACAGTGCCTTGCAAAAGTATTCACCCCCTTGGCATTTTTTGTGTTTTGTTGCCTCACAACCTGGAATTAACATGGATTGTTTGAGTATTTGCATCATTTAATTTCCAGAACATGCCCACAACTTTGAAGATGTTTTTTTTTTAAGTCTGACCACAGATTTTCTATTGGATTGAGGTCTGGGCTTTGATTAGGCCATTCCAACACATTTACATGTTTCCCCTTAAACCACTCAAGTGTTGCTTTATCAGTGTGTTTGGGGTCATTGTCCTGCTGGAAGGTGGACCTCCGTCTTAGCCTCAAATCATGCACAGAGTGGTACAGGTTTTGCTCAAGAATATCCCTGTATTTAGCACTATCCATCTTTCCCTCAACTCTGCTAATTTCCCAGTCCTGGCTACTGATGGTGTTCTTTGCATGCTGTAATGTGTTAGGTTTGCGCCAGACATAGTGTTTTCTTTGATGGCCGAAAAGTTCAATTTTAGTTTCATCAGACCAGAGCACCTTCCTCCATACATTTTGGGAGTCTCCCACATGCTTTTCGCAAACTCAAAATGTGCCATTTTGTTTTTTGCTGAAAGTAATGGCTTTCTTCTGGCCACTCTGCCATAAAGCCCAACTCTATGGAGCGTACGGCTTATTGCCATCCTATGTACAAATACTCTAGTCTGCTGTGGAACTCTGAAGTTCGGGTTACCTTAGGTCTCTGGGCTGCCTTTCTGATTAATGATCTCCTTGCCTGGTCCGTGAGTTTTGGTGGGCGGCCGTCTCTTGGCAGGTTTGCTGTTGTGCCATGTTCTTTCCCTTTGGTTATTATAGATTTGATGGTGCTCATGGGGATCATCAAAGATTTGGATATTTTTTTATAACCTATCCCTGACTTGTACTTTTCAACAACATTGTCCCTTACTTGTTTGGAGAGTTCCTTGGTCTTCATGGCAGTGTTTGGTTAGTGGTGCCTCTTGCTTAGGTGTTGTAGCCTCTGGGGCCTTTCATGAAAGGTGTGTATGTGTAATGACAGATCATGTGACACTTAGATTGCACACAGGTGGACATCATTTCACTAATTATGTGACTCCTGAAGGTAATTGGTTGCACCAGAGCTTTTTATGGGCTTCATAACAAAGGGGGTGAATACATACGCACGTGCCAATTTTCTGTTTTCTATATCTAAAAAATTGTTTTATGTTTATATTTTTCTCATTTAAGTTCACCAACTTAGACTATTGTGTTCTGAGCCATCACATAAAATTCAGATTACCAAAATTTTGAACATTAGGCTGTGATGTAACAAAATTGGTAAAAAGTCAAGGGGGGGGGGTGAATACTTTTGCAAGGCACTGTAGCTATACGTCTATAAAAATGAGAAAATATAAAGACATAGGCCCTCATTCAATTGCAATTTGGCCAATTGAATAGGGGTCTAAATAAGCACATAACATATTTTTTTTAATAAGTTTTTAGTTAGTAAGCATCTATACAAAAGCAAGGTTTTTACTAACATTGGTCAAGCGACTTATGCCCAATCCAATATTAATGGGGTACTCATAGTACCTGTAGACAAGGGCCCTACAATGTTGTAATCCAGCCCTGTTCATAATAACTATTTGTGTCATATTATTGAGGCAATGTAACGCTTAACTTTTATTACTTTTATTAATGTTTGAAATAAAATGTTCTTGTAATCCCATAAGGAGACATTTGGATACAAATAAGGTCTTAATAAGTTTATGCTATTGTAAATTTGCATTTTTTAGTGTAAGTGATTTCAATAGAACTTGATGGGGAAAAAAAGATTTTTGCATCCAAGGATCTAGTCTGAAAGCTAATATATTTTTCATTTACAGTTTCTATTATAATAGGAATTACCCTCCGAATACTGAATGTAATACTTCATAAACATAGTTGAAACATTTTATCACAACTTGAAGTTCTTTCAGTTGTTGATATAGATACATTGTTGTACACAAATATGTTTTTATAGCTGTTTAATGGTGGGCAAAAGGAGAAAACTATTATGATGACAATGACTGCAACACGCCCCTAATAATCGTGAATATCAAAAAGTTCATTAAGGGATTTGTATCTCTGCAAATTAATAGAGACACTATGTGAGGCATAATTTATTTAATATTGCTGAGAATTCTGGTTGGTGTATGAACCACACATGTCACAAGGTTATAACATATGGAAATGGCAACAAGTTCTGCTGAAAGTTAAACCTATTCTGGTCCACTGTCTCTCGCCATCAGTTCTGGTGAGGACAGATTAGGATTGTGGTCAGAAAGAGGAATTATGTGGGTGGGGAGAAAAAGAATGATGGTGAACATATAAAAAGGAAGATGATTAAATGACTGTAAAAGGTGGTCGTGAGAAGACAGAGATATCAATATCTCACTGCTTCTCATACATTTTAGTCTTGGAATGCCCCAATTTACTATTAGTGTTCACATAGTGTGGCTCTCAAAAGGCGTCCTTGACAGTTTAGGAAGTTAGTCAGTCTGTGTCTGACATCAAAAAGTTTGAAAAATTGTGCTCTCTTCTACATATCTGGATTTACAGTAATACAATTGTAAAAACAAAAGAATGCAAACCAAGACATTTAATTTTTTTGTTTATATTTTTTAATAGCCTGTTATATACTTTATGTCAGTCACATTATAGCAGTATATGGGATTCAAAGCTTAATTCAAAACATGTATTAGTAAATGGAAGGTTTTCATTGGTATCACATCAGTGTAATTCTTTGATGAGTAAGCAGATAGAGTTGTTAGGAAATGCATTTGGCAGTCTATTTCTACGTTTAATATTAATTCTTATTATCTTGTCTACACCCGATTGATGTTTGATTTCTCTTACAGTTTCTATTAAACATTTCATATAAAAACACACTTGAATTTTTATGTTTACTCTTGAAGAATTGAGACAAATGAGAACGATGTTGGTCTACACATTGTTAATTGCGATTCACTCTTAAAAAATGGCTATTTATAGTACTAATATTTTTTATTTCTTCTTTAATAATGTAATCAATATTTAGATAAATAGGATATTATTCATCTGTGGGTGAGGCCTTGGAAATGTTTTGAGATGCTAAATCTCAGTAAAAATAATATTAACATAGAGTGAAGAAGGTTCTCCAAAAGTTTTCCAACACTTCACTCTATAGTAGGTCTGGAAACTTTGTTAGAAGTTTATGAATATTTTTGTACTTGAGGTCATTATGCTGTTTGTTATTTTCCCTAAGTTTTATACCAAATGATTCAGTCCAAACACATTGCTATTCTTTGATAATCATTTTGAGGCCCATTGATTCAGTCACATGTGACAGAGATTACTAGAAAAACATGATTTGGTGGCTCTAGGTACAGACAGGTATGTAAGGAACAAAATAGGGTGCTAGATTGGAAATATATCTCAACAACACAAGTACAGGATCCCTATTAAAGTGCACAACTATTATTTTCAAATCTCTTTAGAGACAACATTTAAAACTTAACCTTTAATTCATTAGATAAAAAGAGCAATTAAAATAATAATCAGACGCTATATTCTTGTCAGGATATTCATGATATAAATAAAAACGGGATGGCAGACAAAAACGCTAACACAAGGTGACCAGTGCTATAACTAAAGTGCTAGTGCTATTTAAATTATAATAAGGTGCTGAATAAGGAATCAGATCTATGTCCGATTCTGATTATAAAGAATGTGTTATATAAATAAATAAAGTGTGAATTATAGTGCGTTTTAGCTGCCAAGCTCATCAACCAATTACATTTCCTTGGCTAAGGATAGCTTAGTGATAATGATAGTTTTTACCTGATAATGCTGTTCAGTTAATCTATTAAGATCTTTAGTTATTTAGTTTATATTCTATTGCAAACAGCACATTACGGTTGAGGCGCCTCGCAATGACGTGATCAATCCGCATACCACGTATCTTGCGTCTGACCCGACGCGCGTTTCAATATTTCATCAGGGGTCGCTGATGAAATATTGAAACGTGTGTCGGATCTTAATAGATTAACTGAACAGCATTATCAGTTCAAAACTATGGATCACTAAGCTATTAGAGTCCAGGAAATTGAATTAATTGTTGAGCTTGGCAGCTTAATCACCCTATAATTCACACTTTATTTATTTAGATAACATATAAATAATCAGATATAATCAGAATTGGACATAGATCTGATTCCTTATTCTGAACCTTATTATAATTTAAATAGCACTAGTACTTTAGTCATAGCACTGGTCACCTTGTGTTAGCATTTTTGTCTGCCATGCCCAGTTTTTATCCATATCAGGAATATCCTGACAAGAATGCAGCGTCTGCTTATGATTTTTATTATTATTTTTATTTAATGAATTAAAAGTTAAGTTTAAAATTTTGTCTCTAAGGAGATTTGAAAATAATAGGTGTGCACTTTAATAAGCATCCTGTGCTTGTGTTGTTGAGACATGTGACAGAGAAACAAATGTCAGGAAATGGGAAAACTCAGGTTGAGTATGAACATAGGAACTGTAAGAAAGGTGATGATAGAGATCTGGCACATAGATAAATTGGACACAGTGGTCTGTGTCTATATTCCACAGTGCAACACTTCTCAAGCTAAAACAGTTAAATGATGCTTAATTATAGCCCAGTTCAGAATAATGTCATCCTTTATAAATGTAGATCTAGTGACGCATGGTTTACTGCAATTGTATAGGTAATTCTCTCAACAGGCAACAAATCAGTTAATTAATAAGGTGCATTTAAAATAGATTAATATTTCACAATTTCATTCATCAAGGCTAGTTCAGACTTTAAGGATCTCCTTGCTTGTACAACACTGTTTAAACAAGGAGGTCTCAAAAACATGACCTGATAACAGCCCTTGAGGACTGAAGTTGTGCCCAGTCTATTTCTAACATTAATCTGTATATTTATTGTCTTGTCTACACCCAGATGAGATATTGCTTGTCTTATATTTTCTATGAACATTGCATATAAAAAATTCTTGAACTTGAATGTTTACTCTTGGAGAATTATGACAACCAAGTAATTTATATGTCAGTCTAGAATTTCCTAAATATTATTCACTCTTAAAATCTGGGTATTTATATTACTACTAGTTGGTTTATATTTCTTTAATAATTAAATCAAGATTTAAAGAAATAGGATATGATTCCTCAATATGTACTATAGAATGACATCAGGGAGATTTTTTGGAGATGTCAGGTCTCAGTATTACGTCCCCAATGATAACACGGAATTAAGAGGTTTCTCCAAAAGTTGACACTTCACCCTGTAGCACTTCATGCTAATTTTTGTTACAATTTATTGTTGTTTCTGGATATATTTTTTTTACTTGAATTAATAATGTTGTTTGGCTTTTTGACTATGATGTATAACAAATAGTTCAATTAAAACACTTGTATAACTGTTATTCTCTGATAATCAACTTCGAGGTTCAGTAGCTCAGAGTAGTGACAAAGAGGCAGCTTTCAGGAAGTCTACAATTTCCAGTTGAATAATCACATACAGGTTTGAACAAAGGAACTGTAAGAGATTGATGTTAAAGATCTGATACATAAATACATGGAACATAATGTTCTGTGTTAATATTTCACTGTGCAGCATGTCTAAACTAAAACTCAATTCAATCAGTGCCGGAACTACTTCTGATGTAGCAAGTGCAAAACACCAGGATCCACAACAAGATAGGAGCCCTCTCTTACTGTCAATGGATTGTAGTAAAGGGATACTTTTAATTTATTAGGGGAAGGGGCAGATAATTAATTACTAGAAAGGTGATCTGATTACCCTATATTTTTGTCTATTTTATTGACCCCGAGGGTGTATAGAGAAGTTGTAAGTGGGGACCTCAAGTTATTTTGCACTTGTGCCCTCCATTTACTAGTTCTTCAACCAAATTCATTCCCATTATATACCCAAATTCCAAAGTTTACTGCAATAATATCAGTAAATATATTAGCAGGAAACAGCTCAATTCCATCAGATACATTCAAAGGAGGTACAATTTTAATCCTCAAAGGCCAGCAACAGGTCCCATTTTAGCGATATATTTGCCTACATAAACAGCTGCTTTATCCATGGCTTTGCACACCACTGCTTCAACACAGAGGCCTCAAGAACCCAAACTGGTAACGGTCCTTGAGGACTGAAATTGTGCACTTCTGCTCTAGCGCAGTCCAACTATAGTCTGTGAGAGTTAGAGCCTTATCAGATCTCCAAACTATTGTGAGTATAGACAAGTAACATAAAAGGTTTGAGCAACTAATTGAACCACCAGTGTTGAAACAAGATATATTCTGTGTGCTACCAATCCTCAAGTATTGGAGATGTAAAATCCAACTTTAGAGACATGTATAGTATTTGAAGTTGAATAAAGACTGTTAATCCATCAAGTTCAACATTTTTAGTTTGATCTTTTTAATATGTGGACTATTTGCTATTAATTGTTAATTGATCCAGAGGAAGGCAAACAGAAAAAAAAAAACATTGAAAGACTAGCAATTTTTTTTATAGCCCTAATCAGAGAATAATATACCCCTGTTTTTTCTTAAGAAGACATAACTGTCAGTGTCTAGGAGGACAAATCACTAAATTCCGTTTTTGTAATAGGTGTCAAAACTAAGTTTAAGTTTATTAAGATACAAGAAGAACCATATTTGTCTGCAAAATTGACTAAATTAAAGTGCAGAAAACAGAGACTTGAATATTAACATATTTTAGTTTTCATTCCCTTGATAATTTGTGCTTTATTAATTAACTTAATTGCCTAAGTGTATGAGACCTAATATGATTGCTATTAGAAGATTGATACTGTTGATTTTAAAATTAACTCTATCTGCTGTACTGTTCTTAAATGAAATAATTCTCAGTAGTCTGCAAGACAATCAGGCCCACGAGGCCCAGGCCTAGCGCAATACATTTGCAGGGGGGCAGCAGGCAGCCTGAGGATGCCAGTGCAGTGCATTGATATATGTTTATATATGCAAGAAAATGTCTATATGTAGTGGTATTTTTACCTGTAAGTGTACTTGGTACTTTCTGACATACAATATATATATATATATATATATATATATATATATATATATATATATATACATATATATAAATGCACATAAACTTACATTTTGAGCTACAGATAGGGGAAAGGAGGAGCTGGAAGTGGGGCATGGTTGGCGCAAAAATCTGAATAGCCGAGGGCGGCTTAAAACCAAAATACACCCATGAAGACAACTAAATTAATTTCTAAGCAAACAATCCAAGAAAAACAATTAGTCATATTCATAACTTACTTATAAATATATAAGGAGACCAGATTTAACTTTACATTGGTATGCCAATACTTGCCTCAGTGTTGATTTTTCTTTACAAGGAAAATAATAATGCAATTCTTACCAAAAGTTTAAGGATTGTATTTATTACTATTCCTGCGCATTTCGTTTTTTTGCTGATGAATCTAAATATATATAATCAGAGATTGAGGCAAGGTCTTGACGGACTTACTTTGACTTGGTCACTCTATAAATGAGCAAAGCAACAGTCTTATATTTCTTATAGTTTTGTATTGATCTTAATTCTGAGATCCTTATGATTGTCAATTTAGGTCTTAAAATAACTGCAGATAAAGGACCACAGAAATTATATATTTAAAAAAAAGTTTTTTAGAAAGTAAACAAAATATAACCTTTAATTTATTAACTTTGAATTACAATTATTCTTTAGTTAGCATGCTTTATTTTATTCTTTTAAAGTGAAACAACAATGGTTCAAGTAATTGCAAGTTATTGGTTGCTATCAAAAATATTGTGGAAGAACTATCCGCAGATATTTCCAAATGGAATAAATTTCAGATCTCTTGGACCGGACATATAAACACCATTAAAATGAACATTTTGCCAAGTATCTTTTATTTTTTTTCGATCTCTACCCATCCCAGTCAAGATGAATGACCTAGAGAAATTCCAGAAACTAAGTTTTATATTTATTTGGCAAAATAAGCGTCCAAGGATAAACGAATCTCTCAATTCCACCTATACCATCTCCGTAGCCTAAAAGTTAATAAACACACTCCTCTCTCACAAACACTTTATTGAAAGCTGGTGGATCTCGGATTCTGGGGCAGGCCTTAAAACTTAAAACAGATATCCGACTACACTCTTTACAACAGGTAAAATTCAGTGACAGACTCAGAGATATTGTTTATTCTCTTTCTCTTTCCTTTCTTTTTACCCTTCCCTATCCCAACTTGAAGATGCTTGTTCCTGCTACCTTTGTTTGAATTAATTATTATTTTAACTCTTTATTTTTCTACTAGTTCAAGGGGCTGGATACCCTTACTATACAAACTTGGGAGAAATTTAAGTGTTTTTGCCAAGGATTGACATTTTTGTCTCTATTGTCCAATTACAAGACCTGAAATGTTTTCTTTGTTTATCTTAATTTCTACCTCCTTGTCTGGAATATTAAAGTTGAAAAAGGAAAATAGTTATGGAGAAGTCACAATATTGTCTGAACGCTATATATTGTCAAGAAAATAAGGCTGTATTAACTTTACAAACATTTATTGACCTACGTGTCAATCATGCAACATCTGAATGTTATTGACATATGTGGCAATAAAGAATATTGACAACAAAAATATTGTGTAGTGTTAGATAACTGGACTTGAAAGTTGAGGATTTTATCTATAAAGGATCTCCCTCTTTCTGTCTTTCTGTAGAACTGTTAATTAATTCTCATTGTTTGTGATTAAGAAGAAGTGCATGCCCAGTTGGTATATTGATAAGACTTCAACAATTAAACACCCATGTGACTATTTATTCAGCTAGGCATTCCCTTCTTCTTTATCATCCCCAATGTGAGATTTTATGGTCCTAGATAAGAACAGAGAGAGAGAGTGGTCCTTTATTTAATAAATTATACTTAAAATCCCTAACTTTCAAGCTCAAATCCCACTGTCCACTCAGTTTTTTTTAATAACAGCAATTTACGTACATTTGTCATGTCTTGTATTAATTGGGACCTTTCTTTGTTGTATCTCTTGATCCTATAGTCAGTTGCACTTCTGTTTAATCCTATTGCTTTAGACAGTTGTGGAATCATTGCAACAGAAGTGAATAGAAATCTTGTTTGTATCAAATTCAGGGCGCTAATTAAATCGATAGATGCAAGAGCTGCTCTAAAGGAACCCTCACATACACACACTTCCACTAAAGTAACATGGATACCTACAGGATAAATAAACTTTATATATATATATATATATATATATATATATATATATATATATATATATATATATATATATATAAAAAGTAGCTTTATGAATTCTGCTCAATTATTTTCTTAGACATACCCAATGTTTTCAAATGGATTTTTTTTTCATCATACAGAGGCCATTTAAGGTTTATAGGTATATTGTTGTATATACAGACAAACATGGATTGGTCAAATGATTACAGATAAGTTCCTTTACAGTATATCACTCAAATCCATGCTTCACTGAGATTACTCAAACGACGTGGGAGATTCATGGTAAAATGATACCTGCATCATCAGTACAAATGCTTTCACATTTCTCAAAAATTACATTCATTTTGCTTTTGACACCTTTCCTTTTAGAGATTCTTATCTGCTCAAAATGTAGCTTTAAGAATTTGTTTTTATCAACAATCTATATAAGTATCAGTGCCCGGAAGGCATAAGGGCTGAGTGAAAAATGCTTTCAGATATATATCATGATTTCAGCTGCAGGGTTTATCATTGCAATCTTTAACACTGCACACTTGTGTAAGAAGAGCTGCGTATAATAAATGCCTGCTAACTTTCTATATAATATGTTAAATAGCTAAGGCTGATAATAAAATTGTTATAGAAAGCAAAAAAAAAGGAAAACAATATTTGCAGTTCTGACTTTTATCTGCAAGTCAGGGTGTGTCTCTGACTAGGCACATGGGGTGCAGGCCTAGGGCAGCACATTTTCAGGGGGCAGCAGACTGTCTGAAGATGCAGTGTAGTAAGCCAGCGATGCTTGACCCGGCGGAGCCTGGGCGCTTCTGATTGGCTGGAGAAGGAGGAGGGACTTCCGCCCGTTACGCGGGCTTTCTCCTCACTCCGCGACGGCCATTGAGCTGATTCCCTCCCTCCCCTTGAGTTGGTGGTTAGTTAAAAAGTTGTAGATATACTAATAAGGTATAGTTTAGGGGGTGAGGTTGGTTGAGCTAAGTTCAGGGAGCTTAAGTTATGTTAAAAAAGAAAGAAAAAAAAGGGTGGTAAAGAGTTGAAGGGTAAGGATTTGAGGATTTCTATGTTAGTATGCAAGTAGATATAACTTTGGTTGGCGGGAGGTGAGGCACCAGGCCCACGGGCTTAAGTGGGCGTTGCCCTGCCACATGGGTCCAGGGCGTGAGGTTACTGACCGGGCCGGGCTCCTCCATCGGGATGTTTATTGGAGCTGTAATGTAACAATGTTAATTATGTTAATTGGTTATTGGTTTATGGTTGCTTTAATAAAGCTGTGGCTCGTAATTTTTCCAAGAAACACTTGGTCAGTGTGTTTATTTATCTAATCGCCTAATGGATCTTGCCGGGGTCAAGGTTGAGGGTTCCCTCAGCAAACGAGGGGAGGGGGGGCAACAGAGGCAGCAAAGAGAGGTAGAGAGAGAAAAGGGTTGATGTGAGGAGAGAGTATAGGGAGATGAGGGGGAAGAGAGAAATTTAAATGGCAGTGAGAAAGTGAAGGAAGAGGGAAGATGGAGGGAAATAGAGAGTGGGGTGGGGAGACAAGAGGGGAAAGAGGAGTGAGAGAGAAAAGGAGGAGGGAGAAAAGGATGAGAGGTAAAATGGTAGAGAGGGTAGTATATGAAATAGAGATAATGGAAAAAGTGTAATGGAGAGTGAAGGTGATGTAGAGAGGTAGAGACAGGTATGGTAATGGGGGGTGAAGAGAGAAGTTGGGAAAAGGTGAAAAGAGCGAGGGAAATGGGAGGAGATGGGAGAGAGAAGGGTGAGAGTGCAAAGGAGATGAGAGAAGGGGGTGATAGAGAGAGGAAAAAGAGTGAAGAAAATGGAGGAATGGGATGAGGAATGG
The DNA here is from genome assembly GCA_027410445.1 of Discoglossus pictus. NCBI lineage: Eukaryota > Metazoa > Chordata > Amphibia > Anura > Alytidae > Discoglossus > Discoglossus pictus. The sequence continues at coordinate 78,229,069 of CM050165.1, forward strand.
GGAGAGGGTAAGGAAAATGAGAGGAGACATGAGAGTGATAAGTGGGAAAGAGTAGGGTTTACAGAGTAGATACAGTGAGGGGAAAACGTATTTGATCCCTTGCTGATTTTGAATGTTTGTCCACTGACAAAAAAATTATCAGTCTATAATTTTAATGGTAGGTGTATTTTAACAGTGAGAGGCAGAATAACAAACAAAAAACCCCCCAAAAACGTATGTCAAAAAAGTAATAAATTGATTTGCTGGTCAGTGGTTGAAATAAGTATTTGATCCCCTATCAATCAGCAATATTTCTGGCTCCCAGGTGTCTTTTATACAGATAGCAAGCTGAGATTAGGAGCAATTTCAACTCATTACCTGTATAAAAGACACCTGTCCACAAAAGCAATCAATCAATCAGATTTCAAACTCTCCACCATGGCCAAGACCAAAGAGCTGTCCAGTAATGTCAGGGACAAGATTGCAGACCTACACAAGGCTGGAATGGGCTACAAGACCATCGCCAAGCATCTTGGTGAGAAGGTGACAACAGTTGGTGCGATTATTCGCAAGTGGAAGAAACACAAAATAACTGTCAGTCTCCCTCGGTCTGATGCTCCATGCAAGATCTCATCTCGTGGAGTTTTAATGATCATGAGAATGGTGAGGAATCAGCCCAGAACTACACGGGAAGATCTTGTTAATAATCTCAAGGCATCTAGTCACCAAGAAAACAATTGGTAACACACTACGCCATAAGGAACTGAAATTCTGCAGTGCCCGCAAGGTCCCCCTGCTCAAGAAAGCACATGTACAGGCCCATCTGAAGTTTGCCAATGAACATCTGAATGATTCAGAGGAGAACTGGGTAAAAGTGTTGTGGTCAGATGAATCCAAAATCAAGCTCTTTGGCATCAACTCAACTCGCCGTGTTTGGAGGAGGAGGAATGCTGCCTATAACCCCAAGAACACCATCCCCTCCGTCAAACATGGACAAGGGGACAGGACAACTGCACCGCATCAAAGGAACGATGGGCGGGGCCATGTACTATCAAAATCTTGGGTGAGAACTTCCTTCCCTCAGCCATGGCATTGAAAATGGGTCTGGATGGGTATTACAGCATGACAATGACCCAAAACACACAGCCAAGGCAACAAGGCAGTGGCTCACCAAGAAGCACATTAAGGTCCTGGAGTGGCCTAGCCAATCTCCAGGCATTAATCGCATAGAAAATCTGTGGAGGGAGCTGAAGGTTCGAGTTGCAAAACATCAGCCTCGAAACTTTAATGACTTGGAGAGGATCTGCAAAGAGGAGTGGGACAAAATCCCTCCTGAGATGTGTGCAAACCTGGTGGCCAACTACAAGAAACGTCTGACCTCTGTGATTGCCAACAAGGGTTTTGCCACCAAGTACTAAGTCGAAGGGGTCAAATACTTATTTCCCTCATTGACCTGCAAATCAATTTATTACTTTTTTGACATGCATTTTTTTTTTTCTTATTCTGTCTCTCACTGTTAAAATACAGCTACCATTAAAATTATAGCCTGATCATTTCTTTGTCAGTGGACAAACGTTCAAAATCAGCAGGGGATCAAATACTTTTTGAGGAGGAAGAGTGAGAGAAAAGAGGGGATAGGAAGAGAGAGATAAAGAGGAAGTAGAGTGAAAATTATTAAAGACAGAGAATAAGGAAAGAGAAGAGGGTTATAAAAGTGAAAAAGGAGGAGGAGAATAGGGACAAGTATTGGAAAACAGGAGGAGAAGAGAAGGCAAAAAAGGGAAAGACAGAAGGGAGAGAGATGAATTGGAAAATGGAGATATAAAGGAAACATTACGGGAGAAAATAGGCTTTGGAGGGGGGAGAGAGATCAGAAAAGGAATGAATAAGGAAGAGAAAAGAGAGAGAAATGTTGGGTGAGAGAAGAATGGGAAGAGAAAAAAGTGGAGAAGAGTGGGGAGAAGGCTACAAGAGGGAGAGGAGGAGGAGGGATGAAGAGAAGTGAAGAGCAGGGTAGAGTGAAGAGGAGAGAAAAACGGAGAGTGAGAAGGGGAAAAGTAGGAGAGTGAGAAAGGAGACGGAAGGAGAGATGGAGGAGTAAGGGGAGGGAAGGAGAGGGGCACAGGAAGGAGTGCAGATAGAGAATTGGAAAGTGAAGGGGGTCAGAGAAAATTAAGGGGTAGAGAAAGAACATGATAGAATATAGGGTGAGAAAGGAAAGGACAGGAGAAAGAATGGAAAAAGTGAGGTCATGTGGGAGTTGTGGGAGGACCAGGAAGGGCCACTGGGAGTCACAGAGGGCAGCAAGATGTCCTAAGACCGCCGGGGTCATAGAGGGCTGCCAGGGGTTAGACAGTCCAAGGGATAAAAAGGTGGCCAACAAGACCACAGAAGGGCTAACAAGGCAAGAAAGGGCTGAGGAGCCACTCAGAGCCAGAAAAATGATTGTGAGGCCATAGGGATCATGAAAGCCCCCTGCAGGTGAGATACTATATATATATATATATATATATATATATATATATATATATATATATATATATATACATAAACGCACATAGTTATGATCTGAGACATAGAAAAGGAAAGGAGGGCTGCAAGTGGGGTGTGAGGAGAGCATAAATCTGAATGGCCTATGGTAGCATAAAATCTAAATACACCCATTATGTAGGAATTCTTTATTGAGTGAGACCATTTTCTTCTATCAGCTTATTCTGTTGCTACTTTCTCAGGAGGGTATGTTGTAGAAACAAGATTTTTATTGTACTGGCAGTCCTTCAAAGTACTTCTAGTTGCCACATTCCCATTTTGCAGATAGAGACTGCTTGTGAATTCAAAATCTCCTTCCGCCTGAGGAGGAAAAAAAAAAAACAATACATCGCAAAAAAGCAACATTTCATATATACATGTAATAAATCAAAAGCTGTATTAACTTTTTTTACATTCTAAAAATACTTTTCACTATTTTCAATTGTAGTTATGATATATGATTAGAGTGAACCTATAATAATCAATACTAAATCTTTTGTTTCCCTCCTTGTATTTACATCCATTGTAATTGTTATTATACTATTTCAATTCTTTGTCAACTGTTTTTATATATTGTTAATTCTTATTTGTTTGATTTATTTTGTTTTGTTAAATAATTTTTAATTATGCTTTAATTGTGCTTTTTTAATAAAAAAAATGTCTTTAAGCACTTGGGCACACAGGAAAACATAAAGTTAATTTGTTAATATAGGATATATGTTGCAATCAGTACCAGTTCTGTAACCTGAAACAGAGTTGAAATTCTTCCAAGTAAAAAATGTATTTAGGGTGTTTAAAAAGGACTAACCCTTCCTCAACACGGCTGCTAATTCCCTGATGATGCAATATCCCTGAAGGTGGAATCATTTTTAAATAGCCTAAACCTTAGCACTAACCATTCCAGTTCTGTTGCACTGCACCTTATTATAGTATGACTCACAGGCAATCTCTGTATTTTAAGCCAGCTAATGGATAAGCAACATACCCTGAAGATTTTCCGAATATGCAACTAAAAGTTTCTGTATAGAGGTCACAGCACAGAATAAAATATAACCATTCACACTTCTAAAATATAGAAACATTCACACTTTTAATATAAAGTTAAAAATTAAAGCAAACATTTTATTTTGTATACTATGACTAAGGTAATAAGGTATTGTAGTATATACAAATATGGTAGATGTGATGACCATCTTAAATCTTGAGTTTAATGTATTGTGTTCATAGTGAGAGCTCTGACTGTGTTTGCTTCTTTTTCCGTTGATTATAAAAAAGATTATAAACTGGGTTTATACAAATGAAAATGAAATGCATTTTAAAGAAAGAGAGAAAAAATAGCTTTTGCCAAATACTAACATAGACCACAAATCACATTTGCCAATAGTATAATAGATGTTTGTCTCACATTGTGACGTGGAATGACACAGAGGTTGTGATAAGACAGAGTCCTGAGGTCTTGATCAAAGTCAAGATGAAGTCCCAGGAGCTAAAAGTGAGGTAACCAAGTGGAAGGATCAGAGACAAAAGGAACATTTGGAATCACAAGCAGATGACTGGTACAGTCTGGGGTAACATTACTACAGACGTGACATACTGCTTCAAAATGGAGTTTTATATAACGCCAAGAAGTTTTTCTTTTAAAAGTAGACTGACTGGAGACCTACGTTAAATTGGATAAATATTAAAATTTTGAATACACAAGGCATTTAAAGCTACATTATCACACCATCAACTTTGTCAGAAGGCCTCCTGGGGCAAATGTATGTATAGTTGTAGTCTGAGAGACGTAAAAAGCCTTTATGACACATATTATATGATATATTTAAATTCAAAATTGTTGTATATCATTAGATACAATTGTGGGTTATATTATATAGGCATTGTACCACATTATAAGTACGGCATTTTATATCAACCTTACTTATATTTAGCGATCACAGGTTATTCTTTGTTCTCAGAAAGTTGTAGCCTTGGTCTCTCATTGAATTTTGAATTATATTGACTCTCCCTTTCTGATTTTTTTAGAAAATGTGCCATATTATTTGTATCAACTTTTTGCCATTTAAATGAAATCGTATTGAAGTAGACTTTAGTACAGGTAGATATGTAAAAAGAAATCTGTATAAGTATCTCTAATGGAAAATTAAACAGTGGACTGAAAAGGGAGAATGGGGATATTCAAATAGATACAGGCACAAACAAAGCATCATAAGATATATAAAAAACTCAGACTTGCTTATTCAGCTCACAATATAAAACATAATTCCTTTTAGAGGCAAGGGCAAGACTTGCTGTTTTTTACTTACTAACCAGATCTGAGAATCCTAGTTGGCCATTCTAGGAGCAGGAGCATGCTGTATTATTGAGGGAAGTCAGTCAGTTCTTTGACTATGGTGCTTTCAGGACCTGAGGGAAGAAGAGAGCTTGGTATTAGGTAGGCAATGAAAGGCAAACTAGAATAATGAACAAATATTTATTGTATATGAGTATGCATGGTTGAACAGGGTGGTGCAGACACTGAACTTGTTCATGTGGTCAAATGTCCTGTTTGTTTTACTATAATGCTGACCATTCCAAGCCTGCCACTTCACATCCATCTCCTTCCCCTTCCCTCTAATTAACTAATAGAAATAGCTGCTGCACTAAAGCATAATTACATAAAATAGTTAAATCAAAGGTTTGATTAATTTCTTTACTTTCTATCAATTGCTATACAATATTATAATGTCACATTGTTCAAAAGAACATGCTGTAAATATTGGACTTCAATTGTCCTGTAAACTGTTGCAAATCTCATGAAATGCTATTAGTTTAATCCTGTCCCAAAAACATGTTCCAGTTAGATGTTTGTGAAGCTGTTTTACTAATATGCCTACAGAGTTATAGTGTCAGTGATTAAAATCAATTTCTTGAATACTACATGATTTTATGCTAAGCCACATTTTTTAGTCATATTGCTCTTGTAGGTAATGTCAGATGTGGCTGAAAAATGTGCATTTCTGTCACGTAATAGATTACTACATGCTCTTGCCTTAAAGCTATATCTGAAGTTACTGTTGATAATAGAATCACCGTGTCATTAAATATATACAGCTCTAGGTGAAACAGAATCGTGTTTCCATTCATGGTGTAAGTATTGACATGGAGCTTAATAGGAAACATCTAAAATTTCACCCTTTGATCATCAACTAAAATATACTTATATACATAATGTAAATGACATTGTACAGAGATGGTTGCTGCAAGGTCCTTTATATTAAAGTTGACAACTTACATAATGTACCATTGTAATTTTTGCACATATCACTATATTGCCAGAGCTGTCATACATTGATATAACTCCTATCCTTTTTTCACTAGTATAAAACAAATTCAAAAGTTTACAATGATTAGAGATTAAATGTAGACAATGAGATGTTATAGGTATGAAGATCTATGTACACCTCCAATTTCCTCTGGGTTGGGGTGGTGGGGGGAGGGGTGCCCCTTGACCCAGTAGGACCAGGGAGATGACAAAGTGGGTAGCTGGGGGTGGAGCTTTTTATAGGTTCATCTTACTCCTGCTGGCTTTTCTGCCCCAAGCTAGCCACGAGTGAGGTACCAACTCATCCATTCCAGTAGAGTATTGAAAAGGGTTTGTTGTTAGGTTAAATTGTTGAGGTTCATAATGTAATATTAAGGTTTTGGTAAAAAAAAAGTGGTGATAAATAATAAAAGAATGTTTTTTATGTTGTCACAGCGGCAGATAGTGAGGTGGCTCACCGGGCCAGTGGTGAAGTGGGTGAGTCCCTTCCCTATGGTCATGTGGATGTACTATCACAGTAGGTGGCTCACCGGGCCAGTGGTGAAGTGGTGAAGTCCCTTGCCTATAGTGATATGGATGTACTATCACAGTAGGTGGCTCGCCGGGCCAGTGGTGAAGTGGGTGAGTCCCTTTCCTATGGTGATATGGATGTACTATCACAGTAGGTGGCTCGCCAGGCCAGTGGGGAAGTGGGTGAGTCCCTTCCCTATGGTGATATGGATGTACTATCACAGTAGGAGGCTTGCCGGGCCAGTGGTGACGTGAGTGAGTCCCTTCCCTATGGTGATATTGATGTACTATCACAGTAGGTTGCTCGCCGGGCCAGTGGTGAAGTGGGTGAGTCCCTTCCCTATGGTGATATTGATGTACTATCACAGTAGGTTGCTCGCCAGGCCAGTGGTGAAGTGGGTGAGTCCCTTCCCTATGGTGATATGGATGTACTATCACAGTAGGTGGCTTGCCGGGCCAGTGGTGAAGTGGGTGAGTCCCTTCCCTATGGTGATATGGATGTACTATCACAGTAGGTGGCTCGCCGGGCCAGTGGTGAAATGGGTGAGTCCCTTCCCTATGGTGATATGGATGTACTATCACAGTAGGTGGCTCGCCGGGCCAGTGAAGTGGGTGAGTCCCTTCCCTATGGTGATATGGATGTACTATCACAGTAGGCCCTGGACAAGGATTCCGGGCATATCAGTGTATTGTCTCTGGCCTTGCTCCTCCCCTTAATTGTATACTTATCTATTTATGTTTATTGTTTATTGTTATCTGTCATTGTGTCTGAGTCTGGTATTGAGAATAACATATCACTTGAGCCATGATTGGGACCAGTGAATGTCTCCAAATCAATATCTGTAAAAACACTATTAAAACACACAAATTAATTGTAAAGGCTTTAAGAACCACTGTAATGATCCAGCAATTTATGAAGAACAGTAGAAAAAAAGATTTGCAACTGGTGGTAGAGGGTACCAGTACTTCTCTGAAGCCACGTTACTACATAGTACTGCACAGACGCAGCAAACTACACTCTTCAAGTAAAGCTAAGCAGCGGGAAGAAGTTGCAGTCTAAAGGTGGTGCGAAAACAACTATTTTAAATGTATTTTTCTTACAAATTTTTTAATAAATTAAAAAGTTATTTTTTTATGATAGTTATAAATGCTAGACCAGTATACTGTCCTTTAAAGACCCATGTTTCATTTATTTAACAACTAAATGGCAATACAATCAATATTTAAGGAAAAATATATAAATGTAGTTTTAAAACGTACACTTGAGCTTTAGCGTTATGATATCCAGTATATTTTATCGTCTCTCCCCTTTTTAGGAATCCAACTGATGTGGTTGGATTTGCCCAAGAGGCTGTCCTAATTTGAGCCTTTCTCTGTAAACAAATAGTCTGGTTTGTAGAAAATTGTTGCACAGCCTTCTGGGCTGCCAACCCATGGAAGCAGAAGATCTGTGCCAGCCTGAAAAATAAAGTTCATATGTAAGCTTCAACAGAAACTCATGTACTGATTTTGTTGATAATTTGTTATTAAATAAACAAATGTAATCCTACTGTATAACCACAAACCATTGTCTATTAAAGAGCTAATGCAAATGACTAAGTAGTTTGTTAACAGATAAGCTGAAAACTTACCTTTAAATAGATTTAGCTTATTTCTCCCCCCACTTTGTTAATTTTTTTTCCTATATGGTATTTTGAATAACTAAATACGATTGTGAGAAAATTTTTGTTGGGAAGTAAAACAAATGAGAACAGCCTGCATTTTTTTCCCCATTTGTATGCATTTTTTCTTTCCTCCATGCTTCCATTTTCTTTAACAAGACTGCATCTGGGAAGTTCTGCCTCAATAGGGTGTGTCGTAATAAAGTAATGAGTTTTGCATTACTGCTAATGAGAGCACTGGCCGTAGTTACTACCACATTCCTACTGTGCAGATATAGCCTTCTCTCTGCATTCAAAGTTTCCTCCCACATCAGGAAGTAGGCCACAAGAACCTAAAAGGGTAGAATCCTCTGCAGAAAAAGTGATATATTAGAGGCTGTATTATTATTATTTTTACTTTCTTAAAAAATTATATTATCAAGGCTAGGTCTTTAATAGAGCATACTATAACAAAGAAACTTTAATGAACATATACGGTGACACATCCAAGTTTTTGCAGAAAAGTATATACAGGGAGTGCAGAATTATTAGGCAAATGAGTATTTTGACCACATCATCCTCTTTATGCATGTTGTCTTACTCCAAGCTGTATAGGCTCGAAAGCCTACTACCAATTAAGCATATTAGGTGATCTGCATCTCTGTAATGAGAAGGGGTGTGGTCTAATGACATCAACACCCTATATCAGGTGTGCATAATTATTAGGCAACTTCCTTTCCTTTGGCAAAATGGGTCAAAAGAAGGACTTGACAGGCTCAGAAAAGTCAAAAATAGTGAGATATCTTGCAGAGGGATGTAGCACTCTTAAAATTGCAAAGCTTCTGAAGCGTGATCATCGAACAATCAAGCATTTCATTCAAAATAGTCAACAAGGTCGCAAAAAGCGTGTGGAAAAACCAAGGCACAAAATAACGGCCCATGAACTGAGAAAAGTCAAGCGTGCAGCTGCCACGATGCCACTTGCCACCATTTTGGCCATATTTCAGAGCTGCACCATCACTGGAGTGCCCAAAAGCACAAGGTGTGCAATACTCAGAGACATGGCCAAGGTAAGAAAGGCTGAAAGACGACCACCACTGAACAAGACACACAAGCTGAAACGTCAAGACTGGGCCAAGAAATATCTCAAGACTGATCTTTCTAAGGTTTTATGGACTGATGAAATGAGAGTGAGTCTTGATGGGCCAGATGGATGGGCCCGTGGCTGGATTGGTAAAGGGCAGAGAGCTCCAGTCCGACTCAGACGCCAGCAAGGTGGAGGTGGAGTACTGGTTTGGGCTGGTATCATCAAAGATTTGCTTGTGGGGCCTTTTCGGGTTGAGGATGGAGTCAAGCTCAACTCCCAGTCCTACTGCCAGTTCCTGGAAGACACCTTCTTCAAGCAGTGGTACAGGAAGAAGTCTGCATCCTTCAAGAAAAACATGATTTTCATGCAGGACAATGCTCCATCACACGCGTCCAAGTACTCCACAGCGTGGCTGGCAAGAAAGCGTATAAAAGAAGAAAATCTAATGACATGGCCTCCTTGTTCACCTGATCTGAACCCCATTGAGAACTTGTGGTCCATCATCAAATGTGAGATTTACAAGGAGGGAAAACAGTACACCTCTCTGAACAGTGTCTGGGAGGCTGTGGTTGCTGCTGCACGCAATGTTGATGGTGAACAGATCAAAACACTGACAGAATCCATGGATGGCAGGCTTTTGAGTGTCCTTGCAAAGAAAGGTGGCTATATTGGTCACTGATTTGTTTTTGTTTTGTTTTTGAATGTCAGAAATGTATATTTGTGAATGTTGAGATGTTATATTGGTTTCACTGGTAAAAATAAATAATTGAAATGGGTATATATTTGTTTTTTGTTAAGTTGCCTAATAATTATGCACAGTAATTGTCACCTGCACACACAGATATCCCCCTAAAATAGCTAAAACTAAAAACAAACTAAACACTACTTCCAAAAATATTCAGCTTTGATATTAATGAGTTTTTTGGGTTCATTGAGAACATGGTTGTTGTTCAATAATAAAATTAATCCTCAAACATACAACTTGCCTAATAATTCTGCACTCCCTGTATATATATATATACAAATATATTTACAATTTTCTAGTATCAATAATTCTTAGTGAAAGTGTTCGGTTAATCACACTCTAAAAGTTAGCTACTTTAGGCATGAATTACCTCAACAGGCTCTCGCTCTGTAGTAGTAACTTTATAAATGGTAATTCATTCTTACAGTGGGGATGGTAAGCAGGAAGAGCATGCCTAGTCAGTCAAATATGCATAAACACAGGAGCTTTGGCAAGAATCTGTCATTATTCTTTAACATAGCAATAGACATGCCCTTCCTTCTTATCACTTGGAGAGAAAATCCCTCTAGATAAAGTTACAAGCAAAGAGGGAGCATTTTTTTCAGCTAATTTATGTTTAAAGTACCTACTTTTCAATATAATTTATCGAACACTTCCACTGGAAATTACAACCAATTCCAATTGTATTTATATTCGCAATAAATGGGACATTTGCTATGTACCTTTAACATCAACATCTACGAGCAGTTAGAGTGAGAATAAAGTGAGCACTGTACCACCTGATCTCACTTTGTATGTATTTGGCATCATCCTTCACTATAATCAGTATAACATGCAGCTCTTGCCTTTGCTGTGTTTATTGACAGCTGCATACTGGAAATCCCATTCGCGGGCACCTGCAGACAACCTGTCACCTAAAGCTCAAGCAGCTGCTGGAGCTGTTGCAACACTCACAGTGGGTGGAAGTTAAAGGACACAACAGGGATCTTGACTTTGCTGACAATGGAAAATGCCAACGAATGGGCCAGAGTTGCAAAAAAAAGGCTCACCATGTAAGGTATGAATATAGTTCATGTTGCTGGCTTTTAAAACAGTTCCAGTTCCACTCTGTTCTATATGAAAATGTAAAGGCCCACTGTACAATGAGACACATTATATATGTTTGAAAACATTGTATCTGACTAAGAACATAATTGAGAAGGTTAAAAGCCTAATAAAAAAACAACAACAACAACAACAACAAATAATATATATATATATATATATATATATATTGAATTTACAATTTGTATATACTTTTTAATGTTTTATTTTAAGAAAATGAACACTAAAGTGATAATGAACGAGTTAACAAATAATGGGTTAGGCCCACCTCACTTTATTGGTGAAGTTTAATCACACCTTACATTCAAAAGAATGGAGACAAAAGGACAAGATTGCTGCAGTCCATAAAGTCAAAGGGCTCCATGTCCCTTTTTTTCCGATGATATGTCAGGCAAAAAGAGGATACAGCAATCTTGCCCTAGTTACTTATTTTTCATACAAAAATGTTTTGTTGTGTTAAAGACATGATATTGTAAATGCATGATTGGAGGGCTACGTACACCTCCTAGGCCATTGTCCCAACAGGACCTTGGAAAGTGGCAAGCTGGTGGTGGAACCTTTTATAGGCTCTTTTCTCCTACTACTCTATTCTGCCCAGCTAGCCACAAGTGAGGTACCCACCTGTTCATCACTGTAGAAGAAAATAAAGGGGGTTATTGCTATGTTGAATTGTGTCAGGAATTTATGGTTGAGGTTTTGATGATGTTGTGTTAATGGTCTTTGTTAAAATATAATAAATAAAAAAAATTTTTATATGTTGTCACGGTCAGTGATGGTGAGGCGAGTCACAGGGCAAGTGGTGAAGTAGATGAGCCCCTACCCTATGGTTGTACGGGTTCATGGTGTAGGGTGTAAGTTGTGTATTTCATGCTTCCACTTGAAATTTGGATTAGCAATAAATTATAATCACAACAACCAATTGCAAATATATTTAGTAGCCATTACTGTGTCACTCTAATGACTGTCTGACTGTCTCTCTCTCTCTATGTGTACATCTGTCTTGCTATCTGTATTTCTGTTTGTGTCTGTGTAACCCTGTTTCTGTCTATTTGTCTGATTTCTTGTCTCTACTGTATAAATATCATATAAAATGAAATATATGAATGTTGTTCCCTTTTGCGATGATAATATTTTAGACATAATATTACTTAACAATTATAGTACCAGAAAAATATTACATGAGCGCTGCTGTTTCTACCTCTCTGGACAAATGACATAATATCCCTCAGTGATGATATCTTGCCTTATGAGATTACCACTACTCTTTCTATATTTTACCTGTCTGTCTCAATGAAGACACTTGGCCATCATCTGTCTATCTTCCTGTCTGATGACATCTGAATACCTACTAATATAAACACTGTCTCTCAGAGTGTTTGCCTCTAGCACACTTTGAAGAAAAAAAACTTGACACAGATAAATATATACTGTAGGCCGTTTATAGTTGAAAGCAAATATTTCAGCTCAATAAAATACACATAATAGACAGGTTTATGAAGAATAAAATTCCATAAACCCACACGCCAATCCAAGCCAAATGGCTTCAGTGAAGCACAAAAATAATGTCTCAGATACAATGTTTATAAAAAATATATTTCTGGCTGACGCAATAGTGTGATGACTTTAGGCTTTACAAACTGACTGTGTTATTTAGGGCCTGGTTATGTATAGGAGCAAAAAAATCACACAGTAGGAATTTCAGGGTGTATGGCAACTAGAGCAACACCGATGATGTGTACATCCATGCAGGTCATATTCTGGTGCCTCCAGGTATTCAGAGAGCAGCTGCTTAACATGATCAGATTATACGATACGGTGCTGATTATGAGCAGTGCAGATGATGATTTTGATGTATTTTGAACCAAATAGATTGTCAGTAATCACAATGTCTAATATATCATTTGCAGTGTGCTGTATATAGGAAATTGTTCACATTTGTGAAGTATGTGACAAACTAATAATATTATCAGACTAGGAAAATGACTGTCAGAAATGATGGGAATAAAATGTTAAGGCTGTCAATGCTGTTTGCCACTTTGTGTCTCCTTTCCCCCCTCCTCTTCCACCCTTGTGTCTTCTTTTCCCCCTTCTCTCCCTCCCTTGTGTGTCATTTTCCCCATCCTCTCCCTCCCTTGTGTCTCCTTTTCCGCCTCCTCTCCCTCCCTTGTGTTTTTTTCCACCCCTCACTCTCTAGATATGGAATGAAAATAGCTATAAAATATTAAATAGAAAACAGAGATGAAGGCAGTTGCTCACAGTTTATAAAGATATGTTAATTAAAGGACCACTCTAACATTTCTCTAAGTGGTGTTATACCATTTAGTTATATGGGCAGGTAAGATTAACATTTATATATAACAGTGTAATTTAGAACTGCGCCTCGGAGCTGAGGCACTAGTCCCCACTCCATGTTAAGTCATTAAATGTATATATAAGTTTTTTGGGTTTCAAATGTTTGGTAAGAAACAAGCAGTGATTATCAGAAAAATATATTTTAAATGCTGGAAAGTAAAATCCAGCTTTGCACACCCACATGGTACTTCCATAACAAAGTACACTGAAAAGAGCAGCCAGGTACAGAGTTTGACCTTTCTGGTAGAGACCACAGAAAGTAATGCTCCAGGGTGGAATCACATGGTTGGGTGGGGTCTGAGCTCACAGTTGAATCAGAGCAAGAGACTACAGAGTGAGAGACTGCATATCGCAGGCTGCTTTGCAACACAGGAACCCCGGAGTATGATACAAATGTATTAGCTAACCTCTGCTTTCTCCTGATTTGCCAAAACAAATTATGAATTTTATGCTAAACTTAGCAGGGATTTTCAGGGGTGTCAACTAACAAAAGCTGCAGCTTGCAAACTGAAAACATTTAGCAAACATCAGGGTGAGTTTGTAAATGTTTATTTTGGTATTTTTTATGCAAAAAATTTTTGCATCCACTACTGATTCTTCTCTATCAGACGCATTCATAATCCAGGACAGTTGGATATGCCATTAAGGGGTGGGGTTGTGCTGTCTTAAGGCAGTGTTTCAGAATGTTATATTTTGTAAGCTGTGTTTGAGTTATGCCACCATGTGCAAGTGGAAGTTACTATATGTGCTTTGTGTGGGAGGCCTTGTATGTTCCAGTAGAACTAGGAAGGGTGTGAGAAGGGTGTGAGATAAGAAAGCACAGATAGCAATTCCAGCTCTCCAAGCTTCTTCTTTCTATACAATGCCCAACTTACAAAATCGAATATTCTGAAACTTAAATGTTATTCATACCCTGGTATAAGCTGGTAGGTAGTAGAGGTAGTAATTGACCTGAGATTAGTGGTAAGGCTGAAAGAGATATGGGGAAGTTTATAGGTTACAGTGGTGTAGAACAATGCCTACCTTCAAATAGAGTTTGATGTTTTTGAATACTTAAGAATTTTGATGGCTAGATAGGCCATGCAGTTGTTACCTTTTGCAATTCTTCCATGTTTCCATCACAAACAAAATAAAAAATGGTGTATACATTTATTGTGTGTTGTGCATATTACTCACAAAGAAAAACATTTTGTAGAATTATTAATATCACTCATCTGTACCAATGAGAATTAAACACATCAATTCTGCCAAATTTTGTGTTGCATATGAAGCACACAAATGCATGTACTGTATAAGGATGGCAGCCATAATACCAATACTTATTAATATGTCACATATAATATATTGCCCACTGCCCATTGTTGCTATTGCCTTTATTGTTTTCTCATTTTCTTGTCCCATCTCAGACTTGTATCTGTAAAGCCTTTCATTATAATGCGTGGCTTTGCTTTGTCAGATTGATCATACTAATTGTTCTCTTTGATTCTTTTTATACATCCACAGTGTAATCCCCTTTTTTCATCCTGGGAAGCTGATTTTGATTTCCTTTTTGCCTTCTTACAGCCGCTTTAAAGTCTCATGAGTGACATCATCCCAGGTGTTTTAACTAAAAACAATAGGAAACTGTAAAACTATTATGATTAAGTAGTAACAGGCAAAGATGCATTGGAGTAAAAAAACTAGGTAAAAATATTTCAAATGTGTGTCAAAAAATATATATCCCTATGCGCATGTGGCTTTAAAGGATAAAATATTATTAATAAAATTGCAAATTAAAAAAGTAAAACATTAGTAAGATTTACAGCATAAAGAAAACATTTATTTCTTTTATATTAAAGGATCGCTTGTGTCACATTTTTGTATTGTAAACAGCCAAATACTACCATGCATATGTATATATATTTATATTTTACTAATGGCAGACATTTTTCTGCTATCCTTATTTGTCAAATGGGATGGTCATTAGTTGCAGATTTGCAGCCTTATTAAATTGCCATTCGGCCAATTGAAAAGGGCTCTATATAAGCACATAGCATATTTTTTTTACAGAAGATTTTAGTTAGTGAAGACCTTGCTTTTGGATAGAAGTTCACTAACTAAAAACCTCTGTAAAAAAATATGCTATGAGCTTATATAGAGCCCTATTCAATTAGCCAAATCACAATTTACTAAAGCTGTTGATCTCCAACCAGTACTTTTCGAAGAGTTTCCACAATCATGTGCAATTTCCAATGGATCTACAAAAGATTATAACTTATAGGCAACATATCAGGAAATCAAATCAAGCAATGGTTGCCCACATAGTTATATATAATAGTTAATAAATTAAAGGCTACTTTATTTTTCTTTTTTTACTTTCTAAAAAGATTTTCCCATTATCAAAAAACTATAAATATAAGAATTGAATGATCCTTCATATGCTGGGAATTTTGCACTAAAAAATGTAAATAAGAAAATATAGTTAGTGATTGAAACTTCAGTAAAACCTTTAGATTTTTGGTACTCAATCTTATAGAAACCATCTAATTTAAGAGTTTATGCATTGTTTAGTTTTAAATGTTATTTCATTCCATTTATCCACATTTCTCCAGTATTTTATTAATCAAAAGTGACGATATCTATTTCTGACAAGGTCCCAACTCACGATAACATTTAATTTCAATACAGGAGGTATATGGTAACCTAATCAGAAAGGCTGACATTTGCCACCTCAACTGCATTAAAACAAATTCTCTTGTGATCCTACAATTATAATGATCACTTATCCCTTACTGTATACTATGCTGTTTTATGTAATATTACAAAACAGTGTGTCTACTTTTAAACTTTAGATTCCTGTAGAAAAAATAAACGTTTCTCCACCACTGTGTTGCATCTTTCCAACATCAACCTGAAGCATAGCCAAGTACCCATTCCTATAGTTAAAACTCATTTCATAATCAATTATTTTAGGTAATATAAGATATATAAAAAAAGTTATGTTTGCTTATTACAGAATTATATTTGAATAGAAGTCATGCAGTGTCATAGGAATCACACTAATATAACAAATATAATTCAATTATAAATATAAAGCCTAGTGTAGCTATTACATACTGCTGTAATAAACTGTTGTACATTTTTTTGGGTAAAAGAAAGAGGTTATATCTAAATATTATCTACATTATATGGTTGTCTATAGGTATTGCTATTACCACTGTAAACACTAACATATTGATAGTATACTCTTTTGAAATGTGAGCGGTTAAATTATTTTCCTTTGTACTAATTTAATATCCGAGTCTAGCAAACAAGTCAAGGTAAGACTTGGCCAAGCCAATGTTAGGTAGAGTAGACACACAGCAGAGACCGTCAAAATACAGCATTTAAGATAGTGTGCTAAGACATACACATCTCTCCTCACTACCACATTGCTCTAAATAACATTATCAAGCAGGTGTTAAGATAAACGCACAATGGCCTAGTCTCTTACCAAAAATTGCTGTCCGACATAATTAGAACAGAAGTCACATATGCTCCCTAATAATCCATTTTTAATACACAGCGCTAGGTTGCCCTCCAGCGTACAGAAACAGATATACACAACCTGTTTATCAGCATATTCTAATTATGCCTATACATGCGAACAGGGAGTAACTATTTGTGATTGGTGGAAAACAACCTTGTGACGATGAGGAAGAAATAGTTTATCTAATAGGCAGAGAGAAGGTTCTGGGTCTTTTCATTCTTTCCCTGGTTTTTTCTTCTGTACTATTTTCTGGCTGGTCTTTTCTTCTGTACTATTTTCTGACTGGGTCTTTCTGTTCTTTCTGGGTCTTTTCCTTGTTCTGTTCTATTTTCTGTTTGTGGACATACCTGGCTGTCATTCTGTGGCAGAAACCTATGCCCACTTCATATCTTCTCTAAGATATCTTACTATATCAGTCTCGATCCAAATTCTATTCTATCTCTAAAACTCTTTCTAACAAACCAATAACACAAAAATGGATTACTTCAGTCTATCTTGAGAAGGGATCCCAAAATGAGACAGGTGTTATCCTGAAATCACATCAATGGTAATGTATACATTTTGTTTAACTTTATTATTTGTAATGGGGTTAAAATAGTCCAATATACCACAATCCTTCTGTTACCTTTTTGGGAGTGATCACAGAACCAAGACTAATTGGCACCTTCATCAAGACTAAGTGGCACTTTCATTCTGTACTGTAGGTGTTAATATATTTCAATCTGTGCCCATATTCCCTACAACTGTCTGATTGACTTTATTCAATAACATAACCATTTAACTCTGTTACAAAACCAATTATTAAAAACATCTATACAGCAAACCATTCTTAGCAATACTCCACATATATAGTCTTGTATCACACAATTAACAAAGCTGGTTTACATCAATATTGATTGAATTGAACAACAAATTAAATTAAATGTAATCAATTTTGATATAAGACTAATAACCAAACAATAGCTTGCCAATACCTAAATACAAAGGTTATTTAGCTTGCAATCTATCTTACACACACTATAACCAACTTTGATACATAGTGCTTCAATGTATATTTCTATATTCTAAACTGCCATATAAATTGTTATGCCATACTTTGCTTTTTACTGCTTTCATAGAGTAACACATATCACTGAATATTAATACCACATATACTGTGTTGAATAGACAGCTGATTATTTTTACACTCTACGTATCATTTCTGTATTGCACTAACCAAATATATAGACTGTTCTAACCAAACTTTATAAGATTATATACAGGAACCAAATATAGATTGTTTAAAATAAATTGTTAATCCACATACTGTATGCTAAGTTTATTTCCACTGCTTATTGATTTATGTATTGATCTAACCAAATATAAAGTGTGTTTGAATTAATTGTTATCCAATCAACCAAAAGAGATTGTAATAGACATTGCGTAAATTGTATATTGTGATCTAACTAAATATCAAAGCTTACAAGTGTAAACAATTTGTTATCCTTGATATTTACTTGTATACCAATAAATGCTATTTCTGAACACAGCATATACTTGTCGATAAATTGATCCTCAAACTCAATTAATCTATACAATGTAATATTTTAAGAAACTATATTAATCTATACAGTGTAATATTTATGTCATATCAATTGCATGTAATTCTATGTCTATGTGTGGTATTATGTATGTATAAATTTGTGTTAGAAGGTCTGACTATCTCTATAGGGTTTGTATATATTGTGTATGAGGGGACTTTTTGTATATCTGCAGTGTTGGGGGACTGTGTAGGGAAACTATATATAGTAAATAAATATTACATACGTTTTTTTAACTTATTGTAGACATTCAAATGTGAACAAAAATATGCTATTTATTTACTATTGTCTTGGTTTTTGGCAATAAATTTAGTGATAATATTAATATCAATAACATTCATTAATATTAATTAAAATGTTCATGTTTTATATATTTGAATTTTTTAATTATCTGAATTATTATTACACTATATATATATAAGCTTTAGCCTCATGAAATAAATTGAACTGTATTATATGAAAAGATGTTTATTATAATGAATAAAATGATAACAAAAATTATCTTTCAAGATAACAATTAATATGGTATAATAATTATGACAGATCTTATATCAAGGTATATTTAAATGATAAAGAATTGGTTATTAACACATTATTAGACAATCACATCTAAGACATGCTCGATATGGTAATACATGAGATATGGCAATTATGATATAGAAGTTAGTTTGGTCATTTTGGTATGTCTACAAATATCTATTCACTATTCATACCATTTAAAGTTATATAAATGCAAATTCTACAGTTCATTTATAATATTATCTAATACCAAAAGAAAATGTTTTTCTCATTACAATTGTGTACTGAAATCAAAATATATTAGGTTGCTATAACAGCTGACATTGGAGTGATTTATAAAAGGAATCTGTAAATTATACATTGATTTATAATTTACGAGATTATGATGATATTATTATATCAGATAAATATAGATATAGCAATGTATTTTTTATTAGTAAATGTAACAAAATATTTCCATAATTGTAACAAAAAAATCCATGGCTCTCTCAATGACTAGGCACAAGGATGTTTGAACTTTTTCTTTTCTTTCAAAATAATTTCCTGTTCTTGGTGTGTAAATTATTTTGGAAGTGAGTTGTGAGAGTTTCTTTGTAGTTATTGGAGTATACATCTTGAATATTTATGTGTTTGTGAGTATCCTGAGAGTATGTTATAAGAGTGTGTTTATAAGTATATCTCATAAATGTGTTTCTCAATTGAGAGTATTCTCTTAGGCCTCCCTACCATCTCTTTCTGACATCTCTTTCTGTCTTCTTTCGCCTCATGTTGTCTCTTCTGCTCTTCTTCTTCATGTGTTCATTAATGTCCTTACTCTATCATCTCTCTCCTAATGTGTCTATAGCTTGAATAGGGCAGTCTTAAATAGTTATTTTAAGGTTTTTATTTGATTAAATACTGAGATCACTTTCTACCTTGAGAAAACACACTAAATTATCTTTCTAGTTTCTCTAAAAATTTTAATGTTTGGCGCTCATTGCAACCCTTTCCTCCCGCCTACTGTATGGGCCGTTCATTGCAGGTTTCTTTAACCTGCAAGGTTTGTGCTTGGGAATGACATGTGTCTCTTTCCACCATCTCCCCCTGTCCCTTTCCTGTGTCTTTCTCCTCTGTGTCTGCTGAATGTTTACGTGTTACGTGCTGACTGCCGTTGGTTTTATTTGCAAAGTCCCGCGTGCCTGGCATTGTTGGTGTAAGTGTTACTGTCTTTGCCATTGCGTATATTTTAAATCCTGTGTGCCTGGCTTTGTTCAGCCTTGTTTTCATACAGTTTCAGAATTTTTAAGTTTTTCGGCGGCCATTTTTTTCGGATTGACGAAACCCCCCAAATATGGCTCAAATTCGCTTGCAACCTCACTCCCAGGCTCCCTGGCTCTCCCCCTGTGCTGTGTGTGTGTTATTATTTTTGTTAACTTATTTTGTTTTTTTTCCAGGTTTTTAGAGTTACGCGCTTGGCTCTCAGTTGCGACCCTCACAGTCGCATGCCTAAACTGCTCGCCCCACTTTGCGAGGCTCGAAGTGCAATGAGTGCCTTCACCGCTCATTGCAGCCTTAGTCCCGCGTGCCTCAACTGCTGGCCTCGGCTTCAGCCTAAGTTGTGATTGCGTTGACGGCTTGCCTCGCTTCATGAGGCTTGCAGTGCAATTAGCCCCTTCATTGCTGCCTAAGTCGTGTGTGCGTCAGGTGTCAGGTGAGTACCTCGTGCTCACTGACATCAAGCATGAGGTGTCTATGTCACCACCTCCCTGATCTGCAGCTCCATATCATGTCTGCCACAGCATGGATCTTCTCTATCTCAGCATTCTGACTAACTGGCAGCTTTCCTGCAAATTAAAGCAGGCTTGTTCATCACTCATCTTCTCATGCTTTTATTATTCCACTTGTTTGTGAGTGCATTCTTCTATGATATATTGTAAGGAAGGGCCAGCAGAAGGTGAGACATATCCTGATCGCACACTCACTGAACACTCATATGAGCTGTGGAGTTCAGTTTTATCATTAAGGGCCCACTACAGTTCAAGAAAATAAAATATATTTGTTTGTCAAGTATGTGGACATAAATGAACATTTTTTGGGAAAATCAGAATTTTTGTATTCTCTATTTACGAGTACAGGAATCCATTTTGGGTTTGTTAGATCACGTCATGAAAGCTGAATCATGTGTTTTCAGTGGAGCATTTCTTAATTGAAGAAGATTGAAATTGACACCACACGTCTCACTTCTTGCAGCCTTCTTGCTTCAAGAAATGCAACCATATCTCTGCAGAAATGGTAACTCCCCTTTCTTTCACACACACACACACACACACACACTTCCACATATGTATCATGGATTTCCAAAGGACCTGTCATAGGCATCAAAATTAAATATTTTTTTTTCTAATTACAAACTAGATGTATGACTTTTTTCCTGATTACGTATGCTCATAGGCAGACTCTTTTTTTCAAACAATTTGTTTTCATTGTGCAGTGGCCCTTTACTCAGTTTTTATTTGTGATACAAGCAATCATAATATGTGAGTAACATATGCTTGCTGCCCTCCCAGGGCAGACAGAAGGCTATGAATCTCCATATTGTGACTACCAGTGCACACAGCAAAGCCAACCTTTAACCAATGAGATAATTTGAAAGAGAGAGGCCAACGTGCCAACCCTCTAAAGTGGATATGAGAAAAAAAAATGGAATAATTCAAACTTTATTTAATTGGGTTAGAAGGACTCTCATTAGGCTAGATGCAATTTATAATTTTAAAGGGCCACTACAGTGTCCCTTTAAGGATGAGCTCATGGAGCTTAATGATAACTGAATATCTATAATAAAATGAATTAGCTTTAAATAAAGGTAATGTACTATTAACAATGTTATCCAGAATTGTAAGAATAGTATATCAAGTAATAAAATATAAGTTTGATTGTAATAAAATTATTTTGTATGGCTGTATGTCTCTTTCTTAAAGTTCTGGTTAACCATTTTTACCTCTAATAGAGTGTGCTTTTGATAATCCTTTGTTAAGAAACCTTGTTATAGATATAGCAATCATAAGCATATAAATTATGTTATTAGAAACAAAGTTTGATATAGTGGGAAGGGTACTAAAAATTAAGAGACCAGGAATGAGTTTCCCTTATAGTTCCCCGACCCCAGCAGATTGCAAAGACTATAGAAAGCAACAAATTAGTTAGTTTGCAGGTGATGAGGCTTGTGGACAGATAGTTTCGGGATAAGGTGATATTAAAATTATTACCACTCAAATAATACGTTGAGCCTGTACGCTGACAAGCTTAGAAGATTGTACATATGTAAAATAAAGCAATCTATGATCGAAAAATATTTTGTGTACAAAAATGTTTTAAAAGTATAAATACTCATATTCAGCTTTCTATCTATGTTTAATAATTGTATGTAACTTTTTAACTTGCTGACATGGGCCCCCATGCTAATCCCATATATTGCAGATTACACCATGTTTAAGAGCAAAGTAAAACTACCTAGCTATGTTAATCACCCATCCTGGAAACATTGCGAGAGAATTTCTACAAGTGACTGCAGCAAGTCAGAGCCGAAAATGACGGCAAACTTTTGCAATGAGTTTTGCACTGACAAAATATTACAAATTACTCCATTATACTTTTACTCCAAGAGCCAATTCTAATCAGACTTATTAAAAAGTATAAATTCTGAAGAAAATATTTTGGGTACCAAAGACGACTCGCAAGTGGTTTTATAACCATTGTGGAGAGCCGCAGCAGCAGTATAGCACCAAAAAAACAATAGAAAATGACGAATGTTCATTTGACACTTAACAGTCCAATGTAAATATGTATGTAATTAAAATATATTATATTTTATTATTATGTCTGTTTCATTATACAACATAAAGGGTAACACACAGCCCAGTACTCAAAGGGTTAATACATATCAGGAAACCAAGTAGACTAAACACAAATGCTCTAATGCATTGTCTTTATACACAATACATAATATATATATATATATATATATATATATATATATATATATATATATATACACAAAATAAACACAATTATATATATATATATATATATATATATATATATATATAATCTATAAATACAATTGTCACATATATTTAATTTAAATAAATATAAATAAATACATATATATATATATATATATATATACATACATAAATAAATATAATGGTTTATTAACACAGTTAAGGTGCTTTTTCTTACTCATTAAAATAATCATGACTCTCTCTCAGTTGCTCCATTGGTTCCACCAATTACAAAATAATGTGTTCTAGTGTACAAACAGCTAAAATCAGCAAACTGGTTGGTTTCCTCATGCTCATGATTCACATTATTTCAAGCAAACATTTTTCACACATAACTTCTTATCACGTCTTCACACATGATTTGTGTTGCTGAGGTCTCTGCTTCAAACACAAAAAGTGTCAAAGAAAAACATTCCACATTTCACCCCATGCAAATTCTTATGAGTATGTACCCATATGATCTAATAATTTGGCATGTTAATTACATGGGGCCTCATTCAATTGCGATTTGGCCAATTGAATAGGGCTCTAAATAAGCACATAGCATATTTTTTTTAAATAAGTTTTTAGTTCGTGAAAACCTTGCTTTTGGATAGATGCTTACTAACTAAAAACTTCTTTAAAAAAATATGCTTATGTGCTTATTTAGAGCTCTATTCAATTGGCCAAATCGCAATTGAATGAGGGCCTATGTGTGGAAAAGTGAATTTTCTCCTTCAAAAAAACTTGTGGTTTGGTTGATTACAATACATGCCAAAAACTCATAACTTTCAATTCTACTTTTAACTGCTAATTTTTGCTCATTCTATCAAATGTATTATGTAGTTTTAAGATAAAATGTTATTTATATGTATTAAAAACAATTTAAAAAATAATACAATAGTATCAAAACGAACATGAAAATGTAAACTAATATGATTTGTTGCAAATTCATAGAACCCATTACCTGAGTATAGTCAATTTAGGATTGACCATTGACACATACCACCCAACAAATATACAGACACATAGTTATTGTTAAATAAGGCCACTGCTCTTTATTATGAATAATATAACTTTAACATACGGTTATGAAAAAACCCACCAGTGGTGCTTGCCCTCACCCCTGTAGATAGGTACCTCAAGGGTACCCTGTGCCCCAGGTGGACCACCGCCATCTCCACACCTTTTACCACCATACATAACATAATATGGTCAAGCACCCCCATGATAACCAGCTGTGACAATAAAGACATAAGACTGAAACCACAAATTGACATATTCAAAGAAAAAACAGTGAAAGAACTGCTCCTTGGGTGGGTGAGGAAGAAGTTATTGTGTCTTTGCCCAGCTCTCAACTGTTACAAGAGCCGGAACGCTCCCCCCATAAGAACTTTTTGAAACTTCTCCCCCACCTCCTACCAGGAACCAATAATCTTTAGCTGACTATCCCTGTTACTTCCTAGGTCAAACCTCCACTCGTCTCCATTTTGTCATCCATGGGGTATCTTTACAGTTGAAGAACATATATGGTGCTCATTCAAGAAAGATAATGTTTACATTTTGCGAATCAAGATTAAATGTCATGTAATGTTTAGTTTTATAGCAAATAATATTTTTTTATTTTGCTTCTAAATATGGTAAATTGAAAAATAAAGGGTACTATAGGCCCATATTTACATTATAGTCTTTTCAATAACTAAACCTGTTAATGCCCCACGTGTATTTACAAATTAAAAAATACTTTTAATTTATTAACTTTTATATGCAATTCATTTTTATACTCTGGATTATCATTTCCTTGATTGTACTGTTTGTTGGAGCTGTTTCCTCAGCATGGTGAAATTATATTCCCATTAGTCCTTTTGAGAGCACTGATATTAAGTACTACCAATTTTTAATAGTAGCAGCTGAAAGCTTTTTTGACTTCAAGGTCTCCTAAGTTTCAGAAACAGATTGGCAGAAACAAAAATGGTAGATTCCACTGCAGCTTGATTGCATATAATATATAAATGAAAATGAATAGTATTTTATGTTACATTCTAGCTAAATTCTGCTTATTTTCACAAGTTCTTCTAGAAAAGAGTATTGTAAATATGGGTCCTAGTTTTGTTTGGTCAATAACAATACTCCATCCCTATGTCATCCTATTGGGGATGCGCATCTCCAGAACATTTCCCCATTTAAAACATGGTCCTCTATATTTTAAACAATTAGCTCATTTCAAAGTTTACCGTATACTACCAGCTAAGAGAAAAACTGACTGATAAATACTTTCCCATTTAGAAGTACAAAGTAAAGAAACACTTATTAATAAAGAACATTGTGGTCATATTTTTTAAATAATAATATTTATTAATAATATAATAAATTATAAATATTATTTTGAAGCACTACAGCTAAAATATGCAGTAATGTTTACAATTGTCTACTGTATTGTCTTTTATATGCAATTATGCTGTGAATTTATTATTTTATCTTCAGCTGATCAATTTCCTGCGGTAGGAGGAATCTTTGAATACATCAGAAGTGTTGCACAATGGGAATTTGGAAGTTATATCTGCCAGTGCACACCACAGAAATAAAGTCAAGCGCATATTATTGTTGCTTGTTTGTAATACTTATATTTACTGCATTGGCTGCACAGCCATTGGTCCATTTGGGAATTAGGTCAACCAACAGAAGGGCGCCAGCCTGTCTTATTCAAAATTCCCTCTCCCACCGCTATTAACCAATCACAGATAGGCCGATGTAGGCGTTGTGGCCATTAGCTGCACAGGGAAGCAGCCCACCAATGAGTGGAAGGGAAAACATCCCCAGGTAATCATATTAGGACAATTACAGTAATGCTTGTAATGCTAGCTTGGACATTGGTTTACTATTGCTAAGTGATGGAATAATAAGATTATAAAAGTATGTGACCAATTCGACTTGACTGAAAAGGCCCCAATTGGTTGGGACCAGGAGTATGATATAAGAGGCGTACTTTATGGGAAAAAAAATAGCACTCAAGTCACCATGGCTAGACTAACTTACATTGTTGGTAATATGGGTGGCAGCAGGCATAAAATATGCACCTTCAGCTATTTGCCAAGGGTGCTGGTTGCCATGAGTACTGGGAGATGGGCTCATGTCTTCCACAATAAAGATTTGGCCCAGACAGGCAACCTGCAGCCTGATTGTTCTATGTCTCTACTAATAAAACATTGCCTGTAGTTTGTCACACATACGCAGACTTTATCTTATTTGTCCCCTGCTCCCCAGGTCTTGTCCCTCTTCTCCAGAGTCCTCTCCAGAGTATACAAATTCTTCTAGCTGACCCAAGGTGCAGACGCCCTACTCCAACAATTGGAACATCAATCTAACTAACTGGGATTCCCTTTGCAGCTGGCCCAGCTTGCTGTGTTATGTCACAAACAGGTGGCAGCGGTTGAATATAGAAATATATGTTCATCTGCAAACATCATAGTTAAATATGATGAAATGACCAAGGTAGAGCTGCAAGACTAGATCAGAATAAGAGGAATTGAGATTGTGCAGACTTGGACCCGAGCTGTGATAATTTATAAGTTACGGCACTGGGATGAAGCAGAACAGTAGCTATGAGCTATAAATGTTGTCCTCCTGTCTTCCAAGACTAGTCCCCGACAAGATAGATCATGTACCTAAGGAACTTTCCAAGGACAATAACATAATCCATCTGTGCCACAATCGGATTGCGGTACTGGGGAATGATTTGTCGTCTCAGTTGTTGATTGACATCATGAAAATGGTTATGCAGCAAGTGGAAAAAGAATGGACCTTTAGCTTCAGATTCTGAGAGTAATGATTGTATGATGGACTGCAGTTGGCTGAAGCTGTCTTACAGCAGCTTCAAGAAGTTTGACGAAGGCTCAGGTGATATCGACATTTACATGCAGAACTTCTAATGACAATGTGTAATTCATCGCATTGACCAACAGAAGTGAATCCTTGTGGGGCAGATAAAGGACTGTTTTGTATGGCAGGAAAAAGATTATGAGCAAGCAAAGCAAGTGTTATAGGAGACAGTTCTGGTATATTAGGAAGGCTTGCAAAAATACAGACATGCCTGTAAGGGGTGGTGGAGGGGACAGGAGGTCTGATCCCTGGAAGAAACTCAATAGCTAATCATTCTAGAGCAGTTTTAATGTCTGTGCCCCACAGCTATGAGAGAATGGGTGCAGGACCACCAGCCCCATTTTTCCCACTTTTTTTTTTTTTTTTTAAATAATTTTTATTTTCAAATGCAAAAAATAAACATAAATAACATAACAACAAAGAAAAAAGGACAAAATTACACAATCTTCCAGAACAACACTCAAAATGTCACAACAAGATGAGTTAATTATCAATAACTTCCCATTTTTCCCACTTGATGGATCTGTACATGGGGGATCCAGACAACGTAGCCTAACAGTGGTAGTCCACCATGGACCAAGTACACAAGCAGCATTTCCAGGAAGCAGCCTTCTACAGGAATGCAAGGAACCTGGAGATTGGATCAAGGAGAAAGTGGCACAGGGGTTGTGCTGAGGCAACATACTTGCTGCTTTGGATGTCAGCAACTGGGACATCTGAAATGGGATTGTCCACAAAAATGGAGGTTAACCACGCTGGTTCCCCTAAGACCAGTCAAGGAAACAAGCAATCGAAGCAGTATCATGACTGCTATGATATGACAAGATATTATTATAATCCTGTCCAAATACTTAGAGATGCTTGAATTGGACACCTACAACCACAAGGGGTTGTGATTCTATCTATTGCAATAAAGACTATGGACCCAATGCCTCAGGGATTGTCAGTAATTAATGTCAATGCTAATTTCCAGTAGGGGAATGCATTTTGTTAACATTCAATTGATAAGTATTTTTTTATTATCTACAGTTTTAAATTATACCATATGTGGAACCTCTGCTATGTCACTTTAAGGTGAACAGATGACCCATTTAAAGGCGGTGCTTATGAAAAATATAAATTGCAAGGCTGTACTGAATTAGGTAAGAAAAAAAAATCTTAGGTTCCAACGCAGTTTTTACCTAAATCTTCACACCTCTTACTGAATAAGGACCACAATTATGTGCTGAGAAATTATATGTTGCAGCAAGGCTAATTTATTTATATTCTTTCAACCTTCTTGTGATTCATTTTTTCCATGTATTAAGCCTATGAAGTATCCTGTTACTTTCCCACATACATTTATTTTTCCAAAAGCCTAGGAATTTCCTCATTCATAGTTAAATGTTGCAGAATTTTACTAAGGATTAGGTCAGGATGTCTCTGAAGACTGTGGAAATTTCTAAATACCGTAAAATGATTTGTAAATACAGCAAATTTATAGTATTTAAGCTTGTAAGAGAATGCATCCCTGTGTTTGAACATGGATTTTCTAACTTAGACAGTGTAAGGGTCTCTTATAGTCTGCTTGAATAAATAAGAAACAAAGTATTTTGTACATGTTAAAATATTATAAAATATATGAATAAGGCTGCCAGAGAAAGACAGAGGGAGAGAGAGAGAGAGAGAGAGAGAGAGCATACAGAGACACAGAGGGAAACAGAGAGAGAGACAAAGGGCACAGAGAGAGAGAGAGAGAGAGATACAGAGGGCACAGAGAGAGAAATAGGACATAAAGAGAGAGAGAGTGAGTGCACAGAGAAAGAGGGCACAGAGTGAGAACGAGGGCACAAAGAGACAGAGGGCACAAAGAGAGAGATACAAAGGGCACAGAGAGAGAATGAGGG
Organism: Discoglossus pictus; assembly: GCA_027410445.1. Taxonomy (NCBI): domain Eukaryota; kingdom Metazoa; phylum Chordata; class Amphibia; order Anura; family Alytidae; genus Discoglossus; species Discoglossus pictus. The sequence goes on from CM050165.1 coordinate 78,257,710, forward strand.
CACAGAGAGAGAGAGCTCAGAGAGACAGAGGGCACATAGAGAGGGTACAGAAAGAGAGACAAAGGGCACAGAGAGAGTTAGAGAGAAACAGAGGGCACAGAGAGAGACATAAGACCCAAAGAGAGAGTGCACAGAGAAAGAGGGCACAGAGAGAGAACAAGGGCACAGAGAGAGAGAGAGCACACAGAGAGAGGGGGCACAAAGAGAAAGAGGGCAGACACAGAGAGATGGGGCACAGACAGAGACAGGGTGCACAGAGAAAGACAGAGAGCACACACAGAAAGACAGAGAGCACACACAGAAAGACAGAGAGCACACAGAGAAAGACAGAGGGTGTAGTAAAAGAGAGACAGAGAGCACAGAGAGAAAGACAAGGCACAGAGATAGAGATAGAGGGTGCACAGACAGAGACAGAGGGCACACACAAAGAGAGAGAGAGACAGGGCACACAGAGAGAGACAGTACAGAAAGAGACAGCACAGAGAGACAGCACAGACAATTGAAGATACCATTTATGATGGGCAATTTACTAGTAAATTATTAGAAATTAAATAGGTACTGGTAACTTGAAACCCTGTGCTATCTTTAGTAAGGTGGAAGCCTTCTCACTGGGTGTTCCTGTGTTATTCTGTGGAGAAATCTGGACATTTTGGAAAAAACAACAATTCTATAGAACAACATTGGACAAAATGCACTAAGCAAGGGATGCCAAGTACTTCTCTGCGGCTGTGACGGCAGTGTTCAATGGGACAACTGCCACCATGGTCTCTGCAAAAAAGAAACATCCCCAATAACCTTAGTTGCCTCACCTTACTACTGATAAAACTCTCATTTTACTGAATATAGGCCACTGATAAATTAACAAAGTGTATTCACAACTTATAGTTATACACTTCTTCCTGCAAATACTATTTATCATTACACTTGGAATGTAGTTTTTTGAGAAGTTACCAAAATTACAATTAATTATTAAAAAAAAAACACATCTACATTTTTTTGTACTAGTTACTAAGAATTAAATATGCAGAAAAAATTCTAGAAAAAAAAAAAACCTTCTTACATTAAATCTGTTCTGTTTAACACAATCCCCAGACATTCACCCCAAACGAAAAGAGAAAGTGAGAGTGATTATTTTGTTAGATTATTTCATCTGCATAAAAAATGACTATTATATGTGTGTATTGTGTGTTAGGAGGAAAACAACTGTGTTAATATTTTTAAAGTTGAAATCGTTAGAGCTCTAGAGCAGTAAAGTGCAACCTACGTAAGGAAAGGGCAACCTACGTAAGGAAAGGGCAACCTACGTAAGGGCCATGTAGGAAAGGAATTAATTGGTAATAGTGGTACATATAAAATGAGGTATATAGGAGTATACTTGGTATTATTTGCTAGATTTAGAGAGATATATCATTTATTGTTGGAGGCAGGCATGCTCTCCCACTTCAGGGCCACATGGGAAGCATTTTAGAGCCAGAAACAGACCATCTCTTACCAGCGTTCTAGAGTAGATTATATACAAATTAAATTAATATTCTTAGTATCAGCTCAGAAAGATAAAGTCAGCAAACCGCTTCAGGAAAGAGTCGATAATATAATCTTTTTTGAATGAAACCCAAACTAATAATTAACAATGTTTACCATAAGGTTGGAACCAGTAAACACTTTAATGAATATTTTGCTGTCCAATAATGACCTGTGGGTCAAATTTTCCTGTTAGAGCATGACCTACTAAATAGACTAGGTAGATTCCCCTAAGGCTCTGACTGAGCCAGTCATTCAGAAAAATAATTATCTAAACGGTAGTCATAATGTCCCTTAGAAGCCATAAAATAATCTGAAATCACTGAGAAAAACTGGCTTAAAAATAATCTTGTTTCTGTAGATTCTGGCAGGCAAACTTTATCTTTGCAATGGGTTATAAATAAAAGGAACGAATGTGGTTTTATTGGATATAATTTTATGAAAATTGTATTTGTAAAGAATGCAAAGATAAAATATAATGTAAGGTAATGCACTATTTCTGCGGCAGTATATGTAGAACATATATATGTTACGGTTTTATTGTTTCTACACAGCGGCGGTGACACCTAGTGGTTGATTAAACTGTAGAATCCGGCACTCAATGCTGTTCAATGGCTGTGGAATATAGTATATGACTAGTATTGACTTTCTGAAAAGAAAACTGGCGTTATAAAACTTTCTGGATGATCTGTGTTGTAATAGAAAACTACATTTATTATTTATGTCAGTATAGGTATTTATAATTATTAGTACATTACCAGAATATATTAGATTTTATTATAGATTTTAATACTGACAATATGCTACATTGTTATTATTACATTGAAAAGTCATTTGTAAATGTATAGTTTAAAATAAATACTACTGTGATATGGGTATATAGCTTTGCATTTAAAATCTCTGTACCTTAAATGGGGTTCATGGTGTGATAATGCGACTATCTTTAGATTGTAAGGCTGCGAGTTTTCAAGCTTGGAAGGTGCTTTAGGAAAAAGCACCAAGTACCCAAGATTTTAAGCTCAAAGACAGGGCCCTTTATGTTGCCATGTGTTGATACTGTATTTTTCTTATGCTCAACCCTTATACAGCGCTATAGAATATGTCGAAATTGTCGACGCGTTACACATAAAGGATAATAATAATTGTTCTTCCAACTGACTGATATAGTCAGTTATTTGATCCACTAAGAAAAAGAAGACATCATTATATTTTCAAAGTCCAAAACATTTTGTCATTCTAGAATTAACTTTTGTCTTGTAGCATAAATACCATAGTGCAGCGCTTTCCAAACTGTGTGTCGCGACACGTTAATGTGTGGGCTGCAATGTGTAGATGTGTCGCGCAAACGCAGTTTATGTATGTGCTTGTATCTCTTACTGTGTCGCGAAATGATGCATGCCTAAAAAGTGTATCATCGACATGAAAGATTTGAAAAGCACTGCCATAGTGATTTAATAAATATATTGTACTAAATGCAGTGGGCAGGGATTTCATAAACTTACAAATGCACTATGCCATTATTGCTTCTGCAGCCATAAAAGTAGGCTCAATTACTACTATAATTAATAGTAATATTAATTATAAAATCATTTATATAGTGCTTTTCTCCAAAATATGACTCTCTTATATTTGTTATATTGCATTCAGTTGGAAGCTTAGTTGAGTTGAATGTTGCCTTCCTTCGTTCACATGAAGTTCTTAACACAATAAGCCCCATATATCCAGTATTATTATTATTATTATCTTTATTTATATCGCGCCAACATATTCCAAAGAGCTGTACAGGGGGTTAGTACATGGCAAAAAACAAACTTAACACCTTAAAGAATGGAGGGCCCTGTTTTTGAGCATGTAATCAAATGTACATAGTGCTTGTTTCCAAGACACGGACACACAATTGAAAACTCGCAAACTTACAATCTAAGGTAGGTTTGTAAAGAAGTAATTGTGTACAACCCTACAGCAGCAGTTGTATATAGATATATTATCTGTAGCAGATCTTCCACAATATTGCATGTAGCTAATGATATATGACATAAGTTATCGTCCAATCTCTTTATTCAAAGGGAAGATTTATGTATACATACAGAATATTAATTCTATGTATTTTTTTTTTGTATTAATGGTTATAACCCTATTAGGACCACCAACCTAGGTTTCCTAAATCTCTTTGCTTGAGCATAGATAGATTAATCAGTATCAATGAAACTGAATAACTCATTTGCTAAAGCTGATAGAACTTGAACACAAATGATCCAGATATCTTGGACTTGGATCGAGTTATCCACCACTGATATAATCACAATATGTACTGAAAATATTCAACTTAATGAGAATTCTATGCTTTTCTTCACTGTACTGGTAACTTGTAAAATGAGAGCATGAAAGCCTAGCTTCGTCTGTGCTTTTAAGGCATACAGCTGCAATGGATTCTATTTTTGGATAGATCTTAAAGGAACAAATTATCTGAATCTTGCTGTTTCTGAACCAATAAAATGCTCGTTGAGAATAAAAACTGGCATTCAAAGTTTTGGAAGTGATTGAAATTATAACAAGGGGAAATTTGGAGGGAAAACGACATTTAAGAACAGAAAATAGTTCTTTCAATATTGTGTTCACTGTGAAAAAATATATTGGAAGCCAGTAGTGTTTGCTGCTTCGCCCACATTCCCTTTATATATCTGCAGTTATATTGCACTTTACAACTACTAACTACTTCTTTCTATGACAATTCCACTTAGCTAAATATTGTGTTAATAAGTTGTCAGGCTATTGATTAAATAAATAGAAATTTGAAAAGTAGTCACACGTTGTATATTTTTTTCTTCAGTAAAGTCCCAGAAGGTTTAGAACTCTGAGATTCGTTACCATGATAACAATCAACTGTTTAGTAAATACCTAAGGGTGGAATGTCAAAGGTCACGGCCATAAGTTTGTCTTGTGACCTAATGAGGGCTGAACATTTTTCTTAAAGAAAAATTAGTTTATTCAACATGTATAATGTATATTTTTGCTTACTGACTTATCTACATAGAGTTTCTATCTATTCAAATCAGAGATATTTATAGAGAAAGAGAGAGAGATGTCTAGATACATATGAATCTAAACATATACCCCTTTCTGCGAGGCAATTTGTTAGTCTGTGCCGTTTTCTTACATAGCTTAGTCTAGCTCCAGATAATTTTATATATATATATATATATATATATATATATAAATATATATATATATATATATATATATATATATATAAATAAATATATATATTATAATATATATATATATATATATATATATATAAATATAAAAAACTGTACATATTTATGCATATACATATATATATATATATATATATATATATATATGCTCTTCTAATAGCAATCTTCAATAAGTAAATGATAGAAAAAAGGAGTGTTGCATAATACAGTGATACATTTTCTATTCAATTCTCCAATTCTAATTATTATTATTATCTTTATTTCTATCGCGCCAACATATTCCGTAGCGCTGTACAGGGGTTGAGTAAATGGCAAAAAACAAACTTAACACCTTATAAAGAATGGAGGGCCCTGTCTTTGAGCTTAGAATCAAATGTACATAGAGCTTGTTTCCAAAGCACTGACACAAGATTGAAAACTTGTAAACTTTCAATGTAAGGGACAAGCTCTATACTTAATCTCGCAATAGTGCAGTTTTACTTCGTCAAGTCTCATTTGACCATTTAAATTCCTGTTTAGCTCTGAAAAATTCACCAACGCACTGTCTGAGTGCTATGGCATTAAAATGCCCCGTTTATCGATGTTTCACATAGCAATCATGTATGTGGGAACGCATGTGAAGCGGTAAAAGAGGTATTCGTTCAATTGTAAGTAGTGAGTTTCAAATCTTGTAGACTGCTTTGAAAAAAGCACTTTCTACCAAGATTTTTAGCTAAAAACCGGGCCCTCTATTTTCTGCAATTTGTTAATATTGTATTTTTCATTTTTATTGCCTGTACAGTGCTATGGAATATGTTGTCGCGTTACAAATAAAAGTTAATAATAATAATAATAAGACTGTCTTTACACCAATGAAGGCAGTAAGAACCCAGAGAATAATTCTGAGATACATGGGTAATGTGAGGCAGAAGGCATGGTGTGAGGGAGCGTTGTATATTAAATTATATCTCAGCGAAGGTACATGAAGTCTGGGGTGAATGCACAAGGTCAGAGAAATAAATCAATGAATAAATAAATATGCATTTCTCAGTGCTATTCACATAAACACAAACACATGCACACATATATTTCCTCAGTATTTATTTTATTTTGTTCATAAATTCGTCAATTAGACCAAAGTTCCCATTTGTGCCAGAATGCTGGCACTGAACCCCTCTATTAATCATTAGCAGCTAAAACAATATTTATTTTGGGGACCAATGGATTGTGCAGCCCATTCCCCTGGTCCAGGTTATTTACAGTTATATGTGAGGATTGAGCTGTAATTTATATGCAAAAGACTGTTCCACATTAGACACATTGATGCAAATCAAATACAATAGTCCTAAATTACCCTCTGCATTTATTCTTTCAAACCATATTATTGTAATTATTTCACAGCCATTCCATTGAAAGCAATAATGTAAGGAAAATGCAAAGCTTTAAGTGAAGAAATCTGTGGAGTGTTTTCACTATCAATGTGTATTTTATTCATGTTGCTTACAATGTAAAATGCCAACAAAATGATTCCTGCAGTACATCATAAGTTTTTATCTATGAAAAAAACAAAACCTATAAATTGTGCCCAAATAAAATAGGGGCTATATAATACATCCAGAAAGTTTAATTTTACAAGTAATGTATCAAATGAAATATCCTTGTTGCATTGTAAAGGATTTAATTGAAACAGACAATGCCATAACAAAATGTATGCTGGCTTGAAATTGGTGCAATTAAATGCAGTCTCTTTCTTCTATGTACAAGTCAAAAGATTTTTTTTTATATAACACCAACTTTTCAAACCCACTTGAGTAGTTGTGCACATTTCTTTCCAATTATCTATGCCTGGCCAGTTCTATGGCAGCACATTTTCAGGGGGCAGCAGGTTAACTTTGCAGTACTGTGAAATAATTTGTCCATAAGAACAGAAATATCTATATGTAGATACATTTTCTTGACATAGTGAATATGTAGACAAAAACATATATACTTATGATTTTATACTGTATATATAGGTATTTGGTAACATTCTGGTTGGTATATGGCAATGAAAAGAGAGGAGTAGTACCTGGGGTGTGGGGGCACACAAATCTGAATTAGCCTATGGCAGGGGTAGCAAGTTTGGTGTTTTAGTGCCAAATACAGGTCTGGAATGAGGATTTCCTTTCTGTGCACAGATAAGTCAATCAGGATGACTGAAGAAGCGATTGTCTCATGTGTACACAGCAGGGATATCCTCAATCCTGGCCTGTGTGTGACTCTCCAGGAATAAACGTATCCCTGTCCTAGGGTAGCAAAAAATATAAATGTACTTGTCAGTGTGTAAACACAATCTTTCTTTGGGTCTGTAGACCAGTCACAGCACGTTGATATTTTTTCATACTTATTTTATATTTTGGTTAATTTTATTTAGTGCAAAAAAAGTGTTTTTGAAAATGTCTTATTCATGTGTTGTCTCTATGAAGTTACAGTGGCTGAGAGCGCCACCCACCCCTGCACCAAAATACATATTTCCCACTTCTGCACCAAAATGCTCTATTTCCTGTCGGAATGTCAGAGTTATCTTTTCTATAAAGGCCAGATTACATCTCCGATATTGAGAGGTTTCTGATTTTTATAGTCCTGCCATTACATATATATATATATATATATATATATACACATATTATTCATAATATACTACAATTATTTATATATATTAGACATAATAGTATATATATATATATATATATATATATATATATATATATATATATATATATATATATATATATATGTGCATGTTTAGGAGTAACAGGGCGAGTTCAGTAGAAAACTCATAGTTATGGCTTATTTCATAGGTATATATGCTCTGCCTCTGTGTGGTCTGACAGCACTTGTTTGAAGAGAGTTGAAGCAATTTCTCCCTCTGTGTTCAGATTCAATTAGCTTTGCCCAAATTATTATCTGGCTCCAAAATACTGGCTCATAATTAATCTAATAAATATGGTGAAGATGGTTAGAGTGTTTATGGACTGCCTGGAGTTTCAAAGCAAAAATATATTTAGCAAACAAAATGTAAATATACAAGTGCCAAGTGTTGACCAGTTACTGCTTCCATTGCAATTATCATAGGAAGCCAAGACTTTTCATGACTGTGCAGTTTTATTTTAGCTTTTGGTTTTTAATAAATATACTTATTATTTAATGACCTCAAAGATCTATCTACTATTTTCACTCTGTATTATAAGCCTGTGATTTGTAAACAGAACAGACTGATATACTGGACATGCTAATCTCTGTTATTTAAATCTAAGTGGCCTTCGCTGGAACAAGTACATTATCACCATGCAGAGTTTGGAAATTATGTGTTTTTTATTTAGTGGGGACAATACAATGTTCTTTATAATTTAGCTTATTTGAAAAGTTGTTCTAATAGCAAAATAATAATGTATTTACATCTATAAAACAATAACTGTGCATAAAACACAAAGGATAGAAGTTGGTACTGAATATAAAGCATTTTCTTGTGTTCTTTATCATTTATATGGAGAAGATACAATTCCATGTGTCCACCAGCCATTATTTATCTAGAAATGTATTGAAGTTGCCAATCAAAACTTCAGAAATAACATATTGTTCTCCTTCTTTAACTTAAAGAAGATGGTGCTTTCCTTGATGTCCACAGCAGTAAGACACGAATAACCATATCAAATTGTTTTGGTCGAATTTATCAGCATGTTTACCCAAAAATGGAGTCCAAGAATCGTCCTTCATGATAAACATGCTGATAAAATTATCCAGGCTATGCCATTAGGCCCTAACACAGTTGCACATCTTCCCCACCCTGACTACTGCAGTCATTTAATATCTAGTCATCCTCTTTCTCCATTTTAAACAATCCAGAATATAACTGTTCAGGTAATTTCAGTTTATTCTTTTTTTTTCGCTTCCAGTCAGATATCTCTCAACTGGCGTATAAATCAGATATACTTAAATCACTACACTCACACCTTTCAAGGCTATTCACTCCTCTTTCCAAATTGGATGTCATCTATTACTATCCTTCATCTCCAATGCATACCCTATAACTATATATATAATTACTGTTCTCATTTGAGCCTATGTTTGCCTTTATTTGCTGATACAAATATGTTTTACATAGTTTGCATAATGCATTGGCTTAACATTGGAATCCAAATTAATTTCTAACAGTTAGTGCTGTCAAGGGTTATGCACAAAAATGGATGCCCTATAAGGAGCACGCCATGTGCTATTATACCTTCTACTTCTTTATGATATACTGTGATTCATAAAAAGACAATTACCACATGACACCTTTTATTTGGGTATTATTTTTGCACATAATTATGTAGTGATTTCCAAATCCACAGCAGGATCTTCTAATGCCTAGCATCTAGCTTTCAGCCTCCCTTTGTTTTCATTCCTTTCAAGCAGCTACTTAAGACTGCCTTTGGCATATTAAAACTTAATTTGTTTAAGAACAAACAGTTGGAAACCCACATCTCATGGAGGAGAGTGACAGATCACATGATGAGAGCAAAAGCTTTTGGGGCTAAAGATCTGGCAGCTGCCTGTCTCACTGGAGAAACAAATGTGTTAGGAGCCCGCTGTCACGTTTCCAAAAGGCATTAAACCGTGCTCCAAGGTGGAGCTGTTTACCAATACTGTGATCTCTCCCCAGATGTAGTCGCTATTTCAGCTAATTAAGAGAACAATTAAGACTAAGGCGATCAGTCAAGTACATAGATCCGAGTCATTTTCTGTTCTCTGTGATGCTGCGCTAGCTCCCAGAGGGCAAAACCTTATTCACTCATTCAGAAAATGACAGGAAGAAGCTATTAAATATCTGAAAACCATAAAAATGCAATCAAAACTACTCCTGATCTGACTGCCACATCCACCGGAGACCAATACCGGCAACTTTAGAAACTTGCTTCCCCCCCCCCAATTCTAACACAAACAAATATAGAAATGAATCAAAATATTCCACTTTAGAAAATAATTATATGAAAAGGATTATAAAGTCTTCCTGTGAGGGTTTCTTTGTTTTATGTGTTTAGTGATCGATATCTCCATGCATCAGCAGAATGTATGACAAATTCCACTGGGCCTTCTTAGGAAAGGAAATTATAGATTAAGTATCGAACTAAACAACTCATTTCTGCTTTGAAAGATTTTCAGTTATTTGTACTGTAAGATTAAAACCTGTTACAGAAGAGATGTGCTTATGTATCAATACTAAAGTGATTTGCGAGAGATTTTTATAAACAAGATTGATGGCACCTTTTAAATATAGGCTTACTAGGGAAAATTGCGAGATGCTAAATGAAGACCTTATTAGGTGCAGATTTTAAGATATTTTCTCTAAGTGTCAGTAGGATGAAGTATAAACTCATTTTGTGATATCATTACCTCCACCTGTCAGTAACAGCATTTTTATGTATGTAGTGTTTCTGGCCAAATAATTGAACCCAATATACTTTGATGACCAGAGGTAATTGTGAGGTTGACCTTTTAGAATGAAACGTAAGAAAAAGCATTGCTAGACTGACTAGCATTATTTAAAGGTCTCATTATAATAAGTTATTTGTATCAGAATGTGAATTTAGTAACATATATTCTTATTTTTCAAATATGAATATCGTTTAATAATGTTTAATAATACGAAAATAATTGCTATAATTTATTCATTGTGTAATCACAGTTGATTTGGTGTGTATTTTACATGCCTTGGGCTTTGTTGTGTCTGAATGATAACTAAATTGTGATACCTTTCAATTGCTTATATTAAATGGACATGGCACCCAATATTTATGTATCATGCATTACGATGAGCATGTTCTACACATTACAGAAGTTGTTTTTACATAAAAATATAAAGTAACACATATTTAAACTTCCATTAAACTATTAGAAAATGCCTCCATGAGTATGTAAGGCTCACAATCTCATTGGCAGACATATATCACTATATGCTATGTTCCTTAACAATGTCTGACAGTGATAAGGCCCCAATAAGATCTCAAACACTTATACACTCAAATCAGTGTATTCTGCTTCATTAAAAAAATTAAAAAATAAATAACATTGGGAAACATTAGCAAATTTTCTCTTTCTGATGCAATAAAAAATATATTCCATTGTTAAAATATTAACTAGACACCTACCCTACCATTAAACCTCTCACTCTAGTAAATGTAATGTAATTATGAAGTCCTTAATATAAAGAATTTAGACTTATATATATTGTTAGTGGTATTTGCCTAATCACACCTTCTATAAAAATACAATGCAATATAATGTTGCTTTACTTTCAAATATTACTCTTCTCTCCACTACTAAAACTGTAACTCAATCTTTCTTTTTCTTGCAGCTTGACTTTTGAATCCTTACTTTTTTGGCCTTTTGGTCTCTCATCCTCTTTTCTGCAATCACTGTCATTCTTTTTGCTAAATGCACCAGATATTCTTTCCTTCTGGCTTCCTATAGCATATACATTATCCTGTGCTTATCTCTCTTTATATATCTTGCCATTTGCATACATTTTAGGAATATTTCTTATTGACTATTACTTCAGTTATAATTGTATTTACCAAATGGCCTCAGAGCGGCAACAATAAATAGTTGTCTTACACAAGAAATAACAATCTGGTATAGTTACACCCACCCTTTCCGGTACACAAGGATTTACTGAATTGAAATGGAAGAAGATTATCAAACTCCATTGGAGTAGTGCACTCAGGGATATAGGTATTGTTAAAATAAAAGTTCTGTCCTACCAGCAGTTTTGTGTGTCCATTGCTGTTTTATTGTGTAGGGTTCAATATAATATATATCAAGTCCCCCCAGTATATTAGTAAGTCAGCCCCACAGCCAAGAAAAAAGGGCATCCGCTTATTGAGAAAGCTGAATAGGCTGTCAACATAAATAACTGTCCACCAAATGTAAGTGTTTAGAATAAGCCTTCAGAAACACAAACTGTATAAAAACCTCCTAATATTCACCACATGGGGTAAAAGGGCCAATTTATGTGCCAGGTAAAGGGCTGTAAGTTTACCACTCATTAGTTCAAGGAATGTGTGCAGTGGTCCTTTAAATTTAGCTGTGATAAACTGCTCCAAATCTTGACTCTTCACTATAACCCACTTCATTAAGACTATTTACTCTCTAATTCTCTTTCCACTTTTGTAATTAGCCTCTGTGTGTATGCTAATGGCAAAACACTGTATTTATCTATCTTGTAAGTCTGCGAGTTTCAATCCTGCAAGGTGCGTTATGGAAAGCGCTATGGACACTGGATTCCAAGCTCAAAGAGGGCCCTCCATTCATTGCAATGTGTGAATCTTGATATTGTCATTGCCTGTAACTTAACTTATGTATAGCGCTACGGAATATGTTGGCGCGTTACAAATAAACGGTAATAATAATAATAATAATAATCCATCAAACCATCTATCCACCAAACCATCTATCTATCTATCGAGAAAGGGAGACAGAGAGAGAAAGTGAGAAAGAGAGAAAGACAGAGAGAGAGACACACACAGAAAGAGAGAAAAAAAGAGAGCGAGAGAGAAAATATAGAGAGAATTCCTTAAAGTTCAGCGAGTCATTAATCCCAAATATTTTTTGGAGCTCAAGGTAAAAAGAGCAGGGCTCACAATAAACTGACACATGGTCGGCACATCCTATTATTCTCTAATTATCCGCCATTATTGAATCTCCCCATGTGTTTTCACAGTTTACTTCCTCCTCTCCCCCTTCTCCCTCATTAAGTTATTGAATCAATGCATTGCAACACTACATGTGAACAAAAAATCATTACTAGAAGTTCCACAAATGAAGAACATGATATGGTGCCATATACAGTCTGAGTGACATTTTCAGCTGCAGCATAATTATTCAGCAATGATGTCTTGGTGGCTGAGATTAGCTTGTAGTCCTTATGAGTCATATTTAAGAAGGAATCAAACGCGTAACCAACAGTACTATGTTAGGAAGTCTTCACATGTAGTCAACATCTAAAACTAGGATTCAAACAAATAAAATTGATACCTGATGTTGGATCATATTTGAGTAAGAGCTAAGTGATGAACCAAGGTCCATGACGCAAAGTGGATTAAAGCTTATATTCTCATTACAAATATAAATGTAGGCTGTGTCTTTTTCACGCACTGTCACTTGAGACTTGAATGAATAATGCTTATTGCCCAATGCTGGATTATGTTATAGGGATACAGTGGTCAGCAATTTGTAACTTACTGCTTTGGCCAAAATCAATGTCACACTTGAGCTGTCCTTCTCCAGGCACACCATTACTTGGGTACTTTCCTCTACTTGGTTCATTTGAAACCTCGACATCTTTTCATTTGGTGTCACTGGATAAGATGAATCTATTGACTTATAACTTTCCATTTTGTGCTCCATCAACCCTATTTACAAAGGGTATTTGATGCTAAGAAATTGAATGACCAAGCTTGCCTCTTATCAGAGATTTTTTTGTCAGGTTTATACGCTTTGTGGCAAGGCTGAATGCTCACAGTAAAATACTAGTTTTATTTTAACAAGTTTACAAGAAAAATATCTTCAGGGGTTCATGTATGTAATATTGAAAGAACAAAATGTAACCATTGCAAATTATGAAAATACATGTAGATGCTTTATATATTATTTTTATTTCTTAACTGAGTTAACACTGAACTACCTTTAGTTAATGTCATAATAAAGCAAAATAGTGAACTGAGTGTTCAAATGAAGCAATCTGTAAAATTCTACATTTTGTAATGACTTTTGTAAACCATATAACACAAAAGTACTTAAATACTGAAGAAGTGAAAAAAATAACATAAATCAGGTGAATATTTTTCATTTTTGTATAAGGTATTTTGAGTACTGTAATTAAACTTGATAATGGGTAAACTAGTTTAGAAGGTAAGACAATAATAAATACAATAATAAACACATTTAATTATTTAACCTTTATATATAATTATTCAATTTTCACTGTGAGCTGCTGTTTTCAGCAGTTCTTGCATGAAGGTTTGTCCTGTTGAAAGCACTAGTAGGTTTAGCTGCCACTTTTCCTTAATTAAAGGCTGTATATTTTTTTTAAAATAAAAACAATATGCTCATTAGCAACTGTTGTTCTTCAAAAGATGATTTAAATATAGGACTTCAGCAGTCCTTTAATGCATTATCAGTTTATTTCTAAATATGTGACAAAGACGTGTTAAACCATCTCAACTTTTTATATTTGTTTAAATAAGTACTACAGAAAAGCAAAAGAGTAAGAATCATTTTGAAGTGTTCCTTTCAAAGATCCATTTGAATAATAGAAAATATTATTTAAAATAAAACACTTACAAGTTATAATCCTACTTACAAGTTATAATCCTCCCTTGTGTAAATGGTTAATGTGATGGCTGAAAGGAATTTCTTAGCATTGGCTCAGGGAATAACAGAGATAGCAAGTAAAAATCCCTCAGATATCCCAGGACATAGTAAACCATCCACTGAGAGAAACATCAAACAACCATAGATCAAGTGAGTGATAAAAGATACATCTCTGTCTCCCGAAACAAGTGGCCAGTCATATTATCATTAGTAAAAAAAAATAGTATTTTTATTATGAGCTCCTTAGCTCACTTGAGATCCATTTGAGATCCAGATACTTAATGTCCATATAGTTGTATACTGATTTGAATAGAGCAGAGTTAACCGCATATCATTTTATGAATACTTTATTCTTACAATGTAAGTCTCTCCTCATTTCTCTTTGTTCCCGAGGACCAGCAGATAAGGCCTAAGATACTGGAACTAGAACCAAGAGCAGCTTTTGAGGACCACAAGTTTACCCACTAGGGAAGTTTCTCTTATAATCCTGACAGAGGGGTGTTCGCACTATTGACACCATGTACTATAGAGATAAGAGAATGATTGCTGATGATGTCATCAGATGATTTCTCATTAGAGAAAAGGCAGGGAAGTGAATTTCCAAGAGCAAAAAGACCATTCAGTGAATTTTATTTGCCACAAAGATAGTGAGCCATATAATAAAATTACTGTGGAATAGCATATGTGGCATAATTATCCTTTAGATAAGTGGCATAGATAATCCTCTGGTGAAGAAGCAGGATTATATTTTCCTCTAGCAAATAGGCAAAGCAGTAAATATGTTAGCAAAAAGGGTTAATACATGTTACCAGAATATGGCATGAATTACGTCTAGTAAAGTGGTTGGCCTAGTTCTTCTTCTAGTGAAGTAGCTGGACTGCAACTGTAAGAAGCAGGTCTTGATTTGCTGGAAATGAAGAAGCAATGTATAAAGTATTAAGGGCTGACGTGAGGAAGGATGCTTGAGTGAGGAAAGAGCAGGTGCATTGCGACTCTGCAGAAGTGAGAATAAGGGTAAATGCTGAGGTGGCACATGCTAACTAATGTTGATGGGGCAGCAGAGAAGCTCTTGTTGGAGTTGGTGATATCTGGTGGACAACACTAGTAAGCTATGCTGGTAAAGCTATTGAAAATGGGCACTAGTAAGGCTATGTGGAAATGAGCATGAGTAAGGCCAAGCAAAGTGAGCACAAATAAGGCTGCTAATAGCATATCATTTTAGCTGATGTAGGGCCATTATGCCGGGTAACTGCATGGCAGAGCACTTTTCAGAATATGCTGCAGAGAGCATGCGTGGAGCTATGCCAAGGGGGGGCTACATTAGCGAGATTTGGTACCTGCATTTATCTTAGAATAAGGTAGTGAGGGACAATGGAAAGGTCTGGAAAGTTATATAGGTAAAGCCGTATGAACGGTAAGAATGCTCCAGTTTGCAGGCATGCAAGCTGCTGCAGGAAGTGCCATGTTTTGACAGGAAGTGCTTCCTCACACTGTGTTTCTGAAAATAATAAGCAGTTTGTTTTTGATACTATAATTCCAACTTTTTGTTGTATTGTGTTTTTTTTTTATTTGGCCAGTCATATACATAATGCTTACATAGTAAATGATACACAAAGCAAATAGGAGAAGGCCTAGAAAAGGGAGCACTACTTATCCATAAAAGTGCCTCCAAGAGTTCTGTAAGAGCCTTCTCATCCACAACATGACTGGCATATACTTCTGTGACATTTATGACACACCAACGAGAACACAGAGTCAGACAGACTTATACTAATTTCTGTTGGATTAACATTGATTTCCACATCATAGGGAAACCACAAATAGCCATAAACCTTACCAGATTATCTTTAGCTTTTTTTCCTCTTGAAATGCAATACTAGGATGCACTAAATACAGTTATTCTTGTGCTGCCTTCCACTCTATTTAAGTGTTTGTTTTGTATTTAAGGAGATATACAATTTGTATCTTGACTTTTTGTTTTTATCTTCTTTTAAATACAATATATGTGATGAGATGAATAACTTTTTCTTATTTTATAATCTTTTGCTTATATATCCTCTCACTTTTCTGCTTTTCACTGTGCTATTCCCAATATTGTTCCCCCGCCTCAAATATAAATCCATTGTATCTCATTTCACAATGCTTCTATTGACCCTTTTATTCCACCTGATATAAAAAAAAATTCCCAATTATGTTACTTTTTCTTATTTGAGCCCCATCTCATCTACCCCCTTGTAAATACCCCTCATAGTTAATTTCCATATAAATACAGCTAAGTGAGAATGGAATCTGGGATGGGCATGTATTGAGCTGTGGAAGAGGCCAGAGTGTTCTACAAATCCCTATGTTGTGTCAGGTCTCAAATGCATGCTGGAATTTATATCACTGAGCATCCTCAAATCTAATTTCCCTGACAAATTAACACTGTGTTTTCAACACATTTTTATATATTTGCAGATTAACAAATATTGAAGGAATGCTTTTGGCTGTTATTAAAGCAAACAATAATATGTATTGTACATACACATATTTTAATTATACATATTGAATTACTATGTATTGTATTTCTTCTACTACTATATTCATTAATGTAAAAATATTTTGGATAACACATAATTGACAATTACTTCCATATAAACCAATTCATAAATGTTAATTGTTTTTTATACAATATTATGTGTTATGCAATATTGTGCAATTTTACACAAAGACAACCAAATTAAAGCATCCAGAACATGGCCCTCCTACCATTCATAAGCACTTATGGCCAGGCCCTTCCTGGCACACCTCAGTTCATTTTTGAGTCTGTGCTTTGGCTTGCACAAAGCCCTTTATTTGCAGATTTTAGGTCCCTAACCACTAACCAGCACCAATCCAAAGAAGGATCCAACTAACATTTTCTGCTTCCAATTTAGTCCATTTCTAATATCCATTAGGTCATTCCAATTGCTGGAGAGCCATGCCTGCTGCATCACATTCATACCAGGTACTGCTTTTAGCTTTCACCAAGCGCTATTTTGCAATTTTGGCTCAAATCTACAAAGTAGGTACCACCATTTAGCTTTCACCTAGCCCTATATTGTCATTTTTGGCCCATATATACTAAGCATTTACCGCTTTTCAGTTCCCTATAATGTAATAGTTGGCCCATATCTACTAGGCAGCGTCCTTGCCATGGCCCAAGGTCACTCCTTCATTATCACCATATTGCTTTCCATAAGCCCTCCATGCAAATTCCAGCCCATATCTACTAAACATGCTGCTTTCCATAAGCCTTCTATGCATATGTGGCTCATAGACACTACAGCAACTAACCCTTCATAACAGGTTGTGGCCCATAGCCACTAAGCAGCATTTTTGCCCATGTCCAAAGTCAAGCCTTAG
This sequence comes from Discoglossus pictus, assembly GCA_027410445.1. Taxonomy (NCBI): domain Eukaryota; kingdom Metazoa; phylum Chordata; class Amphibia; order Anura; family Alytidae; genus Discoglossus; species Discoglossus pictus. Next base: position 78,275,205 of record CM050165.1, read on the forward strand.
ACACCACGTAGCCACCTGTTAGCTACCACATGAGGGGAAACGGACCACAACTATGACTAATAGTAGTGATATGTTTAAACTCTCCCTCTTTGTTCCTGAGGACCTGTAGTTAAAGGGACATGGCAATATTTTATCTTTGTTGCATCAGAAAGAAGGTATTTGATAATGGACCACATAGTGCACAAACATATTCAGAAATGTAACTGCCATGTGGGCCGCCCTGTCAGCCAATGAGAACTGCAGACTAAAGACTATTAGTTTCAATCAAATTGAAACAGATTTTACTTAATATTTTTTTTCAACCTTTGTAATGTTTAAAACATGCTCTTTTAAATGCTTGAAAAAAAGACCCATGTCCCTATATGGAGTCCAGGACCGGCATCTGTTCTAGGTCCTGAAAACCTCTGCTATTGAGTTATACAAAGTTATCAGTAAAGATAATGGAAATTAAATTAAAATATATCTCTTTAGTTTAAAGATAGCATACAATATTATATTACATTTATATAATATAAATAGCAGCATCATTTTAGGTTATAATAGCAGTCTACATAATAATATTCATTTAAGAATGTCTTAGTGTGATGAGAAGTGTTTAAGTTGCCTTTGTTGGTATAATAATTTTAATTAAATTAGTTTTGCTTGCCTGCCTTTAAATGTAAATTTGCATATAAAATATATATCTGATTGTATGTCAAATACTAACTGAGTTTTAAGTATAATCTATGTTACTATTTTGTATCAACCACATAAGATAATTATATTTAACGAAAATTAGTTTTTATACAGATGTTTTTAATGTTATATATTTGATTTTACCCAGAGATCACACAATATGTGATCATTATTTATGAAAATCAAATGAAATGTAAAAGTTGATATTTCACTTGTTTAATTTCTGTATTCAGCTTAACTACAAATTACTTTTTATTTAAACACATTTAATTGAATGCCTTCTGGGGCATTAGCTGTAGTGATTAGCTTTTCTATTTCAGTATAAAGAATGAGAAAAAGATACACATCCTTTTTGGGGAATTCATTCAAGCTCTGATATAAAAATAATTGGGTTACAAAGGCATGTTTTAGCGCTTTCTCTGTAGCTATGCACTAGAGACATACTCATAGCCCAAAACAATTTCAGAACCTTGTTTCCCGGGAATAGAAATGTATAATCATAAAATTACACTTGAGATAAGATTTAATTATCATTTTCACCTTTACAACACCTTTTCAGAAGTGATACTTAAAAGCTTCTTGAAAAGAATATTACATTTAAAGTGATAACATGCAGCAATGATATTAAATGAAAGACGGGATGCCAAGTTCATTTTTATGATACTTTAAATTTAACAGTGTTATTAAAAAAATACAATTGAATATCATCCGATGGATTTAACATAATCATTTCAAGCAAGATGATGTTAAAGTTAAATAAAATAAACTGAAATTATATCCTCAGAGATATTTTCAATTTATTGAAACAATTGAGTATGATATTTTCTATTACAGTTGTCTCTATTGCATCATCCGAACACAATGTAAAACTCATGTCATCTGAGTTTATTTAAGCTATAAATCATGACAAGGTGAACATTAATAACATCCCAGAAGAAAACCAGCCCTTAATAAGAGCGAGCCGAACCCCAGAATGGAACACATGGTTCTTATTATTTCTTGGCCATCACCACAGCCACAATTGCATCAAACTCATTTTGCTCCAAAGTATCCAGTGGCTGATTTCACGCTGTTATTTCTACATGGCTCTAGATCACACAAATAATGATGACGTCATAACATTTCATCCACATCTAATGAAATCCCTAATTGCCATAACCTCTGCCCCAAGTGTAAAACCATTTTCTTTGTATGTTTAACTTTATATTACTCAACATTAATAAGTTCAGTTATAAAAAGGTGATTATGCTTTAAAGGTGGTGTGCCAAGTGTTTTATATAAAAGAGGGATAATATCTGAAGCCAAATAATTTAGCAAATTGAGATAAAGGCCATCATACTCCAGTATTTATATATGGCTATTATGTATTCCGGTTTTGACATTCCCTGTATTGTTATCAATTGCAAAAGAGAAAATCGAAAAATCTCACAAGTCATATCCAGTCCGTTTTGGCCAAGCAGATGTCTGAACACTCTCAGTTCAACAATACACAACTACTGAAAGCCTAATAGTAAAATGTTACCATATAAGTGTAATGGTACTATACACATATCAGCATAAATAAGGGGGCTCTTTTACTTTGTTACATACAATCCCTTAGATTGTAAGTTTGCGAGTTTTCAATCTTGTGTCAGGCCTTGGAAACAAGCTCTATGTACATTTGATTTTATGCTCAAAAACAGGGCCCTCCATTCTTTACAAGGTGTTTAATTTGTTTTCTGCTATGTACTCAACCCCTGTACAGCGCTACGGAATATGTTGGCGCGATATAAATAAAGATAATAATAAAAGATAATAATAATCTAGTGACTGGAGAAGAAGAGAATGAAAATGCGTCTAGTCTCAAGACCTACCCATATATGGAAGAAGAGAATGATAATATAAGAACATCTGTAGCATTTATGAAATTGACTTTCATATGACAAAATAAAAGGAATATTGAGTTGGATCCAATTAGGATGTAATTTTTATGTGACTTCTTTTGTCCTCAATTTGTGATTTTATTCCCAAATTGTAATTGGTTGTCCTCATAAACTGTAAATAGGAAATTAAGCAGGTGAGAGGTTCTGAACCATTCTGCCTAGCTGGGCAAAGGACAAGACAAAGAAACCATAAAGCACACAAGACCATATCAGTTTATGAACACATACAAAAGGGGATGAATTTAGGTCTTAACAAGCTTACGAAAAACCCTATAACTCATTTTTTATGGATACACATACTGTACACATATTTTGATAAAATGGTATTCAGAAGAACACAGGAAGGACGTTTACATAGTGAAAAGAACAACATGTAACAGATAATATAATTAAACATTATGGAACTTCAGTTAAAGGGACATGGAAGATTTCTGGACTTTACTATGTATCACATATATACAGTAGTTGTGATCAATACTGGTTGTTGCTAACGCTTGCAGACTCATGAAGCGAGGGTTGCAGTTGCTGGCAAGGAGCGCCAAAGGCGCTCCTTGCGCTGTTGGAGATGAGCGCCATAGGCGCTCATCCCTATGACCCCGTACGAATTAGGTGAGAACTCAAATATACATTATTTGATTGTAATGTTTTCTTAACAAACATCACAAGATAAAACATCTGAATCCAAACAAACAGGGAAATACCTAAATTTCCTATTTGCTGTGAGGCCATTTCCTCACAATGAGGACTTACTTGTACCACTTGCACCCCAGCCTCAAAAAATGAGGAGCAACAAGAACCTACTTTTAAAGCAAGTACATCGACTTCTGAGCCCCATCTATTAACAAGCTTGTTCAGGATCTTTAGGGGTCTAGACTTAAGGGCTGGGACTTCAATAGACACTACAGTGTTTTTTTTTAAACTGTCAAGATGAGTTTAAAACCTTTTATTCGCAAGAAAACGATTTAGTTTACTATAACAATATTTCCTCTGATTTTGATACTCTTGGTCATGCACATAAAACAATAGAATGGCGACTATTCAGTGAGTCCTCTAAAATTAGTTTGAAAGGCATCATTTTTCCCAATGTAATCAAATTTCCTTCTGTGCCTTTATCTTGTGCTGCTAATATGAAAGAACTGTATAAAAATATGAAATTTATTTTGGAAAAAATGTAGTATGACAAATACAATTGGAACACATGTGGTAATTTAAAGATTCATTTAACCTTTTACTTTATTTGTAGCTCAGCTACAGACCTTTGAGACGGGAAAAGTAATTACATCAAGAAGAACTGGCCAGAGTCATTGACTTACCATGGCCATGGATAAAAATGGTGCTGGGTTTTCCTATTTGAAGGAAAGGTTCCCTACGATAAGTTATGCTACAATTAAATAAGATATTTATGTGGGGACTCAAATAAGAGATTTGATTTAGGAAAGAAAATGTGAAGATCTGTTAAACGAAATTGAAAAAAAAGAGCATGGAGATTGTTCAGACATGTTAACAAAGGTTTTTGGGGCAATTTTAAAGCACAGAACAACACTGACATTGTGGCTAAACTAGTATATTCATTCAAAATTATGGGATGTAATATGTCCCATAAAATTGGATTTCTCACTTGGGTTTCTTCGCTGAGAATTTTGGTGAGGTCAGCGATGAACATGGTAAGCAATTTCACCAATACATCATGCATGGTAAAGAGGTACCAGGGCAAGTAGATTCCTAGCATGCCTGCTGACTACTGCTGGAGAGATGTACCAAGTTCTCAATAAAATCATCAACTGTTATTTTTCAAGTAACATGTACGTAAATATATAATTTATTTTTAGATTTAACCTGTGTGTCACTTAAAATTCTTGTGTGATATCGAAAAAATAGTAACAGTTGAATTCAGCTTAAAATTTATATTAGGATCACAAAGTTTTTCATGTATGACAAAAAAATTATATTATCTTGTAAACCAGTGTTTTTAGTTATATCACAACAATCTGCCAGTTGTAGACCTTTGGGATACCATAAACCTTTTTTTTAAGGTTGTTAAATAGATCATATTAGTAAAGAACATATTAATGCAGTGCTGTACTGGGCATTCATCATTTTAAACTGTATACTATTCAGTCAGTATTTGCTCATATTTTGTTATTTGTAATATATCATAGTATTTTACTTTAGTTTTGAAAGTGATATTTCATGTAATGATGTTCTTAATTAGATTCTTGTGGAAGAGAATAGTGTAAATGAATAGGGGTCAATGTATTGTAAGAGTTGCCGGTACTCAAGCACATACAAGTTATTTAGCAAATCCCAGTGGATCATGCTATATCACATGCATCATTGTTATGCTAATGAGATAATGTATTTAACCTGTTAACATATTAATTCTATATTAAGAAAACACTAATATCCTCTTTAGCAATTGTTATAGCTGTACTTGATAAATTTGTGATATAGACTGAATAAAAAGGCTAGTCAATTATGACTACCGGCTATGGATGCATTTCTCAGGGCTTTGTCTGGTTGATAGCCTAGTAACTTTCAGTTTATGGGAAATCTATGAAGGCTAAGAATTAAAACCATTTGATTTATTTTTTTAAATTGCCAAATGGCCATGCTTAAATCCTAAAATATGCCATGGCCCAATGTAAGTCAAATATCTTCAAGATTATTATAATGCTCTACATGAAGAGTTAAAAGGTCACTGTATTGATTTGTTTATTTTGTAAGCAATTAGCAAAACAATCAGTATTTGAAGAAAAATAATCAGTGCAGCTTTTAAAATTTACATTTGAAATTAGCATTGTTGCCTCCACCAGCTTTACCTCCCTCTAACAGCTGTTAGAAGTTCAGGAGGTGATAGAGGATCTGCCCAGATGGCTTTCATATTATTTATTTTTGACCAATCTAGTTTTGCCTGCAATAGCCAATGTTATCACGGCAATGGATAAAAAACACTATTAGGACAGTCCCCCTGGGGAGAACATCATCTGATGGAGACACCATGGCCAGCATATTCAAGCAGAGAGGAGGGGAGAAGAGTGGAGAGGAAAATGAGCTGATGTTCTAAACCAGGGGTCTCCAAACTCGGTCCTGGAGGGCCGCACCCAGGCCTGGATTTGTGGATATCCTTGCTGCAAGCAGGTGAGACTATTGCTACTTTGGTCACCCTAACTGACTCACCTGTGCACAGATAGGAAATTCTGAAATACAGGCCTGGGTGCGACCCTCCAGGACCGAGTTTGGAAACCCCTGTTCTAAACGAACTATAGATATGTATCTAGCAAATCATTCTACCTGGCTTCTATTAAATCTATATATTTTTGTCTACATCTGTGTAGATAGATAAATATAATTATAAATATATAGATAGATAGATAGATAGATAGATAGATAGATAGATAGATAGATTTACCATATTTACCATATATGCCTCTAATCAAAATTTGGAGCTCCGCAAATTGTGGAAACAATAATGAGTCACATGTGAGAGAATAAAATACTAAGAATTGTTCACAAAAAAATATTATTCTTGTATCATGTAATAATATTACTTTGTTGTGGGATCTTGGCTGGTATAGTCTCACAGATTATTTGCAAAACATTCAATCATTAAACATTATAACACCAAAATAAGAGGCAGTGACTGTGTATTAAGAATTTGTTAACAATAAGCACAGCATTCCAGCAGTGTTTAAACACATTTTCCTTACTGAGTAATGGAGTCCCCTAGGGGGCAGGCACTCTTAGACAGCTGCCTACAGTGCCTAATGGAAATCCTGGCCCTGGTGGAAGCAACCATTTTTGATTTTGTGAAATTATATCTGCAATATTTCCTCTGAATGCAGAGAACAAGCCAGCTACATCTACTGGAATATGGCAATATTGTGTGCCAGTTGTTTCAACAGAGCAAACTGAATTGTGGGATTTTTCATTTCTGTGACCTATTGTGATTGGTTGAAAAATCTGTCTCACATTTAAAGAGATCTAGCAAGATGATGAAGAAACTCTTTACAGTGAGTTTAGAACATAATGAAAACATCATTGTTTTATTTAGTAAATTCCTTCTATTATTTTAGATGCTTTTACAGATTCCATTGAGCAAAAGAAAACATTACAAAATCCCCTTAAAATCTAATTTTGAAGCAAAACACCTTAATTGAATAGATCAAAAACATTTGTATGATTTATTTTGCACTGGAATCGTAAATGCACGGCTTGATTGATATATTATTCTAAAAACACTAAGAAAATTATTTATGCAAAATAAAATAAAAAGCTTGTTTTATAGAGCTAAAAATCCATACTAGGTTATTGGTAATCTTTTCCTCTAATAACTGGAGAGCTTTCTACAGCTTGTTAAGCTTAGTTCATTTTCACTGATAATTCACTGGAGATCATAATTTATGGACAATTGAAGCTGCAGAAACATCTCTTAGAAGGAAGAGAGCAGATCCATAGCAACAATTCTTTAGGGGGATATTAATCCCCAGCTTTATGTAGTGCTAAGTGTACAATAGTAATCAGAAGTTGAGTAGGAGCTGCTAATCATTGAGGGAAAAGGCTGTATAAAGAATTCATAATGGAATTAGCCTGCGGCAAACAAAGACAGACAAAATTAAATCAGCCATCAAATTGCACCAAGGAATTTTAATTTACAGGTTAATGTAAGATTATGTAACTAATCACTGCTAACATTTTCAGTGAACGACCAATAAAATTCAGCTTTCTTTTAATGTAATCTTTTTAATGGTATTTCAATAGCACACTTTTTGGCAACAAGCAAAAGTGCTAAAATTCTCAAAATTATAGAACAACTGAACAAATCAATGCAAAATGGTTTGAAGCAATTAATTAGCATAAAATTCATATTGCTGGTCTGTTCTTAGTACGGAAAAAAAGTTTATTTGTATCTAAATGGGTAAAATTATTGTTGCATTTCAGAAGCTTTAAGGAATGTTTATGCCTCTCATATTGGTATATTACATTTAAAAAAAAACCTGAAACACATTTTAAACCAATCTTATATTCCGTATGTCAGTATTCAAATAAGAGGCATTTGGTTTGCTTTGACACATGCAGAAAATATGATTCAACTCTGTGTTTTTAATTGTAAATGTCATTAAATTATAGAGCTGAAGAGAAAACTGATTAGCATCTTGCATAATGAACAAATGTCTCGAGTTTTGTCGTTTATTTCAGTTTGTTGTGGACCAAATTTAGAAAAAGGGAACTGTATGAAACACAGAAATGGTAACAGCAAATATATAAAAGAGCCACATAATTTTTTACACATTTTTGAGAGAAACTTGCAAAATTAAAGCATCTGCTTAGAAAGACATCATCTTAATCAAAAAGATATTTTTATAACATATGGCAAAGCCAAATTCATTATAAATGAGGAAAAAGCATTTTTATAAGCTTGACTTCATGTGTGAAGAATTTAAGGATGAGAGTAAACTGCATGCTTTGTGCATGTGTTTTCCATGGTCTAAACAATACAGTAAAGTCTCATTTTGCTTTAATATAAACTGTTCATTTTATGGGAGCAGCAACCTTATGCTTAATTGTTAGCGATGGAGTTTGTTACTTTTGACAGCCTAATTTTAAAATGCACCTTCCAAAAAACATTATGGTGTCAATTGCACTATTCTTCAGCAATTGTGTAATAACTTTATTCAACCATTTCTAATTATAATTATATTTTCAGTTCCTTTTAGCTATAGAAACTCTTTATCAATCAGAGCACAAGACAGAAAATTACTTTATTACAGCTACAGCTCGTTAGTCTGAGTGCTCTTAATGAAGCAGTCTCATAATCAGATGAAAATCATGCTGAAGAAAACTTGCATCATTAGTCTGGGCCTTAATTACCAAGAAATATAGTCTCTAACAATGATACTCCATTTCTGGATACGGTGCATGCACCTTCAACATTAGTTGCAATTAATAATTTCACAGACTGCCACAGAATCTTTCTATTTATTCATAACAATGTAGTGGAAAAATTCCAAATTTAATTGAGCAGCTCAGATTGCACTTTCCTTCAGATTAAAATGTCAAAAGGCTAATATTCCACCTTACAATAATTCATCATCTTAATTATGCATTTTATAGGAGAAATGTGTTTTTCCATAAATAGGTTTTTTGTTGTTGTATGTGAGTGTACAGCTACTGTTTACGTACCATATGGCTAGGTATAAGGGGACTAGACCAGTAATAATTTGAAACCATAGGGTTACACAAGCTCGACAAATGCTATCAATCTATCAGTGTTTTTGTTTACTTAATAGTGTTAAAAATATCATGGACTCTAAAATTGCAACCAAAACACTGTCTACACTCATATATTTATAGGGTAGACTAAGACCTTGATATATGATATAAAAGATCAATGGGCTAACCGGAACATTGATCTTTAACAGTGGTAGACTAAATACTATATTTTTGTACACACAACACATATGGTACAGTCATAACTATGTAAATATTGAGCTTTAGCAAAATGCTTTATTGAGAAATTAAAAATATTTTTTATGAAATGTTGACAGTAATTTTTTGTGCTAGGCAAAACCAGAAATATATTTTATTAACTTTCTGTTGCTTTGTACATTTGTAACAGTTACCTTTGCTCATACAAAAAAAATGAACATATTCCTTGCATGATTTTCAAGACTCTTCCTGGTGGTGTGCAGCAGTTTTGGTGACTTCCATTCCCCTTTTATGTATTCCTTTACTTCTCCTATTGAGTTGCTTTGTAACTATGTTCTTGGTTTCATAAGCTTTGCAAGGGTGCAAAAAACTGAATTGAAAACTGTTATGTATATTCCATATACTGTAAGGACAATTGCAGACACTTAAGGAATCTCAGGAAATGTCATAAACTCATTCTAAAAAACAAAAACAAAAACATTATAACGACCTTCCAATCAGTCTAGAGGGAATAGCCAATATCTTCTTAAGGTTCCATTACTCTGTAGGTGCATCCTAAGAGAGTTGATCAGAAATAAATCCTGGGTTTGTTGCACAGCTGCAGCTCCCAGCTTTTAAAGATATATTTTAACCTTTGCTGTTTCATTTTTATGCAACTATTCCTTTAGTGATATTTAAAATATGTTCTTTTAAATGCATGGTGGCAAATGTGTGGAATCGGTGTTCCTTAAGTCTGGGAATCTAACTATTACTACATCAACAAATGGAGCATGTGTTTACACTAGAATGTAAATAGGTGCTTTCTTTTCTAGCTGGCACTATACAGAATTTCTTAATTCCGTCATTTCCCACTGAGACTACGACTTATTAATATGCAGTGTGTCTGACAGCTCAGAAAAAGATGGCACTGTGAAGGAATGAACTTTCCTCTAATGTATATTTTAATGTTATAGGAAGCTTCACCTATATTCAAGGCATCATGTTGTATGTATTGTGGATGTTTGCAGAATTTTCTTTTTTTAAATCATCACATCAAGCAAGGGGATTCACTAAGCTTAAAGTTCAAACATACTTCCCAAACTCCCCGAAATGTACTAATATTTACAGAACTATGCAATTAATTATAATGTATTATGTATTAACTAGAAATAATATTAATATCACGTTGTTCCACTATAAATGAATAATAAGAGTATTTCAGTATAGTGAGATCTTTTTTTACAGAAACATGTTATTTGGAGTAACAAGCTTTTGAAACAATTTAACAGTTTTTTTTTAATGATAATCACTATTACTTTTGACTTGAAAAAGAGTTACCGTACATTCTTTTGAAAGCATCTGAATTCAAATAAAATGTTAGTCCAATAAAAAGCTATCACTGTATACTGCAGTACCCTTATTAATGGGATAAAGTCTTGCATATTCACTATTTAATGTTATTGTTTAATGGACATTGGATGTTTTATAGCAAAGCTGAGGCCCCCCACATTTTTTTTCTGTTATTAACCTTAACTGGGCATCAAGCATACCATATTCCTTACACACACATGCACTCTCTCTTTGATCCTGATAACATACACACTGGCTGGGAGCTTTTGCTGAAGCTTTAATATACCTCCAGGCCTTACATACTCTCTCTCTCTCTCTCTGAACCTTGATACCATACACACTTGCTGGGAGCTTTCGGTTAAGGTACCTAAAGACACATCTCAACTTTACTATATGCAATTATTATCAATATTGTATATTGTAATGTTTTATGAGATTGACATTTTCACTAAGCAAATCTGTATCTAGGTTTTATTCTGAAAACCCCCTTACCTTGCATGCTTTCCCATCCCCAAAGCCTAATTTTATTGCTTCTTATCTGTGAATAACATTGGTCTATCCTTTTCATCTTATGTTACAGCCTCAATATACCTCCAGGCCTTACACACTCTCTTCTCTCTGATCCTGATAACACTCCCCCCTCTTGCCCCTCACCCACCTGCCCCTGGTTATTGTTACTATATTCAGTCACACAAATGACCCACACCTGATCAGTCAGAAACACCTGCTAACTATTCACCTTGTACATTACTACTACCCACTATGGCCACCCTGATCAACCTTAACCCACACATTTCCACCTGCAAGTGGAATTACACATCAATTAAATATAATTGAACACACTTACGCTGCATATTGCCACTGACAGGAGCAATCAAGGCAAGCAAACCTTATTTCCACTTTTCATTTATTCTTTTTGTTTTTGCTTACATGCTGCTACACAATGTTTTCTCACACTTTCTTCCTCCTTACAACATCCTTTTTCTTTTCTACACTCTTCTCCTCAATTCTTTCACATCATGTCTCCAATAGGATAACAATCTCAAAGTGCAATAGGATGTCGGGTGTGTGTCCCCAACTTAGGCGTAGCGCATGGTAGGTGTGTAGGTAAGATGATCCGTGTATTGGTAGTAGGTTCTTATGGGTAGCCCTACTGGATGTTCTTTCTTACCACTGTCTGGAGGTGGTCCGGACTGCTATGTCAGGTATGTCGATTCCCTGCTTCAGGGTTAGGCAAGGCTTTGGCTTCTATTGGTGTGAACTGGGATCTGCAGCTTTTCTTGGGGCTCTGTTCACGTCAGTGCCCAAGAAAAAGAGAAATGCAAAGGTGGAGTGGAAAAAGTGCACAATCCCTTCAGTAGTCCCAATGTTATGGGATAATGTTTGGTCTGAAGCTCTCAATGTTGGTCTCTCCTATGTAGAAATGATATTTATATATACACTGTACTGATGGCGGACAGATAGATAGATGCTATGTATCTATCAATTGGCTGGTTTCCATTCAGATCTGTTCTCACACTGCAAAGATCCCGGTGGCAGTGAGGTAGACTAGTAATGTGATTATAGCCACCTGTTGATGTTGCGGTTTTGCTGTAATGATAGTGTCTAAACAGCCAGCCATGGATCCTTCAAATGCACCCCAAATCAATGAGATGGAAACCAGGGTTCATAAACAGGTTTTATTCATAGAATGCTGCAGATAAAATATACACAGTAGTACGTCTTTGGTGTATGTCATATACAACGCATAGAACAAAGAAAAACTAAAAAGTAAAAACAAACTCCAAAAGATTTGAAACCTATAAAAACTTTGATTGGTTGGTACCCAAAAATGATGTCTCCACTTTCTTTGAGGTGTTGGAGATGATATTTATGTGTAAATACACTTCACCAAACGCGTTTTGTCGTTTTGCTGACGGCTTCTTCAGTGATAATGATATAAATGTTGGTATTTGTAGTAAATGGATAAGAAAAATAAATAATTGTCTGCTGCCCTTTGGGATCAATCACTTTAGTGATGTCTGGCCATCAGTATTCTGATAACAATTTATGAATTATCCTTTGATTTGCATATGCTTTTTTTATGATGTTAGTGTAATGATCTATGCACAATATATATCGCCCAAGTAGAATTGTGGGAAAGAATGTTACAGATCAATATATGATCTATACCTTCAAGTCAAGCCTAGGGGAGACGCTGGTGTCTTAGTCTATGTCTGATGGTATGGTGCCCGACATACCACTCATGTAGGGCTAAAATGTGTATTGGTACAATGAAATGTATATACATACACTGTAGTGGGTATTATGATATGACTACTGTGTATATTTTATCTGCGGCATTCTATGAATAAAACCTGTTTATCAAACCTGATTTTCATCTCATTGATTTGGGGTGCCTTTGAAGGATCCATGGCTGTTTAGACACTATCATTACAGCAAAACCGCAACATCAACAGGTGGCCATATTCACATTACAGGTCTACCTCACTGCCACAGGGATCTTTGCAGTGTGAGAACAGATCTGATTGGAAACCAGCCAATTGATAGATACATAGCATCTATCTATCTGTCCGCCATCAGTACAGTGTATATATAAATAACATTTCTACATAGGAGAGACCAACATTGAGAGCTTCAGACCAAACATTATCCCATAACATTGGGACTACTGAAGGGATTGTGTGCTTTTTCCACTCCACCTTAGTATAACAATCTCACCATCCCTACTCTCCTCTCCTCTGCACCCATGAGCTTTTCTCCTTCCTCCAGAGATTATCTCCTACCTCTTCTAAGGTACAAAAGCAGAAATATTTCACTCCCATCTCTTGTCACTCTCTCCTTTTTCTAATGGCTGCTGGAAATATATCCTCTAACCCTGGCCCCTCACTAATTTTCTCCTACTACCAGCCACGTACAACTCCCAGGCTATCTATAACATCTGAAATACCCATACCTTAATCCCCATTACCTTTTACAAACCATCTACTTTCCAAATTCTCATTTGCCCTCTGGAAGGCAAGGTCTGTTTGTAACAAACTCACTTTCATTCATGACCTATTAATTTCTCACTCCCTCAATCTACTGGCTATCACTGAAACCTGGCTCACTCCATCTGACTCTGTCTCCCCTGCTGCACTCTCATACTGTGGCCTACACTTCAGTCACACTCCTAGTCCTGGTAACAAGCTAGGTGGAGGTGTGGGCTTACTACTTTCCTCTAGCTGCACTTTTCACTGCTTACCACCAATCCCCTCTCTTCAATTCTCCACCTTTGAAGTTCACACTACCCATCTCTTCTCATCCATCTCTCTGCAAGTAGGTGTTATCTATCACCCCTCCCCCCCTGGACCACCCTCTAAATTTCTGGGTCATTTTGCCATCTGGCTCCCTCACTTTCTATCCTCCAACATACCTTCACTCATTCTTGGAGACTTTAATATCACCACTAACAAACCTACCTCCCCAACAGTCAAAACATTTCACTCACTCACCTCTTCCCTCTGTCTCTCACAAGGGACAGAATCCCCAACTCACCATGGTGTACACTCCCTTGACCTTATTTTCACCAATCTCTGTAGAACCTCCAACCCTGTCATTACCCCACTCCCTATATCTAACCACCACCTCCTTACCTGTAACCTCACCACAACTCCTACTCACTGCCCTTCTACACTCCTTGCCCCCAAACCTCACAGAAACCTGCAAGCACTAGACCCTCAACACCTTTCTACTGTGCTACAACCCCTTCTCTGTCCCGTCACCTCCCTCACCTGCCCTAACACTGCCACCCCGCAATACAACAAGATTCTATTTTCCACACTTGACACCCTGGCCCCTACAACCACAAGTAAATGCCCTAACTCTCATCCTCACCCATGGCATACTACACTAACATGCAACATCCAGAGGTGTTCCTGCACTGCTGAATGACAATGGAGGACATCTTGCACCTCTGTGGACTTCCTCCATTACAAGTTTATATTGCGCTCCTACTACTCTGCCCTTATTCTTTCCAAACAACACTACTTCTCATCTTTAATATCTAATCTATCCTCAAACCCCAAACGTTTGTTTGCCACATTCAACACTCTTCTCTACCAACTTCCACCTCCTGCTCTTTTCTGTCTAACAGCTACTTCAAAAATAAAATAGAAAACATCCAATTCAAACTCTCCTCTCAGCGTGGCCCCAACACACCCTTTTCTCAACAAACTGTCAACTCCCAGCCTTTATCCTTCAAAATTCACAAGTCAATCATGGACCCTGGAACTGAGGATGAGGTTTTTGATCTACTTTCATCCTCTCACTTTACAACCTCTCCAAATTACCTAATTTCATCACAACTTATCTCTCCCCTCTCTACCACACTTATCCCTGAGCTCACACATATTTTTAACCTCTCCCTTGACACTGATACATTTCCTTTATCTTTAAAACAAGACATAATTACACCCATTCTTAAAAAATACCCTCATCGTATCCAGCTTCTTCATCTAACTATCGACCCATCACTCTACTTCCCTTGGCTTCAAAACTACTTGAGCGACTTGTTTACAATTGCCTTACTCACTTTATTTCCCCTAACTTCCTCCTTGACCCCTTCCAATCTGGCTTCCGACCTCAACACTCAACAGAAACAGCTCTCACTAAAGTAACTAATGACTTGCTCACCACCAAGTCAAAAAGTCACTTCTCTAGTCTAATTCTTCTGGATCTCTCTGCTGCCTTTGACACTGTTGACCACCCACATCTCATGCAAATTCTTTGCTCTGGCATCTGTGGCACAGCTCTCTTATGGTTCTCATCCTAACTTGAAGACAGAACATTTAGTGTTTCCTTCTCTGGCACCCCTTCTTCGCCTCGTCCTCTGAATGTTGGCGTACCCAAGGGTCCTGTCCTGGGCCCCATCCTTTTCTACACTATTAACCTCCACTCCAGACTATTAACCCCTCCTCTAGACTATCAACCACATCTAGACTATTAACCCCCCTCTACCCAGTTAACCCCCCTCTACCCTATTAACCCCATACACTACCTACCTGACCCCCTAATAAAATCCCTAGCACCCCACTAATTACACAAAATAAAAAACCTAGAATTACAGAAAAAAAACGACATTACAAAAAAAATAAAAAACATACATCACATAAAATTAAACAATTAACATTATAGGAAATAAAGATCCTAGAATCACCCAAAATAAAAAAAACTAAATTACATAGAATAAAAAACCTTAAATTACATAAAATAAAAAATCGCATAAAATAAAAAACCCTAAATTACATAAAATAAAAGAGCCTACATTACACAAAATAAAAACCCTAAAATTACAGGGAGAAATGAAACCCCAATACATACAATAAGAAAGCCTATAATTACATACAACAGAAAAGCCTACATTACAGGAAAATAAAAAAACAAAAGACATTACATATAATAAAAAGCCTATAATTACATATACTAAAAACCCTATTACAACACCTAAAGCAACCCCCTCACTAAAACTAGAATAGGGTAAATAAGACCACTTACCTTGCCCAAATGCACCTCCAGCGACGATGGTCTTCTGTGCTTCGTCCCTAGGCAAGGGCCCTTCCTAAATGTCCGGTATGGCACCCCTAGGAAAAAAAGAAACACTAGAATTAATAAGTAAATAAACACAACATATAATAAAATATATTCTAAATAGACCACTTACCATTCCAAATTGCCCATCCAGCGATGCCCCGTCCTCCTCGATGTCTTCCCAGGCAGGGCCCCTGCAAAAAAAACCCTGCTGGTCTAAAAATTAAAACAACTAATGGAGCTCCTCCCTGGAGGAGATCCATGACGCAAATGAGGGTTCTCACGCATGCTCTGCTGAAAACTTTGAAATGTCAGAAGGCGCAAAGGTGTGAGCCAATCAGAATGGGATACACCCCTATATCACATTCTGATTGGCTGATGTAACTGTCTATCATTTATAATACAATCAGAAGACGCTATTGCCTTCAGCCAATCAAAATGGGATACACCCCACGGGGTGTATCCCATTGTGACTGGGTCCAAGCATCTGCGTCTTTTGATTGGCTGTTTTAACTGTCAATCAGATTACATACATAACTGCCGCGGAGATCCCGATCAGGACTCCTGCTTCAAGGGCATATGTCGGGAACCTGCTGGTGATCCTGCAGGCTTTAATTAGCTACGATGGCAATCTCTTTTTTCATTGGCTAAATCTAACCCATTGCTACGTGTTTGACTAATTGATCTTATTACGGCCACACATCCAACGTGCAACAGACTGCGTTGCGGTTTTGTGTCTCTCTCTCGTAGCACGCAGACCCACCCAATTTAATAGCAATGTAACTAGGCCAAATTTGGAGCCCGTCGCTGTTACGTGCTTCACGTTGGAGTTACTGGGCTCCAATTTAATAGGGCTGTAAGGGATGCAGGAATTGCAGTAAATATCTGCTCATGGATTGAGAGCTGGCTAAAAGACAGGAAGGAAACAAAGGGTTGTTGTAAATGGAACATACTAATGTAAATGGAACATACTAATGGACTAATGTGTTAAGTGGTGTTCCTCAGGGTTCAGTGTTAGGTCCTCTCCTTTTTAACATATTTATTAATTACATAGATGTAGGATTGAAAAGTATTGTCTCCATTTTTGCTGATGACAGCAAGTTGTGCAAGGTATTTAAATCAGATAGTGATGTACTTTCCCTCCAAAGGAATTTGCCCAAATTAGAAAAATGGGCAGCTAAATGGCAGATGAGATTTAATACAAATAAATGTAAAGTTACACATTTGGGAAGGAACAATAGCCATGCAATTTATAATATTATTGGAATAAATCTATGTGTATCAGATATTGAAAGGGATTTTAGAGTGCTTGTGGACAACCACCTAGCTAACAGTGCTCAATGCCAAGCAGCAGCTGCAAAGGCAAGTAAAATATTAGCATGTATTAAGAAGGGTATAGAAGCAAGGGAAGCAGATATAATTCTGCCACTGTACAAATCCCTAGTACGCCCTCATTTGGAATATGGAATACAATTTTGGGCACTACTTCATAAAAAAGGAAATTTTATAGCTGGAAAAAGTACAGAGAAGGGATACAAAACTAATAAGGGGAATTGAGGGGCTAAGTTATGAAGAAAAACTAACCAAACAAAACGTATTTTTCCTAGACTAACTGCATCTACGAGGGGATATGATTACCTTATTTAAATACATCCATGGTCAATATAAGGCTTTGTCAAGTGAACATTTTGTGCCAAGAGGTTTTCAACTGACAAAAGGACATCCCTTGAGGTTAGAGGAAAAAAGATTTCAACTTAAAGAAAAAAAAGGGTTCTTCACAGTTAGGGTGGTTAAACTGTGGTATTCTCTACAAAGTGGTGACAGCGAATTCGATAGATAACTTTAAAAAGGGGTTATATATATTTTTGAATAAAGAGGTCATTCAAGGTTATCCTAGATAACTAGCGAAGGAATATTGATTCAGGGAGAAATTAGATCGCCAGTATCTGCGGTCAGGAAGGAATTTTGCTTTTTGTTTTCCTTATGAGAAAATTGGAAAAGTTTCAATGTTTTTTTTTCTGTTTGCCTTCCTCTGGATCAATTAAGAATTAACAAATAATCAACATATTAAAATGATCAGAAGAGATCTAAAAAGGTTGAACTTGATGGACTAAAAGTCTTCATTAAACCTCAAATACTATGTAGCTATGTAAATATATCAAGGACTGAGCTCTTAATCTTCCCACCCTCTACCACAGCTTCCACTCCTAATATATCTCTCACTGTTTACAATGCCATCATCATTCCCACCTCCCAGGCCTGTTGTCTTGGGGCTCTGTTGGACCCTGCCCTCCCTTTCACTCCCCACATACAATCCTTAACAAAATAATTTTTCACCTAAAAAACATCGCCAAAATACATCACTATCTCACACAAGACACAACTAAAATCCTAATCCATTTTCTCATCATATCTCGCCTTGACTACTGCAACTCTCTCCTTGCATTTTCTCTCCACTCCAATACATAATGAAATCATCTGCTAGACTTATTCACCAAACTCAATGTTCTGTATCTGCAGCACCTCTCTGTCAGTCACTCCACTGGCTTCCCATAGCCTCCAGAATAAAATGTAAAATCATGACCCTAACCTATAGTGCTCTCATCAATAATGCACCCTTTTATGTCTCTGCCCTCTAAACACACCCCAACCACCCTCTCCTCTCTGCTAACGACCTTCTTTCATCATCTGTTATCACCTCCTCTCACTCCCCTCTAACCTCTTGCCTCAAATCCTTCAGATACTCACTAAAAACTCATCTGTTTAAAGAGGTGTATCACCTCCAGCCCTAATATACACATGACATCTATTATCCTTCTATACCTCTCCCATACCCTTTAGATTGTAAATCTGTGAGTTTTCAATCGTATATGTGTGAGGATCTGTTCTTCTTATGGGACTTGAGAAGGCTTACTAGAGCCAACCTTATCCACAGTATCGTTTTGGGTTTGTTTGGAATCCCCTCTGTAGGACAGCAGGACCTTGGCCAGACACTCCCCAGTAACCTCAGACCTTGTGTGACAACAGGAATACAGCTGGGCTGGCGATAAGTAGTTAGTTGACTAGAGTCACCATTAGGATAGAGTTAGAAAATAGCACAAGGAATTACACCATTAACTATGCGTTCTAGAAGTAACAGACTGTTTATTCTTTTCTTTGCATAGAATATATATCACAAAATAACACCATACCCCCTCTATAGCTAAACCCTTACCTTGTAACTAAGGCTACCAACCTCCCCCACCAGCCCCCCCACCCCCCAACCGAGATATTTTGACTGCAGCCAGGGAGGATACATGCCAAGCTGCTCTCAGTAGTCATAAACCCATATACATTCCTGAAGAGAAAATCCCTTTGTAGTGGTGCACTCCTAGGAACCTACTATAATCAATAGTAGCCAATAAAACTTAGCTTTTAATAGTTATTATAAAACCAATGAAAGTAATAAAAAACTAAACACACGACGCTACAGCTGCCAAATAATAAATATATTAATACCTCTACCGGCTAAACTGCATTAATCGTAACAACAACCAGATGATTGGATACAATAATAAAGAGAAAATAGGCAAAAAGTGCTAAGTGCTAGAACTAATACTAAAGTGAATTAGGACCCAAAAGAGTCCTATTGTACAAATAAACTGTGAATTGATCAGTGTAAAGTGACTAAGTGTTACTTGGGGATTTTCCCACAATGATGAGGTGCTAAAAGTGCTTAATATGCGTTGCTTGGGGATTTTCCCACAATGATAAGGTGTTAAAAGTGCTTGATATTGCACTATTGATGATTTATATGAAATTAAGGTCCATACACATGATTGTTGTCTACTTAAAAAGCCAAAAATTGAAGAAGTCACAAGGATAGTACTAATGATAATATAAAGTCTGCTGCTCCATGAATCTATCCCTCTCTAATAAGTATTGCATAGATGGGTATTGTCATGAATCAGCCAGGGGCCATCTTGGATTTGGAACTGTTATCTGCCACATGTTATTGAACAGAAGGTTTTGGGCTCCCAGAGCCACTATTATAATGTTATATATTCAGGGCAGAGTCCCACTGTTATTGTTATGCATTCAGAGAAGAGGCAGTTTACCACGTCACCACTAATAAAGTCGTCATAACGCATTAAGTGGACTGACATGGGAAGTACTGCCTCAACTCATAACATGTGGGAAAGGGAGAGATGCTGTAGATTATAAAATGTTGTAGTGGTATTATCTGTAAATATATTGTATTGTAATGTGGGAGCCATGTTGTGTGCAGTCATCCATATTGGGTCTGATACAGATAGTAACCTAAGTAGATCACCCATCTGCCTTCCAGCTATCACCTAAAGTAAACACTTGAAGTGATAGCAAGGCCAGAACAAAGGGATCTGTACAGACATTGAGGCACCTTAACCCCATGGGGTCTTCAGCCCAATATCAGGGTCATAGTACAGGAGCACATAGATGTTTCTCCCTTGAGAGCCAGAGACCAAGTAAATTAGTTAGCCACACCTAGTGGGCGGCCCATGGAAGGGGTCTGGAAGTTCCCAGAGCTTACCTCTAGTCCATTGGCCAGAGGTAATCAAATTACTCTGGAGATTACCCCACTGGCCAAGAGGAAAATGAGGGTTGGGCAAGGGGGTAGCCACTCCCTGTACTGGTTTTGTGAGTTGTTTAAATACTGTGTGTTTCCAAAATAAAGGGTTCTTAATTTTCATACTTTGACTAAGCATGTATTATTGACCCAAAAGGCATATGCTTGTAAAGAGGCTCGTTCTGACTCCCTACTAAGGTGCTCCTGGGTACACTACCACAGCAGCTGGGACTTTGTACCGACAAAGACTGTCCATAGGTCTAGAGTCACCCAAGCTTAGGTCTAAACCTACTGGGAATAAGAGTACTAGGATACTCTAGATCCTATCATCGTAGTAGGTTGTGACAGGTATTAGCAAAGTTGGATGCAGATAATCACAATAAAGCTATCCTAATGGAACTTTGCGTTCCCATGTGCTGCCTAGATGCTCTGTAATGACGTCATCGGCCAGCGACTAAGGGAGCGTGAGCAGCGTAGCGTCACCCCGATGCACGTTTCCTGGATTTTTATGTACTATAGTTTGTCCTAAATTACCAATTATCATGCCAACCCATGACCCGGACAATTCCATTGATTACCTTCTGTCTACACCTTCCACATGTGACCCTGATCATTACATTTGCAGCCAGGACTGACCTTTTGCCTTTGACCACAATCTTGCTGATTGCCATCTGTTACAGACATTGGATACATTAAAGATAACTAAAGATAACTATCCTGCCAATTGGACTTGGATCCCAATTTGAGGGACAGTCTTACTAATCCCATGTCCCAGTCCCATGAATCCTCCTCCTTATTTTGAGCAACTGACAGTGTAACAAGTTGTTCCCACTGTACATTATGAACATCAAAGATAGCTGATGGAAGCCCAAGCATTTGGACATGGGCAGATTTTCCCAGTGACAACCTCGTGCCGAAGGGGGTACATGGTTACTTGTTCTGACCAGTAGCAACTATGGCCTGACTGATGGCCATTGGGAGCAACTGAGATCTAGTAAGGATTGCTGGTATGGTGGATGAGGGATCTACTATCTCCACCTGCTTTTCAACTGGTTTATGCTCCTAGGTATGCTTGCCCATTGAATACTCACATTTTGACATTATATCTATACGGTGAACTGGTGTTTACAGTCCCCCCCCCCCCCCCCAATATTCTGGAGAACATTCTAAATGTTAAATTGTTGTGCACAAATGCATAAAAATATTAGAGTTCTTGACTTCTATCCAGATTGTCATAGAAAAGGTCTGTGTACTGACACATTCTGTCTGAATTCCTGCTGATGCAAAAGGTCTGAGGTTACTTGCGAGTGCCTGGCTAAGGTCCTGCTAACTTACAGAGGGGATTCCAAACGTTTTTTTTTTTTTTTGGATTCCAAACTAACCCCAAAAATATTGCGGGTAGGGTCAGCTCTGTTAAGCCTTCTCATGCACCATAAGAAGAGCAGAATGTTACACTATCATTGTTGTCATGTGAAATATGGTGGGTGTTTCCCTCCCCCGGTTGGTAGAGGGTGGGGGAGTGAACGTTTACCCCAATGGCAAATATAGTTACATAGTTAAATCGCAATTAAGGTTGAAAAAAAACACCTTAGTCCATCAAGTTCAACCTTTTTAGATCTTCTCTGATCTTCATGTAATTGATCAAGAGGAAGGCAAACAGAAAAAAAGGGAAAAATTGTCTCAAAAGGGAAAAAATCCTTCCTGACCCCAGATACTGGCGGTCGGACTCCTCCCTGGATCAATACTCCCTCTCTAACTATCCAGGATTACCCTGTATGCCATTTTTTACAAAAAAATGTATCCAATTATTTTTTAAAGTTAACTAATAAATCCACTTTCACACCTCCTTTAGTAGAGAATTCTACTGATTAACCACCCTTACTGTGAAGAACCATTTTCTTTCTTTGAGGTGGAATATTTTTATTTCTACCCTCAAAGGATGCCCTCTTGTCAGTTGAAAACCTCTTGGCACAAAAATTTCACTTGACAAAGTGTTGTATTGGATATATTTATATAAGGTAATCAAATGCCCTCTTATATGCCTATTTTCTGGAGAAAATAAGTTTCATTTGGTTAGTCTTTCTTCATAACTTGGCCCCTCCATTCTCCTTATTAGTTTTTTTCCCTTTTCTGTGCTTTTTTCAGCTCTAAAATGTCCTTTGTGTGATGTGGCGCCCAAAATTATACTCAATATTCCAAATGAGGGTGTACTATGGATTTGTATAGTGGCAGAATTACATATGCTTCACTGGCATCTATACCCTTCTTAATACATGCTAATATTTTACTTGCCTATACATATACATATATATATATATATATATATATATATATATATATATATATATAAACAAGAAGTATTGTAAAACCAGACCCCAGATAATGTATTGCCCCTCTATAAAACAGACAAGGTCTGAAGACAATGAGAATAATACCAGATGGATAGATCAAAAAAGAGCTGGAGAATGAACCAGAAGGGATTTATTATTATTATAATTATTATTATACTAGCGACTTGCCCGTCAAAAATGACGGGGCAATAAAATGTGAAGCCATGGCAATGCTGTTTGCCACACAATGTAAAGCTTTTTGTACTTTGAGGACCTTCGGTGCTCATTGCGAGCCTTGTGTACTTTTGCTCCTCTGAGCACCTTCGGCACTCATCACAAAGACAGATCTATATATATATTTAAAAAAATAATAATTATTTACTTACTAAATTAATATACTTTACCTATTTCTAATTAATATATCAATCAATCAGTAGCCTGAAGAGCAAACAATCTGTTTTTATTTTCCTGCAGCATACAATATGCAGTTGTACTGTTGCTGCCCTGATGATAAGCTGTAATAAATGTCCCAACTGTGCATTAGAAATAGGCTGCGTGCATGAGGGCAAACCGTTGGTTTAGTTGTGTAAAGTGCCATTTTAGATTCGTAATGTTATTAGTTGCAAGTTAGGGTTATAAAATTGCGTCGTTTGTCTATGTGCTATGCGGTTCGCAAGCATTTTCCATCCTTTGTAATAGTGTATTTTGTACCTTGTACGTTCCTGTGTGAAAGTGGTACGCGGTTGTTGTTTTTTTGTGCGGTCCAGGGTCGTGTAGCCTTGTTTAAAAAAAATGTTGTGTACATTATTTTTCTCGCTTCATCGATTTTTCGAGTGCCACCTCACTCCCAGACGTCTTGGCTGTTCCCCCGTGCTGTGTGTGATGTTTTTGTTGTATTTTTGTTTTTATTTTTTGTACTTTTCGGTTTGTGCGGTTTGGCCGTGAACTTCATATTTTTTCTATCTCATATTTTTTTTTCTAAGTCCTGCGTCTCGTAATTTTTTTTTTCTAAGTCCCGAGTTCGTCAACCGCTTGCAGCCTAAGGTGATCCCGCTTTTCCTGTGCGGCTAAGTCCCGCGTGTTTCAATGTATGATCGGCTCGCCTCGCTTTGCGAGGCTCGCAGGAGCACCTTTGGCGCACCTTTGTAGCTAAGTCCTGCGTGTTTCATTGCCTTGACTGCTCGCCTCGTGAGGCTCGCAGGCAATGAGCGCCTTCGGCACTCATCGCCTAAGTGCTGCTAGTTAACGGCTAGCTTCGCTACGCAAGCGATGGGCGCCTTTGGCGCTCATTGCCTAAGTCGTACGCACCACGCAAAGCGTGACGACATCTCGTAGTTTTAAAACTATTATATGTGATCCTTTATTTGTATCGTGACAACATATTCCATAGTGCTATACAGGGGTAAGTTGAAGTCAAAACAATATTAGCACAATGAAGAGAAGAGAATGGAGGGCCCTGTCTTTGAGTTTAAGATCAAATGTACACAGAGCTTGTACTAAAGCACACAGGAAGATTGAAAACTTGCAGACTTATAATCTAAAGGGTATGGGAAAGGTATAGAAGGATAATAGATGGGATGTATACATTAAGGCTCAAGGTGATAAGCTCCTTTAAACAGGCAAGTTTTTAGTAAGTGTTTGAATGATTTGAGGCAGGGGCATAGTCAAGTGGAGTGAGGTAAGGAGTTCCAAAGAATAGGGACAGCACTAGAAAAGTCCTGAAGATGGGAGTGAGGGGAGGTGATAAGAGAGGAAGAAAGAAGAAGGTCATTAGCAGAACAAAGAGGACGGTTGGGGGTGTAATTAGAGATGAGAGCAGAGATATAAGAGGTCATGTGAGTTTTATTGTTTGGTTTTTAAATGTATTTGAAAGAAGAATAAAGTTAGTCTCTGTCTAAACACTAATCAATGGTGTGCTGCTTGAATGATGGGCTATCCTTCACAAAGGGATGGGACAAATTGATTATTTTTTCATTTATAAGTTAGTAACCTCGGGAGTGAGCTTGCAAGCCTTGATATTCTAATTTTCCATGACTGATATTCCTGAATTGGCATGCTGGGTGCTGAGAGAAACACAAAACCACACCTCTCAGGGATTGTTCCTTTAAGCTAAAGCAGGATAGTTAGAGGTACTAATGTAAAGCGCCTTAATTTACAAGGACATAGATCTTTAGGCCTAAAGCACATGACTTAGGTAATTTAACTGTGTTCTATTGTTTTACTGATACTATACCACTGAGAAAGCCTGAATACACAGACAAAATTGGTTGACATGTACATCAATATAGAACCTGCTGTTATAACAGGATAGTTTGATGTTCAATAACCTACTGCATCTCTTTCATTTGCCAATGTCACTGCTTAAAAAAATTAACAGAACTACCCATTTCGATATGTGTGTGATAATGAAGAGAAATGGTCAGGAATATTTCTATATATTTCTGTCAAATATCAAGAGCTGCTTGAACTGAACTGGCGGAAAGATAAGGATATTACACTGAGACCTCACTGATTCTTTCCCCTTCAACATGGCTACAGCAAAATAAAACAAATCTAGTTTTTTTCAGTATTATTCATGTTGTGTGTTTTAGGGTAGATACAAAAGTACATACAAGTTTGAAAGGTAGAAAGTACCATAGAAATTCTTTTGAATGTAAACCCCTTCTATCCAGAAAACTGAATTATGAAGCTGAAAATAAACAAGAATTATCAACAGAAACTTGACAGAGGCTCTTCAAATTAACAGCTTAACTTAATTTTGACTATTATATTAGAAAAATAATTTAAAAAAAATGATGAGATTTTTGAGACTTCAATCTCCACTAATACTCTTACACATTTACAGTGGGTATAAAAAGTCTACACACCCCTGTTAAAATGTCAGGTTTATGTGCTGTAAAAAATGAGACAAAGATAAATCATTTCAGAACTTTTTCCACCTTTAATGTGACCTATAAACTGTACAACTCAATTGAAATACAAACTGAACTCTTTTAGGTAGAGGGAAGAAAAAATATAAAAATAAAATAATATGGTTGCTTCAGTATGCACACCCTTAAACTAATACTTTGTTGAAGCACCTTTTGATTTTATTACAGCACTCAGTCTTTTTGGGTCTGAGTCTATCAGCATGGCACATTTTGACTTGGCAAGATTTGCCCACTCTTCTTTGCAAACACACTCCAAATCTGTCAGATTGCGAGGGCCTCTCCTGTGCACAGTCCTCTTCAGATCACCCCACAGATTTTCAATCGGATTCAGGTCTGGGCTCTGGCTGGGCCATTCCAAAACTTTAATCTTCTTCTGGTGAAGCCATTCCTTTGTTGATTTGGATGTATGCTTTGGGTCGTTGTCATGCTGAAAGATGACGTTCCTCTTCATGTTCAGCTTTCTAGCAGAAGCCTGAAGGTTTTGTGCCAATATTGACTGCTATTTAGAACTGTTCATATTTCCCTCTATCTTAACTAAGGCCCCAGTTCTAGCTAAAGAAAAACAGCCTCAAAGCAGGAGGCTGCCACCAGCATGCTTCACTGTGGGTATGGTGTTCTTTTGGTGATGTGCAGTGTTGTTTTTGCGCCAACCATATCTTTTGGAATTATGGCCAAAAAGTTCAACATTGGTTTCATCAGACCGTAACGCCTTTGCCCACATGATTTTGGGAGACTTCAGATGTGTTTTTAGCAAAATGTAGCCTGGTTTGTATGTTTTTCTTCGTAAGAAAAGGCTTTCGTCTTGCCACTCTACCCCATAGCCCAGACATATGAAGAATACGGGAGATTGTTGTCACATGTACAACACAGCCAGTACTTGCCAGATATTCCAGCAGCTCCTTTAATGTTGCTGTAGGCCTCTTGGTAGCCTCCCAGACCAGTTTTCTTCTCGTCTTTTCATCAATTTTGGAGGGAGCTCCAGTTCTTGGTAATGTCACTGTTGTGACATATTTTCTCCACTTGATGATAACTGTCTTCACTGTGTTCCATTGTATATCTAATGCCTTTGAAATTCTTTTGTACCCTTCTCCTGACTGATACCTTTTAACAATGAGATCCCACTGATGCTTTGGAAGCTCTCTGGACCATGGCTTTTGCTGTGGGATGCGACTAAGAAAATTTCAGGAAAGACCCACTAGAGCAGCTGAACTATATTTGGGGTTAATCAGAGGCACTTTAAATGATGGCAGGTGTATGCTGACTCCAATTTAACATGATTTGGAATGAGATTGCTTAATTCTGAACACAGCTACATCCACAGTTATAAGAGGGTGTGCAGACTTATGCAACCACTTTCTTTTTCTTTTTTTATTTCCTCCACCTAAAAGATTTCAGTTTTTTTTTCAATTGAGTTGTACAGTTTATAGGTCACATTAAAGGTGGAAAATGAAATGATTTATCTTTGTCTCATTTTTTTACAGCACAGAAACCTGACATTTTAACAGGGGTGTGTAGACTTTTCATATCCACTGTACCTCACTATGACTATAGCAGGTGAAGATGCAATACTATTGATACAATGGTTTATGTATCAATTTTGTCATACTTTATTATATGAATTTTGTTGGAAGTCAGGGCCTCTCAGACTTTCACCATAACTAATTTAGGTTCCAAGATTTTAAACCCCTTCTTTAGTCCTTTGTTTTTATAGGAATTTAAAATGTAATCATTTTGTAATGTGGGGAATTCCACTCACAAGATCATTAGCTCAATATAGGATTGTACAGCAGGAAAAGTGTTATTTTTCCTTGAACTGGTACAATAGTGAGTTTTCTGATATCTCCTTCATTTAACCCTATAATGTAAAGCTTTGATGAAATAGAGATACAATTATTCATAGTATCACATATATAGTTCTCAGCAGCGCTACCTTGCCAAAATCCGTTGGGAACGCAACGTTAAAACTGCAAGGGCTTGCGGCCAGGCAAGGAGCGCCAAAGGCGCTCCTTGCGAAGTGGAGATGAGCGCCATAGGCCGTAGGTGCTCATCCCTACGACCCCATACGACTTAGGTAGGGAAGCCGAAGGCGCTCACTGCGCTGCTGGAAATGAGCACCGTCGTAGGCACTCATCCCTACGACCTCGCACAACTTGCGCATCATACCTACAACCCGCAGGACTACACATCAACACAAATCTCAAATACACAATTCAAAGTGCGAGACCTGTAGCACTTTGGAAAAACGCCTATAAAAAATTACGGCCGTAACACTTACAAAAGGAAAATGATTAAAAAAAAAGATGCGCAAAAAAAATAAGAAATGAACAGCCGTACCACGCACAGCGAAAAACACACAAAATACAAAATAAAAAAAACAAACACACACAGCAAGAGGGGGGGGGGGGGGGGGGGCAGCCAGGACGTCTGGGAAAAAATACAATTTAAAGATTTTCACCACTCAAATTCCCTAGGCGAATGAAAAAATGGCTGCAGAAAAAACAAAAACGAGGCTACACAACCCCTAAGCACGCAAAACACAGCCAAGCACATATGCCTTTTACACAGACTCATTTACACTGCACACTGCACACATTGCTGACACACCTCAGCTCACCAACAGTGCAAACCTACATTGTATGCTCTAGCAACATCAAAACAGATTGTTATCTCTTCAGCATATTGCTCCCTGCATATATTAATTACAAATAGGTATAGTATATTAATAACTTTACAAATTAATTAATTAACATTACAAAGTACATAGAGAGAAAAAACAAAAGCAGAATCACAATAAACGATAAAGGTGCTCAGCGCACGCCTCACAAGGAGCTCCAATAGTGTTTAGAGGAGCACAACTACACCAGGGGAGAGACTCGCAATGCACGCAAAAAGGCCATCAGCGCAAACCTTGCAATGAGCGCCAAAGGAGCTCTCATAACCAAACATACCCCAACCAAGAGGCTCGCAATGAGCGCAAAACACAACCAAAAGACTTACTTTGTGTACCAAACACCATTACCTGCCTTGCAATTCTATTGCCGTCATTTTTTGACGGGCAAGTCACTAGTTCCAAAATAATACTCATTAATTGAGGTGTGCTGTCTCTTCTTACAATGAGCTATACAACTATCTCTACATCACATGAAGTTAAAGTATTCTGTGCCTACTGCTTTATTTGTATATTCAGCAGCTCTTTTTCCAAATCCTTAACTATTATAGTCTAATCTTTCTGTCTTAGAAATAAATTACTTTGGAGTAAATCAAAGAAAAACTTAAAAGCTAAACCATATTTCATACTTTTACAAATAAACAAAAGTCTACATTGGAAAGCTTTTAAGTCACATGTCAAGAAATCAAAGTAAAGTTAGATTTTGGTAATATCATTCTTAAAATGTAACCAAGCGTTAGAAATAGAACTGCCATCTTATTATTGAAAAAAGGTGTAGTGGCTATGAAAACAACATATTTGATTAGGATCTGAACTCTTATCTGAACCGTGAATATAAAAAAGAAATTGAGAGAATATAAATGTAATTTCTTTGTTCTACATTCCATCTCAGAATTAATGTATTGCAAATGTGAAGACATAGTAAAAGTCTGGAATACTTACATCTTTATAGCTTTTGTGTACTATGAAAAAAATAACATTAAAAGATCAAAATAATCATATAAAAAACAGCTGAGATCTCTATATTTAACAGTAGAAGACAATAAAACTCAAGGTTTGATCACAAAATGTAAAATGACCCTGGAAAATTGCTAATGCCGGGAAAATGAAAGGAAAATATTCTTATGAATATTTAGTGATCATGGTTAGACAAAAGTAATTTTGAACAAATATATATATATATATATATATATATATATATATATATACATACAGTATCTCACAAAACTGAGTACATCCTCACATTTTTGTATATATTTTATTATATCTTTTCATGTGACAAAACTGAAGAAATGACTGCTACAATGTAAAGTAGTAAGTGTACAGCCTGTACAACAGTGTAAATTTGCTGTCTCCTCAAAATAACTCAACACACAGCCATTAATGTCTAAACCGTTGGAAACAAAAGTGAGTACACCCCTAAGTGGAAATGCCTAAATTGGGCCCAAAGTGTCAATATTTTGTGTGGCCACCATTATTTTCCAGCATTGCCTTAACCCTCATGGGCATGGAATTCACCAGAGCTTCACAGGTTGCCACTGGAGTTCTCTTCCATCCACTCCTCCAGAGCTGGTGGATGTTAGAGCCCTTGCACTCCACCACCTTCCTTTTAAGGATGCCCCACAGATGTTCAATAGGTTTAGGTCTGGAGACATGCTTGGTCAGTCCATCACCTTTATCTTCAGTTTCTTTAGCAAGGCAGTGGTCATCTTGGAGGTGTTTGGGGTCGTTACCTTGTTGGAATACTATCCTGCGGTCCAGTCTCCGAAGCTAGGGGTTCATGCTCTGCTTCAGTATGTCACAGTACATGTTGGGAAATAGAAGTATGAGTGCGGCCAGCATTGCTGCAGAGGTTGAAGGGGTGGGGGGTCAGCCTATCAGTGGTCAGACCATACGCCGCACACTGCATCAAATTGGTCTGCATGGCTGTTGTCCCAGAAGAAAGCCTCTTCTAAAGATGATGGACAAGAAAGCCTGCAAACAGTTTGCTGAAGACAAGCAGACTAAGGACATAGATTACTGGAACCATGTCCTGTGGTCCGATGAGACCAAGATAAACTTATTTGGTTCAGATGGTGTCAAGCCTGTATGGTGGCAACCAGGTGAGGAGTACAAAGACAAGTGTGTTTTGCCTACAGTTAAGCATGGTGGTGGGAGTGTCATTGTTTGGGCCTGCATGCTGCTGGCACTGGGGAGCTACAGTTCATTGAGGGAACCATGAATTCCAACATGTACTGTGACATACTGAAGCAGTGCATGATCCCCTCCCTTCGGTGACTGGGCCGCAGCTTAGTATTTCAACATGATAATGACCCCAAACACACCTCCAAGACGACCACTGCCTAAAGAAGCTGAATGTAAAGGTGATGGACTGGCCAAGCATGTCTCCAGACCTAAACCCTATTGAGCATCTGTGGGGCATCCACAAACGGACGATGGGGGAGAGCAAGGTCTCTAATATCCACCAGCTCCGTGATGTCATCATGGAGAAGTGGAAGAGGACTCCAGTGGCAACCTGTGAAGCTCTGGTGAACTCCATGCTCATGAGGGTTAAGGCAGTGCTGGAAAATAATGGTGGTATATTTCCCCTTAGGGGTGTACTCACTTTTGTTGCCAACGATTTAGACATTAATGGCTGTCTGTTGAGTTATTTTTAGGCGACAGCAAATTTACACTGTTATACAGGCTGTACACTTACTACTTTACATTGTAGCAGAGTGTCATTTCTTCAGTGTTGTCACATGCAAAGATATAATAAAATATTTACAAAAAGGTGAGGGGTGTACTCATATATATATAAGTACTTATATATAGATAAGTTATTTATACATTTATATCTTTATGCTCATGTATTTAAATATCCAGCTCTGGTATTTGAGGTAACATTTTGAGTTTCAGTTGCCGTAACAGGAACTCAAAAGCTCTCACTTTAGAGTTTTCTGTGCTATAGCACCTTAATAGAGGCCACTCATCTATATCATTTACATGATCCTCGTGGATCCCACAGGGCATCTGTACAGCAATAAATACTATAATCAATGGTGTGAACCACCAATCAAAGTTTGGTTAAATTCTGTCTTTTAGGATCAAAGGATTATCAAACATTTTTTTTTTGGTTTGTTTCATTTTTTTTATTTCAAGTACAAACATTGTATAGTCATTTTTATGAAAATTTGAAATTTAACAATTTGCTAATAAAGTTTAGTCATTTTATATAATGTAGTTCTTATTCATTACTGAACTATTACAACATTTCTTCAACTTTTCCGTTTTTTGTAAAATAAAAATAACATAAGAGTTATATATAATTTGAATTAAAAAGTGAGAAAGGAAATGAAACCAAATAACTACTATAAGCGGGTTGACACAATTAGCCCAGTTCAAGCCTCTTTTTTTAAGTTTTAGCGTGAGATTGGTCGATTTCCAGTCAACCTTCCCACAGTTCCAGGGATTTACACCGACAGGTCCATTTTCTGCCAGTATTAAATTATACACCAGATCTTAGAAGAGTTCTAAAAAAGTGTTTTTTTAATAAAATATTTATTGCATGGGGTGATCTAAGCCATGAGTCCTAAGTCTCTAGAAATACGGAGTATGTGTTTGTTATCTTATGGGTAAGTCTGTCATGACATTAAGTTTATAAAATAATTCTCTTGAACTAAATGTTGGGTTTTTCCATTGATGGGAAATGTAGCTACCCTCCCTGTCCTTATCCAAATGCCTGAAAGATCGCATGTATGATATGGTGAAAGGCTTACAAAAGGCTTACTAAAGGATATGGGTTTTCCTAGGATGACTGATAGGGCACAGATTACTACCAGTAGGTAGCTTGTGTATTGAGAGCTTAAGTGTTAGCTCCATTCCCCTGGAAGGGGTTTATGCAGTGACAAAATAACTGAGAGGGCATGGATCACTACCAGTAGGTAGTTTGTATATTGAGAGCTCAAGTTTTAGCTCCATTTCCCTGGAAGGGCTTTATACAGTGACAAGAACTTCTGCAGAGTTGATAAACTCTTCTAACAGGTGAGCTACATGAGCTTTTTAACCAAAGGGGGTTATCAACCACACATTGGTGGATACCTTTGATATAGATAAGAGCAATTACTCTTCTCAGTCATATAGCACTTTATAGCACTGTTCTATCTATCAGGAGGAGTGAACAAATACACAGTTAGCATTGGGAGCATTGCCTTTGGGTAGTTTCCCCCTATGCCTGCTGTGATTCTCTCCTCACTTCATATTCTATCATTACATATCAGCCAGTAGGAACCTTATATTAATTTCTTGTAAGGACTTTACTAGGAGGAACACACACCAGGTTGAATTACCATTCATCCATACCCTGACACAGTAGTAATAGAAGAGATAAGGACACCCTTCTATTAAGAGTCTGATATAATATAATTTTCTAGTGGTCACCTTATCTCATACAACCTAGCCTTCTTTTAAACTTTATGTTCCAATCCTGGATTTTTTATGTATTTTAATTCGCCGTTGTTACCTGAGCCTAATAAATGAATATTTTAAATAAACCTATTCTATTATCCTCACACTTGTTTATACACTAATAAGTAATTTGGTAGTAAATACCATAGGAACTAGCATTCCTGAGTTCTATTCCAATGTAGCTTTTAGTGGAAATTATTAGATATTGTAGCCCAATATATATATTTTTTTTATAGTAAAGGGGGATGGTTATCCAGAAAGCAAATATCTATGAATGGGGGAATGGATTTTTGAAGAATATTAGATGCTAGTTCTATGGTTTTGGTCCAAATTGATTGGGCCACTGGACATTCCCACCACATGTGAGTGAAACTACCTATTGTTTAGCATTGCCTGAAGCAATTGGATGAATTTTGTGGATTAATTTTGTGCATTATGTCAGGGGTGTAGTATGCTCTATGCAATGTTTTAATTGTCATTTCCATTAAGCTGTAATTCAGTGAGCCTTTAATTAAGTTTGTATAAGTTATTTCCCATTTAGGGTAGTCTCAATGTAAATGGAGGTTTAAAGTTGTTGGAGGGTGTGTTTATGGTTGCATGAAGGGAGCCCAAAACTCTCTTAGTCAACTCTTTTTGCTTATTCCATTTTATGATTAGAGTGGTGATTAGGTGCCTAATTTTACAGTAATTATAATGTTCTTTTAACGCTATATTAGATTCTGTTCTGAGACGTTCAAATGAAATGATTTGGTCATTGAGTAACCAATTACCCAGCCTGAGAAGAGAGTGGGGGAAGACTGTATAGCGCACAAACTGTAGTGTATCTGATCCGATGGTCACCTCTAATGACTTTTTTGATAACGTAGGAGTTCAATTCCAGTGGCAAAAACCATTGATGAATACAATAAAATAAGTGTCAGGCGCATTTCGCTGCTGTGGTTCGCCAGCTTCCTCAGTGACAAATCCTTGTTTAGGTCGAGGCCTGCTCAAACCAAATGTGCAGGAATCAAGTTACCCAGCCTATCTAGTTTATGCCTTACCCACCATATTTTTGAGTCCTCCTTGAGGTTGTCCCTGTTGGAGTAGCTAATGTGGGAGTTAAGCATGATAATTTAGAAGTCAGATGATATTTAGAGTTGATATAATTCCATGTTGAAAGTGAGAGTCTTATTAGAGGGTTATTATGTTTGGCAGCTTTGGGAGGTATGATCGGTTCCAGATTATTGAGTCCCACTTATATGGTTTCAACTGCTCGTTCTCCATACATATTAAAATCGGTTGGTGTTCAATTGAGTGAGCCTGGGGGATAAAGGACAGCTGAGCCGCCCTGAAATATGATCTCAAATTAGACAGGATAGTGCTCCTTTATTTTTGCTACTAAACAGGAATGCTTTTGCTATTTTTGGTTTTTGATTGTTCCATACAAATTGGTTAGGTGTTCTTGGAGTTTTTCTATATCTCTAGGAATAATAGAGATGGGGAGGGATCTAAATAAATATAGAATTCGGGGTAGAACGTTCATTTTAATAGCCCTTTGAAAATTCTTATAATTGAAAATAAAAAAATATTTGTAGTATTGATGCTAAACATATATTGATCAAACTGACATTTAAAATTCCCAGTTTTCTATAGGTGTAACACAGAGTTTATGTTATTTATTTTTTTGCTCCATTTTCTTTTGTATGCTGTATGAACAATGTGCCGTATTTCTCCATATAACTTACAGTGACATTTTTGGTCCTTATGAAACAGGAATATACTGTAAACTGGCTTGTTAAAATGTGTTTGCATTTTTTTGTGGTTCAAATTAAAATATCTTAGTTGTTAATGTTTAATGAAAAAGTAATTCTATTTAACATTGGGATTAGAGGCCATAAACGTAATGCCTGGTACACTTGTGGTTGCTGAACCCACATTAGATCCCTTGGGGCAGAGAGATAAGTTTTGCCCTTGAACCTGTATTCTGGTACAACTTACAGAAGATAAGTTGGTATTCAATGCCTGGTCAGTGGCTGTCAACAAATCCAAGGTCACAGGCATAATTTCAGGGCTGCCAACAAAGAGGATCTTGATATAACAGACAAGAAATGTGTCAATAGAGTGGTTATGGTCACAAATACATGGCCAAATCCAGAAAAAAACAAATCACAGATTAAAACACATAAAGAAATATATATCCTTGTTCAGTCGAGGAGGGCTCAGTTTGTTTCCATTTAAAGGTACCTGCATAATTGATAGCAGTTACATGAACCTCAGACATTCTTCCTTCCAACACCCTGATAGATAACAGACATCTCAAGGACATTAAGGCTGTAGAAAGGTCACTATGGATGTTTGCCAAGAATGGTTATAAATGACATAATTGGCTAAAAGAATGCATCATAAACCACCTAGCAAAAAATTTTGCATGAAAAAATGCAAACATATTTGCAAAACAAAAAGGGCTGGGCGTGATGTAGACACCCCCAGCAATGGCACTGCACATATTGGGTACTTCATTAAAAAAATGTACCCGATATAAAAGCTGCTGCTAAAGAAAAGGAAAGTGTCTGAAATCTTGCGTCTGCACAATCCCCAGGCCCAAATGATACAATGTATTACTTATGCTATTATTCCCTGGGAATTTCAGGGGGTGTCAACATTAAGAGAAAACAGTTTGCAAATGCAAGAAATTCACCAAACTATTAACGCTTTAATTGTTTACTTTGGAATTTTTTCATGCAAACAATTTTTTTCAGACATTCTCTTAAATTCTCCTCTATCAGATGCATTAATAACCCAGCTCACTTGCATATGACTTTAAGGAAGTAGAGCTCTGTGGTAATGGTAGTAGTAGGTGCTTAAACTATCATGAGATTCCACTATATATAATATGTAAAACAGAGATTTTCATCTAGAAAATATGCTTCATATGTGCTACTTTTTGCTTTTATGTACAATGTAGGATTATTGTAATAATCTCCATTAATGTTAATATCAATATGAACATTATTGAAGTAAAATTAGTATTAAAAACTAACTGTTGAAATATAACTTTGGTATATACTGTTGGTACTCATATGGCAGTTACATTTTTAATTTATAACATATAGTAAACATAAAGAACAAACACAATGTTAATACAAATTAACATCAACATTTCAGAAATAATGGTTCCAGGAGCAAATGCTTTAATATATGATATTGTGTGACAATGTTCAGTATCAACATGTTTAAAATGCTAAGCATTGTGCCAATTTCTGCTTTGCTTGAACAATATGATGTGTAAATATCTACCAAATAAACTGGTATTGCAAACACTCCAAGTCTTAAGTAAATTTACATCATTATCCTATATTGTCGTGCTATTAATTTGGTGCTAATTTGATACTGTAAATACTTCTTGGTTGTACAGTAATCACAGCAACTAGTGATGTCGCGAACATCAAATTTTTGGTTCGCAAACAGCGGACGCGAACTTCCATCAAATGTTCGCGAACGGGCGAACCCGGCAAACCGCCATACTCTTCAATGGGCAGGCGAATTTCAAGACCCACAGGGACTCTTTCTGGCCACAATAGTGATGGGAAAGTTGTTTCAAGGGGACTAACACCTGGACTGTGGCATGCCAGAGGGCGATCCATGGCAAAACTCCCACGGAAAATTACATAGTTGATGCAGAGTCTGGTTTTAAGCCATAAAGGGCATAAATCCCCTAACATTCCTAAATTGTTTGGAATAACATGCTTTAAAACATCAGGTATGATGTTGTATCGATCAGGTAGTGTAAGGGTTACACCCGCTTCACAGTAACAGACCAATCTCCCTGTTTAATGCACCGCAAACAACCGCAAACAGTGCCTTTGCACAACTGCAAACTCCCCATTTGCACAAGGTTGGATACCAAGCTAGCCATATCCCGTTCCTTGTCCTCACTGATGTCATTGAAGGTCCCTTCCTCCACCCAGCCACCAAGGGTCCCTGAAAAGTGACAACAAGCCCCCTGGGACGCCTGCTGTGTTTGGTCTTCCACCTCCTCAAAGCCACCTTCCTCCTCTGACT
The DNA here is from genome assembly GCA_027410445.1 of Discoglossus pictus. Classification (NCBI taxonomy): domain Eukaryota; kingdom Metazoa; phylum Chordata; class Amphibia; order Anura; family Alytidae; genus Discoglossus; species Discoglossus pictus. Next base: position 78,312,125 of record CM050165.1, read on the forward strand.
CCTCTTCTTCAGACTCCTCTCTCTGCGTTGCCTCTGTCTGCGTTATTATAAGGTGTGTACTTTTAAGTAGTACTATTCCTATCGGTTTAATCCCTGTTACATCCCCTATTAGGGAACATGTATATGGCTTTGATTTTTGGAACAGGGAGATGGAAAAAGATGCTTGGTTGGACCTCCTACTTCAAATTTGGGGCACTGTGCGTGCAATCTAAGGTGACACCAGATATGAGTGTCACTGTGCACTGGCAAAAGTTGGAAGAGTAGATGCAACAGGCTTCACACACACACCTGTAGGCAGGCAATTGCTATTCAATCTATTACAGCCAAAAAGGTGTTGTTTTATTTCACTGAGCACAATATGAGCTATGAGCCTGACACAGGCAGGCAACTGAAATTAGATTAAAGGAAAAAAGGTTTATTTTTTTCAATGTATGGTACACCAACTATGACTGGTGAAACAGAGCAGAATATTAGCCTGTCCTTCAGATGGAAGGCTCTGGAAGGGAGTGTATGCTGCTGATTGTCTGGAATGTGTCTGCTGACTGTGAGGTGCAGGGTCAAAGTTTGCTCAATGATAAAGTATAGGGGACGAACCGAAAAGCGCATGTGTTAGCCGTCCGCTGTGAACGCGAACATGCCAAAATCAACGCGAATAGTCCGCGGGCGAACTGTCTGCGACATCTCTAATCGCAACTTAACTGTATGCTCTTTTGCACAATTCACCCGTTCTATCCTATATCTCACTCATTACTTTGAAATTGTTTTCTTCTCTCTATAACTGTACCTAACATTCAATAGGAAGACTGAAATGTAGTCTGTAGATTCCTTTCCTCACTACCTCTACTTTTATCTTTCTATACACTCATTTTATAAACTGCTTAGTAAATTGTACTCTTTCTTTGGTTTTCAGAAATATTACTTTATTTCATCTGTACTTTCAAATGTTGTTACATACTAAAATAATTGTATGGGAAATAAACAAAAACATTATTTTATTTTGTTTCAAATGTAAAAGGACCAGTACTGATGTGTTTTCTATATGGTCTTCTAAATAACTAAGCTTGATAATTGGCAATATGTCTTTAGAAAGTAAAAATATATAAATATATAAACACAGCGCTGCATTTTTCTTTTATAACAAAATATTCCTTACTGCAGGGATTTTCTTTTGTCAGCTGACTTTGTTAATTGCCTTCTCAATATGGAGTGTCCTTTTAAACTATCAGTTACTGCTACTGAGTGCTTTGGCACTTACATATGCCATATTCCCACTGTGCATGTAGAAATTCCTGTGCAATTAAAAATCAAGAGATACTCAGGTGAAGTAGACATGGAAGAAGTGAATTAAGTTGTGAGAAATTGGAGTAGTACCAGGATTGGTTTATTCCAGTAAATAGCCAAGTGCTCTAGAAGCTGTTCTATATGAACAGTATTTATTTGTACATATATACATTGTGCTCAAAAGTTTGCATGCCCTGGCAGAAATTGTGAAATTTTGGCATTTAATTTGAAAATATGACTGACCATGCAAAAAAAAATTTTTTATTGAAGGATAGTGATCATATAAAGCCATTTTTTATTACATAGTTGTTTGGCTCCTTTTTAAATCATAATGATAACAGAAATCACCCAAATGGCCCTGATCAAAAATGTACATACCCTTAGTTCTTAATATTGTGTATTGCCCCCTTTAGCATCAATGACAGTGTGCAGTCTTTTGTAATAGTTGTCTATGAGGCCCCTAATTCTTCCAGTTGGTATAGCTGCTCATTTATCTTGGCAAAATGCCTCCAGGCCATGCAAAGTCTTTGGTCGTCCTGCATGAACCGTACGTTTGAGATCTCCCCATAGTTGCTTGATGATATTAAGGTCAGGAGACTGTGATGGTCACTCCAGAACTTACACCTTTTTCTGCTGTAACCACTGGACGGTCAACTTGGCCTTGTTCTTAGGACCATTGACATGCTGGAGTATTTCAAGTATCATAGTTACATAGTTACATAGGGCCTCATTCTATTAACGGCCGTAAATCGGCCGTAAGGCTGCGATTCCTTGCGGGGGTTCTGTTAACTCGCGATTCTATTTTACGGCCCCGCAAGGATCTCCCCTTACGGCCGGCCGCATATCTTAAAACCGGCCGTAAGCTGTGAAATCTAAAAACGCAAAAATAAATTCAAGCCTGCACTGTACAGCTCTGTAAATGCTAGGGATCATATTGGGGGACATGAGGATTAAAAGTAACCCACTCTCAAGCTTGCACATCAGCCCAAACCCGAGTTCAAATTAACTGTTTATTTTCCGGCTGGGCGGGTCTGAAGTGCTCCAAGCACTCTGGACTTTTTACATGGATATTTTACGGATATTAAAAATAAAATATTTTACGGATTTGAGTATAGGATAATTATGTGCTATTTTTTCTAACACCTAAAATCCGTTTCTCAAAGTGCAGGATGGCTTTATTTGAGCTATTTTATGTGCTTAATTGGTGCTAGCGGGACCTCTTTCCTTCAAGTAAGCTGTGGCTCGTTTTTAGCCTTGCAGAGAGGGTTCCCGGAGCAATTGAATTGCAAATAGGAATTTCTTACGGCCGAAACTCTTGCGGCCGTTTTAGATCAAAGGCTTTCCTCCGGCGCGAGCGGCCGCAAGAGATAGCAAGGCACCGGCCGCAAGCCTGCCGGAGTCCCCGGCCGTAAGGGAATAGAATAGCCGAATAGCTTGCGGCCGGTCCTTGCGGCCCCGCAACGGCTGCGGCCGCTAATAGAATGAGGCCCATAGTAATTAAGGTTGAAAATGGACTTTCAGTACATCAAGTTCAACCTGTTAAGATCTCCTCTGATCTGCAATATGCAGATTAATTATTAATTAATTAGTTGTTAAATAATTATTAATAGTATAGTATTTGAGGATGAATAAAGAGATTGTCCATCAAGTTCAACCTTTTTAGATCTCTATTGATCTTTTTAATATGTGGACTATTATTTATTAATTGTTAATTGATCCAGAGGAAGGCAAACAGAAAAAAAAAACCCATTGAAACTTTGCCAACTGTCTCATAAGGGGAAAAAAAGCAACATTCCTTCCTGACTCAGAAACTGGAGGTCAAATTTCTCCCTGGATCAATATTCCTTCGCTAGTTATCTAGGATAACCTTGAATGCCCTCTTTATTCAAAAATATATATAACCCCTTTTTGAAGTTGTCTATCGAATTCGCTGTCACCACCTCCTTTGGTAGAGAATTCCACAGTTTAACCACCATAACTGTGAAGAACCCTTTTCTTTGTTTAAGGTGAAATCTTTTTTCCTCTAACCTCAAGGGATGTCCTCTTGTTAGGTGGAAATCTCTTGCTACAAAAAGTTCACTAGACAAAGCCTTATATCGACCCTGGATGTATTTAAATAAGGTAATCATATCCCCTTGTAGACGCCTTTTTTCTAGCGAAAATAAGTTTAATTTGGTTAGTCTTTCTTCGTAACTTAGCCCCTCCATTCCCCTTATTAGTTTTGTAGACCTTCTCTGTACTTTTTCCAGCTCTAAAATGTCCTTTTTATGAAGTGGCGCCCAAAATTGTACTCCATATTCCAAATGAGGGCGTACTAGGGATTTGTATAGTGGTAGAATTATATTTGCTTCCCTTGCTTCTATACCCTTCTTAATACATGATAATATTTTACTTGCCTTTGCAGCTTCTGCATGGCATTGAGCACTGTTACCTAGGTGGTTGTCCACTAGTACTCCCAAATCCCTTTCAATATCTGATACCCCTAGATTTGCTCCATTAAAATTCTAAATTGCATGGCTATTTTTCTGTCCCTTATTAACCCTTCTAAGAGCTTCCCAACTACAGATGTGAGGCTCACTCGTCTATAATTCCACGGATTTGCTCTTGCTCCCTTCTTAAATATAGGTATCACCTCTGCTTTTCTCCAGTCATCTGGTAGAGACCCTGTAGTGAGTGAGTCTTGAAAGATTAGATATAATGGCTTGGCTATTACAGAACCCAGCTCTCTCAGCACCCTTGGATGTATTCCATCAGGACCTGGGGCTTTATTAACATTTATTTTCTCCAATCTCTTTTGGATTTCTTCCTGCTTTAACCAATTATTTAGTGATGGCAGTGTAGCCCCATTATGTTGCAGTGTCCCAACCACTGGTACCTCCCTTGTGCATACCGACGAAAATAACCTATTTAGCTCATCTGCCTTTTCCTGGTCACTAATTATCAGATAACCTGTGTCACATTGTAATGTTCCTATAGCTTCCTTCCTGGCCTTCTTCTTCTCTGTTCCCTCCTTCTTGTATAATTTAAATGCATGTTTCTTTTTCCTCATTATGATCTTTAAGTCATTGTTAAGCCACATGGGATGTGATTTACTCATATTAATTTTATTTCCATATGGTACATGCCGATGAGTATGTTTATTTAGTAAGGATTTGAATGTTGTCCATTTATTTTCAGTAATTTTCCCTGTAAGTTCTTTGTCCCAGTCTATATGTAGTATTGCTGCCCTTAGCACATTAAAGTTAGCCCTTTTAAAATTTGGAGTTTTTGTTGGCCCCTTACAACTCTGTTTTTTGTATTCAATCTCAAATGATACAGTTTTGTGATCCCTGTTCCCCAAGGGTTCCCCTATTTTTACATTTGATATTATATCAATATTACTTGTGATTAAATCCAAGATGGCCCCATTTCTAGTAGGTTCTTGTATTACCTGGGCCCGATAATGATCCCTGAGTGTACTCAAGAACCTGCTCCCCTTAGCTCCCCATTTATCCAGTTTATTTCGGGGGAATTAAAGTCTCCCATTATTAGAACTTGCCCGTGTTTAGCTGCATTTCCAATCTGTAACAATAATTGTATTTCCTCACTTTCAGCTATATTTGGGGGTTTATAGCATACTCCTCAAGTAGAACTGTTCTCCCGGCTGTTAGAGGGAACAGCTCTATCTGGCATTGCCATTCCTGAATGGACATCCCCAACAGTTTCACTCAATCTGGCCAATCTGTTGGTGTTTGCCAACTCAGAACTGGCCTGCCTCCTCCTGTTCCCCCTGATGTCCCTTCTAACTGTAACCCAGCTACCTCCCTGGCCATCCACACTAGCCCCAGCTCCTCCCTCCATACTAGTCCCAGCTAAGCTGTGCTCCTTGAGCACCACCTCCCTTTCCAGTGGAGCAATATCACTAAGTGCTGCAATTCTCCTCTCCAGATCTTCAATTTGAGCTTCCAGAGAGGCAACATGCTCACACCTCACAGAGGTATGGGCCCTGGATCATCTGTTCCTGTAGTGCATACATTTGGCAAGCCACTGGACTGACTCATGATTATCAGTTACAAAAATACAGTGAGAAAACAAATCAATGTATTTGTATAAAGATTGCTTTTTTACACCTTAACCCAAACAAAACAGAAAAAAAAATATACTTTTGTTTTCTGTTTTTTCTTATAATACCCCTTTCCTTTGGATTTCCTCCTTTTATTCAATCTCCTACACACTAACTACACTTACACTAAAAATGATTTCAAGCTCCCAAGCTCGCTCTTCCCTTGTTAAAATAGACCCCGCCTACTCACCTGTACAATGATAAATGAGCACAGGACAGAAAACACTGCCCTGCCTCACAGAACCACACCCACTCTCAACTGCACACTGATTACTGCAACAGGACAGAAAACACTGCACTGATTTACAGAACTGATTCAATTGTATTATGCTCCTTGAAACAACTACACCATATTTTTCTAGAGCAGCCTGTATTTCTCCTGAGGTTACCTCTGGATTTTTGTTTGTATTCCAAACAATTCTTCAGGCAGTTGTGGCTGAAATCTTTCTTGGTCTACCTGACCTTGGCTTGGTATCAAGAGATCCCTGAACTTTTCACTTCTTAATAAGTGATTGAACAGGACTGACTTGCATTTTCAAGGCTTTTGATATGTTTTTATATCAGTTTCCATCTTTATAAAGTACAATTACCTTGTTACGCAGGTCTTTTGACAGTTCTTTTCTGCTCAGTGTCTAGCCTGTGCAGTGCATCCACATGAGAGCTAACAAACTCATTGACAATTTATACACAGACACTAAATGCAATTTAAAAAGCCACATGTGTGGGAAATTAACCTTTAATTGCCATTTTATCCTATGTGTGTCACTTTGTATGTCTGTAACAAGGCCAAACATTCAAGTTCATGTAAACTTTTGATCAGGGCCATTTGGGCGATTTCTGTTATGATTATTATTTAAAAAGGAGCCAAACAACTATGTGATAATAAAGCTTCATATGATCACCATCCTTCAACAAAATATTTTTTTTGCATGATCAGTCATATTTTCTAAATAAATGCCAACATTTCACAATTTCTGCCAGGGTATGCAAACTTTTGAGCACAACTGTATATATGCATGTCAGTTCTGTTCCAGATGATTACAATAGATATTTCGTGCACTTTGAGTTCTGCTGCTCCTCTGTATTGACACCATTCACTCAGTGTCCAAAAAATATGAAGGGTAGGGTCGGAGAGAGCGCACCATATATGCAGACATATATTACAATAGATTCTCACCTGGATCAACCTCAAAGGACTGTGGGGTATATTTTCACATGTGTTGAATCACCAATAATGTCTCTGATACGGCTTCTTGGTCCATGTCAAATCTCATGCACTCTTAGATGACGTGACTAGTGTATGTGAAGTGACTTTACTCCTTTAGCCTGGTTATGGTGTATTCATTTTATAATGTATGTGAAGTGACTTTACTCCTTTAGCCTGGTTACTGTGTATTTATTTTATAGCATCCAATGCCCAGATAGCATTACAGTAAATGATATTCGTATGTATGGATGTTATCTTTTAACTTCTCTTACGTGGACATTCCCCAACTAGGTAATGGACAACATGGATAAGTATGAAATAAAATGTTCTTTATTTATTCTATATAAACTTTTTCAAATCAAATCAATTATATTAGACACAAATAAAAAATAGATGTACATTATGTATTGTTAGCTTGTATAGTGTATGTATAACAAATAGATAGAAGCGTTTCACTGCCTTGGCAGCTTCCTCAGTATCTTTTCCCCTGTAATGGTGCATATATGAAGACAAGTGCTAGTAAAAAGTTCTCCCATGTGACCTTTTCAGGGGTATAAAATACACTAAAAAGCAAGTAGCTTAAGGTGTTAATTTATATTACAATCTATTGAAAAGAGATAGTGAGACTATAATACATAACAATGCAAATAAATAATTATAAATAAAATATATATACATATCTAGTACATGCAAAGTAAGTACTAATAATTAATTGATAACAGATAAAGAAAGGGAGTGTAACTTAAATTATACAAGTAAAAAAGGAGCAAATATCTCATCATTGACAATGGGTGCTGAGCTCTGCTACACTGAACCAATCAACTATGATAATTGTGGTAAGTGTGTAACGCTCCATGGGAGCGTACACACTTGCCACTTCCTAAGTCTGTACAGAACTGCGCGCATGCATGCTCCGTATGGACGCTGCGCATTCACATTGTGTGGCAGAGCCTTGCATGCGCAGCTTGCGCCAACAGCCGTGAGCTGCAGAGGAGGAGGGGGAGGAAGACACAGGGGAGAGGGGGAAGGAATACACAGGGGAGGGGAGAGGGGGGAGACACAGAGAGTGGGAAAGACACAAGGGACGGAGGGAAGAGACACAAGGGAGGGGAGAGGTGGGGGGAAGAGACACAGGAAAGGAGAGGAGACACAGGGGAGGGGAGAAGAGACACAGGGGAGGGGGAGAGACACAGGAGAGGGGAGAGGGGAGAGGGGGAAGAGACACAGGGGAGGAGAAAGCGGGAAGAGACACAGGGAAGGGGAGAGGGGGAGGAAGATAGGGGAGAGGGGGAGGAAGACACAGGGTAGAGGGGAAGGGGGAAGAAGACACAGAGGAGAGCGGGAGGAAGACACAGTGAAGGGGAGAGGGGAGAAAGACACAGGGGAGGGGGGAAGAGACTCAGGAGAGGGGGAAGAGACACAGGGGAGGGGGGAAGAGACACAGGGGAGGAGGGAAGAGACACAGGGGAGGGGGGAAGAGACACAGGGGAGGGGAGAGGTTGAAGAGACACAGGGGAGGGGGAAGAGACACAGGGGAGGGGAGAGGGGAAAGACACAGGGGAGGGTGAGGAAGAGAAACAGGGGAGGGTGAGGAAGAGACACAAGGGAGGGTGAGGAAGAGAAACAGGGGAGGGAAGGGGGGAAGAGACACAGGGGAGGGGAGAGGGAGAAACAGACATAGGGGAAGGAAGTGTGGGAGAGACACAGGGGAGTGAAGAAGGTATAGACACAGGGAAGGGGGGAGACACAAGGGAGGGAGAGGGGGGAGGGAGAGGAAAAGTTCTAAACTATACCGTCATTTTTGACGGGCAACTTACTAGTGTATATATATATATATATATATATATATATATATATATATACTGTATATATATATTTATATTTATAAACCACCAACGTAAGAGAGCACACAGCAAAATGCAAAAGGTTGGATATCATACGTGTTATGGCATCTCCTATTTGGGATGTCTGATGAACTGCACTATTGCACTACATGAATACAAAGAATAAATAAATAAAATTGAATTGATGTTTCTCACCCAACTAATAGTATACGGGATACATAAAACAACCGGTAAGTTACATGTGTGCAGAGCCTTTGAATAAGAACTACCACTAATGGCTGTAAACAAGTGCTGTCCCCTATTTCCTCATGTACTGTATATCACAGTCACAGTATACAGGACTGATAAACGTACAGTCAATAAGATAAAATGAAAATGGTGATGTTGATATAGTAATGGAGTTAAAAATATTGGCGTTACAATCATCAACTATACTATTAATGAGAGGACGGGTAACATGTAATCAGAGGGAACTGTGCTGCTCTATGTAAAAAAAAACCATGGGTGTTCATGATACAGGGGTTAAGTAGTACATACCTTTAGGGGATATTGCTATTATTATTATTATTAGCATTTATTTGTAATGCACCAACATATTCCTTATCGCAATTCATTAGTTGTGATCAAGGCAAAACAATATTAACACATTACAAAAGATGAAGGGCCCGGTCTTTGAGCTTAGAATTCAGTGTCCATAGTGCTCTCCCCAAAGCACATTGCAAGATTAAAAACTCACACACTTACATAGCACTTGTATGAAGGAGCTTGCGCCACAAACCAGCGTCTTATGGTACTTCCGCATGTATTGTGTTGTTAATGAAATACATAGTGGTAAAAGAGATCCAACGGGCACCCCCGTTGTTATGGAGACCTATCAACCAATTACTATGTAGTGGGCAGAGATTTAGCTCAGGTGTGGGATCTCAAAGTGTTAACAGGCTGTTATAGTGTTAGATGCCGATTTGAGCAGCCTTTATCTGTCACAGAAACATGCAAGGGCAGCTATGGCCCATCTGGGCTACAGACACACTGTTATATGTTATGCTTTGTATATGTTTGCAATCACATATATAGTTGTCGCAATTACAATTTGTTGGTCACGCTATGTTAAAAGTTACAGGCTTACGCATGCTCAATGAGCGCCTAAGGCGCTCATCGCAAAGCCCATAAGGTAGAGGGGATGCAAAGAGCAACAAAGGTGCATATTGCGGGGCCCATAAAGTAGAGGAGGGGGAAGAGCCCAGCAATGAGCGCCGAATGTGCAGCTGAGATGGAGGAGAGACTCCGAGATCTGAGATGGAGGAGAGGCTGAGATGGAGGAGAGGCACCGAAAGCCGTAGGCCTTTGGCGCTCATCAAAAGGCCCGTAAGGGATCTTCTTGTGGGGCTCGCGATTATTTCCAAAGGCACTCATCGCGAGGCCCAAAAAGTAGAGGAGGGGGAAGAGGCTTGCAATGAGCGCCGAAGGCGCTCATCGCATGGCTAGCAACTGAGATGGGGGGGAGAGGCCCGCAATGAGCGCCCTCATTAAGAGGCCCACAAGGCTTGCAATGAGCACCGAAGTGAGGTTGAAAGCTAATTTGTAATTCAATTGTGTCAAAGGCAGCTCCGGGAGGTGCCTGGGGTTCTGTGAGTTGTGCTGCTAATTCTTGATTTATGGACAATTTCTTAAAATGTCTTTTTAGGGTGATGCCTCTAATAAATGTGTTAAAGTCAGTGAACAATTCATATGAATTCGTCTCACCATCCGGTGCAAAAGAGAGTCCCCTTCTAAGGATGTTAGCTTCCGTAGTGCTCAATTCTCTGTTCGACAGGTTGAAAATTTGAATAGTGTGCATTAGTTGTCTTTTCGTCTTTTGTAGTTGTACAATTCTCCCTCCTCTGCATTCTCTCCTTGTTCTATGCATATTCCCCCGCCCCCCCCTCCGACCTCATTGGGCTGATTTTCAGATCGGGGTCTGTAGTTTCCCTTCCTCCACTAAAAAATAAGGCTTGCTGTTGCAATCAGGGTTCTGGATGTTTGGGTGTTTGGTTTTGACTATATTTCCAGTGTCACTTCAATGGGGATCTTGTACATCTAGTAATACAGCAGAGTTGTTATGGTGGGGGTTTCTCAGGGAGTTACTTGGGAATCTGGACTTATTCCCAAATGTGGGATTGTTCCTTTTGTGTTCTTGTGAGTCTGGTCGTCTTGCAGTATTCCTGTTTCAAGGGATACTCAGAGAGTGGCATGGGAGTCTAGGCTGAAACCTGTACCCAGAAGTATTTCTCATTCATGGCTCTTTTCTCCTCGGTCTATAATCTTGTTCATATCTCCCATTAGGATAGATTTCTTCCCTAAGTCGACTTTTGACCTCAGATTTGTAGGGAAATCTTCTATTGGTGGATACCGGTACAGTGCCCTATTGGTGTGTTACACTGATTCTTTTATAGTTAGAGTTGGACTGATGTCCATTCTTGTAATCTGACATGTCTCTGTAGAAATTCTCCCTTTTCCTTTTATAAATACCAAACTCCAATTTGCAATGACAGCCCTTGCTCCAGTTATGATATATAAGATGAGGTTTCATAGGGGGGAGATATGTCACAGTATCTCTGGATTATAAATGTCTTGCAAACATATACAAAGCATAACATAAAACAGTGTGTCTGTAGCCCAGATGGGCCATTGCTGCCCTTGCACGTTTCTGTGACAGATAAAGGCTGCTCAAATCGGCATCTAACACTATAACAGACCGTAAACACTTTGAGATTCCCACACCTGAGCTAAATCTCCGCCCATTACATAGTGATTGGCTGATAGGTTTCCATGACAATGGGGACGCCAGCTGGATCACCTTTACCACTCTGTTTCTCATTAACAACACAATACACAAGGAAGTACTTAAAGACGCCAGACATCCTAAATAGGAGATACCATAACACGTATGATATCCAACCCTTTCCATTTTGCGGTGTGCTCTCTTACCCTTGGTATATAAATATATATATTTTGGTTCAGTGTAACAGGGCTCAGTACCTATTGTCAATGAGGAGATATTTGCTCCTTTTTTCCACATATAATTTAAGTTACACTCCCTTTCTTTATCTGTTATCAATTAATTATTAGTACTTACTTTGCATGTACTATATATGTACTGTATATGTGTCACATATATATATATATATATATTATTTATAATTATTTATTTGCAGTTTTATGTATTATAGTCTCACTATCTCTTTTCAATAGACTGTAATATAAATTAACACCTTAAGCTACTTGCTTTTAGTGTATTTTAAACCCCTGATAAGGTCACATGGGATCAATTTTTAATAGCACTTGTGTTCATATATGCTCCATTACAGGGGAAACGATACTGAGGAAGCTGCCAAGGCTGCGAAACGCTTCTATCTATTTGTTATACATACACTATACAAGCTAAGAATACATAATCTACATCTGTTTTTTTACTGTCTAATATAATTGATTTGATTTGAAAATGTTTTATATAGAATAAATAAAGAACATTGTATTTCAAACTTATCCATGTGGTCCATTACCCAGTTGGGGTACCTCCACATCAGTGATGTTAAAAAATAACATCCAGACATACGAACATCACTTACTGTAATGCTATCTGAGCATTGGGTGCTATAAAATTAATACACCATAACCAGGCTAAAGGAGTAAAGTCACTTCACATGCGCTATAAAATGAATACCCCATAACCAGGCTAAAAGAGTAAAGTAATTTCACATACACTAGTTGCATAAGAGTGCATAACATACCTCATAGTCCTTTGAGGTTGATCCAGGTGAGAGCCCATTGTAATATACGTCTGCATGTGGATACTAACGTCAACTCTGTGAATGATCTACACTATGTAGTGGTGCGCTCTCTCCTACCCTACCCTTCTTGTGAAGGAAAATTAAATATTCAATTTATAACCTAAATGGAATCTAGGGGTATCAGAGATTGAAAGGAATTTAGGAGTGCTTGTGGACAACCACCTAGCTAACAGTGTTCAATGCCGAGCAGCATCTACAAAGTCAAGTAAAATATTAGCATGTATTAAGAAGAGTGTAGAAGCAAATATAATTCTGCCAATATAAAAATTCCTAGTAAGCCCTTACTTGGAATATGGAGTGCAATTTTAGTATCACACATTGTAGAGCTTTAAAATGTACAGAGAATGGCAACAAGATTAATAAGGGAAAAGGAGGGACTAAATTAGAGACTAAACAGAGACTAATCAACTAGACCTATTTTCTCTCATAAAAAGACACATAAGAGGGGATATGATTACTTTATATAAATACACCTAGGATCAATATAAGATTTTGGCAACTTTTTGTGCCAATAGGTCATCCCTTGGGGTTAAGAAAATAAAAGTTTCTTCATTGAACGGGTAGAGAGTGGAACTCTCTACAAGCAAATTCAATAGTTAACTTTAAAAAGGAGTTGGATATATTTCTGAATAAAAAAAGCACATAAATTGTTATGTTGGATAACTAGAGAAGGAGGGTATATCCAGGGAGTAATCTGATTGCAAGTATTTGGGGTCATGAGGATTTATTTCCTCTTATAAGAGTTGACAATGTTTCAATTTTCAATTTTTTGTTTGTTTTCCTCTAGATCAATTGACACTTAACAATCAACAATTAATTCACATATTACATGGATCACATGTAATCCAAAAAGGTTGAATTTGATGGACTATTATACTTTTTTTCAACATCAATTACCATGTTACTGTGTTAATGTTTTAAATTATGGATGACTGACCATTTTGTCACAAGTACAGTTGGTGAAGATTGTAAAAGTGAATTGGCAACCCTGGCTATAGATATTGTTTGTATACTATAACAGGTCTAGTTGGATAAACCAATGTTAGACCAATCAATTCTGTATCATGATAGTGTTATTCATGCAAACATAATACTAATCCCTACCAGGATGACCCTTGTTTGGGCAGAAAACTGTTTTTCTGTCTTTTAAGAAGCCTCAATTAGTAACAGTTTCTATTTTCTTTACAGAGACTTACAGCCTTATTAAATTGCGATTCGGCCAATTAAAAGGGCTCTATTTAAGCACATAGCATATTTTTTTACAGAAGTTTTTAGTTAGTGAACTTCTATCCAAAAGCAAGGTCTTCACTAACTAAAAACTTCTTTAAAATAATATGCTCTGTGCTTATATAGAGCCCTTTAGAATTGACCGAATCACAATTTAATAAGGCTGTAAATCTGAGAAGTGTTTCTGTGAGAGAAAGGTAGTCAATTATTACTTACAATATTAAATAATATTATTATTTCCTTTATTTGTAATGCGCCAACATATTCTGAAGTGCTATACATGGGTAAGTTCTAGGAAAAACAATATTAATGCGATAAAAGGAAAAAGTTAAAAAAAAAAAGACGGAGGGCCATGTCTTTGAGCTTAAAATCAAGTGTACACAGAGCGTTCAGTAAAGCATATAAGATTGAAATATTACAGATTTACTATATTGTAAAAATCAGGTCAAGCTCCAGAAACAATATTTTTTTTTACTAATACACAGAGGAATATTTTAATATTCTAGTTTTCCAAACAGCACATGGAGGATGTATAAAGAAAGGATAGCTAGAGAGCACTCACTGTTTATCTAGTACATCTTCTGGCTCCTTCTGACCAACTCTGTCTCCTGCAACCACCCTTTAAGAAGAGGTAAATTGCTTCTATCAACATGCATATTTGGTCATACTTCATTTTTAATTTGTTTAAGCTGTCCATAATACATTTGTTTAAATGTAGTCACTCTGCTATGTCTAAAATGTACCCTTCCTCACTCAGTAAGGCTAAATGCCTTCCTGACCTCCTCCCTTTCTCACTTGCTGCATAGCTAATTCTTTCTTTCTTTCTTTCTAAACCTCAGCGACCTCCATACATCTCCTACATCCACCCACTTTGTCTCCTGCAACCACTTCCCTCCCACCCTCTCCATACAGACACCCACATACTCACCCCTAATTGTTATACACAAAGGTTACCAATAAAGTATAATAATAATAATAATAATAATAATAATAATTTATTAAAATAGTTGGAAGTTAAAGGAGTGATAAATAGAAAATGTAATGTTGGCCATGCACAGCTCTCCAGAACCAACATTCACTCTTTTGACAACCCCTGCAATTCCACGCACCTTTTCACCTTGAACCAGAGCTTTGTTATAAGATATGTACTTATTTTCTTCACCCAATTTTTTGGGGCATTGGAAGTAGAGACACATGGAGACAGTTCATGTTAACAACACAGCAAAACAATTTTTTTCAGTGGGCACCATATACAATAATATTTATGTCTATAAGGGGCAAATTAGGGCTTGACATGAAAATATTATCATGCCCCGTTATACAGTATAGACAATTTTTAAACAGCTTTTAAACAGATAAAATACAGCTGGTTGTGCTTTTCCAGAACATGACTCAGAAATATTGCCTAGAACAGATAATTTTCGACTAAGTACATGTTAGTTTGTGGTGAGACTTGGGTATCCAGCAACATTTGTTCCTAATCATGAACAAACAGAACTGAAAGCCTACGAGCCAATTAGACAACATGGACTTCAATGAAGCAATGTATATGCAAAACACTACTTGTCATAAATTAATTAGAGTGTTTACTTGTGATTTATCACCAATTAATATACTTCCTAGACTGTTTAAAGACTTTATTAAAAAGTACAAGCAAACAAGAATAAAGAATACAAGAAAATAAAACAATAAGAAAAAGTATGTGTTCATATTAATTCATCAAAACGGCTAAAATTGCTCTTTTTCAGAGCACTGCATGTTCTGCCTGCTCCTATAAAGTTACTTCATTGTCTTAGAATATAACTGCAATTCAACAATTTGTAGTTTTTTATTGGGAAAGCATTTTGTTTTATAAGGACACTGTAGTCCTATATTAAAATTATGGTCTTTTCAATAACTAGAATTGATAATAGGTAACATATATTTAGAAACTAGTAAAATAAGTAAATACATCATTAAATTATTACGGGGACACAGGACCCAAATAATGAATAATAACTAGTGTTTAATCAGTTGAATGTTATTTTAAAATGTATTTTCTTACCGTAAACTTACATTAAAATTGTTAATTTGTATCCTTTAATCAGCTTTTTTGAGTCTCCTACAAAGTTAGATGCCTAATTTGTATGTTCACACCTAATCATTACCAATCATTGTTGTTAAGGTATTCCTTAAGGATTTGAACCTTAAAAGTTTATATAAGTTTCCTGGGTTTCAGATGTTTGGTAAGAAACAGGCAGTGATTATCAGAAAAATATGTCTTATATAGAAAAGTTCAATGTGCCTACAAAGATAAATGCATGAGAGTAAAATCCAGCTTTGCGCACCCACAGGGAGCTTATATAACCAAGTACATTGAAGAGACCTGTCTGGTAGATACCAGAGGAAGTAAATGCTGCAGGATGTAATCACATGGTTGGGTGGGGTCTGAGCTCACAATTGGATCAGACCACAAAGATAGAGAGAAAGAGACTACATATCCCAGGCTGCTTTGCCACAAAGGAACCACAGAATATGATACAAATGTATCAACTAACCTCTACTTTCTCCTGAAAGTCCAAAAACAAATTATGCTAATCTTGGCATGGATTTTCGGGGGTGTCAACTAAAAAAAGCTGCAGCGTAAGTTTGTAAATGTTTATTTTGGTATTTTTCATGCAAAAAAAATGTTTGCGTACACTACTGATTTCCCTCTATCAGATGCATTCATAATCCAGGACACTTAGATATGCCTATTACAACTGAAAATTGCTGAGCACATGGAGAGCAGCATACATCATACAGGATTTCCCTTAAGAGCACAGGTAATTGAGTCAGTAAGAGTGAGGTAGTGACTCACCTGTGCACAGCAAGGAAATTCAGGCCATGCACGGCTCTCCAGGACCAACATTCATTCAAAAAAGAAGCTAAACTTATTTTATGTATCAGTGAACAGAAATATCCACCCTCTGAAGTAATGCCCATATCAACAGCAATCCCTTAAGATTTACAGTGGGGTGATAAAGAAGATAAGTGTGTCCAGTTGAACAAAATAGAAACATTTACAGCCTTATTAAATTGCGATTTGGCCAATTGAATAGGGCTCTATTTAAGCCATTAATTCATGTGGTGGATCTTTTTGTTCACCAATACTTAAAATAAGTTTAGCTTGTATATTGATTTTAAAGAACTTGCAATTAGCATTATTAATTTCAACCAGTTGCAATTATGTTTATATTTAAGTGTACTTTTAATTTCTTCACTAAATGGGACATGTTCTGTATATCTCTGCATGATTTGAAATGTCATTGTCCCTTAAAGGTAGTTATGATCCTTTCTCATTCACTGCAATATTCATGTTTTCCATAATATGTAACTATTTCTTTATATTGCAAATCACTACAGGAGTTTTCGAAATTTTAGTAATTTCCAATATTGGGTTGTGTTTGTGGATGTTGAACAGAATATGTATTATTATTCTGATGTGGTTTTGGCATTATTTTTATTTCTGGAAAGTGTGTTTGGATCGTCCAAAGTAAAAACAAGATGATTTAAAAAATACATGGGAACAAAAGCCAATGTTTAAACTATTTCATGACTAAATATTAAAATGTAAATAATTACAGAATGCACATTAAATGACACTGCAAAAAATAGAATTCTCCAATTTTCTGCTTCCTTGAACAAACCACTAGAAACATCAAAACAAGCAACCTAATATTTAAATTTAAATAGGGGACAAAAACTGGATTCATAATCTCACAAATTTCAGCTAATTAGAGAGAACAATTGGATTCAGTTATTGGCTTTCTGCAAACATGAAGAAGATGTATATTGACATACTCCAAAAATGCTAAATATGCCTGCTTGGTAACATATGGAAAAAATTAGAAGTGGATAACGTACTGTAAAAAACATTTATGTTTAATATCAAAGGTACAATAAACTCCAAAATGATTTGATGTCATGCATATAAAATAGTGTTATTATAAAAGTATTTACTGTAAAAGATATGAGTGGCTAAACACATTTTTCCCTAACTAACCTTAAAGGGACAAAGAAGGTTCCCTGCTTTTAATATTAAAATAAACTACATAAGTGATTATTTCTCTATTTACAGTGCCTTGCAAAAGTATTCACCCCCCCCCCCCCCCCCCTTGGCATTTCTCGTGTTTTGTTGCCTCAAACTTGGAATTAACATGGTTTGTTTGAGGATTTGAATCATTCATTTACAGAACATGCCGGCAACTTTGAAAATGTTTTTTTATATTATTGTGAAGCAAACAACAATTAGGACAACATAACAGAAAAAGTCAATGTGCATAACTATTCACCCCCCTAAAGTCAATACTTTGTAGAGCCACTTTTTGCGGCAATCACAGCTCCAAGTCGCTTTGGATAAGTCTCTATGAGCTTGCCACATCTTACCACTGGGATTTTTGCCCATTCCTCCTTGCAAAACTGCTCAAGCTCCTTTAAGTTGGATGGTTTGCGCTTGTGAGCAGCAATCTTCCCAGTCCTGGCTGCTGAAAATCATCCCCATACCATTATGCTGCCACCTCCATGTTTCACTGTGGGGATGGTGTTCTTTGGGTGATGTGTTGTGTTGGGTTTGCGCCAGACATAGCGTTTTCTATGATGAACGAAAAGTTAAATTTTAGTCTCATCAGACCAGAGCACCTTTCTCCATACATTTTGGGAGTCTCCCACATGCCTTTTTGCAAACTCACACTCTGCCATGGAGCCCAACTCTAGGGAGCGTACAGTTTTATTGTCGTCCTATGTACAGATACTCCAGTCTCTGCAGCTCCTCCTGGGGGTTATCTTAGGTCTCTTAGCTGCCTCTCTGATTAATGCCCTCCTTGCCTGGTCCGTGAGTTTTGGTGGCGACCGTCTCTTGGCAGGATTGCTGTTGTGCCATGTTCTTTCCATTTGGTTATGATAGATTTGATGGTGCTCCTGGGGATTATCAAAGATTTGGATATTTTTTTATAACCTAACACTGACTTTTACTTCTCAACAACATTGTCCTTTACTTGTTTGGAGAGTTCCTTGGTCTTCATGGTAGTGTTTGGTTAGTGGTGCCTCTTGCTTAGGTGTTGCAGCCACTGGGGCCTTTCAAAAAAGGTGTGTAATGACAGATCATGTGACGCTTCATAACAAAGGGGGTGAATGCATACGCACATGCCAATTTTCTGTTTTCTATTTCTAAAAAATATTTTTATCTATATATTTTTCTCATTGCACTTCACCAACTTAGAAGACTGTGTTGTGATCCAGCACATAAAATTCAGATTAACAAAACATTCAACTTAAGGCTGTAATGTAACAAAATAGGTAAAAAATAAAGGGGGTGAATACTTTTGCAAGGCACTGTAAACATAATATTATTAGCAAGTGCTTAAAGACTGTGTTTCTAGTCATTGAAACCCTCTGAATAGTCCCTTCAAAGGTCCACTCTCAGTAGCTTGTGCAAACAATGTTTCTATAGTGTTAAATGTACTAGACAATGACGTATTGTGTCCTATTTGCATTTCATTAAAATGCTGATGATACACAGTCTGTGACTGGCAAGTACATCAAGTACTATGTACATACTGTATGCATAAGGACCTTTGCAGGGACGGTTTGGAAAATTTCAGTGAATAATATAAGAGCTTGGTGTTTAAATATGCAAATAAACAATTAAGTAGTTAACTTGAATATAAAAAACAGGTAACCTTCCATTAATATTATTATCCTGTATTTGTAATGCTCCGATACAGGGCTCCATTCCAATCTATTTTTTTAGGTGATTTATGAGTAAGGCCATAAATATCTAACTAGCTATTCCAATCCAGATAAATAGCAGCCCTACCAGAAGTGCACCCAAAGTATCTCAAAAAGTGCTAAACAAGCATACTAGGTGTAGCTTTCGAATTCAAAAACATTTCTAATACAAAATCTGGGTAAAACACGTTTTGAGGTACTGGTATGGGAACTGAGACCTATCTGTAGAGGCATACAAATGCCTCTGAAAAGCAAGCAAGCATCACATTGGATGCTATGATAAGTTTACCACATTAATTGAGTCAGTTCACTTTTCATATATAACACAATTAAGGGGTTAAAAACACCCCAAACACATAGTAAATGAACTAACCCTGTGGATCCCTGGGATCCTCCCCCCAATTTCCCTGCTTCCTATGAGCTCACACGCTGAGAGAAAACCCTGGGATTCCCTCCTCCCACTCACTAAACCCATATTCCCACCATCTATGTATAACCACGAGGGTCTATATAGACCCCCATGGCAACTAATAGTTAACACCCTGACATGTAGGTGCTTTAAGGACTTCTGTGGCAGCTACCACTGGGCTTCCTAACAGACAAACATTACCCCTTGCGATGGAGATCCTGCAAGAACCTCAATGGCACCTAAAATGAACCCCTGAAAGGACCCTCATGTTACCTAAAATGAACCCCTTCCACCAATGGGGTCCAGTATATGAAGGTTTTGAGACAAGAAGATAGTCTAGTGGAGCGAGGCAAAGAGACCCATAGAGTAGGGACAACACAGGAAAAGTTCTGAAGGTGGGAGTAAGAGAAGTTGATAAGGGAGGATGAAAGAAGAGCTGAGCTAAGAGGGTGGTTGTGCACTGTTGTTGAGGTCTTAATACATTAGGATCATGATTTTAAATTAAATTCAGGAGGCTATGGGAAACCAGTGGAACTACTGACAGAGAGGTCCTGCAGACACTGAACATTGAGTATGGTAGGTTAGTCTAGCGGTGGCATTCATTATGGATTCGAGGTAGACTGGCAAGACATGATGAGAGAATGGATTAGAATATTAGTTGTGTCTTGTGGAAGATAGTAACGTATTTTGGCGTTGTTTTTTTAAGGGAAAATGACAAAATGTTGTCATTGATTGTATGTGAGGAATGAAAAAGAGGGCAGGGTCCAGTAGAACCCCAAGACAAAGGGCATGGGAGGTGGGAGTGATGATGGCATTGTCAACAGTAAGACCTATTTGAGAATTGGAAGCTGTAGTAGAAGGTGAGAAGATTGGGAGATCAGTTATTACAAAAAAATAATAGTATAAAAAACAATTAAACTGATTGAGTGTAATTAAACTTTCTAAACAGAAACGCCTTAAAATGTATACGGAAGTGTGTATTCATTGTGTGTATTTGGGTAATATGTGTAAATTACCTAAGATCTACCATCTGAGGTAATCATCGCATCAACCCCAATTATATGAGATTACCTGGATGGTAAGAAGAAGAGCATGGCCGTTTAAAATTATTTGACTTTCCATTTATTTCTGAAAATGTAACTACTCTGGCATTATTAGATGACAATACTCAAAATACAGCATTTGTTTCAAATACATTTAACTGTAAAAGTTATAGTCTCCATTTGATATGATGAATTTTGATTTGCCAATTTTTAACATTCTGTGTCGCAGCAGGTAAAGGGCACATCTGACTTTTTTTATGGTTGTTTCATAATTTAAAATACATATATTAACTTTGTAAATTTAGCCCAGATATTCTGGCTAGGAAAAGAAAATTGGCCTTGTAAAATCTGAAATTAAAGCATAAATTGGTAAAGAAGAAAAAGAGTGCCTATTTAGAATTTTCCATGTTAATGAGGATGTTTAAAAAAATACATTTTAGTTTATAGGAACTATAGTTTATATGAAACAAAGTATTAAAAGGTCTATGATATTCTTTATTAGAATTTGTAATTAACTGTCTACAAGCAGTGTATTTTACGTCAGATGTGTATCAAATCCTAGGGAGGTAGTTCCCTTATAGTGTTTGCCACTAATTTAAATAGAGGTATATTCTGGGTATATTTACAATTTGGCCAACAAGTTTATTATAATTGTATTTAATCCAAGATAACAACGGCGAATATAAAAAAAAGGAAGGTTAAAAACACTTTAAAAACAATGGAAAAAGAGAAAAAGCTCCTCTGAGAAATAGTGATATGATTCACTTTTAAACAATATATAGAGATATGTACTTTCTCTTTACTCATAGAGGAGAATTATAGTATTCCACTGAAAATAACTCTATTCCAACATATCTAAAGTCTATTGTATTATCCTTGCAACAGGAAATCCCATATAGACTATCTGTCATGCAATTATTGGAAATAGTATGGTGTAAAAAAGGCACTATTTTTAAGTCAATAGGCAGCCAAAAATTATAGGAGACTTAATTATAGAGATATCTCCTATTAGTTAACTGTGGGATTGTAATATACCAATCATTATACACTAGGACATTTTCTACCCACATGCTGGTCTGTGTTAGATATAGACGATACTATTGTCTTTGTTAGTAAAATAGACCCTATTATGGGTTGCTGTGTCCTTGCTTATTCTCTATTTGACTGTGAAGGTATCCAATCGTGGATTACCATTACTTAAGCGGGCTCCCTATTGCTTCTCGTGGCCTATATATTGCTCCTAAGAACTTCTATGAGACCCATACTATATCATATCAGAGTTATCTAACTAGTGCCATGCTTCTTACTAAGAACGCTAATGCTGCATGGCTTCACTTCCTAGTTTTGCGTGGACAGCGTTGTGCGTGATGACGCACGTATGCGTGTATACGCCTATGCCTGACGCGTTTCAACGTGCTGTGACGTCTTTCTCAAAGGGGGGAGGCAATAGTGCCGTCGTTGGTCATTATATAGTGATTTGGTTGCCTTCGAAACCAGTACTGGGAACGTGGTTCAATGGAAGCCATGTTAAAAAGACATGCAGGCCTCCTATAGATTAGTGTATACTATACACCAAGTAGTGAAAAATAAGATAGTGTAAACGGCTCAGTCTGGAATGGACATTTGGCTGGCATAAAAATATTAGAAACCGAATATGATGGGATATATTAAATGGAGTCATAATAATGACTTTAGCCATCTATATCCATACAGTATGGGAAATATACTTAGTATTATTAAAGGAATACCCATACTTTCAAAGAATTTATAATGATATTCCATAAATTTCTTAGACTGGATAGGATAAATAAGTTGAAGATATAAGGGGTCTCAGATCCCATATACACGACTATATCATGTAGTGCTGTATATAATCTGTCAGATATAAAATGGGCTATGAGATGGCCTATAAGTGATTACAAGATGATAATACATGGAGTCTAGATGTAAAGTAATAAATATTTACTCACTGCAATAATATATATGTTAGAGCAGTGATGTCTTAACTGTATATAAAGATGACAAAATAGGCATCTCTGGAGACAGAATGATGGTCTATACAACATAAATTGGAGTAAAATTCTCCATCTTGAAGTTATGTATAGTCAAATGGACTGCTCCATTTTAGTTTCAAATATATCAAAAAAATTATTGGCCTAAGTTCCAGACTCAAACTCAAGCATAAGAATATGGGAAATGAATTAATATTCCCCTAACACGTAAAGATCTACTCCAAGATAGGGACTCATAGAAAGTCAGAATAGTACTATGTATCTATGTACATAGAAGCGACTCTTCCATTCACTTCATAGAAAATAATTGAGGCAAAAAAATACCATAGAATCCAAAGAAAAATAATCTAGAAAGATTAGATTAATTGTGACTGGTGAAAAATAATGAGTAAAAATTAATAAAGTGTATACTGTGTGCCAAATAATCTGTCTGTGGTCTAAGTGACAGAATTAATCAAAATTGAAGTGACTCAGGGATAAAGAGTAAAAACTATTTGGGGGGATACAGTGCCTGAGAGTATAGTGTATAATATGTGTTTGGGAAGTGAGTAGGGCCTAAGGTCACATGGACTAGTGTGATGAATATATAATAGGGCAATTATGCCACCGTAATAGTGAAGAGGTCCTAACAAAATGAACCATTACTCTTATCAAAGTGTTTCTCATTTCTAGGTGTGGACCAAAGAAGTGTATTATAACAAAATTAAACGAATATTGTTTAAAGAAAATGAATGGGTAAATCTTTTATAGTTCCAGTTATCGCATAGTGAGAAAGTTACATATAAAAACTCATGTGAACGTACAATATATACAGCTAATGTTAAGCTTGTTATGTCCCATTGATAAGTATATTTCCCATACTGTATGGATATAGATGGCTAAAGTCATTATTATGACTCCATTTAATATATCCCATCATGTTCGGTTTCTAATATTTTTATGCCAGCCAAATGTCCATTTCAGACTGAGCTGTTTACACTATCTTATTTTTCACTACTTGGTGTATAGTATACACTAATCTATAGGAGGCCTGCATGTCTTTTTAACATGGCTTCCATTGAACCACGTTCCCAGTACTGGTTTCTAAGGCAACCAAATCACTATATAATGACCAACGACGGCACTATTGCCTCCCCCCTTTGAGAAAGACGTCACAGCACGTTGAAACGCGTCAGGCATAGGCGTATACACGCATACGTGCGTCATCACGCACGATGCTGTCCACGCAAAACTAGGAAGTGAAGCCATGCAGCATTAGCGTTCTTAGCAAGAAGCATGGCACTAGTTTGATAACTCTAATATGATATAGTATGGGTCTCGTAGAAGTTCTTAGGAACAATATATAGGCCACGAGAAGCAATAGGGGGCCTGCTTAAGTAATGGTAATCCATGATTGGATACCTTCACAGTCAAATAGAGAATAAGCAAGGACACAGCAACCCATAATAGGGTCTATTTTACTAACAAAGACAATGGTATCGTCTATATCTAACACAGACCAGCATGTGGGTAGAAAATGTCCTAGTGTATTAGGATTGGTATATTACAATCCCACAGTTAACTAATAGGAGATATCTCTATAATTAAGTCTCCTATAATTTTTGGCTGCCTATTGACTTCAAAATAGTGCCTTTTTTACACCATACTATTTCCACTAATTGCATGACAGATAGTCTATATGGGATTTCCTATTGCAAGGATAATACAATAGACTTTAGATATGTTGGAATAGAGTTATTTTCAGTGGAATACTATAATTCTCCTCTATGAGTAAAGAGAAAGTACATATCTCTATATATTGTTTAAAAGTGAATCATATCACTATTTCTCAGAGGAGCTTTTTCTCTTTTTCCATTGTTTTTAAAGTGTTTTTAACCTTCCTTTTTTTATATTCACCGTTGTTATCTTGGATTAAATAAAATTATAATAAACTTGTTGGCCAAATTGTAAATATTTTACATCAGATATCAAAAAAGCAATATTTGATGCTTACTTTGTAGTAGCATTGTTTTTAATGGGTTAAACCTACATGAACAACATGTAGACCACTACGGTCATATTTTTTTTACAATGGGCAAAATGGTTTTAGACGCAAGACCTAACGAAAGCACTGGTAATTGTAGATGACACTTTCCCATTATGCAATTAAAAACTTCCTAACCTTTCACAACTGAGGAAAATGATCAGCAAAAAAACAAAAATTGCATATAAAATGTAATGACTTAGAGGCAATATTTGTTACTTTCTAGAACGTTCCCTGTTTAAATAAATGACTACAATGGTCCTTTAAATCTGTATAACATTGATATTGTTGGTTACCTTGAGAGCTTCTTGTAGTACTAGCAATAAAACTATGGGCTAAATGGCACAACAAACCCATAAGATAATCAAATCAGACTGAGACTCAAAGCCAGATTGTATAGTAGTTATAAGTTGTACTGTTATACATGTGTGGAATTCTGTGTTATTCTATAACTGTACTGGTAGATAAAATTAATTAAATGGCTATGATAATTATTGCGTTCACTTTAAAAGTGCCCTAAATTTTTCCAATTTTGATTGTTACTACCTAATGAGGCAACCAAAACAAACATGAATTATGGGCCACTCAGGATGAATATGGGAATTCCTGTGGCAGAAAGGAAGTATGGGAAGCAATAGAACTAAAAGGGCAGAGAAAGGGGAAAAAAACATAAAAACATAAAAAAAAAAACGAAAACATAGACAAAGTTGATATGCATTCAGATATGAGGAATGGTTCAAGGAACGGACCCTAGCTTCTTGGGACATGAAAGCATAATATATTTTGTAGATAACTAATATTTGTATTTGGATCCTTCTCCCAATGTTTGGCAAAAGGAGAAGTCTATGACCAGTCTCCTCTTGTTAGAAAGTTTTTGGATAGTGATCCTCCAGATTGAAAAGGGTGGTGATGTGAATGGTCTAATTAGGTAGCCATTCTGTAAATCAGAGGCTAGGAGTCTTTCCACGACCTCAGGCTTGTTCACAGCAGGTTGAAAATTGGCACTAGCAAATTAGACCTGAGGCAATGTTGTGACCTGTGAGGTAATGAGATAATAGGCGGAGGTAAATGACCGCTAGTCATTTTGGATGCCTTACCTGGGGACATACCATTTTTGCATGTGCCTTATGGCAAACTTAAAGCAGGTAGCAGCCACTAAATATGCAACTGTTTGAATTAAAATTGTTGCAAATCAGGGATGCCCTCTGATAATTCACCTGATGCCCCACACAGTCCTTCTGTGAGATGGTGAAGGAGACAACAAGGAATGCGGACTCTTATTGACAAATGCGAGAATGAGATGGTGGAGGAATAGGCCAAAAGTCAGAAGAGTGAGATAAATTATGTTAAGCCTTGATTCCTGAAAAGTGTCTGCAGAAGAACTCCTGGCGCACTGATGACCAATCCATAGTGAAGTTGATTTGGGAAAGTGATTCCCCTAGCTTTGGAGCAAGGTCCTTGATAAGATATAGATAGTTTTCCAGTTCCTGTCTTCTTTTGGGAAAGGCTGTGCACAGTATGTCATGGAATATTAAATGTGCTGGCATAATTGTAGGAGAAGAGTGAAGTCGCTCACCTGAAATAGTGGAAAGATGAGGAAGTTGAGGTCGGGTCCTAATCTAGGAGGGTTCTCCAATTAGTGAGTTCATTGAAGATGTCGGTTTTGAGCCTTTGCATCAGTAGCAATTGGTCACTAGGTGAGGCAACAAGCTGATGGAATACCTCTGTCTGTCAGCTCCTGAATGAGCCCAGGAATGGTCCAGAGGCAGGTTGAGGATTGGCTTCCAGCTATTGATGGAGGTCTTGATGGAGAGGTGGAAGTCTGAGATGGGAGGCTTTCGGTGTCCGAAAAGTTAGGATCTGCCATTTCATAGATACTAAATTGCCTGAGAGAAGAGAATCATTAATAGCAAGAAGGACTTATGTGATGATGCGACTGAAGCCTCTCTGGGGCGTCTAGACCATGGATGAGATGGCAAGAGCAGCTATACATGATGGTTAGCCACTGAGAGATTGAGATTGATGGATGCGACTGGGGAATGAACATAGGAAACAACTTGGGGGACATAGGTTAATGCACACAATATGACATTGGTGGGAGCAGTCTCAAGAAAAGAGAGTAGGACAATATTATGGGATGAGTTGTAAGTAGATGATGTGCAAGGAGACATGAGTGGACTGTTCTCTCATGGTTCACATCATACATACAAGATCAAACATTTAGTGTCCCCTTCTCTGGCACCACTTCTACACCTCGCACTCTGTCTGTTCAAGGTTAAGTCCTAGGTCCCTTCCTCTTCTCCATCTATACATCCTCACTTGGTACCAAAATAACATTTTCTGGATTTCAGTATTATCTCTATGCAGATGATAATCAAATCTACCTCTCAGTGCCGGATCTATCCCCCTCTCTTCTAGCCTAAGTTTCTATTTGCCTCTCAGGCATATCTTCCACCATCTCAAACTCACTGTCAAAGACTGAACTCCTAATCTTACCACCCTGTACTTAAGAGTCCATTCCTCAAATATCTCTCAATGCTGACAATACCATTATCACTCCCACCTCCCACGCCCATTGTCTTGGAGTTCTGCTGGACCCAGCTCTCTCTTTCATTCCTCATATAAAATCACTAATAAAATCTTGTTTTTTTTTTACATAAAAAATATCTCAAAACTGTCTCTTACACAAAACACAACTAAAATCTGAATACATTCTCTCATCATATCTGTCCTTGCACTTTGCTGGCCTCCCTTTTACCATTTGTCTCCACTCCAATGAATGCCTCCGTTAGAGTCATCTACCAAACTTAACGTTCAGTATGTACTGCAATTAAATCATGGCCCTAACTTACAAAGCCCTCAAAAACAGCGCACCCCCTTATGCCTTTGCTCTCATCTCAAAATACTCCCTCACCTTACATCTTTGCTACGATAACAACCTTCTTCTTTTGTCCTCTCTTATCACCTCCTCTCACTTAAGCTTTCAGGATTTTTCTAGTACTGCCCCTATTCTTTGAAACTCCTTGTCCCACTCCACTTCCTGCCTCAAGACCTTCAAAACCTCACTAAAATCTTTAAATAAGCTTATCACCTTAATCCTCAATATGCACAACAGATCTATCCCCTCCTGTACCTCACCCAAACCCTTTAGAGTTTAATCTTTGTATGCTAGATTCTAAGTTCTAAAACAGGGCCCTCTATTCATTTGCAATGTGTTAAAACAGTTTTTGCCTTAATAATGAGGAAAGCCAAGAGCTGCAAAAAGGAAAAGATCAGTAAGGAATGGACAGGATGGAAACAAATTTGAAAACCAAGGATGAAGAGCAGAGACCAGCGGCAGCAGTGGAGCAAAGAGCAGCAGTGGGATGTGAAAAAGGCTCATTAATGCACCCCACAAGACAGCGCAGCGAACAGCAACAAAAAGTTGCAAAACTCCAAAAGCTTCCGCTAACTAAAGAGCACAAAAAAAAAACTGCCTACCCAAGCAAACCAGACCTGTGTCCTATGTTTTTATTCTTGTTTTTTGTTTTTTTTGGTAGGTAAAGATATATATGACAACATGCAAAACGACAGCCAGGCAGGGCAAGTGGGGCCAGTGTCCACAAGAGAGCTCAGAGGATTGGGGGCTATGAAGAAGAGAGACAGAGGAGGACTGGGGGGACAGAGGCCAGAGCCAAGAAAAGGAAGAGATCCTGCATAGAGTCAAGTGCCAGCGAACAAGGAGGAATGAGCAGGACAAAGAGAGAAAGCAGTGAGAGGCAGCGGAGTCCAGAGCAAGGTAAGAGGAGAAGGGACAGCGGGAAGGAAGGTGGAACAAGGGCCATGAGAGAGAGCCTCAGCAACAGAGAGGCAAGGGCGACTGTATCGTGGGGAGCTGCTGGCAGGGGCCTAACAGAGGAGGCAGTGGGAGATTAACGATGGCGACAACCTGAGCAGCAGGTCTCACAAAATCTAAGTGAGACAGATGAAATGTGGAGAGGGTTGGTGCACATTTAAGGAGGGAGAAGACCCCTTACATAACTCCAGGTGTAAACCTGGCCATTTATCACCCACTTTTAAGTATATTTGCTATTTTTTTAAGGCTCCTGACACAGGTTGTGATTGAGAATACAGAGTAATTTTTATACTTGATGTACAGAAGAACCCGAAGAGCTCCTGTTATGGTAATGGGGCTGTAGCCATAGTTAACATAGAAAGGAGATGTCTTAGTAGAGGTTTGAAGAAAGTTGCCGAATCCAGGTTCAGATTTGTGGGGTTCCATAGCGACCCCAATGGTACAAGGTTAACTTTAGGTGTCATGGGGTTTCACAGGCACCCCAAAGGAGATAGGAAGAGACCCCATGGATTATGTTAGGGGCATGTGGTTCTATACTGAACCCCATTGTAAATAAAAACAGGGCTCTAGGGAGTCTTTTGGGACCCTCCATAAGAGATAGGGACTATAGGGGTCACTCATGGGGCAGTTTCTATTTATGGATTGCGGGAGGTATTAGATTAGGGGGTTAATAAGCCTCCACCCTAAAACGAATGGGCGTAGTGGTCCCGGGTACAAAAGGGCTAATAGGGGGTAGTGGGGTATAGTCAAAGGGGTTATTAATCCCCCATTAACAATTTATATTTTATTAACAATTTCCTTGCCATGGGAGGGGATTTATATATAGATGGACTGATAGATAGATGGATATATATGGGTGGGAGCATAGTAGGGCTAGTGCAGTGTATTCACATTAGGTAGTGGATAGCACTGAATAGCTATGTAGTCTACAGAGTTTCAGACTCAGAGTCCTCTATGGGTATAAGTAATGCAGGTTGCAAGCACACATTAGAGCAAGATAGCAATATTTACTGGGTACTGAGTGAATAAATATTCCGGGAGTTCTTTCGCCATAAACCTGTTTGTAAGAGCTCCTGTAGGGCTGAGACAGCCTTACAGGAGATCCTACAGAAGACAAGTAGTCAAGCTCTCATTTGGAAACCGTTATCTATGAGGTAAAATCACATATAATAATTGTCAAAATACGAATTGTCGTCACGCTTTGCAAGCTTGCGAAGCGAGCTAGCAAAAACTGCGGCCGCATTTGCGGAAGGTGGAGGCGCCAACTCGGTTGCAAGGAGCCGGATTTACACCAAAAAATATGAGCCGCGGGACTTATAAAAAAAATAAAATAAGGACTTAAAAAAAGGGGAGCTGCTGGACGGAAAAAAAAATTACAAACTCGTAAAAATACCAACTTAACGGCCGAACAGCGCACCGCGGAAAATATTAAAAAAACACAAAATAAACACAAAAATAACATAAAAACATCACACACAGCAAGGCGGGGCGGACACTCACGGCATCTGGAAGTGAGATTACACCTCAATTTAAGTCCAATTTACAAAGTTTAGACACTCAAAAATCCCCTAAGTGAGAGAAAAAATGCCCGCCAAAAAAACGAAAACGAGGCTACTCGACCCCTAAAGCCGCAAAACACCGCCAAGCTCATACAACTGTTACAAAAACCTGTACAAGGTACACAATACACTATTAGCAAGGAAGCAAAATCGTCCACACCCGCGTACCACATACACAGCTCCACAAACGGTTTCCCCTCGCGCACGCAGCCTATTTACACTAGACACTGCACACATTGCTGACACTTACACCTCAGCTCAACAATAGTGAAAATCTACCGTATATACTTGAGTATAAGCCGACCTGAGTATAAGCCGAGGCACCAATTTTACCACAAAATACTGGGTAAAATTAGTGAGTCGAGTATGAGCCGAGGGTGGGAAATGTGCTGCCCCCTGTGTCCCTCCCTTGTGTGCCTTCTGTGTCCCTCTCTCTCTCACGTGTCTCTTCTCCCCTCTCCCTTCCCTGTGTCTCTTCTCCCCTCTCCCTTCCCTGTGTCTCTTCCGACTCTCCCTTCCCTGTGTCTCTTCCCCCCTCTCCCTTCACTGTGTCTCTTCCCCCCTCCTCATTCTCAACCTACCTCCTCATCATCCCTCCTCATCCTCAACCCCCTCCTCAACCTCAACCCCCTCCTCAACCTCAACCCCCCTCCTCATCCTCAACCCCCTCCTCAACCTCCCTCCTCATCCTCAACCTCCTTCCTCATCCTCAACCTCCCTCCTCAACCTCAACCCCCCATCCTCAACCTCAACCCCCCCATCCTCAACCCCCACTCTTCAACCCCCCTCCTCAACCTCCCTGCTCAACCCCCTCATCCTCAAACCCCTCCTCATCAACCACTCCTCAACCTCAACCCCCCATCCTCAACCCCCTCATCCTCAACACCTCCTCCTCAACTCCCCATCCTCAACCCCCTCCTCAACCTCCTCATCCTCAACCCCCCTCCTCATCCTCAACCCCCTCCTTAACCTCCCTCCTCAACCTCAACCCCCCTCCTCATCCTCAACCCCCTCCTCAACCTCCCTCCTCATCCTCCCTCCTCATCCTCCCTCCTCATCCTCCCTCCTCATCCTCAACCTCCCTTCTCTTCCTCAACCCCCCATCCTCAACCTCAACCCCCCCATCCTCAACCCCAACATCACATGCTCGCCACATCAAGACCCAGAAGGAGCGGAGTCCGGAGCAGGTAAGTGAGGGGAGGGGGGGGTAGTATGAGTCGGGGGTTTTAGAATGAGGGTGGGTTGAGGATGAGGATGGGGAGGGAAAGAGACATGGGGTAGAGAGACACGGGGGGGTTAGAGAGACACAAGGGGGGTAGAGAGACACGGGGGGGGGGGGTGGAGAGACACAAGTGGGGGGGTAGAGAGACACAGGGGGAGAGTGACTCGAGTATAAGCCGAAGGGGCCCTTTTTAGCCTTAAAAAAAGGGCTGAAAAACTCGACTTATACTCGAGAAAATACGGTACATTGTATGATGCAAGAACATCAAAACAGATTGTTAGCTCTTCAGCACATTGCTTGCTGCATATATTAATTAAAAATAGGTAAAGTATATTAATTTATGATTTCATTAATTAATTAATTATCATGAAAAAATACATATACAGAACAAAAAAAAAGCAACAAGATTGTGAAATTAAAGTGGTATTTGGACAACCCTGATATTAAATTTAGCAGATAGGTTAATATCCATCATGTGTAATATTCCAAAATTTAGCTAAATGTCCAAATAGTGTTTTATATCATTTCAACAATAGAACCAGTAACAACAGAGCGAGCATCTTATAAATAATAGCTTAAAATACATATTCATAAAAGTCTTGTAAAATAGCACATTCATACAACAATCCTTTGGTAAAATTATTTTCATTTTAGATAACTCGAAAAAATTGCCACATAAGCATGGTCACTGGTCATATAAGAATAATTCTCAAGAGAGCACACGTGTTTTTTTTTTATATTGTCAATAGATTTGTTATGAACAAAAGACCAG